>BPLQ01015719.1:0-740484 GCA_021605075.1 Caerostris darwini | reverse complement strand
GCTTGGTCCTTGACTTCCAGGTCCTTGAGAACCAGGTCCAGATGGTCCCTGTCCACCTGGTCCATATCCGCCAGCGGCTGCGGCAGCTGCTGCTGCTCCACCAGGTCCATACGGTCCTGCTCCTCCTGGTCCTTGCGAACCTGGTCCTGATTGTCCTTGTCCTTGAGATCCAGGTCCAGATTGTCCTTGCCCAGCTGGTGCATATCCACCTGCAGCTGCTGCTGCTCCACCTGGTCCATATGGCCCTGCCCCTCCTGGTCCTTGTGATCCAGGTCCTGAAGGTCCTTGAGATCCAGGTCCTGACGGTCCTTGTCCTCCTGGTCCATATCCACCTGCGGCTGCTGCAGCTGCTGCTGCTCCACCTGGTCCATATGGTCTTTGACCTCCTGGTCCCTGAGATCCTGGTCCTGATGGTCCTTGTCCTCCTGGTCCATATCCACCAGCGGCTGCTGCAGCTGCTGCTGCTCCACCTGGTCCATATGGTCCTTGTCCTCCTGGTCCTTGAGATCCAGGTCCTGATGGTCCTTGTCCTCCAGGTCCATAACCACCTGCGGCTGCTGCAGCTGCTGCAGCTCCACCTGGTCCGTATGGTCCTGGTCCTTGTCCTCCTGGTCCTTGTGAGCCTGGTCCTTGTCCACCTGGTCCCTGAGATCCAGGTCCATATGGTCCTTGTCCACCTGGTCCGTATCCACCTGCGGCTGCGGCAGCTGCTGCAGCTCCACTTGGTCCATATGGTCCTTGTCCTCCTGGTCCTTGCGATCCTGGTCCAGATGGTCCTTGTCCTCCTGATCCAGACGGGCCTTGTCCACCTGGTCCATATCCACCAGCTGCAGCGGCTGCCGCTGCGCCACCTGGTCCATATGGTCCTTGTCCACCTGGTCCTTGAGATCCAGGTCCCGATGGTCCTTGTCCTCCTGGTCCATATCCACCAGCGGCTGCTGCAGCTGCTGCTGATCCACCTGGTCCATATGGTCCTTGTCCTCCTGGTCCTTGAGATCCAGGTCCTGATGGTCCTTGTCCTCCTGGTCCATATCCACCTGCGGCTGCTGCAGCTGCTGCAGCTCCACCTGGTCCATATGGTCCTTGTCCTCCTTGTCCTTGGGATCCTGATCCAGACGGTCCTTGTCCTCCAGATCCTGACGGTCCTTGTCCACCAGGTCCATACCCACCAGCGGCTGCAGCAGCTGCTGCTGCTCCACCTGGTCCGTATGGTCCTTGACCTCCTGGTCCTTGAGATCCAGGTCCTGATGGTCCTTGTCCACCAGGTCCTTGAGATCCTGGTCCTGAAGGTCCTCGTCCACCTGGTCCATATCCACCGGCGGCTGCAGCAGCTGCTGCTCCACCTGGTCCATATGGTCCTTGACCTCCTGGTCCTTGTGATCCTAGTCCTGATGGTCCTTGTCCTCCTGGTCCATATGCACTTGCTGCGGCTGCTGCTGCTCCACCAGGTCCTGATGGCTGTCCTCCTGGTCCTTGTGATCCAGGTCCTGATGGTCCTTGTCCTCCTGGTCCATATCCACCAGCGGCTGCTGCAGCTGCTGCTGCTCCACCTGGTCCATATGGTCCTTGTCCTCCTGGTCCTTGAGATCCTGGTCCAGATGGTCCTTGTCCTCCAGATCCTGATGGTCCTTGTCCACCTTGCCCATATCCACCAGCGGCGGCAGCAGCTGCTGCTGCTCCACCTGGTCCGTATGGTCCTTGACCTCCTGGTCCTTGAGATCCAGGTCCTGACGGGCCTTGTCCACCAGGTCCTTGAGATCCTGGTCCTGAGGGTCCTCGTCCACCTGGTCCATATCCACCGGCGGCTGCAGCAGCTGCTGCTCCACCTGGTCCATATGGTCCTTGCCCTCCTGGTCCTTGAGATCCTGGTCCTGATGGTCCTTGTCCTCCGGGTCCATATGCACTTGCTGCAGCTGCTGCTGCTCCACCAGGTCCTGATGGTCCTCGTCCTCCTGGTCCTTGTGATCCAGGCCCTGATGGTCCTTGTCCTCCTGGTCCATATCCACCAGCGGCTGCAGCAGCTGCTGCGGCTCCACCAGGTCCATATGGTCCTTGTCCTCCTGGTCCTTGAGATCCTGGTCCAGATGGTCCCTGTCCTCCAGATCCCGATGGTCCTTGTCCACCTGGCCCATATCCACCAGCGGCGGCAGCAGCTGCTGCTGCTCCACCAGGTCCGTATGGTCCTTGACCTCCTGGTCCTTGAGATCCAGGTCCTGACGGGCCTTGTCCACCAGGTCCTTGAGATCCTGGTCCTGAGGGTCCTCGTCCACCTGGTCCATATCCACCGGCGGCTGCAGCAGCTGCTGCTCCACCTGGTCCATATGGTCCTTGCCCTCCTGGTCCTTGAGATCCTGGTCCTGTTGGTCCTTGTCCTCCGGGTCCATATGCACTTGCTGCAGCTGCTGCTGCTCCACCAGGTCCTGATGGTCCTCGTCCTCCTGGTCCTTGTGATCCAGGTCCTGATGATCCTTGTCCTCCTGGTCCATATCCACCAGCGGCTGCTGCAGCTGCTGCTGCTCCACCTGGTCCATATGGTCCTTGTCCTCCTGGTCCTTGAGATCCTGGTCCAGATGGTCCTTGTCCTCCAGATCCTGATGGTCCTTGTCCACCTGGCCCATATCCACCAGCGGCTGCAGCAGCTGCTGCTCCACCTGGTCCGTATGGTCCTTGACCTCCTGGTCCTTGAGATCCTGGTCCTGATGGTCCTTGTCCACCAGGTCCTTGAGATCCTGGTCCTGAGGGTCCTCGTCCACCGGGTCCATATCCACCGGCTGCTGCTGCAGCTGCTGCTGCACCTGGTCCATATGGTCCTTGCCCTCCTGGTCCTTGAGATCCTGGTCCTGATGGTCCTTGTCCTCCGGGTCCATATGCACTTGCTGCAGCTGCTGCTGCTCCACCAGGTCCTGATGGTCCTCGTCCTCCTGGTCCTTGTGATCCAGGTCCTGATGGTCCTTGTCCTCCTGGTCCATATCCGCCGCCTGCTGCAGCTGCTGCTACACCACCTGGTCCATATGGTCCTTGTCCTCCTGGTCCTTGAGATCCTGGTCCAGATGGTCCTTGTCCTCCAGATCCTGATGGTCCTTGTCCACCTTGCCCATATCCACCAGCGGCGGCAGCAGCTGCTGCTGCTCCACCTGGTCCGTATGGTCCTTGACCTCCTGGTCCTTGAGATCCAGGTCCTGACGGGCCTTGTCCACCAGGTCCTTGAGATCCTGGTCCTGAGGGTCCTCGTCCACCTGGTCCATATCCACCGGCGGCTGCAGCAGCTGCTGCTCCACCTGGTCCATATGGTCCTTGCCCTCCTGGTCCTTGAGATCCTGGTCCTGATGGTCCTTGTCCTCCGGGTCCATATGCACTTGCTGCAGCTGCTGCTGCTCCACCAGGTCCTGATGGTCCTCGTCCTCCTGGTCCTTGTGATCCAGGCCCTGATGGTCCTTGTCCTCCTGGTCCATATCCACCAGCGGCTGCAGCAGCTGCTGCGGCTCCACCAGGTCCATATGGTCCTTGTCCTCCTGGTCCTTGAGATCCTGGTCCAGATGGTCCCTGTCCTCCAGATCCCGATGGTCCTTGTCCACCTGGCCCATATCCACCAGCGGCGGCAGCAGCTGCTGCTGCTCCACCAGGTCCGTATGGTCCTTGACCTCCTGGTCCTTGAGATCCAGGTCCTGACGGGCCTTGTCCACCAGGTCCTTGAGATCCTGGTCCTGAGGGTCCTCGTCCACCTGGTCCATATCCACCGGCGGCTGCAGCAGCTGCTGCTCCACCTGGTCCATATGGTCCTTGCCCTCCTGGTCCTTGAGATCCTGGTCCTGATGGTCCTTGTCCTCCGGGTCCATATGCACTTGCTGCAGCTGCTGCTGCTCCACCAGGTCCTGATGGTCCTCGTCCTCCTGGTCCTTGTGATCCAGGTCCTGATGGTCCTTGTCCTCCTGGTCCATATCCACCAGCGGCTGCTGCAGCTGCTGCTGCTCCACCTGGTCCATATGGTCCTTGTCCTCCTGGTCCTTGAGATCCTGGTCCAGATGGTCCTTGTCCTCCAGATCCTGATGGTCCTTGTCCACCTGGCCCATATCCACCAGCGGCTGCAGCAGCTGCTGCTCCACCTGGTCCGTATGGTCCTTGACCTCCTGGTCCTTGAGATCCTGGTCCTGATGGTCCTTGTCCACCAGGTCCTTGAGATCCTGGTCCTGAGGGTCCTCGTCCACCGGGTCCATATCCACCGGCTGCTGCTGCAGCTGCTGCTGCACCTGGTCCATATGGTCCTTGCCCTCCTGGTCCTTGAGATCCTGGCCCTGATGGTCCTTGTCCTCCGGGTCCATATGCACTTGCTGCAGCTGCTGCTGCTCCACCAGGTCCTGATGGTCCTCGTCCTCCTGGTCCTTGTGATCCAGGTCCTGATGGTCCTTGTCCTCCTGGTCCATATCCACCAGCGGCTGCTGCAGCTGCTGCTGCTCCACCTGGTCCATATGGTCCTTGTCCTCCTGGTCCTTGAGATCCTGGTCCAGATGGTCCCTGTCCTCCAGATCCTGATGGTCCTTGTCCACCTGGCCCATATCCACCAGCGGCGGCAGCAGCTGCTGCTGCTCCACCTGGTCCGTATGGTCCTTGACCTCCTGGTCCTTGAGATCCAGGTCCTGATGGTCCTTGTCCACCAGGTCCTTGAGATCCTGGTCCTGAGGGTCCTCGTCCACCTGGTCCATATCCGCCGGCGGCTGCTGCAGCTGCTGCTCCACCTGGTCCATATGGTCCTTGTCCTCCTGGTCCTTGAGATCCTGGTCCTGATGGTCCTTGTCCTCCGGGTCCATATGCACTTGCTGCAGCTGCTGCTGCTCCACCAGGTCCTGATGGTCCTCGTCCTCCTGGTCCTTGTGATCCAGGTCCTGATGGTCCTTGTCCTCCTGGTCCATATCCACCAGCGGCTGCTGCAGCTGCTGCTGCTCCACCTGGTCCATATGGTCCTTGTCCTCCTGGTCCTTGAGATCCTGGTCCAGATGGTCCTTGTCCTCCAGATCCTGATGGTCCTTGTCCACCTGGCCCATATCCACCAGCGGCGGCAGCAGCTGCTGCTGCTCCACCTGGTCCGTATGGTCCTTGACCTCCTGGTCCTTGAGATCCAGGTCCTGACGGGCCTTGTCCACCAGGTCCTTGAGATCCTGGTCCTGAGGGTCCTCGTCCACCTGGTCCATATCCACCGGCGGCTGCAGCAGCTGCTGCTCCACCTGGTCCATATGGTCCTTGCCCTCCTGGTCCTTGAGATCCTGGTCCTGATGGTCCTTGTCCTCCGGGTCCATATGCACTTGCTGCAGCTGCTGCTGCTCCACCAGGTCCTGATGGTCCTCGTCCTCCTGGTCCTTGTGATCCAGGTCCTGATGGTCCTTGTCCTCCTGGTCCATATCCACCAGCGGCTGCTGCAGCTGCTGCTGCTCCACCTGGTCCATATGGTCCTTGTCCTCCTGGTCCTTGAGATCCTGGTCCAGATGGTCCTTGTCCTCCAGATCCTGATGGTCCTTGTCCACCTGGCCCATATCCACCAGCGGCGGCAGCAGCTGCTGCTGCTCCACCTGGTCCGTATGGTCCTTGACCTCCTGGTCCTTGAGATCCAGGTCCTGACGGGCCTTGTCCACCAGGTCCTTGAGATCCTGGTCCTGAGGGTCCTCGTCCACCTGGTCCATATCCACCGGCGGCTGCAGCAGCTGCTGCTCCACCTGGTCCATATGGTCCTTGCCCTCCTGGTCCTTGAGATCCTGGTCCTGATGGTCCTTGTCCTCCGGGTCCATATGCACTTGCTGCAGCTGCTGCTGCTCCACCAGGTCCTGATGGTCCTCGTCCTCCTGGTCCTTGTGATCCAGGTCCTGATGGTCCTTGTCCTCCTGGTCCATATCCACCAGCGGCTGCTGCAGCTGCTGCTGCTCCACCTGGTCCATATGGTCCTTGTCCTCCTGGTCCTTGAGATCCTGGTCCAGATGGTCCCTGTCCTCCAGATCCTGATGGTCCTTGTCCACCTGGCCCATATCCACCAGCGGCGGCAGCAGCTGCTGCTGCTCCACCTGGTCCGTATGGTCCTTGACCTCCTGGTCCTTGAGATCCAGGTCCTGATGGTCCTTGTCCACCAGGTCCTTGAGATCCTGGTCCTGAGGGTCCTCGTCCACCTGGTCCATATCCACCGGCGGCTGCTGCAGCTGCTGCTCCACCTGGTCCATATGGTCCTTGCCCTCCTGGTCCTTGAGATCCTGGTCCTGATGGTCCTTGTCCTCCGGGTCCATATGCACTTGCTGCAGCTGCTGCTGCTCCACCAGGTCCTGATGGTCCTCGTCCTCCTGGTCCTTGTGATCCAGGTCCTGATGGTCCTTGTCCACCAGGTCCATACCCACCAGCGGCTGCAGCAGCTGCTGCTGCTCCACCTGGTCCGTATGGTCCTTGACCTCCTGGTCCTTGAGATCCAGGTCCTGATGGTCCTTGTCCACCAGGTCCTTGAGATCCTGGTCCTGAAGGTCCTCGTCCACCTGGTCCATATCCACCGGCGGCTGCAGCAGCTGCTGCTCCACCTGGTCCATATGGTCCTTGCCCTCCTGGTCCTTGAGATCCTGGTCCTGATGGTCCTTGTCCTCCGGGTCCATATGCACTTGCTGCAGCTGCTGCTGCTCCACCAGGTCCTGGTCCTTGACCTCCTGGTCCTTGAGATCCAGGTCCTGACGGGCCTTGTCCACCAGGTCCTTGAGATCCTGGTCCTGAGGGTCCTCGTCCACCTGGTCCATATCCACCGGCGGCTGCAGCAGCTGCTGCTCCACCTGGTCCATATGGTCCTTGCCCTCCTGGTCCTTGAGATCCTGGTCCTGATGGTCCTTGTCCTCCGGGTCCATATGCACTTGCTGCAGCTGCTGCTGCTCCACCAGGTCCTGATGGTCCTCGTCCTCCTGGTCCTTGTGATCCAGGTCCTGATGGTCCTTGTCCTCCTGGTCCATATCCACCAGCGGCTGCTGCAGCTGCTGCTGCTCCACCTGGTCCATATGGTCCTTGTCCTCCTGGTCCTTGAGATCCTGGTCCAGATGGTCCTTGTCCTCCAGATCCTGATGGTCCTTGTCCACCTTGCCCATATCCACCAGCGGCGGCAGCAGCTGCTGCTGCTCCACCTGGTCCGTATGGTCCTTGACCTCCTGGTCCTTGAGATCCAGGTCCTGACGGGCCTTGTCCACCAGGTCCTTGAGATCCTGGTCCTGAGGGTCCTCGTCCACCTGGTCCATATCCACCGGCGGCTGCAGCAGCTGCTGCTCCACCTGGTCCATATGGTCCTTGCCCTCCTGGTCCTTGAGATCCTGGTCCTGATGGTCCTTGTCCTCCGGGTCCATATGCACTTGCTGCAGCTGCTGCTGCTCCACCAGGTCCTGATGGTCCTCGTCCTCCTGGTCCTTGTGATCCAGGTCCTGATGGTCCTTGTCCTCCTGGTCCATATCCACCAGCGGCTGCTGCAGCTGCTGCTGCTCCACCTGGTCCATATGGTCCTTGTCCTCCTGGTCCTTGAGATCCTGGTCCAGATGGTCCCTGTCCTCCAGATCCTGATGGTCCTTGTCCACCTGGCCCATATCCACCAGCGGCGGCAGCAGCTGCTGCTGCTCCACCTGGTCCGTATGGTCCTTGACCTCCTGGTCCTTGAGATCCAGGTCCTGATGGTCCTTGTCCACCAGGTCCTTGAGATCCTGGTCCTGAGGGTCCTCGTCCACCGGGTCCATATCCACCGGCTGCTGCTGCAGCTGCTGCTGCACCTGGTCCATATGGTCCTTGCCCTCCTGGTCCTTGAGATCCTGGCCCTGATGGTCCTTGTCCTCCGGGTCCATATGCACTTGCTGCAGCTGCTGCTGCTCCACCAGGTCCTGATGGTCCTCGTCCTCCTGGTCCTTGTGATCCAGGTCCTGATGGTCCTTGTCCTCCTGGTCCATATCCACCAGCGGCTGCTGCAGCTGCTGCTGCTCCACCTGGTCCATATGGTCCTTGTCCTCCTGGTCCTTGAGATCCTGGTCCAGATGGTCCCTGTCCTCCAGATCCTGATGGTCCTTGTCCACCTGGCCCATATCCACCAGCGGCTGCAGCAGCTGCTGCTGCTCCACCTGGTCCGTATGGTCCTTGACCTCCTGGTCCTTGAGATCCAGGTCCTGATGGTCCTTGTCCACCAGGTCCTTGAGATCCTGGTCCTGATGGTCCTTGTCCACTTCCTGGTCCATATCCACCAGCGGCTGCTGCAGCTGCTGCTGCTCCACCTGGTCCATATGGTCCTTGTCCTCCTGGTCCTTGAGATCCAGGTCCTGATGGTCCTTGTCCTCCTGGTCCATATGGTCCTTGTCCTCTGGGTCCTTGAGATCCAGGTCCTGACGGTCCTTGACCTCCGGGTCCTTGTGATCCAGGCCCTGATGGTCCTTGACCGCCTGGACCATATCCACCAGCGGCTGCAGCAGCGGCGGCTGCTCCACCTGGTCCGTATGGTCCTGCTCCTCCTGGTCCTTGTCCTGGTCCAGATGGCCCTTGTCCTCCAGGTCCTGATGGTCCTTGTCCACCTGGTCCATATCCACTTGCTGCTGCTGCGGCAGCTGTTCCGCCGGGTCCATATGGTCCTGCTCCTCCTGGTCCTGATCCTGGTCCAGAAGGTCCAGGTCCTCTTCCTGGTCCATATCCACCTGCGGCTGCTGCAGCTGCTGCTGCTCCACCTGGTCCATATGGTCCTTGTCCTCCTGGTCCTTGAGATCCTGGTCCTGATGGTCCTTGTCCTCCAGGTCCTTGAGATCCTGGTCCGATGGGACCTTGTCCACCTGGTCCATATCCACCGGCTGCTGCAGCTGCTGCTGCTCCTCCTGGTCCTTGAGGTCCGGGTCCGGATGGTCCTTGTCCTGCCGGACCTTGTGGTCCTGGCCCGTATGCCCCACTTACACTTACAGAACTGTATGTTCCCTGTGGGCCTTGTGGTGTCGGTCCTGGTCCTTGAGGTGCTGGTCCTTGTGGTCCAGGACCATATACCCCACTTACACTTACAGAACTAGAAATTCCCTGTGGTCCTTGTGGTGTAGGTCCCGATGGTCCTTGAGGTGCAGGTCCTTGTGGTCCAGGACCATATACCCCACTTACACTTACTGAACTTGAATAACCTCCAGGTCCAGATGGGCCTTGTGAACTTGGACCATATCCTCCGGATGCTGAAGCTGCCGCACTTCCACCAGCTGATGCGTAGGATACTTCATTTGCAGATGCTTGTGCCATCATATTAACTAAATTTCTAATTTCGCTAACAAACTGGTAGTTTACTGCACCTGTTGTCTGCATAAATGCTGATATCAAGGCGTTCTCAATGGCATTCGTTTTCACAGCTATACTTTGACCTCCCTGCTCTGCAGCTGCAATTTCTGCCATAGATGTGGCGAATGCCGTATTTCTGGCTTGCAGTTTCGATTTCGAACTATTATTACTTCTTGCCCTTGTGTCCATTGCAGATGATAAGGTGTCTCCAATTGTAGACATGTCATCCAACTGATCACCTGTTAATGCACCATTCTGCCCAGCTGCCGTTATGAAGCTTGTTATGAATCTCTCTGCGGGCGCCGTCCTTTTCCATGGGCTGGGTGCTTGAGCAGCAGTGAAAACAGCTTGGGTGCAAAGCACCGCCAGAAGCGTAAGAGCTAGACGAGTAGACGAATACATTTCAATTGAGTATTGATCTCGTCTGAATGTCGTTTGCAGCGTTTCGGTCTTCTTTTATACTGCCTCTTCCTTGCCATGTGTCAGCTGTACACACACAACTGACCCAAATTCGCTGTTCTTTGACGCAACTCCACACATGCATTGCTTCAGAAACATTGTTTATTCAGATTTTTCCAGAAAAATCTGCATGTTTTGCTGAGTATTTAAATTTCATTTATTCACAAGGCAGGTGTTATTTTTTGGAAGGTTTTTTTTTTTTTGGCCTTTCTTCTATTAGTAAATTTTTATGTTGAAAATGTTCCCTTAAACTTATGTCTGAATGTATCAGTTCTACATGAAAATATAATAAAATCGCAGACTGAAAATATTGGAAATACGTTTATTATATTTTCTCTCTTTAGCTCTCTCTATTATATATATATACAATCTATACTAAATGAATATAATGTATGCAATATACAATGTATACAATATACAAGGAATACAATACACAATGTATATTATATGCTATAACAATTATTTGGTATTTAGTACTAGATAAGTATTAACTATAAAAGTATTATTTTGTTTATTGATGCATTTTTTGATTCCAGATCATCAGTTGTAGCTTAACAGATCTTATTACTTTTTTTGTAGCAAATATTTAAGTTCTCTGAATATTTCCAAAAATATTGTGCTTTTAAAATCCACAGGAGATTTTAATTATGGCGTTTAAAAAGGAGATATGACGTTTAAAAAACAATAACAGACATAAGATAACTTTGATATTTAAAGATCGTGCTTAATTTTTTTCTTACATGCAAGAAAAATGACTAAATTAAAAAAATTATGAAATATTATATATTACAAAGCATAAAAACACAAACATTTCTTCGAGTTCTATAAATGCATCTGAATATGAGTTAAAATAAAAATTGGATAGATTACAAAATTATATGAAAAAGTAGTAGACATAGTAACTAACATCAAAATTAATTTTTAAAATAACTAACTAAGTGAATAAACGAACTAAAGTTTTTATAAATGTCAATGTTAGAATTTTTCGTTTGTTTGTAATATTTATAGTACATTTATTTATTTTGCAATATATTTATTTATATTATTACATATTTTTATTATTTACTCTTATCAAAAGGCTAAAGCACATAAAAATTTCTTCTAGTTGGTATGCATACCACTGTGCCCGTAAAGTAAAAACAATTATTTTTTTTTCAAAAACTCTTTATTTATTCCTCCAAATTTATTTTATCATCTTCAAAGTAATTCACCCTCTGGATACAATGCACTTATGCCAACTTTTTTCCAATCCTCAATGCATGCTAAAAAGTCATCCGCAGGGATGGCCTACAAAGCGCGGGCGATTCACGTTGAATATCTTCAATCGACTCAAAACTGTGTCCCCGGAGTGGTCTTTTGAGTTTAGGGAATAGCCAGAAGTCGCATGGTGTGAATACGGTGGTTGTGCAACGATATAGGTTTCATTTTTGTCGAAAAAGTCACGAAGAATCAATGCAGTGTGAACTGGCACATTCATTGTTTTCGGTACCAATCGAGATTTGACGCGTTTGAGGCCCAAAATGGAATGGACCGATCCTTTTGACATTCCAACATTATCAGCAAGGTCTCTAATTGTAAATAACGGTTTGCAAACACCAAATCTTTAATTGTTTGGACGTGAGCTTTGTCGGTTGAGGTTGATGGACGACCAGAGGGTTCTTCGTCTTCAACGCGTTCTCTGCCTACTTTGAACTGTTTATACCGTTTCTAAACATTTCTTTCCGATATAGAAATGCCCACCGAATGCCTTCTGCAACATTCTATACGTTTCCGCAAACAAAATTTCATGCAAGTTCTTTGTTCAATTAATTCAAACATTTCAAAAATCGCCGGAATTTGTTTTAGCGTCTCACAAAGCTAAGCGTAACTCCAACATTAATGAATATTTTGACTTGAAATTTCACACAGGTGTCAGGGACAGCGCCAGCAAACTAAAAAAAGAAAAGAAAATTCAAATTCCATAAGCACTGGGAATTTTAAATAGAAAATGGTTTTGGTTTTACTTTTTGGACAGAGTAATGCTCTGTATGTCTGTGTAAAATTGTTTCATCAATACAAGGAAAAAAATGTCGGAATGGTTTTGGGTCTTTGGATAAAATTTTTCTATTGTTGGTCAAGGTAATCATTATGTAATCTTGTAATTAAATGCTTATAATGAATTAAAAGTATTAATGTAGATTTTTAATGACAAAAACATATCTGCTTTTAAGAGCAAAAAAAAAATATTTTCGGTATATTGATTGCATGGCATGGAAGTGAATCCTCGTGTTTTCGCTCCACGTGTCGCGTGAGAGATTTTTCTAGAAACTGCGTCTTGTATTAGGTTTGTTTAAAGTGATACATGTGCTACTTGGAAATTTCTAAAAACAGGTATTTGCGTTTTCGGAAAGCACAAAGTAAGCAAGTGAACCAAGTGGATGAATAAACAAAACTGCATGAGCTTGAAAGCATTCGTAAACTAGATTGCTTGACTAGCTGTCCAGAATTTATTTTTTTTCCATCAATGACGTGTTCGGAGCGAAATTTTTGTAAATACCTTCTTTTAAAAGTGTCAAGTTGGCAAAGTAATAGCAAACAGGATTTGTTTATTTTCCCTATTTTATGTAAACAGATGGTTGGGTTAGAAACAAATGGGAATTATTCATGATGGCCATCAAGGTAACCAAAAATTGCATGAGTTTTCTATACGAAATGAAAAAGCTAGAGGACATTCGATTTTACCACAGATTTTGCTTTCCTTTCGTCCTATATTTTACTATAACTTCTTTAAGGTAAGACATTTTGAGCAATTATTAAAAAGCATTTTTTTTTTTCAAAATGACATTTTTATGTAGAAAAATAAAATGACAAAAATAAACCTTTGCAAAATATTCATAACCAGAATCAATGCTGTTTTTTTTCTACGTCCATTTATCATAACTTAATTGTGATTTTTTTAGTGAAGTTATATTATTTAAAACATCTATTTTTTTTAAATACTTTCGTTGTATCTTTTACTAAAACGTCTTTAAGGTAAGAAGTTTTGAGCAATTCTTAAAAAGCAATTTGTTCTTTACCAAAACGTCATTTTTATGTAGAAAAAAAAATGATATCAAATAAACCTTTTCAAAACATTCATAATCTGAATCAATGCTGTTTTTTTTTCTACATCCATTTGTCATAACTTAAATGTAATTTTTAGTGAAGATCTATTTTTCAAAACAACCTAAATTCTTCTGATTTCGCTTTACTTTCGTTGTATATTTAAATAAAACGTCTTTAAGGTAAGAAGTTTTGTGCAATTCTTTTCAATTCAAGTCAATTTTCTTTTACTAAAATGCCACTTTTATGTAGAAAAAATAAAAATTATACCGATAAACCTTTCAAAATATTCATAACCTGAATCATTGCTGTTTTTTTTTCTACATCCATTTGTTATAGCTTAATTGTAATTTTTTTTAGTGAAGATCTATTTTACAAAACATACTAAATTCTTCTGATTTAGCTTTACATTCTTCACATATTTTACTAAAATGTCTTTAAGGTAAAGAGTTTCGTGCAATTCTTAAACAGTATTTTTTTTAACAAAAACGCCATTTTTATATAGAAAAATAAAAATTATACCAATAAACCTTTTTAAAATATTCGTAACCGAATCATTGCTATTTTTTTTTTTTTTTTTTTTTTACATTTGTCATAATTTAATTGTAATTTTTTTAGTGAAGATGTATTTTACAAAACATACTAAATTCTTTTGATTTAGCTTTACATTCTTCACATATTTTACTAAAATGTCTTTAAGGTAAAGAGTTTCGGGCAATTCTTAAACAGTATTTTTTTCAACAAAAACGCCATTTTTATGTAGAAAAATAAAAATTATACCAATAAACCTTTTTAAAATATTCATAACCGGAATCATTGCTTATATTTTTTTTTTTTTCATTTGTCATAATTTAAATGTAATTTTTTAATGATGATCTATTTTTCAAAACATACTAAAATATTCTGATTTTTCTTTACTTTCATCTCATAATTTACTAAAACGTCTTTTAAGAAAGAAGTTTTTAGCAATTTTTAAAAAGTAATTTGTTTTTTTTACCAAAACGCTGTTTTTATGTAGAATAAATAAAAATGATTCCAATAAACGTTTTCAAAATATTCATAACCTGAATCATTGCTGTATTTTTTTCTATATCCATTTTTCATAATTTAAATGTAACTTTTTTTAGTTCTATTTTTCAAAACATACTTTACTAAACGCATATTTTACTAAAACGTCTTTTAAGTTTTGTGCAATTCCTAGAAAGCATTTTTTTTTCCAAAACGCATTTTTTATGTGGAAAAAATAAAAATGATACCAATAAACCTTTTTAAAATGTTCATAGCCTGAATCATTGCTGTTTTTTTGTTGCATCCATTTGTCATAACTTAAATGTAATTATTTTTAGTGAAGATCTTTATTTAGTCTTTACGGAAATCAGTTTTGTGCAATTCTTAAAAAGCATTTTTTTTTTTACAAAAACGTCAATTTTATGTGGAAAAAATAAAAATGATACCAATAAACCTTTTCATAACATTGATAACCTGAATCATTGCTGTTTTTTTCTACATACGTCATAATTAAAATGTAATTTGTTTTAATGAAGATGTATTTTTCAAAACATATTAAAATATTCTGATTTTGCTTCACTTTCGTTCCATACTTTACTGAAACGTCTGTAAGGTTTATGCAATTCTTACTAATCGATTTTTTTTTTTACCAAAACGCATTTTTCATGTGGGAAAAATAAAAATGATACCAATAAACCTTTTCATCATAACCTGAATCATTGCTGTTTGTTTTTTCTACATTTATTTGTCATAACTTAAATGTAACAATTTTTAGTGAAGATCTATTTTTCAAAACATACTAAATTCTTCTGCTTTCGCTTTACTTTCGTTGCATATTTTACTGAAACGTCTGCAAGGTTTGTGCAATTCTTAGGTATCAATTTATTTTTTTACCAAAACGCCCTTTTTACGTAGAAAAAATAAAAATGATACTTATAAACCTATTTCAAAATATTCAAAACCTAAATCATTGCTAGTTTTTTTTACATCCATTTGTAATAACTGAGATGTAATTTTTTTGAGTGAAGATCGATTTTACAAAACATACTAAATTCTGCTAATTTCACTAGACATATTAAACAGTTCATTTTATGACAAATTGTTTTTGTTAAAATTTTTTTTCCCTTTAAATTATAAAAATATTACAGTATATTTCATATAACACTGTAGTGAAGCATCTTACTGTTGCTTTTAATATTAATCATAGGTTTGCATCTAGATATCTGGCAGAGATTCACCAGTGACGACTGAATATTATTATAAAAATTTAAATTTAAATTTATATACACTATTAAATTATAACGAAAGCGTTAAGTTCGAAAAATTAAAGAAGAAATCCTTAAAATTATACATTACCAGTATCTCTAAATATTAACAAAGACTGAGTTAAAAAAAATCTTCTAGTATAAGTTAAAATATTATTAAATTTTATATGCTATGATCGGTGAACTGATTATATCATATAAAACGTTAACACGAGGTGCACCGATGTACAACGAAAAAATCTTTTTGACTATGCTTACATTTTTTTTTTTTCTTAATCAATGATTTAAAAAATAATTTTTTGTTTTAATTAAATTTTAATAAAATCAATGAAGTTTATAGTTTTTATTATAATAATGCAATCATAATAATAATTATTACATAATAAAAACTATATTATTATTTATTATAATATTAATATAATTTTTATTATAACTTCACTACGAGAAATAATGATTTTTTTTAAGTACAAAAAAAGATTAAAGTTTTACGTGATTATCTGTGTTTGTATATGAAATATAGAAATTCCTTATTAAATTCATAATGTAAGAAATACGATAATGAATAGATATCTTAATGATCATTTTTTAAGAAATACAAAAAAGCACACAAACGTTTAGTTTTATATAATGAATTTAAATATATATTTTTTAATTTTGCACTATTTTTATTTAAGACAAATGTTTCGAGAACATTTCTTTATGATGTTTTTTTGTTTTTTTTTTACATTTATTTAATGTATTAACTCAATTTTAATGTAATTATTTCAATTTAATTTAATTGTTATTTAATTTTAATTAATGCATTAATTTAAGTTTTAAATAAGCGTTTTATTTCGTAAACTTTTGAAAAATGTCAAAATTAATTGAAAAGTAAATTTATAAACCAGTAGTAATTAGTAGTTAGTAAATTAATTGAGAGTAAATTTTAATATACTTTTCTAATTGAATACTGTTATTTAAGCAACTTATTAAATTTCTTGATCTAAAATAACACTTGCGTTAATTCTTTTATACAATGGCAAGATAAGCAAAATTATACCTTGATATCACATATTTAAAAAAATATTTTATAACTAAAATAATTTAAACTAAGAAAGTTTTTATTTTTGATATAAATTACTTCTCCTGACAGATGTTATCATATAAAAGAAAAAGTTATCTAATAACCTGTTATGCAATATAAAATAATCGGGTTATTATTATTATTTTATAATAACGTATATTTTATATTTATTATGTTATTATTATTATCGTATAATAATAATAACCTTCATTGAAAAATTTATATATACTATATAGAACACATGTTCATAGTTAAAATGTTTACTGAAATTAAATTTGTTATTTAATTTAAAGCGATGTAAAAAGATACACCATCTTATAAATAACTAATCAGACATAACGGAAGTTTGCTTTAAGCATAAAGCGATGTTTTAAAATTAAACGATTAAAAAATATTATTACCTTAAGAAAGTAAGTGATTAAAAATATTATTACCTTAAGAAAGTAAGTGATTAAAAATATTATTATCTTACGAAAGTAAGAGATTAAAAAACATTATTGTCTTACGAAAGTAAGTGATTAAAAAAATATTATAGTCTTACGAAAGTAAAAGATTAAAAAAATATTCTCCTACGAAAGTAAGGGATTAAATAAAATATTATTGTCTTACGAAAGTAAGTGATTAAAAAATATTATTGTCTTACGAAAGTAAGTGATTAAAAAAGTATTATTGTCTTACGAAAGTAAGTGATTAAAAAATATTATTGTCTTACGAAGTCTTTTTATTGCCTTAAAAAATTATTTTTATAATAAATTAAAAGTGTATCATGTCATTAATTTATCTGATAACTTTAAATTTCGATGACAACAGCTGAACCGAGAACAGGAAAATTGGTATTTTTATAATCTGAAATCGGTTAACAAATTAAATTTAATAGAAAGTATTAAAATATTATCAAATTATCAAAATAAATTAAAAGTATCAAAATATTATCTTACGATGTTATTATTAAATATTAAACAATTTATTTTTTATAAATTTTTAAAATAATGTTCTATTTTTAAGATCCTGAATGACTAATCAATGTTTCGCAAGGTAACGATATTTTTGTAGCTTATGAAATTCGATTTGCCTTTTTATCAACACGATATATCGCAATTCACAATGATTGCTATATTAGTACTACATTATTATATATTTATAATAATAATAAATTCTACAAATTATACATTTTGCAATTGCCTTTAAATTGAAAAAAAAAAAAAAAATTAATTGATTTTATTAAAATTTAATTAAAACAAAAAACTGTATTTGTTTTAAATCATTGGAAAAAGAAACAAAAGTCGTAAGTCTAGTACAAAATTTTTTTGTTGTACATCGATGCACCTCGTGTTCAACTTTTATATGCTATGATCAGCCCACTGATGGTTAGAGAAGGGATGATATCCTACTTTTAAAGGGAGAACATATAAATAAAAGGGATAAAATTTCCATCAAACATGCTGGATATCGATGCGATAATAATATTGTACAAAATTTCCTTTAAAATATTCATTGAATTTTTTTAATTTAAGTGTCTATGTTACTTATTAAGATAAAAAAATAATTAAAACGTATTTTTCTTTATAATCTAGTAAAAGCATATCTATTATCAATTGATAAATCAGAAACTAGCCAGTGTTTGCCGATAAATATATTGTTTATATTATTTTTTATTAACTATATTATATTTTCATTATAAGACGTTTATTTATTATATACATTTTAATTTTCTTACTTAATTTGAATAAAAACAATAGATTTAAAATTTTTTTAAAAAATAATGCTTTATTTTTAAATTTTCTCTATCAATCCTGAACGATTAACGCAAGGTATCGATATTTTTGTAATTTATGAAATTCGATTTGCCTTTTTATGAACACGATACATCGCAATTCACGATGATTACTATATTATTATGTTTATTATATTATATATATTTGTTAATTTTTTTGCATTATTTGAAGAAAAAGAATTTATTCTTTATAAATTTTTAAAATGATGTTTTATTTTCCGCTATCATTCCTGAACGATTAATCAATGTTTCGAAAGGTATTGATATTTTTGTACTTTCTGAAATCCGATTTGCCTTCTTATGCACACGATACATCGCAATTCATAATGATTACTATATTATTATGTTTATTATATTATTTATTTTTTAATTATATTACATTATTTGAATAAAAACAAAATATTAAAAATTTTTTTTTTTAAATAATGCTTTATTTTTAACTTTCTCTATCAATCCTGAACGATTAATCAATGTTTCGCAAGGTATTGATATTTTTGTACTTTATGAAATCCGATTTGCCTTCTTATCACGATACATCGCAATTCGTAATGATTATTATATTATTATGTTTATTATATTATATATTTTTTTAATTATGTTACATTATTTGAATAAAAAAAAAATATTTAAAAATTTTTTTTTTAAATAATGCTTTATTTTTAAATTTCTCTATCAATCCTGAACGATTAATCAATGTTTCGCAAGGTATTGATATTTTTGTAATTTATGAAATTCAATTTGCCTTTTTATGAACACGATACATCGCAATTCATATTGATTACTATATTATTATGTTTAATATATTATATATTTTTTAATTTTCTTACATTATTTGAATAAAAACAAAATATTTTTTATGAATTTTTAAAATGATGTTTTATTTTTAAATTCACTGTCAATCCTGAACGATTAATCAATGTTTCGCAAGGTATCGATTGTTTTATAATTTATGAAATTCGATTTGCCTTTTTATGAACACGATACATCGCAATTCACAATGATTACTATATTATTATGTTTATTATATTATATATATTTGTTAATTTTCTTGCATTATTTGAAGAAAAAGAATTTATTCTTTATAAATTTTTAAAATGATGTTTTATTTTCCGCTATCATTCCTGAACGATTAATCAATGTTTCGAAAGGTATTGATATTTTTGTACTTTCTGAAATCCGATTTGCCTTCTTATGCACACGATACATCGCAATTCATAATGATTACTATATTATTATGTTTATTATATTATTTATTTTTTAATTATATTACATTATTTGAATAAAAACAAAATATTAAAAATTTTTTTTTTTAAATAATGCTTTATTTTTAACTTTCTCTATCAATCCTGAACGATTAATCAATGTTTCGCAAGGTATTGATATTTTTGTACTTTATGAAATTCAATTTGCCTTTTTATGAACACGATACATCGCAATTCATATTGATTACTATATTATTATGTTTAATATATTATATATTTTTTAATTTTCTTACATTATTTGAATAAAAACAAAATATTTTTTATGAATTTTTAAAATGATGTTTTATTTTTAAATTCACTGTCAATCCTGAACGATTAATCAATGTTTCGCAAGGTATCGATTGTTTTATAATTTATGAAATTCGATTTGCCTTTTTATGAACACGATACATCGCAATTTACAATGATTGCTATATTATTATGTTTACTATATTATATATTTTTTTAAATTTTCCTACTTAATTTGAAGGAAAACAAAATATTTTTATAAATTTTTAAAAATGTTTTATTTTTAAATTTACTGTCAATCCTGAACGATTAATCAATGTTTCACAAGGTATCGATATTTTTGTAGTTTATGAAATTCGATTTGCCTTTTTATGAACAAGATATATCGCAATTCACAAAGATAACAATAACTGTTATACAAATTGTAAGTCAGAAAAATGTATTGAAGTGTGTTAAATATTTTTCTTTTTCTTAAGATGAATGGTACGATGGTACGATATAAAAGCATAGCTAAAGTAGGAAATAAATCCCCAAACATCAAATAAATTTGTCAACTTATAGTTTCTAAGTAAATCGAATGCAAAAAAAAAAAAATCCTTATTTTTTCTTGGTTTTTTCGGATCGTTCTTTATGTTATTTAAAAAATAACAAAGTTACATATACAATATAAACTAAATCTTTAATAATAAATTATAATAATATTCGTTATATAATTTAAAATAAATAATAATCTAGAATAGAGCTCTTCTAACAACAGCCCTCGAAACAAATCCAGCATTTGAAAAACCCAGTCGGATATGCCGTGTATATGGCTTGGTATGCGTTTAGATTTATTTAATAATGCAAAATAACAACTAGATGTTTTTAACAGTATAAAAAACACAGTTATTGACATACATAAGCCTATATTTATGGAACAGAATTCAGGATTATAATAACAATTAATACCATTCATGTGGTTGTGTCGTTGCTCACAATTGCTTGCAGCTATAGATGTATTTTTAATAGACTACTATTGAAAAAATTAAATTACACAAAAATTAGCAAATCACCGATTAACTAATTAAATTGTAAATAAAAGAACATTTTAATTTATTTTAGTGTCTAAATGAATGTAGTTGTTTACGTATGTCAGTTTTAAATAAAATGTTGAGATTTTAAGTAAATAATTTTTTTTGTTTCTTTACCTTTTCTTTTTTCAATATTCTGATACTAATGTTTATGTTTCTTTTCGTTGTAATAAAAATGTTAATGTATACTGACATTATAAAAATATGCTATCATTTCTGTTCATTTTGCGTTCGCTTTATATTTTCAAAAAAAAAAAAAAAAAAAAAAAAAAAATCAAGACAATTTGTATTTATGGTACAATGCTAGACAAATTGCTAGTAGACTTTGGTCTTCCTTACTTTGCAAAATAGTCAGTATCCCCTTTGGATCTAAATAAATAACTATGAGATATTTAAGATTTTAAATAAATAACTTTTTTTTTCTTTTCCTACCAGTTTTTAATATTCTGATACTAATGTTTATGTTGCTTTTCGTTGTAATAAAAATGTTATACTGGCATTATAAAAAGTTATCTTTTTGGTGCATTTTGCATTCGTTTCATATTATCAAAAAAAAAAAAAAAAATTACATTTTCGAGACTTCCAATATTATAATACAATGCCAGGCAAATTGCAAATACACTTTGGTCTTCCTTACTTTGCAAAATAGTTCAGTATCTCCTTTGGAAATAAATGAGTAACAATGAAATAACTATGATAACTATGAAATATTTAAGATTTTACTATAAATAAATAACTTTTTTTTGTTTTCCTACCATTTTTTTAATATTCTGATACTAATGTTTATGCTGCTTTTCGTTTTAATAAAAATGTTAATGTATTGCTACATTACAAAAATATGCTATCTTTTCTGTGAATTTTGCGTTAGTTTTGTATTTTCAAAAAAATTAAATTTTCAAGACAAGTTAATATAGTACAACGCGAGACAAATTACACGTACAATTTGGTCTTTCTTAATTTGCAAAACAGTTCAGTATCTCCTTTGGATCTAAATGAATAACTATGAGATATTTAAGATTTTACCTTAAATAAATAACTTTTTTTTTGTTTTCCAACCATTTTTGTTTAATATTCTGATACTAATGTTTATGTTGCCTTTAGTTGTAATAAACATGTTAATGTATTGTGCTGACATTACAAAAATATGCTATCTTTTCTGTACATTTTGGTTGATTTCATATTTTCAAAAAAAAAATTAATTTTCAAGACAGATTACGATATTATAGTACAATGCTAGACAAATTGCGATACTATAGTACAATGCTAGACAAATTGCGATACTATAGTACAAGTTGCTAAACAAGTTGCGAGTGCACTTTGGTCTTCCATTGCAAAATAATCAGTATTTCCTTTCGATCTAAATAAATAGCTATGAAATAACTATGAGATATTTAAGATTCTAAATAAATAACCTTTTTCTTTTGTTTTCCGACCATTTTTGTTTAATATTCTGATACTAATGTTTATGTTGCTTTTCGTTGTATTAAAAATGTTATCTAATAGTGACATTATAAGAACATGCTATCTTTTCGCTGCTTTTTTACATTCGTTTCATATTATCAAAAAATAAATAAACAAACAAATTTTCAAATAAATTGCGATATTGTAGCACAATGCGAGACAAATTGTGACTACACTTCGGTCTTCCTTACTTTGCAAAACAGTCAGTATCTCCTTTGGATCTAAATAAATAACTGTGAGATACTTAAGATTTTAAATAAATAACTTTTTCGTTTTCCTACCATTTTTAAAATATTCTGATACTAATGCTTACGTTGCTTTTCATTATAATAAAAATTTTTATGTATTGTGACAGTACAAAAATAGGCTATATTTTCTGTGCATTTTGTGTTCGTTTTATTATTCCAAAAAATTAAATTTTCAAGACAAATTGCGATATTATAGTACAATACTACATAAATTACGAGTACGCTTTGGTCTTCCTTACTTTGCAAAATATTCAGTATCACCTTTGGATCAAAGAACCCAATAGCTTTATTTAGAGATCTCTGATCTTGTCTATTTAATATTTTTAATTACTGAATTAGGCTTTATAAACGAAATAAATATAATTCGATGTAGGTTATTAAATGCATTTGTAAACGACCTAAATTTTCAAACTTGTTAATAATGAATTTAATAAATGAATAAATCCAGAGGTTAAATTACTATTACTATGTCCTACAAAATTTCTATCGTGATACATGAATTTTATCTTCGATATATCATAATTTATCGATTGCTGCGTTCTTTTCATAACATATGACAATTTCTCCTTTTTTTTTTTTTTTCATAATTCATATCCTCTCAGTTTTTAATTAAACATAATACATAATTTTATGTTCGGTATATCATAATTATCGATTGCTGCGTTCTTTTAATGATATATACCTATTTCCCTTATTTGTAGAATCTCCATGCTGTGAATTCATTTCATTTCAATTTTTAATTAAACGTTCCAAGTATCAAAATGTACATTTTTTACTTTTTTTACTCGACGTTTCTTCCCGTAATGTCTTTATATGCATGGTAAATATAAATTGCAATTCTTGTATATACGTGGTACGAGTAAACACCTTAAAAATTGTACAAAATAAAAATAATAGAGATAAGCAATGGCCAACTACTAGTCTTCGACTTGATTTACTCTCGCCCACACAAATTCTTGCAAAATTTATAATAGTGTAGAAATCAAATTCGTATACCAAGTGGGGTTACTCAAAAATTTTTTTGTATTTGTGTCTTGGGAATTCTGGGGAAAATGTAATAAGTGTTCAAATCTTATTTCTGTAGGATAATAACATTAAAAAGAAGAACAAAGTGGTCTTAATTTATGATATCTTTAAAATAATAAACTTCCATAAAAATGTTCTAGAGATTGGAATATTAGAAGAAACTTCAATCCATAGGTTCTAAATGTAATACATTTAGTTGAAAAATATATAAACTTTCACCATTTAATGACTTTTTACGAAATATAGTATTTAGTATTTGAAAACGGCTGATATAATTTTTTCGACATTTTCTTTATTATAAAGCATTCTTTTTCAATTTTTTCAATCAGTTTTGAAATAATAGATATATTATTTACTAAAGTTACACATGTATAAAACTTTAGATTTATCAGATGTCTTCTCATTCACTTTGGGTTCTAAATTTAAGAAATTAATTGTAAAATATATGAACATTTAGTGATTTTTTTACGAAATACGAACTATTTAAAAACAGCTGATACAATTTGTTGGCCCTTTTCGTTATTATCACGCAATTTTTCTATTTTTTTCAATCATTCTTTTAAATAATATATGTACCATCTACTAAAGGTACGGATTGATAAAATTTTAGATTAATCAAATATCTTCTGATTCTTATTTGGGTTTTAAATGTAAGAAATTATTTGAAAAATATATATATTTTTAAAAATTATACTTTTATATTAGTTGAAAAATATATAAAAATATATACTTTCCACCTTTAATGACTTTTTACGTAATACGAAACATTTGAAAACGGCTGATACAATTTTTTAGCCATTTTCTTTATCATCAAGCATTCTTTAAAATATATATATATATATATATATATATTACTTTAAAGAATGCTTGATGATAATGAAAATGGATTAAGATATGGCAGATAATATATATATATATATATATATATATATATACTATCTGCTAAAAGTACATACGTATAAAATTTTGCATTAATCAATACCTTCTGATTCCACTTTGGGTTTTAAATATAAGAAATTAGCTGAATATATATAAATTTTCAACATTTATTGACTTTTTACAAAATACGAAGTATTTGAAAACGGCTGATACCTTTTGTTGGCCATTTTCTTTATCATCAAGCATTTTTTTTCTATTTTTTCAATCATTCTTTTAAATAATATGTATACCATCTACTAAAGGTACAGATATATAAAATTTTAGATTTATCAAACATCTTCTTATAAATGTAAAATTTTTATCTTTCTCATTTTGGGTTTTAAATATAAGAATGTTGAAAAATATATAAATTTTCAACACTTAATGATTTTTTTAATGTAAAATGAAATATTTGAAACGGCTGATAGAATTTTCTGGCTATATTCTTTATTATCAAGCATTCTTTTATATTTTTTTAATCATTTTTTAAAAATAATATGTATCTTTCTTCTAAACGTACACGCGCATAAAATTTTAGATTAATCAAATATATTCTTATGCCATTTGGGTTCTAAATTTAAGCAATTAGTGAAAGATATATAAACATTCAACATTTAGTGACTTTTTACGAAATACGAAGTATTTAAAAGCGGTTGATAAAATTTTTTGGCCATTTTCTTTATCATCAAGTATTCTTTTCCTATTGTTTTTCAATCATTTAAATGATATGTATAACAGAATGATATGTATCAATCTTTTAAATGATATGCATACTAAAGTTTAAGCGTTTTTTACCGAAACTGAACAAATATTTATAAAAATAAAAATTTCTACTTTTGAATTAGTTTCATTAACAATTTTCTTCTGATTCCACTTTGGTTCAAAATGTAAGAAATTAATTTAAAAATATATAAACATTCAACATTTAGTGATTTTTTTACGAAATAAGAAGTATTTGAAAACGGCTGATACAATTGTTTGGTTATAATCTTTATTATCATGCATTCTTTTTCTATTTTTTTTTCAATCATTTTTTCAAAATAATATGTATAACATCTACTAAAGGTACAAACGTATAAAATTTTAGATTTGTCAAATATCTACTGCTAGCACTTTGGGTTCTAAATATAAGAAATTTGTTGAACAATATATAAACATTCAACATTTAGTGACTTCTTACGAAACACAAAGTATTGAAAAACGGTTATTACAATTTTTGTGGCCATTTTCTTTATCATCAAACGTTCTTTTTTTTCAATCATTTTTTTAAATACCTTCAATGTACAATACAATGTATACCTTCTACTAAAGGTCCACACATATAAAATTTTAGATTATCAAATATAATCTAATGCAATTTTTGTTCTAAATGTAAGAAATTAGTTGAAAATATATCAATTTTCAACATTTATTAACTTTTTACAAAATATGAATTATTTCTAAATGGCTGATATAATTTTTTTTGTCATTTATTTTTATCATCAAGCATTCTTTTCCTATTATTTTTAATTATTCTTTTAAATAATATGTATACCATCTACTAACGGTACACACGTATAAAATTTTAGAATAATCAAATATATTCTGATTCTAAATGCAAGAAATTAGTTAAAAATTGTATAAACTTTCAACATTTAGTGTCTTTTTTCGAAATACGAAGTATTTGAAAACTGCTGATACAGTGTTTTGTCTATTTTCTTTATCATTAAAAATTCTTTTTCTATTTTTTAAATTATACTTTTAAACAATATGTATATCATCTACTAAATGTATACACGCATAAAATTTTAGATTAATCAAATATACTTCTGATTTTACTCTGGATTCTAAATGTAAGAAATTAGTTTAAAGATATATAAACTTTCAACATTTAGTGTCTTTTTACGAAATACGAAGTATTTAAAAATTGTTGATATAATTTTTTTAGCCATTTTCTTTATCATTAAGTCTTTTTTTTGTATTGTTTTCAATCAGTTAAGTGATATGTATAATGGAATATGTATCAATCTTTTAAATGATACGTATACCATCTTACTAAAGGTTGAGCGTTTTTTACCGAAACTGAACAAATATTTGTAATACTAAAATTTTTTACTTTTGAATTATTTTCATTAAAACATCTTGTTCATTTTAACAAAAAACACAGAATACAATGTTTTTCCTTCACATCTCGAGTATTACAAAGTTATTCATAAATATTTAACATTTATTTTTTTGGTATTAAATATTTATCATATTTATTTTTGTATTTACAGTGCATTTATTCTATGAGTGGATTTTCAATAAAAAAGGTGTTATTGTGAACCATTTTGGAATGTTGTTTTAATGATATCTAAAGTTCCCTCTTTAAGAAAAAGTAAATTAGAGTCCTAAAACTTTAGCATGGTTACTTATATGCGAGTTGGTTACTTGTACGGTTTTTGTTTGCGTTCGAGTGATTAGCACTTCCTAGTAAAATTGGAAGCAGATGTTTTTGTAAATTCATTTTAGAGGAAGGCAGGTGTTATTGTACAAGTT
Source organism: Caerostris darwini (assembly GCA_021605075.1). NCBI lineage: Eukaryota > Metazoa > Arthropoda > Arachnida > Araneae > Araneidae > Caerostris > Caerostris darwini. The sequence continues at coordinate 713,825 of BPLQ01015719.1, read as the reverse complement.
TTCAAAAACATCTGAAAGGTTACGCGTATCGCACAAATAACACTTATTTTTGTATGATATTACGAGTAGTTGAAACAAATTCTAACGCATTAAACATATAATAAAGAGATATAAGATAATGTAAGAAATACGTTATTAAACTATGTAATGGGCATCCAGAACAGCCTGGTTAAGAAATTGATGTTCAATGTATTTAATATTTTTATGTATCTATCTTTAAGAAAAACTTAATTATTTGTCTTCTTATTTCTATTCAAATCAATTATATTGCAATTCTTTTATTGTTCATTTTAAGATGTAGAAGTCGAACTAAAACATATTTATTAATTATTCTAAAATTTTATTTTTATGTTTTTTGTATATTCCTTCAACTCTTTCACAGGAATAAAAGTCTGAAACAAATGAAATTTACAAAGTTTTATATACATATAACTTTGTAAACTTTCAGAGTTCAGTGACTTTTTTGTTTTAGATTTTTATTTCCGTGAAAAAGTTGAAGGAATATACAAAAAACATAAGAATAAAATTTTAGAGTAATTAATAAATACCTTTTAGTTCGACTTTTAAATCTTATATATATATAATTTTGTAAACTAATTGTAATTTTGTAAAGATTTCAGTGATTTTGTGCTTCAGATTTTTATTCCGCGAAAAACTTGAAAGAATACACTAAAAAATAAATGTAAGAGTAATATTTTAGAGTAATCAATAAATATATTTTAGTTATATATATATATGTTCCAGCGTAATTCGTAAATAATAAACTTAGAACTTCAGTTATTTTTTTCTGCATTTATTATTTCGCAGACAACAATTATAAAAAAAACAATTATATTTATTTTTTATATTTTTAATTTTATATTTTTTTATTTATCTTATATTTATTTTTAATTAAATGAAAGTTTTTTTTTTTTTTTTTTTTTTGTCATCAGACATTTACACCACCAGATGGCACTCGTCTTAACAAATTAGCATCATTAGTTAAATTATTGTATAAAAATAGATAAAAATATATCAAAGCTTTGATTCTTATTTATTATTCTTAGTTTGATATTTTTAATAAATTTACTGAAATTAAAATTGTTAATTTTCTGTAACCGAAAAAAATTTACCGGTCATATTACTAATATTCTACAAATTAGATTTGAATCTCGATATTTGTTAAGCTGTCCAACTTAACAAATATCGAGGAATCTCAAATATCTTTTTGATATAAATAAAATAAAATGTGCACTAGTATACTACACAATAACATAAATCCACACATTTATTCATTCGAGTGTATTAAAATCTCATTGAAATAAATTTAAAATTTGTTAAATGCTAATGCATGTATTTTCTACCTTGGATTTAAAAAAATTAACAAATCAGTTGCCTGATATATCTTGTTTCCCACGTTGTATTTTTAAACATAAATAAAACAAGTAATATAAAAAAAAAAAAAAAATTAAAGTCAATTCCTATTTAGGTCAACAAAGAAAAATTTTATTTTAGTTACTTTTTATTAAATAATTACAATTAATATAAATATGTATATACATATGACAGAATCACAATATTAAGTGGCAAAATTTTTTTCTCCCATATAAAACTAAAATTAATGAATTAAATTTAATTAATGAATCAATATTTGAAAAAAAAATGTATTAACATCAAGTGTCATCCACTACAAGTTTAAAAAAATGTATTTGAACTTGAGTGGATGAATAAAAAGTATTCTATTCACGATTGAAAATTTGAACAAGATATATAAATATATATAGAGAGAGTGCGAACTAACAGTAGGAATTGAAAAAAAAGCATTGAAACTGAAAACCGGAAGACATTTTTTAAATTATTGCAATTATACGCTTTGTGCAAATGCTCTTAATCTGAAACCAAAATTATGAATCACTGTGAAATTCAGAAGTTATTTTAGTACATAATTTAGATAGTTACAATACTTTAAAACATAATATAATTTTCGGATATTTTCGAAATTAATTGATTAAATTCTGGAAAAATTACTAACGTTAAAAATCGGAAGAATTATGAATTCAAAATCTGTTATGCGATATTATCAAGTAATTTAATAAGTTTATTAAGATACAATGAACTTAAAATCAGAAATAATAAAATCAGATTTTTTATTTATTTATTTTTTAATTTGAGGTTCTTATAATTGGTTGCTGCAATAATATTTATTTCTGCATTATTTAAATAACTAAACATATAAATAATATTATTTATTTATAAGGATAGTACAATTATTAAATGAGAATATGAAGTAAACATACAAAAATATTGTGCATTATATAAAACCCAGAATATATTTCATACTCTACGTAATTATTTAGAAAATTCTGTAATTAAATTTATTCCTTTCAATATCCACTAAGAAAAATAAGAATAATTTTGTATCAGCAGAAACAACTGTATAAAATCGAAAAATCAATATTTTTGTAATTATTAAATAACATTGTGTATTATATAAAACTGAGATTATATTTCATACACTTTAATTATTTTGAAAATTTTGCATTTAAATTTATTCCTTTCAATATCCAATAATTAAAATAAATATGTTTCGGCAGAAGCAACTGTGTAAAATCAACAATCAATATTTTTGTAATTATTAAATAATATTGTGTATCATATAAAGCTGAGATTATATTTCATACTCTTTAATTATTTAGAAAATTTTGTATTTAAATTTATTACTTTCAATATCCACTAAGAAAAATAATTTGGTTTCGGCAGAAATAACTGTGTAAGATCAAAAAACCATTATTTTTGTAATTATTAAATTTTAGTAATTAAAACTGGTATTGTTTCTTCGAATTATACAAAATAAAAAAATATGAAATATATTGGAAAATTTATTTTATCTTTTAAGCATTATTATTTCATTCAAATTACCATTATACTAAAATTGGCACAAAGAAATTGCTTTGAAATGCAATTGTGTTTTTTAAAACTATAATTGATTGACACAAATAAAGTAATATTTTATTAAAAATAATTAGCATATCACGGTAAGAGAATATGCTTATTCATATTTCTTTTGCATTTTGACAGAAAATTATATTGCTTTAATTAATAAAATTAATTATTTCAGCGTTTTTTTACATTAAAAATATTTAATATATCTCTAATAAGTATTTTTATTAATTTGCAATTATCTTACCGATTTTTTTAAATAACAGGCAACTTTTCAATATCAAAAATTATATTAGTTTGTACATATATGTATGCTTATAAATTTCTTGTAAGGAAATAAATTTGAATTTTTAATTAATTTCAACATTGAAACTGTCTAATTGATTCTATTTTATATATTTACCTTATTATTTTATTTTATTACTCAGTTTCTATTTTATTTTTGGAAATAGTAAATTGTCAGTACCAAAAATTATACTCGTATTAGTTTGTAAATATGTATGCTTATAAAATTCTTGTGAAGAAATGTATTTGAGTTTTTAATTAATTCCAACATTAAAACAGCCTAATTGTTTCTATTTTATATTTAAATTATTATTTTTTTATCTTATTATTAAGTTTCTATTTTATTTTTTAAAATAACAGTCTACTTTTCACTACCAAAAATTATATTTGTTTGTACATATATGTATGCTTATAAATTTCTTCTAAAGAAATTAATTTGAGTTTTTAATTAATTTCTATACTGAAACAGCCTAATCAATGTTCCTATTTTATATTTATGATAACTCGTAAATTATATTAAAGATATACATGAATAATAAAATTATAGCATCTTCGTGTTTTTCATTATAAATATAATATTCACTGTATTTTCATATGATCACGTTTCTTTTTAAAATGCTGTAATACTTTAAATATTTTTCACGTTATAAGTCAATAATATTTAAACACAAGAAATTAACGAGAAAAATTAAAAAAAAAAATAATAATAATAATAAATTAAAAAAAAAAAAAAAAAAAAATGGAAATTTTTTTGTGAAAATGGACGATAAGGATTAGAGTGAAATTATGCTTATTTCAATTCTATTAAATAAATTCAATAAGAACCGAACATAAATGTAACGAAAATTTTTTGAAAGAAAATAAAAACATCTTTTTAAAATGAGCGATAAGTATTAGAGTGAAATAATGCTTATTTCCTACATTTTTAAATTTAATAGCAAGAGTCAAACGTAAATATAACATAAATTTTTTGAAAAAAAAAACATCTTTTTAAAATGAGCGATAAGTATTAGAGTGAAATAATGCTTATTTCCTAAATATAACATTTTTAAATTTAATAGCAAGAGTCAAACGTAAATATAACATAAATTTTTGAAAGAAAAAAAAACATCTTTTTAAAATGAGCGATAAGTATTAGAGTGAAATAATGCTTATTTCCTACATTTTTAAATTTAATAGCAAGAGTCAAACGTAAATATAACATAAATTTTTGAAAGAAAAAAAAAACATCTTTTTAAAATGAGCGATAAGTATTAGAATGAAATGATTCTTAAATCCTATATTTTTAAATTTAATAATAGTCTTTATATACAATAAAGAATAAGTTTACGAATTTTTTTATCATAATTTTAAAACAAACTTACGAATTTTCTATTTACGAAGGACGCTAAAAATACAATTTAAATCTGTAACAAAATGAAAACATTTCGTTGCCAAATACAAATTTGTAATAGCAAAGATTTTCATGAACATTTAAAATCAATTACAAAACGATAATATTTTATTAAAAATGAAAGACAATCATTACGAATAATAAATAAATTAATTAAAATTTATGACTTTATTTGTATTCATAGCATTGTTGTTATTTTCAATTACGAAATGTTAATACTACAAACTCAATTAAAACTAAATTTCGATTAAATCCCGCCATTTAAATGTTATATTAAAAATTAAAAACAAAATTAATCAGCTAAAAATAAACGTAAAATCAGGGTTTATTTTGAAGGTAAATTTCAGTTTAAATTAGAAGAGTGATTAGTTATTGTTATTATTAATTTGTTAAAATCAGTTAATGTTGCAAACGATTTTAAATAATATACTTCATATTTAATGTATTTGTTTGTTAAAAGCATTATTTAAATTTTAATTTAAAATGTTTTGAAATGATGCTTAAATTTGTGTGTGTGTTCTGAAATTATTATTTTACGTTCAAATGGAAGTTTTATACGTTATATTTTTATGTATCATTCCGTAAATTAGAATTTAGATAAATCGAAATGAATTGTTTTATACTAATATATTATTTTCATTATAATTTTTTATTATTATTTTATAGTTAAAACATTCTAAATTTTTTGTTCCTAAAATTAATTTTATCGGTTTAATAAAATGAGGTCATTTTATAACGCGTGAGTTAAATTAGGCCAATGTAAATTAATTATTAAGACATTCAAGTTAATTACTTAAAATTATTAATAAATAAGCTATTTTTAAAGAATAATAATAAAAAAATATATTATCAGCTACTCAGTGCAACATTGGCATCATACTTGTGAAAATCAATAAGGTATGATGTCAATGGTGCACTGAGTAGCAATGAAATTATTATATCAATTAGTTGTAGCACTATATAAATTGAAGTTTTATAATTTTAAGAATTTTTAATAATTTTGCTTACATATTGTTTTATGGCATGAAGTTTGTATTATAAAAATTAAAAAAAAAATATTATAATCTTTTGCATTATTAAAATTAAAAAAAAAATAAATATTATAATCTTTTGCATTATTAAAATTAAAAAAAAATTCCTATAATCTTGCATTATAAATTTTTTTAAGAAATTGCAATAATCTTTTGCATTATAAAAATAAAAAAAAAACTTTTCTATAATATTTTGCATTATTAAAATTAAAAAAAAACTTTTCTATAATCTTTCGCATTATTAAAATTTTAGAAAAATTTCTATAATCTTTTACATTATTAAAATTTAAAAAACTTTTTTATAATCTTTTGCATTATAAAAATTAAAAAAAATTACTATAATCTTTTCCATTATAAAAATTAAAAAAAAAATATTATAATATTTTGCATTATTATTTTTTAGAAAAATTTTCTTGCAGCTGGCAAAACCGTGAAAAACTTTTTTGGCCATAAGGGCTGCATTGTTAAAACTTTGCAAAAATTACCAGAATGCGTGTAACATTATTAAAATAAAAAAATTAACTAAATCTTTCGCATTATTAAAATTTTAGAAAATGTCTATTTAATCTTCTGAACCACTAAAATTAAAAACATTTATACATCTTTTGCATTATAAAAATTTTAAAAAAAAATTACTATAATCTTTTGCATTATAATAATTAAAAAAATTACTCTAATCTTTTGGATTATTAAAATTAAAAAAAAAACTTTTCTAAAATCTTTTAAAGCGAACACAAGATGGAAAGTGGAAATATTTAGCAAACACCTCATCTCTAAAACGAATTTCTAGAAATTTGAAATTTTGCAAAAAAATTTTCTCTAAAATTTATACGTAACGAAAACATTATCAATCCATCTTTTTAATTATAATAACCGCTTAAAAGATATTATGATTATGTGTCAGTTAAAATTAAATTAATAAATAATTAAAAATTAAATAAATTATTTTTTATAATTCCAATTATAAAGAAAATGTAAAAATATTTAGAATCATAGAGTTTCATGAATCCTTTTTGATTTCAGGAGGAATCTGAGGAAGTCTTCAAATCTAAAAGTACCAATCTAAGTAAGTAAAATATAGTAAATTTTTGATAGTTAATGAAATAATTTTAAGGTTGCTTTGTCAATACATATACTAATTTTAAATCCTTTTTTACCGTTTAATATATATTTTTTTCATTTGGTTATAAGACAAATTTAAGATTTTGAATAATGGAGCATTGCTTGCAACTTTTTAACGTCATAAAACACAAAATAAATTTTGAATTGCACATAAATACTTATAAAAAGAAAATAAATAATATTATTTCAAACGAATATGATGACTTAAATAAATGAAAACGAAAATATAATGAATTGTGTAATTTTTAGTAACGGACAATATAATTGTATAAAAACTTAATTTTTTTTACAATAAGTATTTTTTAGAACATTTATTTAACAACAAAAGTAATTTTAAATAGAAAACAAAATCGAAATGAATTGTTTTATACTAATATATTATTTTCATTATAAATTTTAAATTATTTTATAGATAAAACATTCTAAATTTTTTTTGTTCTTAAAATTATTTTTTATCTAGTTTTAAAATGGCGTCTCTGTATGACGTTTTCACAAAGCTCCGCCTATATCATTTAAAATGCACAGAAAATCTTTTTTTCCGCCTCCTTTTTTTAGCGTAAGTGTTTCACTTTACACCTAAACAAATAAGTTTTATCTAGATAGTTCCTCTAAAGTAAAGTAAACAACCATCTAATTGAAATGCATGAGCAAAAGTGTCAAAGTGTAAACTGCTTTCCTTAAGCTTTCCACCTCACTACAGCTGAATAAACAATATAGTATAACACAGATATCTTAAGTAAGTACGTATCGTTTACGCCCAAAATTCTCTGAATAAATAATATGAGTAATAAATAAATATTTTTGTGTGCATATTTTCATTAGAAATGTAACATATACTAGTATGATTCATTTTATAAACCTTTTTTTGCGTGTTTTTGATTTCTCACACTGATCCACGTGTAAGATTACTTTGTATCAGAAAAAACAAATAGTAGTTGAATCAAGAACACTTTATCAGACAGCTAAACACTGACTATTTTAAAAACATTCAATGATTTCTGGTAATTACAATTTTTTGATTTTATTTAATTCTTACTATTAGCTCACACTCTCCCTATATACATCTTGTTCAAATTTTCAATCGTTCATAAAATACTTTTTATTCATCCACTCAAGTTCAAATAAATTTTTTTTAAATTTGTAGTGGATGACACTTGATGTTAATACAGTTTTTTCAAATATTTATTCAGTAATTAAATTTAATTCATTAATTTTAGTTTTTTTTTTAGATTTAAGTTGCACATATCTATCAATAGATGGCGCCACATAAACTTAAAAAATGAATGAAAATTATTTATAAAGGACTTTCTGCAACAGAGTGAAAAAAAAAGTAGGAATTGACTTAATTTTTTTTTTATATTACTTGTTTTTATTAAGTTATACTATACTTTCCAGATATGTAAGAATTTTGAAGGATTTTTGTTTTTATTTATTTATTGATTTTTTTGTAATACATGAACTTTATTGCAATTGCAATTTTAATTTTGTAGCGCAATGCCTTTTAAAAAAATGTTGCTAATAAGGATTAATTATTAGGATAATAAAGATTAATTAATGATATATATTATATAATAGTGATTAGTGATATATAATATATATTAATGATTAATGATATACAATATATATATTAAAGATAAATGATATATGTGATATATAATGCTATGTAATGATTAATTATTAGAATTAACATCGAACTATTAATCCTTCCTGAATTTTATCTATTAAATAAAATTATAATCCAAATCTGGATCTTTATTAAAAAAGATGTTTTTGCAAATGTAATTGATTTGATAATTATCATTTATTTTTACTTTTATAATATGGTTATTTATGATTAATAACAATAATCTCCTTACAATATAGCCGCTTCAAATGCGAATGCCAATTGTTATTATAGGAAAACAAATCGTAGTTCAATCAAGATCACTTTATCAAATAGCGAATTACTGATGTTAAAGACATTCGGAGTTTTCAGGTAATTATGATTCTTTGATTTCGATTTTTTTTTTGTATTGCGTGACCTTTAATACAATTCAAATTTTAATTTTATAGCGAAATGCTTTTTAAAAAATGTTGTAAATAATGATTAAATAATGATATATAATATATATTATAATATATATATATAATATGTATAATATATGTTAATGGTATATAATATAATTAATGTTATAACGTTATATTAATAATAATTTATTAAGATTTAACATAATTGAATCCTCCAGCATATATGTCTATGAATTCTATTTTTTAAATAAAATTTTAATTAAAATCTAAATCTTTATTAAAAAGCTATTTTAACAAATGCAATTGATTTGCGAAATATAATTTATTTTTACTTTTATTATACGGCTATTTGTAATTAAATCAAATCAAATGCGAATGCGAATTCTTATTATACGAAAGAAAAAAGCTACAAAAACAGAGAGCTAAATATAAAAATTTAAATTCTTATTTATATTCTTTCATTTTATAACTAAGGTAAACATGTTCATTAAATCATTACTTAATTAAGAAATTTAAAATAAATTCATTAATTGATCAGAAGTTATTATATATTATTAACTTCCTCGTCATCTTCTCTAACTAATCGTACAAGGGCGTTTTCCTTTTAGCAAAATATTCTCATCTTCTGACGTTTGTTCACCAGTCCGAAGTTCTACTTTTTGCAAAGAAAACCCTTTATATTCACTTATTTATTGGATAATTAATAATAATAATCTCCTTACAATATAGTCGCTTCAAATGCGAATGCGAATTGTTATTAACGAAACAATAAAAGGTACGAAAAAAAAGAGAGCTAAATATGAAAATTTAAATTATTTATATTCTTTTATTTTATAACTAAGGAAAATATGTTCATTAGAACATTAATTAATTTAAAAAAGTTTAATAAATTCATTAATTGGTCAAAAGTTACTATATATTAATATTACACTTCTTCATCGTGTCTGACTAATCGTACAAGGGCGTTTTCCTTTTAGCAAAATATTCTCATCTTCTGAGTTTTGTTCACCAGTCCGAAGTTCTACTTTTTGCAAAGAAAATCCTTTATATTCATTTATTTATTGGATAATTAATAATAATAATCTCCTTACAATATAGTGGCTTGAAATGCGAATGCAAATTGTTATTATACGAAACAATAAAAAGGACAAAAAAAAAAGAGAGCTAAATATAAAAATTTAAATTATTTATATTCTTTTATTTTATAACTAAGGAAAATATGTTCATTAGAACATTAATTAATTAAAAAAAATTAATAAATTCATTAATCGTTCAAAAGTTACTATATATTAATATTGCGCATCTTCTTCATCATGTCTGACTAATCATTCAAGGGCAGTTTTCTTTTTAGCAAAATATTCTCATTTTCTGAGTTTTGTTCTTTCTTTCCACTTTTTGCAAAGAAAACCCTTTATATTCATTTATTTAATGGATTATTATAAATTTCGTAGAAGAGTCCCAAATTAGGTTAAATTCCTTCATATATCTTGATTCTTCCGTTGGATATATTCATTAAAAAAATTTAGCTCCAATTATACAGATATATCCAATTGAAATGAACAAGCTGTCGTTCTGAAAAGAAACTCAACAAATAAAGGCAGCTTGAGAGGATAAAAACTTGTAAATTAAGCAGTTAAGCAGCCTGTTAAAACAGCTTGAGAGGAATAAAACGGAAGCATTTGGTCTCAAAATACAAAAAGAGAAATGTTCATATTTTTTTTCCAAGTACAGTTCTTCAACAAATCTTAATTTTAACTAAAAGTAAGATAGCTTCAAGGTTACATATCGTTAAAAAAAAATTAGACTCAGCTGATATATAGGTTATCCATAAAATTTAGAATTTAATGTAAGGAAAAAAACGCATAACAACAATTTTAAGCAAACAAAGAAAAAAAGCATCAATAAATTAAATTTAAGCAATAAATTGTGTTCATCAGTTATAGTTCAAAGATGAAAAAATAAAAAAATATACTCGTAGAATTCCAAACAATTTTTTTAAAAAATGCACGTAAAAGAAATAAAAAAAAATAAAATACTATAGAAACCCAAACGATCTTATAAAATCAAATAAAAGAAACTAAAAAAAAAAAAAAAAAAAAAAAACTATAGAATTCCAAACGATTTTATAAAAAAAACCTTAAGAGCAATTTTTTTTAAATTAAAAAAAATACTAGAGAATACCAAACGATATTATAAAATCAGACGAAAGAAACTAAAAATAAATAAATAAAAATTAAAAAACTATAGAATTCAAAACGATTTTATAAAAAAAACACGTAAAAGGAATTTAAAAATAAATAAATAAAATACTATAGAATCCCAAACGATTTTATAAGATGAGATGAAAGAAACTAAAAAAATAAAAATAAAAAAACTATAGATTTCCTAACGATTTTATAAAAATAGCAAACGAAACAATAATAAAAGGGCACGCGAAAGTAATTTAAGTAAACCAATATGAATAGCTTGTGAAAGAAATTAAAATAAAGAAACTAATTAAAAAATAAAGAAATTAGAAACGTTGATAGTGGTTCAAGATAATGCTGACCAAACGAAATTAATAAAATAAATAAATATACTAAAAACAATACCCATATATTTTATGGGTAATAAACACAACACTAAGTGTACCAATTCTATTTATTACTTCTTTTAATGATTATTTAGTTGCAGACTTGTATAGAATTTGTATATTCTATGTTGTTAAATTCCTTCTATTAGCTCACATTCTCCCTATATATATCTTGTTCAAATTTTCAATCGTTCATAAAATACATTTTATTCATCCACTCTAGTACAAATAAATTTTTTTTGAATTTGTAGTGGATGACACTGGATGTTAGTACAGTTTTTTCAAATATTAACTCATTAATTAAATTAAATTAATTAATTTTAGTTTTATATGGGAGAAATATTCATATAGTCACGCAGCTGTTTCTTCTCATTTGCTCATCATCTCATTAATTATTTTATACATTAAATTATTAATTATGTTTATTCATTTAATTATTAATTATTATTATTTTATTATCAAATATTTTTATTATTCATTTAATATATATTATTCAATTTTTAAAATAATGTAACTACAAATTGGCAATAATATAAAAAATCGTCTGATTCTAATTTAGCTTATTTTTCTGGATATTATTATTCTTAATTTTTTACGTTTGAAATTTGAAACGATCGTGTTTGAGTATTTTTGTTAATGTATTCTATATTTTTTAATTTTAAATGATCAAAAGGTTTTTAATTAAATTTGAAATATAGCCTAATATATTTGCTTTTATTATTTTTATTGTATGTAGTTGCTTTTATTATATTTGCTATTATTATTTTTGCTTTTATTATTTTGCTGTAATTCGAGATTGCTGTCCTTTATTTTTTCAATTCCTTCTATTAGCTCACACTCTCCCTATATATTTCTTGTTCAAATTTTCAATCGTTCATAAAATACTTCTTATTCATCCACTTAAGTTCAAATACATTTTTTTTATAACTTGTAGTGGATGAAACTTGATGTTAATACAGTTTTTTCAAATATTAATTCAGTAATTAAATTAAATGAATTAATTTTAGTTTTTTTTAGATTTAAGTTGCATATATCTACTAATAGATGGCGCCAGATAAACTTAAAAAAATGAATGAAAATTATTTATAAAGGACTTTCTGCAATAGAGTGAAAAAAAAGAAGGAATTGACTTTAAAAAAAAATTTGTTTTTATATTACTTGTTTTTTTAAGATGCCTGTCTTCCAGATATCAGTACCTATCATATCGTTAAAAGACTTGGATATGGATGTTAATGTTAATTTGAATACATTAAATTTCTTGAAGGGACATAGTGGATTTGTATACACGTCTTTGTGACCTAATTATATAACAAAACTACTGAAAATAGTAAGATTTATCGTACCTTTGTATGTATAATATACTCTTTCATTTCTTATACATTTTATTGCACATATTTGTAATAAAATTTGTATCAATACAAAAAAAAACATATAAGGTAATTTATAACATATGACTTTTATTTCTTCAATTATGACGAATACTTCACTTAAACGTTTGCAGCTCTTAGAATTTTTGTCAACAAATTCAACTAAATAAACAAATTCACAAATTCAACTAAAAACATAAATAGAATTATACTTCTATAACAAATGTAATAAAATATAACTAGAATATCTAATAAATTATATGTTTTATGATTGAAATTTTATAATAATTAATTTTATTAACATATTATATTTGAATATTTTTAATTAACTCATATTCAAATTAACATATTACTAACATTTATGTTAAAATTAAAAGAAACTCATTATATCAATACTAACTCGTTATATAAATTAAAAGAAAAAGGAAAGGATCTCATAGTTTGTAATTCAAAAATAAATATTTCAATAATATAGGAATTATTTAAATGATTTGCATTTAGGTGAGGATAAAATTTTTTAACCCACCTTGAAGCAATTTCGAAAATTTAGCCACATTTCTTCTAATTTTGAATATTTAAAAACTCAAAGTACTAGATTTGAAGTATTGTTAGCTAAGATTATGGGTTAAAAATATTTCTGCAAATTGACACTTGTCTTTGACGCCTTTAGGTAGAGATGGGCAAACTTTTTCGGCTGCGGGCCAAAAATTGAAAAACAAATGTTCGGCGGGCCAAGATAAATTTTTTCTAAAATTTTAAAAGCAATATACAAGTATTACAATTTAAATATGGTAATGAGATGAATGAAATTGCGATTTTATTTTTAAAAGTTCCTTATATTGACGTCCGAAGTCAATGCACTGATTCTTATATTGACGTTCGAAGTGAATGCACTGATTCTAAGGAACGATGCTAAATGCTCATCTGTCAGTTTACTTTTGAAATAATTCTTTCTAAGGTTCATAGTTGAAAACACTTGTTCACATATATAAGATGAAGCAACCATAGCACTGGCACAAAACTTACTTTCGATAAGGTTTTGTAAAACTCTAACTTGGCATATTTAGAAACAACTGCTTGAGATAATTGTTAGATTGCAACTCAACTAATTCAACCAGCAAAATTAACCTCACTGCTTCACAACTTACGTTGAAAGGCATGGTAAAAATATCCAATTCTGTTTGAATGGCGCTGAAATCTTGAAATCTGCGTTCGAACTCAAAATGCAGTTTTTTCAAGCTATCTTCATAATTCTTAAGCTTCTCTTCATCTACTGAGGGTATTGAATTTAACCTCGGGAAATGAGATAAAAATAATAATTTTTTTAATAATAAAAATAATATTTAATCAAAGTAGAAAAGGAGATGGATGTATATTATATAAATAAATATTTCTTTTAATTTGCCTCGGACCGGCAAATTAAAATTCTATCCGCGGGCCGGATAGAACATTCCGGCGGGCCGGAGTTGGCCTACGGACCGTAGTTTGTCCATCCCTTCGTTAAGGCAAGTACTGCACCGACGTTACTTACTTTGCCCTACCCAGGAGGTGCGTATAGCTTGAAGAAAAGCTAAGGACGCGGAGTAACAATACGCCCACAACGCTCTACGATCCTGTTAGACCGGGACCTACGGTTTGAAGTGGATTTAGAACCACTATAAACATCCATGGCACCGCCGGCACTCGAACCCGAAATCTGTGGTACCGAGGACCAGAGCTTTAGCCACTCGGCCATACAGGCCCTGCTGCAAATTGCATAATTTTTAAGAAAAATTCATTCGTAAAAATACATTTAAAAAAATAGTTTCTTGTAATGAAATACATAATTATATTTAAAACACAATTTTTCATCAAATCAAATCATATTGAAGTTCATATAAAAAAAAAAGTACGAATCTGTGTTTTAAATTGGATGAAATTAATTAATGGGTGTTTTTAGAGGACGAAAGAGCACGAAAGTTGAATGAGCGCAAGACGATGAACTCATCATGAGTGGCAATGGCGATTTGCTTTACTTCAAAGTTAACGAAACAATCGCGTCAGATAAGGTTAGTAACACTGACTTTCGCTCTCTGTTTCATATATTGCTTATTTAACAATCATTGTTTTAAAGTGATCTTCTTAATAATATTTAAAACAATCTAATTTTAACAGAAACAATAGCGGATTGTTTAAATATTTTAGAGTTGTTAAGGACTTATTGTTATTGAACAATTTTTTATATTGTTTTTATTTAGTCTATAGCCATTGTTATATTATGTATGTTATAAAAAAATTGAGAGTAATGCGTTTTGATGTTAAAAGAGCATAGTAAACCAACCCTACCTGACTGAAATTTTGAATTTGTCTCATGATTTCAAAATACTTTAGAATCAATCAAATTAAAATATAACATAAAAAAATAAACAATGGAAATTAATTTTTTGATTTTTTATTAGATTTTATTTGATTTTTATTAGATATTTTATTTGATTTTTTAAATTAGATTTTATTTGACTTTTTATTACATATTTTATTTGATTTTTTAAATTAGATTTTATTTGATTTTTATTAGATTTTATTTGATTTTTTATTAGATTTTATTAGATTTTTTATTAGATTTTACTTGATTTTTAATTAGATTGTATTTGATTTTTTATTAGATTTTATTTTGATTTTTTTATTAGATATTTTATTTTATTTTTAAATTAGATTTTATTAGATTTTTTTATTTGATTTTATTTGTTTTTTTTTATTACATTTTATTTTATTTCTTTTAAAGTATTACTTAAAACCAAATCAATGATTGTAGAATTATATATACATATTTTTTTTCGTGAAAATCCTTTAAAATTTTAATTCCTGCATGCCACCAGAATAAAAGTTCACTCTGCTCTAAAAAAGTATATTTTTAATGGTATAAATCTTTTGATAAAGGCTTTTAAATTATTCAAACAACCATTATTTGACGAATCCCAATTTTTTAAATATTAATCTGAGAAATTTATATCTTTTATGAGATTTCCATTGAAAAACTTTTTGTGCAATAATAAAGATAATAAAGGAAAATATTATTAAGAAGTGTTCAATGGTTAAAATTTGGGGAGCAAATTAAAAAAAAAAAATTGAAAAAGATATAAATAAAATAAATTTATTGCGTTTTTTTTCAAAATAAAGTTTTAGACGTTTTGAGTTTTGAAAAAACAGTATGAAAACTCTTTATTTGTTAATGAATTAATTATATAAATTATACACGTGATCTTGTTATATTTTAAAAATTAACAAATAACGTAATATTTTATCATCTCTTGTAATTTATTTGAAGACAAATTCTTTTTTCAATTCCATCTATTAGCTTACACTTTCCCTATATATATCTTGTTAAAATTTTCAATCGTTCATAAAATAATTTGGTTAAAATCTAGGATACTGTACCCCTGAGGAAGTCGCCAATCTTGCAACCCTGAATATTTCGCCAATTTTCCGCCAATTTCTTTAGTGTTGCAATACTATAATTAGAGGAATTCGTAGCTTCATTTTCCAAACAATATAATGACTATTTATTGTTATTGTGATTATATTATTATTTGCAGTAAATAAGAACAGAAATATATATTCTTTTAAATTAGTATTCCAATAAATTACTGATTATTCCGAACTTATTCTTACAACGTACGTCGGTCACTGATTCAGAACATAAACAATATTTATGAAGTTGCCACTCAGGAAAGTAAGAAACAAACAAGAAAAACGATTTTTTTATTTATTAATAACTTATATTTTATTCTTAAATAATTAATTTCCTTTTTAAAGATGTTCGTTTAGTTAGGATTTTGTGACAACCGTAATTATTAATATTTGAAGCTTTAGCTTTTTAGAACGTTAGTTAACGTTACAATTTAAATTTTTAATAATTAAAATAAATTAATATTAATAAAATGTGTCCGGAACATTTGATAATTATCTGGCAGAGTGCATGTGGTGGCGCCAGCACAAATGTGACATCCGCAAAATAATTTATGATTTCGCCGATGGAATAAAATGTTTGTTTCCACCACAGAGGAAGGACATACCACAATAAAAGGTAAGTTATTCTCTAGTTTTTTCTTCTGTTTTTATCTTTTGTTAACATTAATTTATCATTCAAATTCGGCTTCGTAAAGAACATGACTTATTTTATGACATTACAAAAAAAAAAAAAAAAAAAAGAATTGGTGAATAACTTTGGTGAAATTTTATCGTAACGAAATTTTATCAATTAACAGCGATTATTATCATTGTTTAAACGATACTTTTTTGTGACTTAGCAAGATAAAATTCCATATAATAATTTGGCGATAAAACGATTTAATTGGGTCTGAAAGCAATTTAGGAATAAAATGTTGACAAAATAATGATATATTTTGGCGTTAAAGCGGCAATATGTGGCGTAAAAAGAAAACATTAAAAAGTTGACATAATAGTGGTAAAAATTTGGCGATAAAGCGATATAAATTGGCGTAAAGGCATTTTAGATATAATTTTCTTGGCATAATAGCGCTAAATTTCTGCGTAAAAGCGGTTTCATTTGGCGCAAAAGTATTCCAGGGATAAAAAATTTTAGGGATAAAAATTTGGCGATAAAGCATCAACTTTTATCGTAAAAGCGCCTCAAAAAACAAGGTTCACTTAGTGAAAAAATTTGGCTATAAAGCGATAAATATTGGCGATAAAGCATTTTTTGGCTTAAAAGAAGTTATATAACAAAATTTGCTTAGTGAAAAATGGCTATAAAGCGATAAATGTTGGCGATAAAGGACAGTGATAATATTTGGCGTTAAAGCGATAAACTTTGGCTTCAAAGCCTTTTCAGGAATAAACTTTGATGTAATAGCTATTTGGCTGCTAATGTTGGCGTAAAAGCACTGTTTGGCTATAAATTTTGGCGAAATAGCACTTTACAATAACACCGAACTTAGGCAACCTTTTTGTCTGTTTACTTGGCGATTTGGCACCACAGTAAAGGATTTTGGCGTAATATCATTTTACCGCGCAAACTACC
Organism: Caerostris darwini; assembly: GCA_021605075.1. Lineage (NCBI taxonomy): Eukaryota > Metazoa > Arthropoda > Arachnida > Araneae > Araneidae > Caerostris > Caerostris darwini. The sequence continues at coordinate 696,109 of BPLQ01015719.1, read as the reverse complement.
TGGCCCATTCATTTCTATGCTTATGATGTGTTATATACCACCCGATGTGTTTGGCACAAAGGGTACAGGATCCTAGATTTTAACCAATACTTTTTATTCATCCACTCAAGTTCAAATACATTTTTTTTTAACTTGGAATGGATGACACTTGATGTGAATACAGTTTTTTCAAATATTAATTCATTTAATTAAATTTAATTAATTGATTTTAGTTTTTTTTAGATTTAAGTTGCATATATCTACCAATAGATGGCGCCAGATAAACTTAAAAAAATGAATGGAAATTATTTATAAAGGACTTTCTGCAATAGAGTGAAAAAAAAGTAGGAATTGACTTAAAATTTTTTTTTTATATTACTTGTTTTTACTTTACTCATTAAAACAACACTTTTAATATTTAACTAATGGTAATAGTTACGCAAAATTTTATAGATTTGCTAAAATAAGAGTGATGAAAAAAAATCAGATTAAAACATAATTTTTTAATGTATTTAATAAATATTTATATTTACTCTATCCTGAAGAGTCGAACGAAAAATATCGTAGGACTAAGCAAGTCGGGATTTATCAAGGTGAACATCACACGGCTTAAGAACAAAGCCAAAACAAAGATCTCCGCATGGCAGCTAAGCCACCACAGCTAGTTGAAAGACTTCCTGGAGCGCAAAACAGAACTATCTACACCAGGGATGGGCAAACTCCGGCCCGCCGGAAGGTTCTATCTGGCCCGCGGATAGAATTTTAATTTTCCGGACCGAGGCAAATTAAAAGACATATATATTTATATATCATATATCCATCTCCTTTTCTACTTTGATTAAATATTTTTTTCTTCATTTTTTTTTCAAAGGACTGATGATCTTTTTACTTTCTCTATTTTTGTTCTACATTAATCATTATTATGTTTTAACATTATTTATGTTTTAATATATTATTAAAACATAAATCGATGGAAATAGCAAACACAGACAGCTTTCAATCGGTAAAGTGTTAATCGGTAAGTTCTTTGTTAGTTATAGCTGTAGATTGGAACCAACAAGTTAGAGTTGTACAAATCATTATATAAAGTAAGTTTCCCAAATTTAATATCTCACGGCCAGAAAATCAGTGCTATGTTTACTTCATCTTATATGTGTGAACAAGTGTTTTCAACTATGAACCTTAGAAAGAATTATTTCAGAAGTAGACTGACAGATGAGCATTTAGCCTCGTTCCTTAGAATCGGTACATCTCACTTCGAACCTGACTATAAGGAACTTTTAAAAATGAAATCGCAATTTCATTCATCTGATTAACATATTTAAATTGTAATACTTGTATAGAGTTCTTAAAATTTTAGAAAAATTTATCTTGGCCCACCAAACTTTTTTTTTTCCAATTTTTGGCCCACGACCGAAAAAGTTTGTCCATCCCTGATCTACACATTGTAAACTTTAACTTGTAATAATAATAATAATAAAGTGATATTCGAGGGTGTTGACAAACTTCAGTCAGAACTTTCTTCTCCAGATGATGTTTAGACGTTTTAGTTTCATACTAGCCACGTGATAGATTCTCAAGCAAGGTTTCTGTTGTAGCAGTGATCTTCAGCTCCGTGTGCTTTCGGGATGGTCGGCAAATCTGTGGAATCTCGTTTTGTCTGACATACCGATCTTTGTTTTCATTTCAATGTGTACAGACGAGTCACACGACAATAACATTATGTCACCTCTCTTCCTTACTATTTTCCTCTTACAATTACCGTGATTTACTGGCTATAATCCGCAACACTAGAGAGTTTTTGCGTACAGTATTTTGGACGTCCGTTAGCTTTTTCTCCCTAGCTCGCATGCTCATAGGAAATTGCGCATGCGTATCTGTAATAATGTTTCCTATGAGCATGCGCGCTAGGGAGAAAAAGCTAACGGACGTCCAAAATACGGTATGCAAAAACTCTCTACTATCTAACCCGCAAGCGTAACTTTTTTGGCCCGAAGATGTTGCTGCTAAGAGGTTCGAATGTGAATTTCTCTACTCTTCCACATGGACTAGTTTCTTGAGCAGCTATAAAAGCAGCTTGGGTGCTAAGCACCGCCAGAAACATAGAGCCAGACCAGGGATGGCCAAACTTTTTCGGTCGCGGGCCAAAATTCGGAAATAGAAAATTTGGCGGGCCAAGATAAATTTTTCTAAAATTTTAAAAACAATATACAAGTATTACAATTTAAATATGTTAATGAGATGAATGAAATTGCGATGAGACATGCTGGTTTATCTTTTACAACTGCAAAAAAAATATTTCCATGTTCCTTCATCATTAAAAGCACGGCACTCTAAATTGATTTTACGTTTTTTAGTAGCCATTTTGGGGTTGAAATATTTTACAAATAACCCAAACAAGCACTAGCTACGCTATACTTTTAATAATTTCACCACTATTCACAATGATGCTATATGTCCGCAATCTTTCCATACGTAATCAATCATATTAGAAAAAGCCGTGCCCAAAAGAAAAAGCCGCTGGCTGGAGCTTAAAATGAGCAGTCTGTCCCATGTGAGGTCTAATTCACCTATATTGGATTACCCTATGTTTGTTTCCCGAGAAAGAAATAATGTTGGCGCAATCTACAGATATAACTAACAAAGAACTTCCGCTTTTAACACTTTACCGATTGAAAGCTGTCTGTGTTTGCTATTTCCATCGATTTATGTTTTGTAGAACACAAATAGAGATAGTAAAAAGATCATCAGTCCTTTGAAAAAAAGTAAGAAAAAAATAACATTTAATCAAAGTAGAAAAGGAGATGGATATATAATATATAAATATATATTTCTTTTAATTTGCCTCCGACCGGCAAATTAAAATTCTATCCGCGGGTCGGATGGAACCTTCCGGAGTGCCGGAGTTGGCCCGTGTTGTCCGCCCTAGTTTGCCCATCCCTGAGCTAGACGAATACTTTGATTGTTACATTGAATAGTATTGATCTCGTCTTAATGTCGTTTGCAGCGTTTCGGTCTTCTTTTATATAGCATTTTCCTTGCCATATGTCAGCTAAATCCACACAACGTATTCAAATTCTCTATTCTTTGACGCAACTCCATAAATATATTCCTTCAGAAACATTGTTTATTCAGATTTTTCTAGAATAATCCAAATGTTTTGCTCAATATTTAAATTTCATTTGTTCACAGGGCAGGTGTTATTTTTCTGGAAGTTATATTTCAAATTTTTTCCACACATCCGTAGTAAGAAATAAATATATCGGAAAAGCATAATGATCTTCTTTTAATTGTTTAAGTTTTCTCATCTTTTGGCAAAAAAACCCCCGGTTTTTTGAGGTTATTCCATTAATACATTTTTATTTTCTTAACGTAATCTTAATGTAATTATTATGTAAAGTTTCATTATTATGCAAGTAAATTTTGAAAACAGTTCTTTAAACTTATCTCTGATCGTATCAGCTGTACACCAAAACAAAAATTATAAACTTGGACTGGAAAAGCACATTTATCTTTTATAAGTATCTATCTAAATATTGAATCCTTATATTAAAATTTAAACAAAATAGTTTATACTTTAATGATCTAACCAGGCAGACAAATTGCTGCTTTATAAAGTAGGCGAAATAATTGTAAAAATCTAAAAAATTTTTAAATTAAAATGGAAAAGAGAGTATTCTTGGAGAAGGTAAAATCGGAAATGGAAGAGTGCTCAAAAATCTACATCGTAAGAGTTGGAAGTAATCTTTATATTTTAAATTAAAATTTTTTCGCTTTATATTTATATATAAACTTTGTATTCATTTTTTTAAAGTGCAAATTTTTAATTTTATGAAGGATTTTTTTTTTAAATTTAAAATTTTCCTTTTTTTTTATTGAATCATGTATAATGTTGGATAACATGTCGTCTATGCTGAGATATTACTATTATTATTTCTGAAATTGATTACAATCAACTTAGTAAATAAAATATTTATTTAAATAAAATATTTAAATAACTAATATAGTAAATCAATATATATATATATATATATATATCAAAAATTAATTTTTTAAACTGTTATTATTCTAATATTATGTTTCTTTCCTGTTTGTATATTGATTAGCGAATTAAGAATTCAGAAGTTTCGGTATTTCCTTACCGTCCTTAATTAAGCTGAAAATTATAATGACCTTATTTTAATTTTAGTTTAAGTTTTTTCCTTTTTTTGCAAAAAAAGATTTATGAAATAATTACGTTGATAAATTTTTATTTTATTAACGTAATCTTAATATATTTATGTAAATCTTCATGACCTAAATTCGAGAATTCATCACACTTTTTTCTCGAAACCCTTTAAGTTAAAAATAAAATTATTTCAAAATAACAAGTTTTAGAAAAAAATTTCCTTGCTAATTTTGTATAGCGGGTTTTAAAGATTTTTCGATATATCTAAAGGATTGAAGTTAGATATACAAAGTCATTAGGTCATGGAAAATTTGAATTTAATTATTTTTTGTAGTTAAATGCCTGGTATGCCTGGTACAGCAAAACATATTCATTACCAAACACTTTAAGATAAAAAAGTTTCGCTTTTTTTGTAATTTACATTTATGACAAAACAATGATTAGAATAAAAAAAAACTGAAATCCTTTTACAAATTTCAGTTTATTTTGCGTGAACGTACTTGCTGATCGAATGCACATGGGAGTATATGAATGTTCAATAACCCAAGAAATTTATGAAGCAATTGGTCAAAATACTACCAAGCACGCGAGTTCTGCACTTTAGGGTACCGCTTATTTGACAATGTTTGTTGGCAAGTTAGTTCCATTCTTTTATTCATAAAAATGTTTCTAACCTTTTGTTTATATCTGAGTCCAACGTAATATGCTGAAAGCATATGACTGGTAGTGCGTCGGACACGAATGTATAAAGCCCATGAATTGTGTGGGATTTAGTGAGAAAGAAAAGGAGAAAGAGCTGTTTGGCTGGTTGCTGGCAACATGATTTAATCATATTTAAGTTAAAACCAAAATATGGTTTTTGTATGCTTTACCTTTTGTTTTATATGTATAATAAAAATTTACTTCTTTAAATTAATTAAATGCTGTGATTCTTGCTTCTTCTATACACTACACTACGCACTGCTAAATTTTCCTACATTTTTTTCCTTTGCGGTTTTCGCCAGGTCCCCTCCTAAACAAATAAAATAGCCTCTGTGGTTACAAAACACTACGGTTTCGGGGATTTTATTTGGTACGGAAAGCAGACTTTGCAAAATCGGAACCCTAAAGTGCAGAATCTCCACAAGAACTATCAAATTCAATAGCGGCAGAACATAACAAAATTTAATGATTCTAGAACTTTATGCATTTGCTTAAATATTACAAGAAGCCCTATCTACTCAGACAGAGAAGTCTGTTAATTGATTGTTAAATCATCTTTTATAAACATAAACTAATCCTATTTGAGGATATAATTACATTTTGAGGAAATTGAAATAATGATCTGTTTATATTTTGAAAGCCATATAATTCGAAATGAATTACAGAGCACTTGACGTGATATTGTTCGATTGTTATATTTAGCAAAACATATTTCATGCCAGTTTAAAAAAAAAAAAAAAAAAAACATAAATAAAATCACCTGAAAATCGGCGTTTATTTTAAATAAAAGTTTTTGAAATTAGAGTTTCTCGTGTTGGACGAGGAGATTTATTTTTCAATTCCTTCTATTAGCTCACACTCTCCCTATATACATATCTTGTTCAAATTTTCAATCGTTAACAAAATACTTTCTATTCATCCACTTCCATGTATTCAAGTTCAAATACATTTTTTTTTGAACTTGTAGAGGATGACATTTAATATTAATACAGTTTTTTCAAATATTAATTCAGTAATTAAGTTTAATTAATTCATTTTAGTTCTTTTTAAAATTAAGTTGCATATATCTACCCATAGATGGCGCCAGATAAACTTAAAAAAATGAATGAAAATCATTTATAAAAGACTTTCTGCAATTATAGTGAAAAAAAAAAAGTAGGAATTGACTTTAAAAATTTTTTTTTTTATATTATGTGTTTTAAATAATAATTTATATTCTTACTTTTTTTTATTTTATAGCTTCATTTTTTTGGAGACACCACGGACCTCTAATCAGGACAACAACATGCTCATACATGATAATAAAATGGTTACGACTTAAGTATCATCACGACTTTGCCTTTATCATTTCTTGTCTTGACGTTTTTCAGAGATTTAAATTTTTATATATACAAGGCAAATTATAGGAATACTGTAACAATTATATTTTATTTAGTACGAGATAAGAATGAACCATAAAAGGATTGATTTATGAGTGCATTGATTGGATTTCACACTGCGATATTCCGTGGTCTTTTTGTGACCATCTTGTTCTTAAAAAGTATAAAAATACGATAAAGATGATTCAAAAATGAACATGCAAAGTAAAACAAAAAATATCTTCATTAAGATAGAGTTAAAGTTTAATAATTATAGATTCAATAAAAAATAATAAATGCATCACACTTTTTCTCTCGAACCTCTCTTTAGATTTTAAAAAATAAAATTATTTCAAAATTACAAGTTTTAGAAAAAAGTTTCCTTGTTACTTTTTGTAGCATATTTTCAAGTTCTTTAAATAAAACATTTTTAATAGTAAATATTTTCTTATTCCCCTACAGTCATCTTTTTGAAAAGTCAATGAAAAATTCAAAAAAAACAACAACAACAGTGATTTGTTAATTGACTGCCTTACATAAGCCTCATACTTTTATATTTTTTATTAAATAAAAAATATATATATTAGATTGAAAAAGTTTGAAATATATTACAAATATCTTAAGCACATAAATATTTCTTCTAGTTGGTATGTATATCATACGAATTAGAAGGAGTAAATTAGTAGTAAAATGCATCTGAATACAGGATATTAAATAATAATGCCTATATTACAAAATTATGTAAAAAAGTAGAAGACATAGAAATGAAATGTTTAATCTAATTAACAAAATAATAATAACGAAAGTTAACAAATTTCAATGTGAGAATTCTTGGTTGTTTGTAGTAGGTCCGAGTACTACTAGTAATACTCAATTTCATTTCATCTATTGGAAAACATCTTAAGAGTTATGGAATAAATAGCAGCTGTGATAAATTGCTTCACTTGCAAATCAATATACATCTATTATTCCCACATATCAACACTAAAAAAATTCAACTGATTTAAATATTGTTAATATCCACTAATAAATATAGTTCCATAATATTTCAGATGATTGCAAACGCGTGGTGTAAAATAGAGTACTTATTGGATGTACTAAAAAGAACTAAAAAGATTTCACATCCAAAATGATGAAATATGTTTGTAAAAAAGCAATTTTATTTTTATATCTTATAGTTTTCTAATCTAATTTTGTAAAGTGACCAATAATTTTGGTATACTTTGTATTTTTGAGTAAAATACTTTGTTTTATGAATTAAAAAGAGATCGGAATTAGTTTAGGAAATTGTTCCGAATACAATTCACAAGGTAGGTTTATAGCCAATGCATTATTTAAATTAAAATAATAAAAGGATACTTATGATACCAAAAAATTCTTTTTAAAGGGAAAAAGCAAATACCTTCAGTAGAAATTTCCAGATAACATAGGTCTCACTTCAAACTAATCTAATCCGTGGCTGGAAAAATCTTTGAAGTTTGAAATGCCACGTATGCACCTGGAAATTTGCGTTTTTGGAAGCACAAAGTAAACAAGTGAACCAAGTGGATGAATAAACAAAACTGTATGAGCTTGAAAGCTTTCGTAAACTAACTTGTTTGATTAGCTGCTCAACGTTTAGTTTTTTTGTATCGGCTTGACGTTTGTTAGAGAAATTTTTGTAAACATCTTCTAAAAGTATTAAGTGGGCAAAGAAGTGTTATGTAAAACAAAACAGGATTTGTTCATTTTTTTCCCATTTTATATAAACAGATGGTTGGGTTAGAAACAAATGGGAATTTGTTTCTCTAGTCATCAAGCTAACCAAAAATTTAAGTACAATTCTTATAAAGCAATTTTTTACCAAAACGCCTTTTTTATATAGAAAAAGTAAGAACAGTACAAATATTCACAAAATATTCGGAACCTTAATTATTGCTGTTCGTTTTCTATATACATTTGTCATAACTTAAAGGTAATTTTTTCAGTGCAGATAAATTTTTCAAAATGTGCTAAATTCTTTTGTTTTCACTAGACATTTAAAACAATTAATTTTAAGTACCGATTATGTCCGGATATGAGCCGTTGAAGACAAAATGGCATTAGTTAAATTTTACGTAATCTGCAACTTTGAAACTTTCAGGAAAGCAGAATTTTAGCTTCCGAAAAATGGAGAACATAAGGTGAATATGATTATTGAAATGTTAGAATTGAAAGGAGGCGTTGGAACAAACATATCATTTGTTTTCTTCAACGTACAAGATTGCAACGACAAGTATAAACTACAACTAACAATTTCATGACCACAACGCAAAGCCTAAACTACAACTAATAAACTTTGGATTTTTAAAAACGATCGAACACTTTACTGTTGCCACACATCTTGAGTAAAGTTTATTTAAACATTTTTCTTTTTCTCTCCACGTGCGGTCCACTATATAGTTCTCGTAGATGGTGGTGAAATATATAGTTCTCGTACTTTTTAGAATAATTTTGCTATTTAAATTCCAAAAATTTTACAAGATATTTCATCTGACACTGCAATGAAACATCTCATTGTTGTTTTTAATATTAACCAAATCATTAGTTTAGCAGTGGGTTTGATATATGGTAGAGGCGCACTATTGACGGTTGAATATTATTGCAAAAATTCTAGTTCTAATTTATTTAAATTATTAAATTATATTTTTTTTTAAAAAATAAAGAAAAAAACCTTAATTAGCCACTAGTATCTCTAAATTTAAGCAGACACTGAGTAAAAAATCTTCAATTCATCAAATCAAATAATTTTATCATAATTTTGTTATTCAGGAAATACATCGTACATAAAAAAAATCATTAAATTTTTATGTTTTTATGTAGAATAAAGTAAAATCCATATGAATTAATCGGTAAAAATTACGAACAAAAAATGAATTTATACTTCATTAATTTTTTAGAAATACAGAAATTGTCTTGCAGCTGTTGCTCCGCCTCTTTCGCTTTTTATTATTTTTGTATTGTTATTTATTGTTTTTACTTCAATTATTATTAATTAATATATAATAATTAATTATTTAATTTTTATTATTTATCTATTTTTTTATTTTTTAGGGCAATTATCATCTGACGATATATTATTTTGCAAATATGGACTTTCTTTATCTGTCTTAAACTAATCATATATAATTACCAAATCTTCAAGGATGTCAGTTTTAGACCCTGAAGGTCAAGCCATTCTAAATAATTCCAGTATCGGAAGAAACTACATTGGACTTCATCTACTACTACAGACCGTTTTTTATTTTTACTTTAAGGTAATATTTCTCAATAATCCTTTGAAAAATGGTTTTCCATGTTACATTTAAAGCATATTTTAAATGTTTCATTTTTTATTCGAATGGGAAGAGTTTCATTCTTTTTTTTTTCAATTACTGCTGGTATGATTCGATGTGTTATATTTTTACCGCTTTCCAGTTGTCTTGTTTGATTAAATTAGTTTAGGCATATTTATATATATATTTTTTAATGATTTCTAGATCTATAATGCATATCTAATTCTATCGCTCGATCATTAGGTTTAAGTTTAGTTTGTCGCTCTACGGTCATTTTGTGCACACTTTAAGCTAATTAGACCGGGATCTACAGTTCAACGTGGATTCCGAACCACTAACAAACATCCATGCCTCCGCCAGATTTCGAACCTGAAGCCAAAGCGCTAACCTATTGGCCATCAGGCCGCCGTCTGAACCATAAAGGTTTCTGGTAAGTATAACTTTAATATGCCTCACTTATTGAAGCAAATTTTAGCTTATAAATTAATAACAGCAAAGTTAGCTTTTTATGTACATAAAAATAACTATTTTAGAAGACAAACAGTACAGAATTTAGTAAAAATACATATTTGACTTTGATTCATTATGAGGATTTCGAAGGAATGATATTTACAATTAATATCTTTTTGTGTTGAAATGACGTTAAATAAATGTTTTTCCTTATATTTACTTTAGGTATCATCATCAGTGGCGCAAAAACCCCATGGCCGTCTGCCCACTGGCAGATTTAAAGACAAGAGATGTTTTCTTTTTACGGGGTAGGGTTGTCACTGCAACGGCTAACGTTCTACAGTTATATTGGACTGTGACCTACATTTTAAAGTAGATTTCGAACCACCACAAACATCCATGGTACAGCCGGTACTCGAACCCGGAACCTGTGGCACCAAGCGTTAGAGCGCTAGTCACTCGGCCATCAGGTCCCTATTTTAGGAATACTTTATTAAATTCATCAAAAAAAAAAAAAAAAAAAAATGCAGTAAATTTAACAATGGTGTATAAAGAATTAAGTTATATTTTGTTTCTTCAAAATTTATGCATCAGCAAAATAGTATATCATTGTATTTCTTTTAACATTTTTTTAACTAAGAGAATAGAGATTAAACTGTGATATTTAACTTTCAAGATTTTCTATTTCGAACATGAAAATGACATTCCTGTTGTTTCAAATCTATTTTAACTCGTATGGTTGCTGTTGCCGTATCCCCTGAAGGGTGCAGGAAAAACAAATACCGTGGTGCTTCCGAACAATATTGGCCAAGTTGATTGCCAGCTCGGAGTATAAATCCTCTCCCGAGGGATGGTCCAGATAGTGCATGGCAGCTGCAACAGCTGAGCAATCAGAGTCATGATGAGGAGTCAGCTCGACATCAGAGCAGTTGCCATATTTTTGGTATTTTTCAACGCCATCAACAGAAATTTTCATATTTTTGTGGTGCTTTATCCTTCATCTTGTGAGAGAGCAGGTATGGTAGTTTATTGATTTGCCAAAGTTTTAAATGTAACAATGTTTATTAAAATATTTTGCTAAATTTTTTTTACTTAAATTATGCACAATGTATGCCATATTAAAATAAAAATTTAATTATTAAAAATAAATAATATTGTAATATATAATAAAACAACAATTTAAGCTTTTTACGCACCTGGTATTTTTTAAATTATGTGCTTAACGATTTTAGTTTTATTTTATTTTTTTTCAAACTATATTATACATAATTTTTGTTACAACTGATTTGTGAAACTAGGAATAGTTCTAAAAAATTGACTGACCCGCTCGAAAGCATACAAATAGATGAACAGGGTTACTGACGGCAATACTGTTCAGCCTAATCAAAATTGTTACTGCAATTATACTGTCCAAATCTCACCAGCAGACTAATCCAACCAAGGCGTACAACCGCACTGTCCGGTACAGGTAATATTGTGTAAATCATCCAAATTAAATTGAATTTTTCTGGAACTAATAAAGATAACTATCATCACCATCGACCAATTATTTCATTATAATATAGCATACACACAACAGAATCAAAAGATTGTAAGAATAAATTTAAAAATTTTACAAAGCTAGATGAACCATAGGAAGTTATTTTATATCAATTCTTCTTCTTGGATTGGCACTCTCTGATAGCCAACAGGCTAAAGCTTTGATCGTTGGTACCAAAGGCTTCATATTCGAATTCTGACGGTGGCAGGGATGTTTGTTGGACGTTCGAAATCCACGTTAAACTATAGGTCCCGGTCTATTTAGCCTAAAGTATGCACAAGATGACTGTAGAGCGATAAACCAAACCAATCTTGGATTGGATACGGCCTGATGGCCAATTGGCTAGCGCAATGGCCTTTGGTGCTTCAGGTTCGAATCCTCGCGAGGGCATAAATATTTGTTAGTGGTTCGGAATCCACATTAAACTGTAGGTTCCTGTCTAATTAGCCTAAAGTGTGCAAAAAAGGATCGTAGAGCGACAATCCAAACCAAATCTTGGATTGGAACATCTTTATTCACTTGTTCCAATATATCTTCTAATTTTTTTTATGGGTGAATTTAGTTTGTAGTCTAGATTTATTGCTAAAATGAGTTGGTTAATGTTTGGTTGCCTTTAAAGTTGAGGGGGGAAAATATTATTTGTATATGTAAGCACATCTCTTATGTATAAATTAGGTGTTTCCTGCTTACAATTTCTTTTCCACAAGACCAAGCGAGTTAGAATTTAAAAATCTATTTTGATGTTTCAAAAGAATTCCATATCCAGTAATAAATTGTTTTCAAAATCCCCTTGAATCCTGTTTGAAAACACCTCTTTGTCTTTATTTTAATTATTCCATTTGAATTGCCAATATTTTTTAATATCAATTTTTATAAGTTTCTTTAGATTCATGAATTTTATGTCTAAATTAATGCTGTCTAAATTAGTTGTCATTTTTGCATTATCTTCTGTTTCGTTTACAACATATTCAACATGTACTTTTATCCAAAAGAACATTATCGATCCTCCGTAATTAGATACTTTTCTTTATTCTTATTAATTCTGAGTTCTGATTGTTGATTTTCTATTGCGTGTAAAACTGATCTAGAATCTGTGGAAATATTAGAATTTTTAATGTTATTGTTGAGCCTGATGGCTGAGTGACAAGTGCTTTGGCTCTTGGTACCACAGATTTCCGCTTCTAGTCGCGGCTGTGAGAGGGATGTTTGTAGTGGTTCTAAATCCATCGTCTAATATGACTGTTGGGAGTAGGGCTGACAATCCAACCTGTTAAACGAAAACATCTCCTGTCTTGAAATCCGCCAGTCGACAGACGGCTTTGGCCCATCATAGGGTTGTTGTGCCAGCGAAGAAGAATGTTATTGTTTTCAATATAATCTATTAACAGTTCTATAAATTCAGCCATATAGACTGTTAATTTAATATTTAATCTGATGATAAATTTCTATTTTGTTAATAAATATAACTATTGCATTTCCAACTTTATTTTTTTATTCTAAAACCCTATGTGTTAACATACTATAGATGCCTTCCTGGTCTTCATTAAATAATTTTTATTCCTTTATTCTATGTTCTAATTCAATTTAAAATCATTTTAGTTCAGTTCTACATCATTGGTAGTAGTGTCGATTATGTTGAACACTTTTAAACTGTTTTTTAATTTAATATCAATTGGTTCAATTCTAGCAGGGCTTCATTTAGTAATATAGGGACCTGAATGACCAAGTGGCTAGCACTCTGGCTCACTCTTTTCGAATTGTAGAGTGTTGCGGGAGTATTGTTACTCCGCGTTCATAGCTTATCTTCAAGCTACACGCACCTCTTGGGTAGTGCTAAGAGAGTAATGTCGGTGCAGCGGGATGTCTTGGATGCCTTATGGCATCCAAGACAATTGTCTAAGTGTTTGCCACCTGCATTAGAACAAAAAAATATTTAGTAATATTAAGAAGTCCAGTTCTTTGCAGTTGCAGTAGCTTAATGTTTATTTATTATCTTTGAATCTTATTTCATATCCATAACTTATACTTTTCTATTACTTTCTATATATTTCTTTTTCAGCAGAAGATTTTAAGCTCCATGTGACTCTTTTAATGAGATTCAACTTCTGTTGTAAATAATTAACTTTGTCTGTAGTAGAGCTGATGAGTGTATTCCAATTTAATCCTTTATACAAAATGGCTCCAGGTATTTAATTTTTCTATACTTCACCTTGTTGATTCCAATTTTAATGTTATGAATAGAGTGTATCTTTTGTAGGAAATATAGTGAAAACACTTTTCTCATTGCTGATTCTTAGTGTATTGTTATGTATCCACTTTACCATTAATTCCAATGGAATTATGCTATTTTTGGTGAAACAATAAGTAGCTAAACATTATAATTATGCAATCTGCAAAGGCTTGAATTTTTATTTACGATCCTAAATCCAATCATAAAATATTCCAAAGAATAGGGACTAAACTGGATCCATCAAGAATATTTTAATTATATGTACTTTGAAAGTCTTTTAATATGATTTTAAAAAGTCTTTACTGATACATGCAGATATTGCAGAATTAGTCAAATATCATAATATCTTTCATTATTTTCTAATCTACTGAATTGAAAAAAATTGGACATAATCTATTGAAAAGTAAAAAACCGTATTTTCTGATTCAGTTAAAGGGAGAAAATTTAATTGTTTTGAAGAGACAAAAAAGGCGAATTGATTTCTTTTAAAATCAAATTGGTTATTACCGAGGATGTTGTATTGTAAGAGATAACTTAATCTTTATCTGATAATTTTATCTAGTACTTCATCCAACTGGGTAAAATACAGATTGGTCTGCAATTGAAGATATTACCTAATTTTCTATTTACTTTGAGTAAGACTATCACTGTTCTTGATATTTTTCAAACGAAGATTTCCCTCGTTTGATACTATAAGAGTGTTGTATATTTATGATGTTAATATCCTCATTTTCCTCTAAGCATTCAAGATTAATCCTTACTCTTATCTCTTCATCTGTGGCGACACCTCATAACATGTTAACTGAGGATTTCTTCTCTTTGGTTTTCCCACATTGAAACCCTTTTGAAGTACATAATTTTTGTTATTTCTTCTATTGTCGTTGTTGTTGTCATATCCAGTACAAGAAAATCAAATTTATATCAGTACAAGAAAATCAAATTTATATCAGTACAAGAAAATCATATGTCGGCAGAGAATGTAAGGCGGCTGCAACAGCTGGGTAATGAGATATAATGAGGAGTAAGCTCGACATGAGAGCAGTTGCCACATTTTTGGTATTATTTAAAGCCATCAGCAGAAATTTTCATATTTTTGTGCTGCTTCATCCTTAATTCTGTCAGAGTAGTTGCTTTTCTTCTGTCGACATTTAGTTCTGTAATTTGGTATATAGTTTTGATCTTAGAAAGAATTATAAGTTTAGATTTAGGCCAAGGCATTTAAATCTGCAAGAGAAGTAGGAAGGGCAGTCTGATCCAGACTTCTGGCCTTCTTCGCCAACGAAAATACAATTTCAGTAATTTCCAAATCCACATGAGCTGGGATCTATTGTAGGATGCACATTCTATGCAAACAATGGATTTATTCTAAAAGAGATATAATGTTCAAGATCATACTTGAAAACACTTTATTAGGAGCCTGTAAGGCAAACCTTGATTCAGTGAAGATAATAATTCCATTCATTTATTGTGATGGAGGTAGACTCAGATAGGCCTCAAGTGCCTTTTGAATGGGAATCAGTTCTCCTGTGAAGTTTGATGCAACTTTTTTAGAACCGGCAGCAATTTCAATTCTTTGCCCGTCGAGGAGCAGCAAAACAGCTCCGGCGTTCTCATTACAAAACGTTGAGTCGGATGATCCATCAGTGTAGGCAGTGATGTGATTGTGTGATGAAAGGGGATTTATTGTTTTGCTCATTAATTCCTTTAGTTTCTCCTTTGTGTGTCTCTTGGAGCATTGTTGAATAAGATCAAGGACTATTGTGCTGTTTTCAGGCGCTGTCCTATGGAACGGATGTTTCTTAGTAATTTTGAGTGCTTTGAGCTTTAGATGGATTCTTTCTCTTATTGCCCCATGAAACAATAGTGATGGTGGCTGTATTACGTAAAAGTAGAAAATTGGAAAGCTCTACCGAAACACAGGCTGTTGAAATTTATTTACCAAATCACCCAGTCTAACGTTTACCATCCAGATAACACATTCATAAGTATTGAAATTATTGAAAAGAATAATTCTACATCTACAGATACTACTATAGTATTAGGGGATTTCAACGCAAAGAGTCTAACTTAGGATTCTGCCCCATTAGACGAAAAAGGCTTACAGATAGAAGACATGATGAATGATTTGGAACTAACAACCCTCAATAATGAGCATAATACATACCTTTCAAGATCCTATGGAACTGAATCAGCCATAGACATTACAGCCATAAATAACTAGAGTGCACCCTAGAATAGTATTTCTTCTATTAATTTATCTGAATGTTTTTCAGTTTCCATTTCCACTATTATGCCTTAATTTCTTATCTTGGAGACACATTTTAAGATAATTTTCACTTTGTTGACGTCTATTTTCTTCTGAACAGTTGCCTTGTTATGAAAGTAACTGAGCTAATTGTGTATGAGTTATTTGTGGGTATATATTGTTTTCTTTGCCTCTTTTTACTAAGGTTTCGTTTTCACCTTTTAAGCATAGGTGGGTCTTGCTTCCTTTAAAATTCTAATCGTATTATTTCTTCTCTACTTCTTTCTTGGTAAGTTGAAAATATGCAATGGCAGCATGTAGGATAATGATATCCAGTAGTTATGTTAACATTGTCTGTTAAACCGTTTTTGACTTCCTGTTTTGAGGTATCTGATGTCAGATATTTAATAACGTTTATGATAGTGCTCTAGCGTTATTCTTACAGCTCACCTTCATTGTTTTCATTTATTAACGTTTAATTATCCACCTCTTTAGGATGTTATACCATCTGATGATCCTTAATTTTCAATCAGGTCAGTTCTACCTTAAAATTATAATCGCGTATTTAGTCGGATGATATACTTCTTTTTCAATCAGAACTTTGAGGAGGTACAGGAACCAAAAAAATTGAGCATGAAAATTTTTACCATGGAAATCACAATAAGCGCATTAAACAGGTGATACTCTGGTTCGTTCGTTGCCAGAACAGGGAATAAACTAGCCCGAAACATGGAATAAATATACATTGTTAATTAATATGTCAGTGCCTTCTATTTATATATTTAAATTGTTTTTGATATATTCTTTTTCCATAGCGAGGAAGCAATGGTGAGAAAGAATAAGTTTTGTGTCAAATTAAAAACAATTCCAAAGAATATGTCTTGTTTTTCCAGATGGATTATAAAGTATGCATTTGATCAGGAAGTGATTTTTCTTCGTTCTGGGATTCTGGAATCTCTCAGTGGGAAAGAATTCAGAATCTGTCCCATAACATGAAAATATGATGTAAAAAATATGAAGATATGAAAAATATGAAAATATGATGAATATGAGTTGAAAATATTATTTCTATTGAATTTCATTACTTTCATTTCATGTTAGATCTTTTTCTTTAACATAACTCACAATGATCTCACAAATAGCATATGTTATCACAAAATTCTTCTGAATATGTAAGTGAGAGTTTTTTTAAGAAGTATAAGCATGTGTATCAGTTTTTTTAAATTTTGTCGATGATTATAATATGTTGTACTTCTGTACTGAAGTATATTTTGTCTTACAAAATATTAAAAGTAATATTTTTTATTGTCTGTTTCAGTTAGTATTTGCAGATAAGCAAACATAAACTAGAAACGAATACACAAATGTATTAAAAGGATAAGTATAAAGAAAAGATTGTAAGTAAGATTTTTAAATAAACTTTCAGTTTTCGATTATCCTTTTTACAGAACAAATTAGAAGTATTTTCAAGTGTTATTAGTAATTATTTTTATATACTTACTATAGAAATTTTTTCTGAAATTTATCAAAAACATTTTTTAATGATATAGATAAAATAAAAAGCTCTGCAGGATAATTTTTTTTAATTTTTAGATTTATATTTTTACAAAATAATATATAAGCATTTTTAATTATCATTTTTTAAAATAAAATTTCAGGAATTTCGTCTTAAAATGTTGAAAAAGAGATTTTGATTTCAAACATTTGATTCTTTTAGTCTGTCGAATTCTGCAGGTAAGATTCCTTTTCGTTCATTACATTTTTTATTCTAATAATATGAAAATATAATAATGATTTTTGTGAAAAAACTTGTTTATAGAAAGTACATCAATAAAGAATAATTTAATTTTGCAAAATGAAATTTAAAAAAATGTAATTCATGATTTATTAATATTTTATTCATCAATTATACGTTCAATTATATTTTGAATTTTTTTTTCGTTTAATGTCATTGTTTTTAATTGAATCAAGGTGATACGTAACGCAATATTTGAATGTTTCTGAGACTTCAAATGACAAAAAATATCATTTCAGTATAGATTTTGTCTCATGATTCCAATATTGATGTAATTACTAAAAACTGAATTAATAAGGAATTTAAAAATTATTTATTGATTCAATTTTTTCCGAAGCATAATCCACAAATGTTGGTCAGAATTGCATTGTATTTATAAAAATAAATAATGTATTAGCTTTATAAAAAGTAAAACTTTAAATATGAAAATTAATTTTTATACATTATCTTGCATCGAACCTATTGGCGTAAACTACAAAATACTCTAAAGTAATATATTTTCAGTAAAAATATTCCATTTTTTACAGTATTTTCAGTTTTTAAAATATATTTGGTATACTCTTAAGTAGTATCATCAAGGTTAATGTTGAGGTAGATAGCGGAAATGATGGTTTACGAAGATCAGGGTAAATATGCTAATAAGAAACAAAAACTGTTTTGTCGTTAGCAACATTTAGTTCATCTAAGTTATTAAGAGGCTAATTGCTACTATGAGAATATTCAGATAAAAAAATGTGTTAAATAAATACTAAAAATTCAACTGTGTTCAATTTGAAACTCAACTAAAATTATTTTTTGTTTTCTTTTTGTAAAATTCATTATAATGTCTCTTTATTTCATTTAAATTAATGTTATTTTTTTTTAAATAATTTATTTTGATTTTTTTGGTTGTATTTTCCATAGTAATATTATTATTATTTGAATTTCTTATAGTTTTATTTTGTACTTGTTTTTATTATTATTTTTTTCAATAGCTTTGTTTTGTAAGTAGAATAATTATTAGAATTAAGTACATAACATATAATTTTCCTTTTAATTTTTAAAAATATTTTGTTATAATAATGAATATTATTATGAAACTAAATAATGCTATGGCTTTTTTTAATAAATAAAAAAAAATAAAACTATTAAAAATAGTTTTATTTTTTTAATTTATTAAATAATCATTTTCCATTTTTAATTGGATATTTTTCAATTTAAAAATTATTGTTTTTATTAATATCAATTTGAAAAATTGTACAAATAAAAATTATTTTGACAAGCGATTATTTTATAAACTCATTTTTATTCATAAAAGACATGCTAAAAACTGTTTGTCACTGATTTGAATGAAATTCTTACTTCGACTGATCAAAAAAATAAAACTCAATAATTATCGCGAGTTTTTAGTTCGAGTAGATAAATTATTTCCAGATAAGTATTTTCCACTAGAACCATACAATAAAAACACATTTTTTTATTTTATCTTATGTAGAAGTTTTATTAAAAATTAATTTTGTTATAAATATAGTTGCCAAATTTTGCTTTTTCAATTCCTATAAATTTACAAGAAGTTTAGATGTATTTAATTGAAGCACAAATTTTTGAAATATTAAAGCTGTGAGTTCTCAAACCTGTGCTTCAAGTATCTCACCCCAACCCCACTTAGTTACAATCTGGTTCTACAGTACAATATTTGTTTAGATAGGATTATATATTTGTTTAGATATTATTCACTACGTTGAATTACAACACAATCATAAATTTACAAGAAGTTTAGATGTATTTAATTGAAGCACAAATTTTTGAAATATTAAAGCTGTGAGTTCTCAAACCTGTGCTTCAAGTATCTCACCCCAACCCCACTTAGTTACAATCTGGTTCTACAGTACAATATTTGTTTAGATAGGATTATATATTTGTTTAGATATTATTCACTACGTTGAATTACAACACATCATAAATTTACAAGAAGTTTAGATGTATTTAATTGAAGCACAAATTTTTGAAATATTAAAGCTGTGAGTTCTCAAACCTGTGCTTCAAGTATCTCACCCCAACCCCACTTAGTTACAATCTGGTTCTACAGTACAATATTTGTTTAGATAGGATTATATATTTGTTTAGATATTATTCACTACGTTGAATTACAACACATCATAAATTTACAAGAAGTTTAGATGTATTTAATTGAAGCACAAATTTTTGAAATATTAAAGCTGTGAGTTCTCAAACCTGTGCTTCAAGTATCTCACCCCAACCCCACTTAGTTACAATCTGGTTCTACAGTACAATATTTGTTTAGATAGGATTATATATTTGTTTAGATATTATTCACTACGTTGAATTACAACACATCATAAATTTACAAGAAGTTTAGATGTATTTAATTGAAGCACAAATTTTTGAAATATTAAAGCTGTGAGTTCTCAAACCTGTGCTTCAAGTATCTCACCCCAACCCCACTTAGTTACAATCTGGTTCTACAGTACAATATTTGTTTAGATAGGATTATATATTTGTTTAGATATTATTCACTACGTTGAATTACAACACATCATAAATTTACAAGAAGTTTAGATGTATTTAATTGAAGCACAAATTTTTGAAATATTAAAGCTGTGAGTTCTCAAACCTGTGCTTCAAGTATCTCACCCCAACCCCACTTAGTTACAATCTGGTTCTCTACAGTACAATATTTGTTTAGATAGGATTATATATTTTGTTTAGATATTATTCACTACGTTGAATTACAACACATCATAAATTTACAAGAAGTTTAGATGTATTTAATTGAAGCACAAATTTTTGAAATATTAAAGCTGTGAGTTCTCAAACCTGTGCTTCAAGTATCTCACCCCAACCCCACTTAGTTACAATCTGGTTCTACAGTACAATATTTGTTTAGATAGGATTATATATTTGTTTAGATATTATTCACTACGTTGAATTACAACACATCATAAATTTACAAGAAGTTTAGATGTATTTAATTGAAGCACAAATTTTTGAAATATTAAAGCTGTGAGTTCTCAAACCTGTGCTTCAAGTATCTCACCCCAACCCCACTTAGTTACAATCTGGTTCTACAGTACAATATTTGTTTAGATAGGATTATATATTTGTTTAGATATTATTCACTACGTTGAATTACAACACATCATAAATTTACAAGAAGTTTAGATGTATTTAATTGAAGCACAAATTTTTGAAATATTAAAGCTGTGAGTTCTCAAACCTGTGCTTCAAGTATCTCACCCCAACCCCACTTAGTTACAATCTGGTTCTACAGTACAATATTTGTTTAGATAGGATTATATATTTGTTTAGATATTATTCACTACGTTGAATTACAACACATCATAAATTTACAAGAAGTTTAGATGTATTTAATTGAAGCACAAATTTTTGAAATATTAAAGCTGTGAGTTCTCAAACCTGTGCTTCAAGTATCTCACCCCAACCCCACTTAGTTACAATCTGGTTCTACAGTACAATATTTGTTTAGATAGGATTATATATTTGTTTAGATATTATTCACTACGTTGAATTACAACACATCATAAATTTACAAGAAGTTTAGATGTATTTAATTGAAGCACAAATTTTTGAAATATTAAAGCTGTGAGTTCTCAAACCTGTGCTTCAAGTATCTCACCCCAACCCCACTTAGTTACAATCTGGTTCTACAGTACAATATTTGTTTAGATAGGATTATATATTTGTTTAGATATTATTCACTACGTTGAATTACAACACATCATAAATTTACAAGAAGTTTAGATGTATTTAATTGAAGCACAAATTTTTGAAATATTAAAGCTGTGAGTTCTCAAACCTGTGCTTCAAGTATCTCACCCCAACCCCACTTAGTTACAATCTGGTTCTACAGTACAATATTTGTTTAGATAGGATTATATATTTGTTTAGATATTATTCACTACGTTGAATTACAACACATCATAAATTTACAAGAAGTTTAGATGTATTTAATTGAAGCACAAATTTTTGAAATATTAAAGCTGTGAGTTCTCAAACCTGTGCTTCAAGTATCTCACCCCAACCCCACTTAGTTACAATCTGGTTCTACAGTACAATATTTGTTTAGATAGGATTATATATTTGTTTAGATATTATTCACTACGTTGAATTACAACACATCATAAATTTACAAGAAGTTTAGATGTATTTAATTGAAGCACAAATTTTTGAAATATTAAAGCTGTGAGTTCTCAAACCTGTGCTTCAAGTATCTCACCCCAACCCCACTTAGTTACAATCTGGTTCTACAGTACAATATTTGTTTAGATAGGATTATATATTTGTTTAGATATTATTCACTACGTTGAATTACAACACATCATAAATTTACAAGAAGTTTAGATGTATTTAATTGAAGCACAAATTTTTGAAATATTAAAGCTGTGAGTTCTCAAACCTGTGCTTCAAGTATCTCACCCCAACCCCACTTAGTTACAATCTGGTTCTACAGTACAATATTTGTTTAGATAGGATTATATATTTGTTTAGATATTATTCACTACGTTGAATTACAACACATCATAAATTTACAAGAAGTTTAGATGTATTTAATTGAAGCACAAATTTTTGAAATATTAAAGCTGTGAGTTCTCAAACCTGTGCTTCAAGTATCTCACCCCAACCCCACTTAGTTACAATCTGGTTCTACAGTACAATATTTGTTTAGATAGGATTATATATTTGTTTAGATATTATTCACTACGTTGAATTACAACACATCATAAATTTACAAGAAGTTTAGATGTATTTAATTGAAGCACAAATTTTTGAAATATTAAAGCTGTGAGTTCTCAAACCTGTGCTTCAAGTATCTCACCCCAACCCCACTTAGTTACAATCTGGTTCTACAGTACAATATTTGTTTAGATAGGATTATATATTTGTTTAGATATTATTCACTACGTTGAATTACAACACATCATAAATTTACAAGAAGTTTAGATGTATTTAATTGAAGCACAAATTTTTGAAATATTAAAGCTGTGAGTTCTCAAACCTGTGCTTCAAGTATCTCACCCCAACCCCACTTAGTTACAATCTGGTTCTACAGTACAATATTTGTTTAGATAGGATTATATATTTGTTTAGATATTATTCACTACGTTGAATTACAACACATCATAAATTTACAAGAAGTTTAGATGTATTTAATTGAAGCACAAATTTTTGAAATATTAAAGCTGTGAGTTCTCAAACCTGTGCTTCAAGTATCTCACCCCAACCCCACTTAGTTACAATCTGGTTCTACAGTACAATATTTGTTTAGATAGGATTATATATTTGTTTAGATATTATTCACTACGTTGAATTACAACACATCATAAATTTACAAGAAGTTTAGATGTATTTAATTGAAGCACAAATTTTTGAAATATTAAAGCTGTGAGTTCTCAAACCTGTGCTTCAAGTATCTCACCCCAACCCCACTTAGTTACAATCTGGTTCTACAGTACAATATTTGTTTAGATAGGATTATATATTTGTTTAGATATTATTCACTACGTTGAATTACAACACATCATAAATTTACAAGAAGTTTAGATGTATTTAATTGAAGCACAAATTTTTGAAATATTAAAGCTGTGAGTTCTCAAACCTGTGCTTCAAGTATCTCACCCCAACCCCACTTAGTTACAATCTGGTTCTACAGTACAATATTTGTTTAGATAGGATTATATATTTGTTTAGATATTATTCACTACGTTGAATTACAACACATCATAAATTTACAAGAAGTTTAGATGTATTTAATTGAAGCACAAATTTTTGAAATATTAAAGCTGTGAGTTCTCAAACCTGTGCTTCAAGTATCTCACCCCAACCCCACTTAGTTACAATCTGGTTCTACAGTACAATATTTGTTTAGATAGGATTATATATTTGTTTAGATATTATTCACTACGTTGAATTACAACACATCATAAATTTACAAGAAGTTTAGATGTATTTAATTGAAGCACAAATTTTTGAAATATTAAAGCTGTGAGTTCTCAAACCTGTGCTTCAAGTATCTCACCCCAACCCCACTTAGTTACAATCTGGTTCTACAGTACAATATTTGTTTAGATAGGATTATATATTTGTTTAGATATTATTCACTACGTTGAATTACAACACATCATAAATTTACAAGAAGTTTAGATGTATTTAATTGAAGCACAAATTTTTGAAATATTAAAGCTGTGAGTTCTCAAACCTGTGCTTCAAGTATCCCCAACCCCACTTAGTTACAATCTGGTTCTACAGTACAATATTTGTTTAGATAGGATTATATATTTGTTTAGATATTATTCACTACGTTGAATTACAACACATCATAAATTTACAAGAAGTTTAGATGTATTTAATTGAAGCACAAATTTTTGAAATATTAAAGCTGATTAAAATCAATCTTTCTATGCATTAACGTTTTTGAATTATTACATACATACATTTTTAAATTTGATATTTTCGGAAATATAACTTAGTCCAAAAATAATGCCTCATATAAGCAAACTCATAAGTACACAAATAGATTGCTAAATTGCATGTTTTTAACTTGAGAGATAATAAGAATAATATTTGAATAAGCAATAGTGATCTAATATATTACATTGAGATTACATTACTAAGATAGATTAATTAATGTATTTCACATAAGTGTACATTTGCTTATAAATTTGGAATAATGGAAGAATTATAAACTTTTTCTGTGATTGGTTTGATTTCAGAAAATTGATTTATCGCTCTACGATCATTTTATGCACACGTTGGGCTAATTAAATCTGGACCTACAGTTTAACGTGGATTCCGAACTACTAACAAACATCCATGCCGCTTTTTCTGCGTAGAAATATGTATATATATATTTCAAAAATATGTAGAGAAAACCGTTCCGAAATGTACAAATATATTATATATATAGATAATAAACTTTCTGGAATACATATATTTTTAGAATATATGTACATTAATTTCTTAAGTTATACTATAAAAGTATTAGAAAGCTCTTTTAAACATACATCTTCTTCAATGGTGCAACAGCCCCATGGTGTGCCATGGCCGTCTGCCTACTTTCAGATCTTTTAAACATGCTTCAATATGACAACATAAATGAAACTTATTTATGACATTTAGGAAACATAATCGAAATCTGATGTAAAATAATATGGAATCTGTTTTACAATTAATATTTTCAAATTTATATATATATAAAAAGATGTGATTAATGTTAAAAAGATGTGATTTAGTTTACCAATTATATGTTTCGATGAAAAAGGATTATTTTATGTCTTTATGAAGCTTGAAAAATAGAAAAACAGAATATTAACATTAATCAAGAAATATAAGATAAATAAAAGATTAATTAAGAAATGGGGCAAGAAAATTTTCTTGTAAGTTAATTAACAATATTAATTTTTTAAAAGCAAAAATTATATAAACATTAAGAATTTGGTTAGTATTGTACCAGTTTTAAATTATATCTTTCATTAAAAAATATTTCAGCTTGGAATTGTATTATTTTGCATTTCTGTATTTTTTCGCGCTCTGGCACTCGGTGCCACAGGTTTCGGGTTCGAGTTCCGGCGGTGCCATGGTTGTTTGTAGTTGTTCGGAATCCACTTTAAACTGTACATCCTAGTCTAACATGACTGTAGAGCGTTGGGCTGACAACCCTACCCCGTAAAAAAAGACATCTCATGTTTCGAAATCTGCCAGTAGGCAGACGTTCTTGGCCCACCATGGAGTTGTTGGGCCAATGATGATGATGATTATTTTTTTTTCTTTTTTTTTTCATTTTTATAAAGAAGGGAAATTTTTTCTTATATATTCCATAACAATTTGTAATTCAAACGATGTTAAGTAGAATAAATTTATGTGAAACAAATATATTCATGTAAAATTATTTACTGTTATTTTTAATTCTAATTAGATTAATTTTTTTGGTTAATTTTTTTTAAAATTTGATTGGTTAATGCGGTCACAATACCTAATTTTAGCCAAGCTGCGCCAAACAATTCTATTTTCTGTAAAGAAGCTTTTCTTAAGTATCGAGTTAACCCTCAAAGGTACAATACACACCAATTTTGAAATACAATGCAAGTTTAAAATACATTTTAAGACATTTTTTATGCATAAAACATTTGAGATGTTAAAATCATATCAATACATTTATGGAAAAAAATTCTTAATATTTCATTTGATGTCTTGAAATCATCACACAGGTTCACTTCAAAAGAAATACTTTACGTATAATATAAAATTAATATTATGTAAAAATAATATAAATTTGATTTGCATTTTGATTTTGTTTTTTTTGCGTTTTGATGATAAAATTTCATTTTGATTTTGCATTTTTTTCAGCATTTTGATGATAAATTTGATTTGATTTGCATAAATTTGATTTGCATTTGTTTCTAAAAGAAAAATTAAATGTATGTTAAAATGGAATGATTTGATAGAACACTCTTGCAATGCCATTTTTAACGAATGTAAATAAGTTCCCTTTTTGAAATTCTTCTGATTTTCTCAAATCCATTATACAACTACTTGCTGAGAATTTATTAAATTTATTTTCATTAGCAAATATAAGTACTGTAAAAATATTTTTTAATGTTTCTAGCAAATGAAATTCGAAGTTAATAATTCTTTACACTAATGTAGAATATTTTCTTCGCTAATTGGTTATGATACCTGGTTGATTATATTATCTTTGGGGTTTTTTGAACTTGAACTTATGTGTATAACTTCTAGAGATCTAAAATATTAAACACAGCGATGCGTGTTTTAAAACCGATAAACTGTATGAATATAATTGATTCTTAAAAAGTTATTAATATTCTATTATTCTAATAGAAACTTTTTTCTTTAGTTATCTATTAGAAACATTTTCTTTAATTGTATCTAATTATCCTTCTTCATTGGCGTAATAGCCCATTGGTGGATCAAGGTCGTCTGCCCACTGGCAAATAGTTATATCTAATTATTGATAAAATTTTTTATTTTATTTAAAAATTCTTGTCAGTATATACATTGATGTTCAAAACGGAGAATTTACATATTTTGTTGATTTTTTTAAAAGTACTGAGCTAAAAGTAAAATTGTTTCAGAACAAAGATATAAATTAGTATTGAAGACATAAGCGTATACCTTTACGGGTGGGCGGTATACGTATTAAAGCAGTGTTTAACAATTTCCAATAGATTTACGTACTTAGTAATCTTGGTGTTTTGAAAACTATTCAACAGAAGGTAACAAATGCTTTATTTCATTACAGATCCAATGCAAATCATCTCAGGCGTGGCCAAGGTCCTCCACCTCCAACGAACTGGTGCTAATATTAAAAAGATTCTACCACCAAGGAAGGTTTATAACGGAAAATCAATTGGATTGACTTAAAAAATTGTAATCATTACAGAACCTGCTTATAAAAGAATATCAGCAAGTTATTCCTTTTTTTATCAAATTATATTGCAAATTTAGATATTTTTTTAATTTCTAAAAGTAAAATTTATGTTGTGAAAGGTATTATTTTAAAATTAAATAAAGTTATCATAAGTTTATTTTTTAGCAAAGATACATTTTCTATCTTTATTAATAAAACAATAAAATTTTTAATTTGACTTTTATTTTCAATTCCAAGTACACACACACATTAGTATATATATATATATATATATATATATATATATATTGATAAATGTTACAAAAATCACTACAACAAATGATTTTCTTTTTACAAATGCATTTACAGATGAATAGTTTTTTTTTTGTGTTTGAGAATAAAACTCTTTAATTCTGAAGGCAATATTTTATATTTTATTAAAATTTAATTTTTTTTTTCATTTTTTTATTGTGAGAATAAAATTATATTTTTTACTTTTTTACTTATTAAAATTTTTTCCATCGAAGACTTCCACAAAGTATTTTGCATATGTATGCATTCGACAAGCTTTATATTTATGTACATAGATCATTAAATATTTATAATAGATTCCCTTCTGAAATAAATACTTTTAGACGTTATTTTTAAAATAATATTATGTATATGTTGCTTAATATTTAAATTACAATTTTTTAACCTTCATTAAATTCATTATTTCTACAAAAAATGTTTTATTATTATTCTTTTAATAAAGATACATTTCTGTTTCTTCAGAAACTGCATACATATTTGCCAATGTGTTTCGCTAAGATATAGTGTGAAACCTTCCTTTCATTAATCCATTAAAAGAACACTAGAAAAGTATACTTAATATGTCAGACACTATAAAATATACTAGATACTATAAGTAGACTAAATAGACTAGACATTATAAAATATACTAGACACAAATGTTATGAATATTAAAATTTCGTTTGTAATTGCAGTTACATTCCGGAATTGATATTTTCAGACAATCAGTTAATATTTTTCCACTACGACATTAAATACATTCATATATATTATTTTAAATTAAAACTTAGTTTGTAATATTTAGTGTAATATATTTTGCTGTTTGATGAAAAGAATTTGAAAAAAATAACACCCCTAAATATTTTAATGAATACATCAAAATGAAATCCATATGTTTCGTTTTGCATACATAGGTTTTGCATTTTTAACATCTTTCTGAAAATGTTTTATATTAATGATGATATAAAGTGCAAGTATATTCAGTGCAAGATATAATACAAAGTCTCATACCTGAAACGTGACGTCACTACATTGAGGCCATTGTATACTGGAAGTTATGTATATCGCCGTTTTTATCTAGCATTTTCAATATATTTCTAGTATATTTAAGTTTCTCCATTGAAGATAAATTGGGAAACCTTTATATTTCTGAAGTTTCTTTTTTTTATTTCCAATAGTAAGAGGAACTGACAAACTCTTACTAGATCGTAAAAGGTGTAAAACACACACAAGGAAAAAGAAAACAATAAGAGAAAAAAAGTAAATGTCTCATCAACAAAGTTCTAGCGCTCCAATATCCTCGGAGTCCCTATGAAAGGCCACACATCCTGTTATATCGTGTAGTCCATGATCTCGCCTTCCCACAGAGCAGGCAATTTAGACTATCAAAAATGACAATGCGGTGCAGATGGCTCACCAACCAGTCATGGCCCACCGCAAGTCTAAATTCTGCGACAGCTTTTTCATGAGGTTTGTCCGAAATAGCCTGTTCCAAAATGTTCTTCCTACTCCTCGAGAAAATACTAGCAGTGAGCAGTCTTCCGTCTGTCTGCCTCATTTGATTTGGGATATAAAGTTTCATGGAATGAAAAGAGTTGCAAGTATTTGGTTGTTATCCGTGTGCCTTTCTTAGCCAGAAAATCGAATTGATCATTATCTAAAATGTCACAATGTCCAGGTGTCCACTGAAGAACGATGTGTCAATTAATCTTCCCAGAAGAGCTCAACATTCTAAGATATTCTTAGAGGAGGGTGCTTTACATGACCCGATAGCTTGTATGGCAGACCTGGAGTCCGACAGTAAAACCACCTTTTTGTAAAGGTGTTTGGGGACAAGTTCCGGATGCTGATAGTAGTAGATCGTTTAGTCGCCTAGGACGTTACTAAGGTGCTACACGTGCAGGTAGATCTACTATTACACACCACTTATTTCAAAGTAATTGTAAGAGAATTAATTGTCTTAATTGCAATAATTTTGAGAAAGTGTGACACTTTAAGCAATAAAATGTGGCTGTTTAGTGCCTATTAGACGGAGAAACAAAAAGCAAATGTTTCATATTATTTTAAATTTCATGTAGCTCACGTTGATACTAGACATATATCCATCAAATACCAGTGTAAAATATAACTGTATTCATTGTTGTAATAATTCAACTATTTACATAAATTAAAATATAATTAAAATTGTCAAAAAAATAATAGCATTTTTTACAGTAGTTTAAACTGAATAAAAATGTTAATTAAAATCGAAATTGAATCGATAAATTTTCATTAAAGATTTTATATAAAAATTACTTTTTATTCAGAAGCCTAATATATTATAACAAAATATCGTACATAATAAAAGAATATTAATGATAAATTTAATTTTATTACATATAAAATACTAAAAAGTATAAAAATACAAATCTCCAGGTAATGAAAACTAATAAAAACACAAAATTCACCATGAGTACAACTCTAAATATTTTCTGCAAAAATCTAATATTCCCTTACATATATAGTCTAAACTAAACTATTCTTTCTTTCTTAATACTTTAAGAATGTTTCTAAATTTCTTAAAAACTGGAGTAGAATGTCCTACAGAATCAACCTTTCAAAGTTTGTTTTAAATTTTCAAATCATTTTACTTTAAAGTCTAGCATTTTGGAAGTTTAATCCTTTTAAAACATTCAGATTCTTAAACCTTCATTGAACTGTAAAAGCACATCATACCGGAGTCAGCCAGATAAGTCAAGTCTTCTACGCAATGAGCTTCGAGCGATATGAAGGAACAATCTCGTTGGCCCGATCTTATGTACCCAATTTCATTGTTCCGAGGCGCACAAACACGTTTTTAAGCACTGTTTGCCATATGATGTTATTAAAACTTTCATTGGAACTCTAAATATATTTTTTTTGTTCTAATGCAGCTGGCAAACACTTAGACAGCTTGGTCTTGGATGCCTTAAGGCAAGCGCTGCACAGACGTTATTCACTTCGCATTACCCAGAGGGCGCGTGTAACTTGAAGATAAGCCACGAACGCTGAGTAATAATGTCCCCGCAACGCTCTACGATCCTATTAGGACCGAGACCTACGGTTTAAAGTGGATTCCGAACCACTACAAACATCCATGGCACCACCGAGACTCGAACCCGAAATCTATGGTACCGAGCGCCAGAGCGCTAGCCACTCGGCCTTTCAGGCCCGGCACTCTAAATATAATAAAGGTAAAAATGCTTCCTCCCTTTGAACCAATATCTATATTCTTTTTTTATATAAGGGTAATTTTTTGTCAAAAAGTTTTCTGAAATTTAAAAAAAAAAATAATCTAATTGATTCGCGTTTCTTTGAAGATCATTCGGGGCACATCCATATAAAGATTTTTATAAAATTATTAGAATCTTTTTTTAAGATTGTACTCTTTCGCTTTACGTTTTGAAATCAATTTTTAGATGTTTTAATTTTGTGGCTAGTAGTCAGCAATTCTAGATTCGAATAAAGATTCATAAAAATTTAAACTTGTTACTTTCTAAAAATATTGTTAGGTATTTCAGCTCTGTATATAGAAATTTGTAAATGAAAATTTCTTACTTAATCCTCCTAATTATATAAGGCGACCTTGGAAAATAAAATTATAGAGAAGAAGAAATGAGATGATCTAAGGAGCGTGGGGTAGTGATCAAGAATCGGAATAAAGAGTGAAGAGAAGAGATGGAGGTGAGAGTAGAAAAATGATCTTTAGTCAGCGAATAGAAGTAAAATAAAAGAGAGAGAGAGAGAGAAAGACAGATAATAAAGACAAATGATCGGAAAATAGAGAAGAAAATGTGGAGAACAAAAGGGAAGAGAAGAGATACTATATATGATCTGAAAATAGTGAATCAAAGGTGAAGAAGTGATCTGGATTCAGAGATGAGAAGAGATGTTCTTCTAGCTTCACCAAAGGACCGACAAAATTAGAGTACAACTCTTTAAATCATAAATACAATGTGTGCTTGAATTTAAACCAATGATAACAGTGTTTGAATATTGATGATTAAGTTTATTCAAGTTTTACGTTTATTAATTTTGTGTATAAATTGTACATTTAGACTTATATATATAAATATATTTAATTTAATTTACTAAATCATAAATATTATTTTCATGGTTCCTATTCGATAATTAATATTTGATTTATCAGTTTCATACTCATGGGCCATCTTTACTGCTTAATGATAATATTATGTAGTAATTTAATTTTTGTTTGTATAACCTTGATTATATTATGTAAATAAATATTTTTTATTTCAGTCTTTATTGTGTTATTTATTTTATGATTTTCTTATCTCACTTCTCCTTTTTTTCTGATTGTCCTTTTTTGTGTCTTATTTTACTTAAATATTTGAAATCAAATCTAAAAAATAAAAATAAAAAATGGGCAAAAATAACTAATATTAAAATTAAAATCTCAATTTTTTAAATGATATATTTCTGAGAGTTAGGATAATAGGAGAAATTGAAAATATAGAACCATTAGACAACGAGGATGCCACGCCTGCGAATTAAAATGTAATAAAAATATTAAAAAATATAAAAATCTTAAGAAAACAAAATTAAACTTTACTTTTCAAATACACTTTGACTCTGTGTCATAATTTTAATAATCTTTAAACTTTATTAAATTCTAAATCTGAAAGTTTTAATTTCATCATCACCTTACAAAACTACTTACTTAAATTATCTCTTGTATATTATATTATTAGTAAATTCATTTTTCATGAATTCAAATTTAACATCAATACCTGACATTATTTTCCTGTAATCATTTCAAAATTCAAATATTTGTTTCAAGCGTGGATAGATATGGATATTATATCCTTGACGGATATCAAAAGTATAATATATTAAGGAAATCCACATATATATGTATAACAGAAACGTGAGATATCCATGTTATTTTATTAATACACTATATTAGGGAGATACACTCATGTCCATAAATTAAGGATAATGAAGTTCAGGCAAAGAAAGAGACAGAAGCAAAACAAATTTGACTTATTTGTAAAGTCTATTTATTAAACAAAAGGTAAAGAGCAAAAAAGATGCTATATGTTTGACATAATTAATAAAATTTGCGATTTTTACTACCCTGGAGCAAATTTCAAAAAAGAACCTATTTACAAAAAACAGTATAACATGGTTAGTATGATGGTTAATATGGAGTATGTCTCCCGGACGATGCAATACAGGCCTTACAACGCCTAGGCATGCTGAGTATCACATTATCAATCTGATCTTGGGGTTATATTACACCACTCATCAAGCAATGCCCTCCGAAGTTCCGATTGACAGGTGGGAGGGGGTTGACGGGCTGCAATTCGTCGGTCAAGCATATCCCACACATGCTCTATTGGATTCAACTCCGGTGGGTATGCTGGCCAATCCATACGGGTGATATCCACCAATTGAAGGCATTCGTCTACAATGTTTGCACGGTGAGGACGGGCGTTGTCATCCATAAACAGAAATTCAGCACCCATGGCGCCCCGAAACAAACGTACATGTTGTTCCAGAATGACATCTCGATAGATGAGGAACTCTGAACATGCAGGTCAGTTCTGGAACCAAGAATAATTCCTCCCCAAACGAGCCATCCTGCACCACCGTAACAGTGCCGTTCAATGGTGTTCTCTTGGTGGTAACGGGTACCTGGCGTTCTCCATATGAAATTCCGGCGAGAATCAGACTGCAAACTAAACCTGGACTCGTTGGAAAGCATCACACCAAACCACTGTTGCGGTGTCCACAATGCATGCTCTCTACTCCATGTTAATCGCAGCCGACAGAGAGTTGCGTAAGTGGAACACATCTGACAGGCCTACGAGCATATAGACCAATGTGCCCTAAGCGTCTATACACTGTCTGCCTTGAAACTGTCGTACCGGTAGCTGAAGAGAGCTGACGAGACAGGTCTGATGCTGTGCTCCGTCTGTTTCTTTTTTCAGTAATTGCTAAATACCGGTCCTCATTCGGCGTTGTAACGCGGGGGCGACCTGTGCTGTAACATCTACTCACATTACCATCATCTTGGAATCGTTGCCAAAGCCTGGAGATGACACTCTGGGCGATTCCAAGTTCCTGGGTTACTTCCAGCTGGGTACGTCCACATTCCAGTCGTCCGATAATTCTACAACGTAAAAAATCATCCAAATGCTTCCTTTGTGCCATAACTATGCGGTTATTGCACTGAAAGGCTTTTAAAGCGCTTGTGAACAATTTTACTTCTTTGCCACCATTCCTTATATACCCCTCTCTTACACTCTCGTCATTGTGACGTACTATCCGCGCCATCTGGTGGTTTCCTGTAATTTGCATATTCTTCTTCAAGATGCGTGTGATAATTCTACAGGTGAATTTTTTTATTTTAGAGTTCAATTTCTGTGTGATTCTGAATTATCCTTAATTTATGGACATGAGTGTATTTAGCTTTAATAAATAGAATTAACTTTGTCAATATGAAAGAATATTTGCAAATATGAAAGAATGCAAATTGAATATAAGTAAAAGCAATATTGAATATATTGAATATAAAAGAAGGCGATATTGTTAAATATGAAAGAATGTAGTTTATATATGTTAAATATGAAAGAATGTATGTTATATATGCTAAATATGGAATAATATTTGTAAAAACGGAGCTGTATTTTTAGAATGATTTTTAATTGTATTAATAATTTAAGATTTATTATATAAATCAATAAGGTCTTTTTAAGTGGAATTGAATTATCTGGATTTTACTATATAACTCTGGTTTCTTTGAGATTAAGTGCAGGAATTGTAAAATAGTTGAGAAATATTGGAATATTTTGGAAGGGGAATATATGCAATGTAATAAGTTTTATAAGCATTTATTTAATTCATTCAAAGCCAATTATATAAGAAGAAATTTACGTACGAAAATAATATTTTATAAATATTTTAAGGTTATTTTCCAATGGAAAAGTATATAAAACATACTATAACACAGACAGAATAAATAAAATATGTTATAACACAGACAGAAAAAAATATCCTAAATAAATGGTTTGTAAGAGTTAAAAATTATTATTCAAACTTTATCTAAAAAAGAAATTTAAAAGATGTTGTCAGAAATGTGATCAAGTTGGATCAGGTATATTTAAAATATCATCTGTTTTGCTGTCAAAATTAACAGATTTAATTAAATTAATATGAGTTAAATGGACCTAATATTGTTAAATATAGAATAGGCCCACTTAATAATGTAATTAATTAATATTTTGAAATGTATTGTACAGAATTTTTTAGGCCTTGGAGCTTAGCTTTTACGGGGTAAAATAAGGTTAAATACTGATTTAACTTAGAAAATTATAGTAAACCTTTAAACAGAGCTGACGATACTGATTACAGACATTATGTTTGTTATTTAAAAAAAGTTTGTTATTTAAGTTACAAAGACAAGAAATTATGTATGTGATGAGAATACGATAAATGATATAGGTTAATATGATAAATGATATAGGTTAATATGATAAATGATATAGGTTAATATGATAAATGATATAGGTTAATATGATAAATGATATAGGTTAATATGATAAATGATATAGGTTAAATCCTTCATTTGAAAAAAATTGTTAAGAGACTTATTAATATAAAAAAAAAAAAATTTGATATGGCTTTATGACCAAACCCCTATATTGTTTAAAATGTAAATTTCATACAGAAACAAAGGATATAAAAGAATCTTGTATATGCTAAAATGTATTTATGCAAATTATTATTGGTTGAAAAAAAGTTTTTTTTATTATCTTTTAAAAAAAAAAATTAAATCTCGAAATTCATCTTCTTAGAGAAAACATATTATAGTTCAGAAACAAGACATTATGGAACCAATAAATTAAAAAGTAAAACAGGTTTATCTCAAAAAGAAATTACAAATTTGTTTATAAGAATAAGATATATGTAAAAGATATGTATTGATTGTTAGAAAATTAAAAAAAAAAAGAATGTATGTACACAATGGAAACGATCAATTTGATCAGGATTTATTATTTATTCAAAAGTTTAGTAAGTATAATACTGGAGTTAATTCTTTGCTAACACTTATTGAGGCTTTTAATAAATTCGGTTGGGGTTTTCCTATAAATAGAAAAATATCTGAAGAAGTACAAGGTTTTAAACAAGTTTTTAAAGAAAGAAAACCTAAGTTTATATTAACGGATGAAAGGACAGAATTTAACGGGAAAATCAACGAAAGTTATTTTAAACTTTATAACATAAAATTGTTTACCAATAAAAATAAAGTAATCAAATCGACTATAGCTGAGAGATTCAACAAAACAAAGAAAAAATAATGAAATCTATGCATGATTACAGTATTAAAAGATATATTCATGTATTATCTATATTACTTGTTAATTATAACAAAAACATCTGGAGAAGTACAAGGTTTTAAACAAATTTTTAAAGAAAGAAAACGTAGATTTATATTAAGGACAGAATTTACAGGGAAAATCACACAAAAGTTATTTTAAGATTATAACATAAAATGACTTATCACTAAAAATAAAGAAATTAAATCAGCTCTAGCTGAGAGATTCAACAAAACTATCAAAGAAAAAAATAATGCAATATATGCATGATTATAGCACTAAAAGATATATTGATGTATTACATAAATTACTTGCTAATTATAACAATTCCTATCACAGTGATATAAAAATGGCACCACTGGAAGCTAGTAAACCCGGAAACGAAATAAAAGTTTATTACAATTTATATATTATCGTCATCATCATCATCATCATCATCATCGGCGCAACAGCCACATGCTGGCCGAAGGCAGATTTTGAGACAGATGGGTTTTTTTCTTCTTTTTACGGGGTAGGTTTGCCAGCCCTATGCCCAACAATATATATATACAAAATTTGAAATGGATCATGTTAGAACAGGGGTGGCCAATTCCAATGATCTTGCGGGACACTTTGGAAAGCATAACTCCACGGGTCGCATATACAATTATATATCCCCATATTAGTCTTAGACCCCTTATAGACATTTTTTTAGAGGGAGAAATTGAAACAGAATGAGTTATTTTGATTATGTTTTATTATGTTTACATGTAAGAATAGTGAAGGAAGGAAGCAGCTTCTGTTGATGGAGCACCCGTAGGTAGAAGCCTGATTTGGCTCCGTGAATGTCATACCTACTAAACGCATAGAAATATATAAGACTAAAAGTGAAATTTAAAAAATATATATAAATATAAATGAAATAAAAAAAAAATGAAATCATTAGAAAAATATTTATTTTACTAAAAATATTTATTTTTAATTGCGATATTTGCTTCTCCCCCTTTTCACTTAGCGTTTTTCTAATCGATCTCAATTTCGGCATTTGCACATTGTAATTGATGCAGCAATCTTAATTATAATTGGGGTTTGATGTAATTGGTGATTATCGTTATTGGTGTTGCATCGTAATTGGAGTTTATAATTTAATTATTCTGCGAACTCATAAATGTAAACTCCTAAAACAGACAATATCTGTCCTATATTCGCAAGAATATTATTTTAAAATCAAAAGGTTAATTTTTTCTCATAATTTCGACAGTTAATTTTTGAATATTATGGATGCTCAAATAATATATTTTTTTAATACATTGGTTTTCACTACTTTGACCATTATAAAATAAATATATTTTGTAAAAGTGTGATAAATTTCACGGGCCGGAAAAATGTTCAAGGCTGGCCGCGGGTTGGCCACCCTTTGTTAGAATATCAAGTTCATCAGAGATGATAAAACCTTTGCAGAAGATATTTATAGTTTTATTTACAGAAGATATTTATATATATAGTTGTTGAAGTATTGAAAATAAACCATTTTTCTTATAAAAGGTATCTTAGGTCTCCGTCTAATAGGATTGTAGAGCGTTGTAGGTTAGTACTATTCGAGTCCGTAGCATATCTTCAAACTTCACGTGCCCCCTGGGTAGTGCTAAATGAGTATGAGCGGTGCAGCCCTTGCTTTTGGCATAAAGATTAACTGTCTCTGTATTGCCAGCTTCTTTAGAACAACAACTTATAAAGTAAAATATTTAAATGGCAGTGAACTAGAAGGATCTATGTATGAATAATAAATGATAAAATATAATGATGTTTATTATTACAATGAATGTTTATTTTATTACAATTACAATTACAATTTATATATCATCATCATCATCATCAATGGCACAGCAGCCACATGGTGTACCAAGATCTTCTGTCTACTATCAGATTTCGAGGCAGATGTTTTTTTTTTCTTTTTACGGGGTAGGTTTGTTAGTCCTACGGCCAACAATTTATATATAGATATACAAAAAGAAAAAAAGAAATCAAAATTTAAAAGAGATCATGATAGAATATGAAGTTCATCAGAAATTATCCAACATTTACAGAAAATATTTGTATAGTTTCTGAAATATTGAAAATATACCCTTTTACTTATAAAGGGTATCGGAGTTCCCGGTCTAATAGAATCGTAGAGCGTTGTGGAGGTAGTGTTATACGCGTCTGTAGCATATCTTCAAGACACACGTACCCCCTGAGTAGTGCTAAATGAGTAACAGCGGTGCAGCCCTTGCTTGTGGCATAAAGATTAAGTGTCTTTGTATTGCCAGCTGCATTATAGCAACAACTTATACAGTAAAATATTGAAATGGCAGTGAACTAGAAGAATCTATGTATGAATAAGAAATGATAAAATATAATAAAAGAGATAATGTTTATTGCAATTAATGTTTATTTTATTACCATTACAATTATTGTTGATATTGTTTATTACAATTAATATATTATCGTCGTCATCATCATTGGCGCAACAGCCACATGGTGGACCAAGGCCGTCTGTTTACTATCAGATTTCGAAACAGACGTTTTTTTCTTTTTACGGGGTAGGTTTTTCAGTTCTACGTTCCATAATTTATATATCGATATAAAAAAAGAAACCAAAATTTAATATAGATCATGTTAGAATATCAAGTTCATCAGATATGATTTAACATTTACAGAAGTTATTTTTATAGTTTCTGAAATATTGAAAATATACCCTTTTACTTATAAAGGGTATCGTAGGTCCCGGTCTAATAGAATCGTAGAGTGTTGTGGGGGTAGTGTTACTCGCGTCCATAAGACATACGTGCCCCTTGAGTAGTGCTAAATGAGTAACAGTGGTACAGCCCTTGCTTATGGCATAAAGTTTAACTGGCTCTATATTGCCAGCTGCATTAGAACATCAA
The DNA here is from genome assembly GCA_021605075.1 of Caerostris darwini. Lineage (NCBI taxonomy): Eukaryota > Metazoa > Arthropoda > Arachnida > Araneae > Araneidae > Caerostris > Caerostris darwini. The sequence continues at coordinate 657,407 of BPLQ01015719.1, read as the reverse complement.
TATCAACAACTTATAAAGTAACATATTTAAATGGCAGTGAAGTAGTAGGATCTATGTATGAATAAGAAATGATAAAATATAATAAAAGAGATAATGTTTATTGCAATTATTGTTTATTTTATTACAGTTACAATTATTATTGATATTGCTTATTAAAATTTATATATCATCGTCCTCATCATAATTGGGGTAACAGCCACATGGTGGATCAAGGCCGTCTGCCTACTATCAGATTTGGAGAGAGATTTTTTTTTTCTTTTTACGCGTTAGGTTTGTCAACCCTACGCCCAACAATTAATATATAGATATACAAAAAGAAAAAAAAAAGAAACCAAAATTTAAAATTGATCATGTTAGAATAATAAGTTCATCAGAAATGATCGAATATTTATAGAATATAGTTTTATTTATATATATCTTCAGGCTTTACATTTTTATATATCTTGAAGCTACACGTGCCCCCTGTGTAGTGCTAAATGAGTAACAGCGGTTCAGTCTTGATTATGGCATAAAGATTAACTGTCTCTGTATTCCAGCTGCATTAAAACAACAACAACAGCTTATAAAGTAAAATATTTAAATAGCAGTGAAGTAGAAGGTTCTATGTATAAATATGAAATGATAAAATGTAATAAAAAAGATAGTGCTCATGGAATCTATAAAATAACAAGAAAGAAAGTAAATAAATATTTAGCCAAATGGTTAAGGTACAGTTAATTCATGTATAGATAAAAATAAAAGATATAGCGGGAAAACTAGATCCTGGCGCACGTAACCAAAGATTATCTTATGTTTTCTCCAAAAAGTGACGTCTTTTTAGTATTAAATCACGCGATATATAGTGATCATACCTTTCCAAGCAATTAAAATGTTTCTTCGACTCGAAAATAGAACAACAACTATAAATTGCGTTCCAAAAATTGTTGATTTTAGACAGTCTGATTCAGACGATGCATATTTCCATTTCAAGCGAAAGTTCTAGAAACTTTTGAGTCATAAAATGGCGCCATACTTAATGGAACAATTTTTTTTGTTAGTTTGTTTTAATACTATTTATTTTAAGACGGAGTGTCTTTTACCTCTGAAGGTTTTAATAAATGAATGTCGATGTTTTTGAACACGTCGAATTCATAGCAATGGCACTAGTGATAAATATTTAAAAGCAACTGATCAAATGAAAAATAAAGAACTTTCTTTAGACAGCTCCGCCAACCATATCGATCAAATTCATAGATGTTTAAAATAAAATACAAATTAAATTTTAATAGCCAACCTGATGGAATACGTTCTTAAAATTAAAAATTATCCTTATTTTCTGAGAATAATGTGTCAATTATATAATATTCCAAATAATATAAAAGTTAAAGTAAGGAAAAATATGAAAAACGTTTATTTTGTTAGCCTAAGCTCTTATATATACATATATATAAATAAACTTCGCTATATTTTATTGCTGACTATGATCCAGTATCTCCCTTATGAGCAGCAATCGGCCTTATATTGCAGATACGTTGATGACCTAAACCAAGAAATAACGTGATCATAAAAAACGTGAATCATAGTGAAGTTATAGTCACAATTGTTAGCTTAAGCTCTTATACGCGCTTATTTTATTCCTTTATGAACAGCAAATGGTCTTATATTGATGAACGTTGATGACTACACCAAGAAATAACATGACTTTTACAATCGTTACTGTCAACCGTCAGAGTGATGTGATGGCTTATCGCTTTCACAGTCACTAATTTGTATGGGACTAATCACTTTGTGACTTTCACTAATTGTAGATTTTAGACCGTCTGATTCAGACGATGCATATGTTTGTTCCCATCGAAAGTACTAGAAGCTTTTGCGTTCATAAAATTGCGCCATTTTTAATGGAACATTTTTTTGTTAGTTTATTTGAATATTTATTTTAAGATGGAGTGTCTTTCAATTCTGAAGGTTTTAATAAATGAATGTCGATGTTTTTGAAGACGTCGAATTCGTGGCAATGGCACTTCTTCAGATAAATATTTAAAAGCGACTGAACAAATGAAAAACAAAGAAAATTTTTTTAAACAGCAGTAATGATTGCTTCGTTAACAATATAGATTAAATTCAAAGATATTTAAAATGAAATACAAATTAAATTCTAATATCGAAACTGATAAAGTATATTCTTATAATTAAAAATTATTCTTATTTTCTGAAAAAATTGGTCAATTTCATAATATTCCAAATAATATAAAAGTTAAAATAAAGGAAAAATAGGAAAAACAATTATTTTATTAGCTTAAGCTCTTATACGCGCTATATTTTACTACTATGATCCAATAATTTTCCTTATGAGTAGCAATCGGCCTTATATTACCGATTCTTTATAACCTACACCAAGCAGAGTGGTACTTTATGTATTCTAATCATAGAATAGTAATAAAATTGAGCGCACATCAGGGTTGCCAGTTTGGAACAACTTAGTCCCCACGTGATCATAGAAATCACATGACTTTTACAATCGTCACTGTCATTGTCAGAGTGATGTGATGGTTTACCACTTTCCCGGTCACTCTGCTATTGATTTATACGGGTCTAATCACTTGGTTTACTGCGTTACAGAGGAAAATTTAGTTCATATTGATGGCACTATGGAATATACTTCTCTCTTTTAGAATTAGTTTTAGGCATGTACTGCAGAGTTACATATACATATTTTAACATATGCGTTGTTAGCTTGGCGATTTTGGATCTTTACTATTGGCCATTACTGCTCTATGCCTTTGGTGCGAAGGGAGAAAAAGGTTTAATTTCATATAACGATTTTCAAAAGAAATGATAACGATTTTCAATTCCTTCGATTAGCTCACACTCTCCCTATATATATCTTGTTCAAATTTTCAATCGTTCATAAAATACTTTTTATTCATCCACTCAAGTTCAAATACATTTTTTTTGAACTTGTAGTGGATGATACTGGATGCTAATGCAGTTTTTTCAAATATTAATTCATTCATTAAATTTAATTACTTAATTTTAGTTCTTTTTAGGTTTAAGTTGCATATATCTACCCATAGATGGCGCCAGATAAATTTTAAAAAAATGAATGAAAATTTTTTATAAAGGACTTTTCTGCAATATAGTGAAAAAAAAGTAGGAATGGACTTAAAAATTTTTTTTTATATTACTTGTTTTAGCTGCAAATAAACATATTTTTTTCCTAAACATTCAACATTTGTATTTTTATTAATAAAACTTCTCTGTATTGTTTTTCCTCAAAAGGATTCAAAAATAAAACATTCATTCATATAAACTTTTTGTGCAGTTTTGTTATATTTCATACAAAACGGTCAGAGTTATAAGTAAAAAAACATTTCCTATATCTATTTATCATTAATAGGCACATACTTAAATAAATGTATGACCTGAGAATAAGAATTGCAGGCTTTTTTCTGAATTTACAGAATCGTAGTAGCATGTTTATTCATCTTCTTCATTAGGGCAATAGCCCCATGGTGGGACAAGGCTGGTTGTTACTGGAAGATTTCGAGGCAAGAGATGTTTTCTTTTTATGGGGTAGTGTTGTCAGCTCTACGTCCAGTGCTCTACAATCATATTAGACCGAGACCTGTAGTTTAAGGTGGATTCCGAACCATTGCAAACATTCATAACACAGCGATGACTGGAATCCGATCCCTGTAGCATCGAGAGCTTCTCACTCGGCTATCAGGCCCCTTTGTCATATGTTTACGTTTTTTAAATAAATGGCGCTTCGGAAAGTAGCCAAGGAGCGACGAATAAAAAAAATTAATTAAATTTAATTTATTTAAATTTGGTATATTTTAAAATTTTCTATTGAGTGTATCAATTGTTAATTTTTGTTTATAGAATTCGATTAGGTTTGTCGCTCTACGGCCATCTTCTGTCTCATGAGGGCTTAACAGACCGTTATCTACAGTTTAAAGTGGATTCCGAACCACTACAAATATCCATGGCACCGCCGGGACTCGAACCTTGTGGTACCGAGCGCTAGCCACTCGGCCATTCAGGCCCTAGAATTTGATGAGCATATATAAATTTATGGCATGTTATATGTTGATATAAGTACAATTCTACAAATTCGAATTGATTACAAATGAAAAGTATCGAAATCATTGCCACAATAGCTCTTTTCCTAAACAATGTAAAATAATCTCGGAATCATCACAAAATGTTATGCATTGATAAAACGGGCTATTGTCGTAAGTTCCATCATGCCACAAAAGTGCACAATATGTTTGGTGATCATTTCAAATACGATAAAAGTGCTTTTCCAGACATTAATACTCATGAGGTGGGTTGAAAAGTTCATAGGTTGACAGATAGATGGCGCTACTGCATATGATTTTTAGTTATCCCTAACCTTCAAAAGACACGTGTATAAATTTCAGAGCTCTTGCACTATTAGTATGTGAGTTATAGCATTCTTAGTGAAGTTATAGCATTTTTAGTGTTCATCACGTGCAGTCCACTCGGCTGACTGTCGATTGGACTATGATGTGAAATGATGGAGCCATGTTTCATCCATTGTCACATATCGACGCAAAAATTCGGGTTTATTACGAACAGATCCAAACAATGCTTAGAATCATCAATTCGTTGTTGTTTTGGGTCGATTGTGAGCTCGCGCGGCACCCACTTTGAACAGAGCTTTCGCATATCCAAATATTCATTCACGATATGCCCAACACGTTCCTTTGATATCTTTAGGGTCTCAGCTATCTCAATCAACTTCACTTTACGGTTATCAGAAATTATTTTGCGGATTTTTTTGATGTTTTCGTCGGTAACAGCCTCTTTGGGGAGTCCACTGCGTGCATCGTCCTCGGTGATAATTTCGCCAGGTTTAAATTTAGCAAACCACTTCTCTACGGTTGATTTTCCTGGTGCAAAGTCCGAATAATGTTTATCAAGCCAAGCCTTAGCTTCAATAGTATTTTTTTCGCCAAAAAGCGATGCTTTATTAACACACCGAAATTCCTTTTTATCCATTTTTTCAAACTAACAAAATTGGTTCACTAAAAATGCTATAACTCACGTACTAATAGTGCAATAGCTGTCAAATTTATACACGTGTCTTTTGAAGGTTAGGGCTAACTAAAAATCATATGCATTTAATACTAGTAGTGCCATCTATCTGTCAGCCTATGAACTTTTTTTCCCACCTGTTATTTCTATTTCCTGATAGCAGTCAGAATTGAGATACAGCCTTTAGTTGTGGGACAATTTTGCATAATATTCAGAAAATCTGTACTCCTCCATCGTTTTGCATTGGCATGCAATTGTATTTTTGTAACACAAAATCAATTTAATTGAACGACAACTTAATTGAATGTTAAAATATTCAGAAATGCGTTGCGTACTGTAAATGAAGGTCTCTTTGTGGAAGAATATTCTCTTGCTCTTCTCAAAAATTTCATAATGTCTTGGAAACCACTGCTAAGGATCATAATAGGCATGCTTTCATCCCAGTAGTTGAAATATCAGTGTGCTGTACATATTTCTCAGGGAATTTTATCTAAATTTTACCTATATATATCTTGTTCAAATTTTCAATCGTTAATAAAATACTTCTTATTCATCCACTCAAGTACAAATACATTTTTTTCAGAATTGTAGTGGATGACACTGGTTGTTAATACAGTTTTTTCAAATATTAATTCAGTAATTAAATTTAATTAATTAATTTTAGTTTTTTTTTAGATTTAGTTTTTTTTTAGTTTTTTTTTAGTTTCTTTTCTACCCATAGATGGCGCCAGATAAACTTAAAAAAAATGAATGAAAATTATTTGTAAAGGACTTGTTTGGAATATAGTGAAAAAAAGGTAGGAATTGACTTAGAATTTTTTTTTTTATATTATTTGTTTTTCTAAAACAATTGCCAAAATAAAACATTAAATTTAATACTTTAGCCTTCACCAATGCTAAATGTGTCTGTTTATTAATAAATACATTTTAAATAAATAAGGACCTTCTGGAAAATCAGAATTTGCAACTTCTTCAAATTGGAATTTAAATTTAAAAAAAAAAAGATTATTCACAAAATATTATTTAAAGAAAAATAAATTTCTCAACAGACTTTTTCTTCGGACATTTTTTTCGTGATTTTAAGTTAAAAATAATGATTATTTGATAAAATTATATGAAATTATTAATTTCTATACTCCTGAGCAAAACATTTGAGGAAAAAATAAATGAAAGGTATTTAGCAAATTAAATACTTCTTTTCAATAATCATGTTGAATTCATTATGCTGCATAAATAAGTGTGAGAATAACCTACGAACCTATATATATATATATAATTTCTAAAAATAACAATTAGTTATTCTAATAACAAAAAAGAAAGCAAAAAAGCACTAAAAGAACCAATGTGGCAACCCATTCTAAAAGTCACTGCTCTGTGCTTACTGAAAATGCTATAAAACTGTTATAACGAATAACACAAGACCTGGGCGGAGTTCTTGTAACGCAAGAGGAAAATGCATGAAGTTTTCAGGAAGACTCAACTTCCTTCTTTCAAACAAATTATAACTAGAAGGAAATGTCTAAAATTGTATATAGACTCATAAATCTATCTGATCAATGATACTTTTAAGAATAAAACCAACCCTCTTTAACAGGAGGCGGATTTTGGGTTTTTCCTCGTGCAGCAATAGAATGGGAGAATTGGTTTTATTGCTCTTACTCCAATCCCTACTATGCAAAACCGGCCTCTGTGAAAGAGGAAACCGAAGTCGTAAAATTTACGATCACATATGTTTGGCTTGTGACAACGAATCACATAAGCAGAAACATAGAAAATGTGATTTTTAGCTTTATTTAATTAACTGTTGTCTTTTTTTTTTTTTTTCTTGTTAAGATAAAAAAAAAAAAAAAAGTACTATTAATGAAGAACAGAAATTTTTATTAAAGAATATAAGTGATATTTACAAGCGATATTTAACTATATCTTCTCTTCTATATATATATATATATATATATATATATGTACTGTAATAATAATGAGAAAAATTATAAATAAAAAGAAGTCAAAGAATATTATGTTGTGACATGCATGCTTTGTTTTTTCACGGATTGGATTTGGATCTTGGATTTCTCGTGGATTTTTATTCATTTGTTTCTTTCTTTGTCTTCTCTTCTGTCTTATTTTGCGTATATTCTCTCTCTCTTCATATACATATTCTATATACTGTAATAATAAGAAGAAAATATATAAACTAAAAGAATTCTAAGAGCATAATGTGACACATTTGCTTTGTTTTATCATGGTAGATATATTATTTACTGAATTCTTTAGTTTAACAAATGTGGTTTGCTTTATATTTTATGTGCGGCCTGAAGCAATTTTCCCACCTTTAAATTTGGCTTAAAAAATTAAAGGCTTATAGCATCGAAGAATACATGCAATTTAAATTCTTGTAAAATAAAAATATATTCCACCTACATTGAATTGTATCTATTTATTTCATTGCATTGCAAGTATTAGGAAAATTTCGGTTTTGCTTCAATTGAGTACTAACTGAATAATCTTTAAAAAAAAATTATTAAATATACTCAAAGAAATTTTTTGTTATTCGCATTTTTTTCAAATAAGTATTAATATGCCAAATGTAACAAAGCCAAATCTATTTTAGAACATGAAATAATAATGCTAATTTAAAGCCTATTTAGTTTACAGTATCGAAGAATAAGAATAATAACACCTGTATTATACTTTTTTAGAAAAATATTTCTAAGAATTGCGTTTATTTTTATAAATGAAATGAAATAAATTATAAAATATTATGCTCAGTAATTTAAATATTAAGGAATAATTAACTTTTATTCGGAAAGAATTGTGTAATTACTTAAATTAAAATTTAAATTCCTCCTTTAATTAAGATTCTCCCTTCTCCAATTTAAACAAACTATTGCAATAGTTGAAAAGAAATTATAATTTAGTTTATCAGGTAATAAGAGTTTATTCAAACTCTTAAGTCAGATCCCGATTGGTAGAGAAAAAAAAATCACACATTTTAGAAAGATATAACATTAGTTTGTTGGCTTGCGTTAAAATATGAATTAATTCATCTAAATTTTCTCTATATAAAGAAAAAAGTTATACCAATCGTAATAATAACATATATTTAATTTTAAATAAATATAACACTATTTTTCATCTAAAATAATTTGTAACCAAGCATTGATTAATGATTGGAAATTAACAGATGTATGAATATTCATTCTTTAAAACCAAAAATATTTCAAATTATTCCTTAAACACAAAATTTTAAGTGGCAATAATTTTTAAATAATTTGATAACAATTAACAAAATTTTAAGTGATAATAATTTGCAACCAAACATTGATTAATGATTGGAAATTAACAAATGTATGAATATTCGTGCTTCAAAACCAAAAATATTTCAAATTATTCCTTAAAAACAAAATTTTAAGTGGCAATAATTTTTAAATAATTTGATAACAATTAACAAAATTTTAAGTGATAATAATTTGCAACCAAACATTGATTAACGATTGGAAATTAACAAATGTATGAATATTCGTGCTTCAAAACCAAAAATATTTCAAATTATTCCTTAAAAACAAAATTTTAAGTGACAATAATTTTTAAATAATTTGATAACAATTAACAAAATTTTAAGTGATAATAATTTGCAACCAAACATTGATTAACGATTGGAAATTAACAAATGTATGAATATTCGTGCTTCAAAACCAAAAATATTTCAAATTATTCCTTAAAAACAAAATTTTAAGTGGCAATAATTTTTAAATAATTTGATAACAATTAACAAAATTTTAAGTGATAATAATTTGCAACCAAACATTGATTAACGATTGGAAATTAACAAATGTATGAATATTCGTGCTTCAAAACCAAAAATATTTCCAATTATTCCTTAAAAACAAAATTTTAAGTGGCAATAATTTTTAAATAATTTGATAACAATTAACAAAATTTTAAGTGATAATAATTTGCAACCAAACATTGATTAACGATTGGAAATTAACAAATGTATGAATATTCGTGCTTCAAAACCAAAAATATTTCAAATTATTCCTTAAAAACAAAATTTTAAGTGGCAATAATTTTTAAATAATTTGATAACAATTAACAAAATTTTAAGTGATAATAATTTGCAACCAAACATTGATTAACGATTGGAAATTAACAAATGTATGAATATTCGTGCTTCAAAACCAAAAATATTTCAAATTATTCCTTAAAAACAAAATTTTAAGTGACAATAATTTTTAAATAATTTGATAACAATTAACAAAATTTTAAGTGATAATAATTTGCAACCAAACATTGATTAACGATTGGAAATTAACAAATGTATGAATATTCGTGCTTCAAAACCAAAAATATTTCAAATTATTCCTTAAAAACAAAATTTTAAGTGGCAATAATTTTTAAATAATTTGATAACAATTAACAAAATTTTAAGTGATAATAATTTGCAACCAAACATTGATTAATGATTGGAAATTAACAAATGTATGAATATTCGTGCTTCAAAACCAAAAATATTTCAAATTATTCCTTAAAAACAAAATTTTAAGTGGCAATAATTTTTAAATAATTTGATAACAATTAACAAAATTTTAAGTGATAATAATTTGCAACCAAACATTGATTAACGATTGGAAATTAACAAATGTATGAATATTCGTGCTTCAAAACCAAAAATATTTCCAATTATTCCTTAAAAACAAAATTTTAAGTGGCAATAATTTTTAAATAATTTGATAACAATTAACAAAATTTTAAGTGATAATAATTTGCAACCAAACATTGATTAATGATTGGAAATTAACAAATGTATGAATATTCGTGCTTCAAAACCAAAAATATTTCAAATTATTCCTTAAAAACAAAATTTTAAGTGGCAATAATTTTTAAATAATTTGATAACAATTAACAAAATTTTAAGTGATAATAATTTGCAACCAAACATTGATTAATGATTGGAAATTAACAAATGTATGAATATTCGTGCTTCAAAACCAAAAATATTTCAAATTATTCCTTAAAAACAAAATTTTAAGTGGCAATAATTTTTAAATAATTTGATAACAATTAACAAAATTTTAAGTGATAATAATTTGCAACCAAACATTGATTAACGATTGGAAATTAACAAATGTATGAATATTCGTGCTTCAAAACCAAAAATATTTCCAAATTATTCCTTAAAAACAAAATTTTAAGTGGCAATAATTTTTAAATAATTTGATAACAATTAACAAAATTTTAAGTGATAATAATTTGCAACCAAACATTGATTAACGATTGGAAATTAACAAATGTATGAATATTCGTGCTTCAAAACCAAAAATATTTCAAATTATTCCTTAAAAACAAAATTTTAAGTGGCAATAATTTTTAAATAATTTGATAACAATTAACAAAATTTTAAGTGATAATAATTTGCAACCAAACATTGATTAACGATTGGAAATTAACAAATGTATGAATATTCGTGCTTCAAAACCAAAAATATTTCAAATTATTCCTTAAAAACAAAATTTTAAGTGGCAATAATTTTTAAATAATTTGATAACAATTAACAAAATTTTAAGTGATAATAATTTGCAACCAAACATTGATTAACGATTGGAAATTAACAAATGTATGAATATTCGTGCTTCAAAACCAAAAATATTTCAAATTATTCCTTAAAAACAAAATTTTAAGTGGCAATAATTTTTAAATAATTTGATAACAATTAACAAAATTTTAAGTGATAATAATTTGCAACCAAACATTGATTAATGATTGGAAATTAACAAATGTATGAATATTCGTGCTTCAAAACCAAAAATATTTCAAATTATTCCTTAAAAACAAAATTTTAAGTGGCAATAATTTTTAAATAATTTGATAACAATTAACAAAATTTTAAGTGATAATAATTTGCAACCAAACATTGATTAACGATTGGAAATTAACAAATGTATGAATATTCGTGCTTCAAAACCAAAAATATTTCAAATTATTCCTTAAAAACAAAATTTTAAGTGGCAATAATTTTTAAATAATTTGATAACAATTAACAAAATTTTAAGTGATAATAATTTGCAACCAAACATTGATTAATGATTGGAAATTAACAAATGTATGAATATTCGTGCTTCAAAACCAAAAATATTTCAAATTATTCCTTAAAAACAAAATTTTAAGTGGCAATAATTTTTAAATAATTTGATAACAATTAACAAAATTTTAAGTGATAATAATTTGCAACCAAACATTGATTAACGATTGGAAATTAACAAATGTATGAATATTCATGCTTCAAAACCAAAAATATTTCAAATTATTCCTTAAAAACAAAATTTTAAGTGGCAATAATTTTTAAATAATTTGATAACAATTAACAAAATTTTAAGTGATAATAATTTGCAACCAAACATTGATTAATGATTGGAAATTAACAAATGTATGAATATTCGTGCTTCAAAACCAAAATATTTCAAATTATTCCTTAAAAACAAAATTTTAAGTGGCAATAATTTTTAAATAATTTGATAACAATTAACAAAATTTTAAGTGATAATAATTTGCAACCAAACATTGATTAATGATTGGAAATTAACAAATGTATGAATATTCGTGCTTCAAAACCAAAATATTTCAAATTATTCCTTAAAAACAAAATTTTAAGTGGCAATAATTTTTAAATAATTTGATAACAATTAACAAAATTTTAAGTGATAATAATTTGCAACCAAACATTGATTAACGATTGGAAATTAACAAATGTATGAATATTCGTGCTTCAAAACCAAAAATATTTCAAATTATTCCTTAAAAACAAAATTTTAAGTGGCAATAATTTTTTAAATAATTTGATAACAATTAACAAAATTTTAAGTGATAATAATTTGCAACCAAACATTGATTAATGATTGGAAATTAACAAATGTATGAATATTCGTGCTTCAAAACCAAAAATATTTCAAATTATTCCTTAAAAACAAAATTTTAAGTGGCAATAATTTTTAAATAATTTGATAACAATTAACAAAATTTTAAGTGATAATAATTTGCAACCAAACATTGATTAACGATTGGAAATTAACAAATGTATGAATATTCGTGCTTCAAAACCAAAAATATTTCAAATTATTCCTTAAAAACAAAATTTTAAGTGACAATAATTTTTAAATAATTTGATAACAATTAACAAAATTTTAAGTGATAATAATTTGCAACCAAACATTGATTAACGATTGGAAATTAACAAATGTATGAATATTCGTGCTTCAAAACCAAAAATATTTCAAATTATTCCTTAAAAACAAAATTTTAAGTGGCAATAATTTTTAAATAATTTGATAACAATTAACAAAATTTTAAGTGATAATAATTTGCAACCAAACATTGATTAATGATTGGAAATTAACAAATGTATGAATATTCGTGCTTCAAAACCAAAAATATTTCAAATTATTCCTTAAAAACAAAATTTTAAGTGGCAATAATTTTTAAATAATTTTTTAAGATAACAATTAACAAAATTTTAAGTGATAATAATTTGCAACCAAACATTGATTAACGATTGGAAATTAACAAATGTATGAATATTCATGCTTCAAAACCAAAAATATTTCAAATTATTCCTTAAAAACAAAATTTTAAGTGGCAATAATTTTTAAATAATTTGATAACAATTAACAAAATTTTAAGTGATAATAATTTGCAACCAAACATTGATTAATGATTGGAAATTAACAAATGTATGAATATTCGTGCTTCAAAACCAAAAATATTTCAAATTATTCCTTAAAAACAAAATTTTAAGTGGCAATAATTTTTAAATAATTTGATAACAATTAACAAAATTTTAAGTGATAATAATTTGCAACCAAACATTGATTAATGATTGGAAATTAACAAATGTATGAATATTCGTGCTTCAAAACCAAAAATATTTCAAATTATTCCTTAAAAACAAAATTTTAAGTGGCAATAATTTTTAAATAATTTGATAACAATTAACAAAATTTTAAGTGATAATAATTTGCAACCAAACATTGATTAATGATTGGAAATTAACAAATGTATGAATATTCGTGCTTCAAAACCAAAAATATTTCAAATTATTCCTTAAAAACAAAATTTTAAGTGGCAATAATTTTTAAATAATTTGATAACAATTAACAAAATTTTAAGTGATAATAATTTGCAACCAAACATTGATTAACGATTGGAAATTAACAAATGTATGAATATTCGTGCTTCAAAACCAAAATATTTCAAATTATTCCTTAAAAACAAAATTTTAAGTGACAATAATTTTGAAATAATTTGATAACAATTAACAAAATTTTAAGTGATAATAATTTGCAACCAAACATTGATTAACGATTGGAAATTAACAAATGTATGAATATTCGTGCTTCAAAACCAAAAATATTTCAAATTATTCCTTAAAAACAAAATTTTAAGTGGCAATAATTTTTAAATAATTTGATAACAATTAACAAAATTTTAAGTGATAATAATTTGCAAACCAAACATTGATTAACGATTGGAAATTAACAAATGTATGAATATTCGTGCTTCAAAACCAAAAATATTTCAAATTATTCCTTAAAAACAAAATTTTAAGTGGCAATAATTTTTAAATAATTTGATAACAATTAACAAAATTTTAAGTGATAATAATTTGCAACCAAACATTGATTAACGATTGGAAATTAACAAATGTATGAATATTCATGCTTCAAAACCAAAAATATTTCAAATTATTCCTTAAAAACAAAATTTTAAGTGGCAATAATTTTTAAATAATTTGATAACAATTAACAAAATTTTAAGTGATAATAATTTGCAACCAAACATTGATTAACGATTGGAAATTAACAAATGTATGAATATTCGTGCTTCAAAACCAAAAATATTTCAAATTATTCCTTAAAAACAAAATTTTAAGTGGCAATAATTTTTAAATAATTTGATAACAATTAACAAAATTTTAAGTGATAATAATTTGCAACCAAACATTGATTAATGATTGGAAATTAACAAATGTATGAATATTCGTGCTTCAAAACCAAAAATATTTCAAATTATTCCTTAAAAACAAAATTTTAAGTGGCAATAATTTTTAAATAATTTGATAACAATTAACAAAATTTTAAGTGATAATAATTTGCAACCAAACATTGATTAATGATTGGAAATTAACAAATGTATGAATATTCGTGCTTCAAAACCAAAAATATTTCAAATTATTCCTTAAAAACAAAATTTTAAGTGGCAATAATTTTTAAATAATTTGATAACAATTAACAAAATTTTAAGTGATAATAATTTGCAACCAAACATTGATTAATGATTGGAAATTAACAAATGTATGAATATTCGTGCTTCAAAACCAAAAAATATTTCAAATTATTCCTTAAAAACAAAATTTTAAGTGGCAATAATTTTTAAATAATTTGATAACAATTAACAAAATTTTAAGTGATAATAATTTGCAACCAAACATTGATTAACGATTGGAAATTAACAAATGTATGAATATTCGTGCTTCAAAACCAAAAATATTTCAAATTATTCCTTAAAAACAAAATTTTAAGTGACAATAATTTTGAAATAATTTGATAACAATTAACAAAATTTTAAGTGATAATAATTTGCAACCAAACATTGATTAACGATTGGAAATTAACAAATGTATGAATATTCGTGCTTCAAAACCAAAAATATTTCAAATTATTCCTTAAAAACAAAATTTTAAGTGACAATAATTTTTAAATAATTTGATAACAATTAACAAAATTTTAAGTGATAATAATTTGCAACCAAACATTGATTAACGATTGGAAATTAACAAATGTATGAATATTCGTGCTTCAAAACCAAAAATATTTCAAATTATTCCTTAAAAACAAAATTTTAAGTGACAATAATTTTGAAATAATTTGATAACAATTAACAAAATTTTAAGTGATAATAATTTGCAACCAAACATTGATTAACGATTGGAAATTAACAAATGTATGAATATTCATGCTTCAAAACCAAAAATATTTCAAATTATTCCTTAAAAACAAAATTTTAAGTGACAATAATTTTGAAATAATTTGATAACAATTAACAAAATTTTAAGTGATAATAATTTGCAACCAAACATTGATTAACGATTGGAAATTAACAAATGTATGAATATTCGTGCTTCAAAACCAAAAATATTTCAAATTATTCCTTAAAAACAAAATTTTAAGTGACAATAATTTTGAAATAATTTGATAACAATTAACAAAATTTTAAGTGATAATAATTTGCAACCAAACATTGATTAACGATTGGAAATTAACAAATGTATGAATATTCATGCTTCAAAACCAAAAATATTTCAAATTATTCCTTAAAAACAAAATTTTAAGTGACAATAATTTTGAAATAATTTGATAACAATTAACAAAATTTTAAGTGATAATAATTTGCAACCAAACATTGATTAACGATTGGAAATTAACAAATGTATGAATATTCGTGCTTCAAAACCAAAAATATTTCAAATTATTCCTTAAAAACAAAATTTTAAGTGACAATAATTTTGAAATAATTTGATAACAATTAACAAAATTTTAAGTGATAATAATTTGCAACCAAACATTGATTAACGATTGGAAATTAACAAATGTATGAATATTCATGCTTCAAAACCAAAAATATTTCAAATTATTCCTTAAAACAAAATTTTAAGTGACAATAATTTTGAAATAATTTGATAACAATTAACAAAATTTTAAGTGATAATAATTTGCAACCAAACATTGATTAACGATTGGAAATTAACAAATGTATGAATATTCGTGCTTCAAAACCAAAAATATTTCAAATTATTCCTTAAAAACAAAATTTTAAGTGACAATAATTTTGAAATAATTTGATAACAATTAACAAAATTTTAAGTGATAATAATTTGCAACCAAACATTGATTAACGATTGGAAATTAACAAATGTATGAATATTCATGCTTCAAAACCAAAAATATTTCAAATTATTCCTTAAAAACAAAATTTTAAGTGACAATAATTTTGAAATAATTTGATAACAATTAACAAAATTTTAAGTGATAATAATTTGCAACCAAACATTGATTAACGATTGGAAATTAACAAATGTATGAATATTCGTGCTTCAAAACCAAAAATATTTCAAATTATTCCTTAAAAACAAAATTTTAAGTGACAATAATTTTGAAATAATTTGATAACAATTAACAAAATTTTAAGTGATAATAATTTGCAACCAAACATTGATTAACGATTGGAAATTAACAAATGTATGAATATTCATGCTTCAAAACCAAAAATATTTCAAATTATTCCTTAAAAACAAAATTTTAAGTGACAATAATTTTGAAATAATTTGATAACAATTAACAAAATTTTAAGTGATAATAATTTGCAACCAAACATTGATTAACGATTGGAAATTAACAAATGTATGAATATTCGTGCTTCAAAACCAAAAATATTTCAAATTATTCCTTAAAAACAAAATTTTAAGTGACAATAATTTTGAAATAATTTGATAACAATTAACAAAATTTTAAGTGATAATAATTTGCAACCAAACATTGATTAACGATTGGAAATTAACAAATGTATGAATATTCATGCTTCAAAACCAAAAATATTTCAAATTATTCCTTAAAAACAAAATTTTAAGTGACAATAATTTTGAAATAATTTGATAACAATTAACAAAATTTTAAGTGATAATAATTTGCAACCAAACATTGATTAACGATTGGAAATTAACAAATGTATGAATATTCGTGCTTCAAAACCAAAAATATTTCAAATTATTCCTTAAAAACAAAATTTTAAGTGACAATAATTTTGAAATAATTTGATAACAATTAACAAAATTTTAAGTGATAATAATTTGCAACCAAACATTGATTAACGATTGGAAATTAACAAATGTATGAATATTCATGCTTCAAAACCAAAAATATTTCAAATTATTCCTTAAAAACAAAATTTTAAGTGACAATAATTTTGAAATAATTTGATAACAATTAACAAAATTTTAAGTGATAATAATTTGCAACCAAACATTGATTAACGATTGGAAATTAACAAATGTATGAATATTCGTGCTTCAAAACCAAAAATATTTCAAATTATTCCTTAAAAACAAAATTTTAAGTGACAATAATTTTGAAATAATTTGATAACAATTAACAAAATTTTAAGTGATAATAATTTGCAACCAAACATTGATTAACGATTGGAAATTAACAAATGTATGAATATTCATGCTTCAAAACCAAAAATATTTCAAATTATTCCTTAAAAACAAAATTTTAAGTGACAATAATTTTTTAAATAATTTGATAACAATTAACAAAATTTTAAGTGATAATAATTTGCAACCAAACATTGATTAACGATTGGAAATTAACAAATGTATGAATATTCGTGCTTCAAAACCAAAAATATTTCAAATTATTCCTTAAAAACAAAATTTTAAGTGACAATAATTTTGAAATAATTTGATAACAATTAACAAAATTTTAAGTGATAATAATTTGCAACCAAACATTGATTAACGATTGGAAATTAACAAATGTATGAATATTCGTGCTTCAAAACCAAAAAAATATTTCAAATTATTCCTTAAAAACAAAATTTTAAGTTACAATAATTTTTAAATAATTTGATAACAATTAACAAAATTTTAAGTGATAATAATTTGCAACCAAACATTGATTAACGATTGGAAATTAACAAATGTATGAATATTCGTGCTTCAAAACCAAAAATATTTCAAATTATTCCTTAAAAACAAAATTTTAAGTGACAATAATTTTGAAATAATTTGATAACAATTAACAAAATTTTAAGTGATAATAATTTGCAACCAAACATTGATTAACGATTGGAAATTAACAAATGTATGAATATTCGTGCTTCAAAACCAAAAATATTTCAAATTATTCCTTAAAAACAAAATTTTAAGTGACAATAATTTTGAAATAATTTGATAACAATTAACAAAATTTTAAGTGATAATAATTTGCAACCAAACATTGATTAACGATTGGAAATTAACAAATGTATGAATATTCATGCTTCAAAACCAAAAATATTTCAAATTATTCCTTAAAAACAAAATTTTAAGTGACAATAATTTTGAAATAATTTGATAACAATTAACAAAATTTTAAGTGATAATAATTTGCAACCAAACATTGATTAACGATTGGAAATTAACAAATGTATGAATATTCGTGCTTCAAAACCAAAAATATTTCAAATTATTCCTTAAAAACAAAATTTTAAGTGACAATAATTTTTAAATAATTTGATAACAATTAACAAAATTTTAAGTGATAATAATTTGCAACCAAACATTGATTAATGATTGGAAATTAACAAATGTATATAAACAAATTATGGATGGAAAATAACAAATGCATATAAATTATGGAAATTAATCCTTGAAAATTAATAACTGAACGAATGTCCTATGTTTCAAAGCCAAAAATATTTCAAATTATTCCTTAAGACAAAATTTTAAGTGCTAATTTAAAATTAAAAGAAAAGAAATAGGATTTTTTGTTATAGACCATCTGAATTTGTAATAATTTTGCCTGGTCTCCCTTTGCCTCTGGAATATATATATATATACTTTTTTTTCTTTTTCTGAAATTGTAAGGATACTTTATGGACGCTTTCTATATTAAGCTTTCCGACATGGAAAATATCAAAAGGTTAAACAAAAATATTTTGAATTTTTTGGAAGATAAATTTTAGGTTTATGAGAAACCCTTTTTCATGACTAATGAAATGACACATTTATTTTCTTCAATTAATACAGAATATTGATTTTAAATCTCACAGGTAAAGAATAAATTAACAAGTGTGGATAAATTTTCCATTGAAACATTTTGTATAATTCTGCCTTCCATTAACAACCTTTAATCAGGATCTTTAATAATAGTAGGATTAAGGAATTAATCGATGTAATAGTCGATCGATTAATTATAAAATCTAGGATTATTTTATCGCTAATAAACGTCAGTTCCTAAATATAATGGAACTACTGATTCACAAAGAACCAATACTTTTATCATAAGTAAATTATAGAGCATTTGTCCTTTAATTAATTTATTTTGTGAACCCATTTATATGTTAGACTTTAACCTAATCAAACACGATTTAAATTTAATAAGAAAAAGTTATATTAACTTGTATTATGAAATGCTCTATAGTAAAACATTATTAAAAATTAGATAATTTTAATAACGTATTATTTAAATATAAATTATTAAATGTTTCAGATGTATTTTCAAATTGTCTGAAAAATTGTCTTTTAACTTGTCTGTATTTTTAAATAATTTTATTTGCTAACACATTTGATAACATCTAAAGAAAGAGTTACAAAAATACCCCAAAATAATAATAACTTCTAATATAATAAACATTCCTAATATAATAAACAACTTCTGACTGAAAAGACTATCTCTAGTAAATGCTCACACATAAAAAAATCAGTTCTATATCTAAGCATTCTTAATCAAATATTCCACCGTGTTTTAACTCCTTTTAACTAATTTCAATTCAAAATCGGACACAGTGCAATGACTACTTTAATGATCTTGGATATGCTTGTATGATATTTTTTATTCGCGTTGTTTGATAGTATTTGTATACCAATGCATTCCATTGTAAATTCAAAAATTAAATGTTTAAAGAAAAAATCATCTCAGTATTGAATTATTTTCTAAAAGTTGCTACCCTTTTAACCCAAAAAGAGCAAATTCTCTATAACAGAGGTCTCCAAACTACGGCCCGCGGGCCAAATCCGGCCCGTCAGTGTCATCAATCCGGCCCGCGACAGCGAATAGTTTATTGTTGCTGTAATAAGTTGGATGAAAAAACACAGAATGATAATAACTAGATTTTATTGACTTGCTAGGTATAGCTTAATGGCGAGCATAATATGCAGAAAATTTAACTTAAGCATAACAACTAACAAATAATTTAAATGAATCCTACTAAACTGGTGAATATCCCGCGGTTACCCTCGGTAGTTATGTTGGGGTAAAGAGTATCGCCTATGTATGTATATCGATGTTTGGAATATATATATATCCTGAATAGAACATATGATTTTTATCCTGAAAATTCCTCAGGAACGGAAAAGCTAAATTAACGCGAATGAAACCGTGGGATATCCACTTACAAAAAATACTAATGAGATTTATTTAATTGTAATTTTTCACTGACAATAGCGGATCAATTTTACTTGTACCAATTATTAAAAGAGATTTAAGATGCTCATCGGTTAACTTTGATCTATAAACATTCTTTGTGTACTTCATTTTGGAGAATGAAGCGAATTTAGCAAGCGTATTCTTGCTCAGAGCGCATACTCGGCGACTAGTCTAGAAATTATAGATAATGGCAGAAAAATTAAAACGGTTTTGGCCCTCGGTACTTACTGGAGTAAAAAGTATGGCCCGAAGGCTGAAAAGTTTGGAGACCCCTGCTCTATAAATGTCATTTATAATTTCATTTATTCGATGTCCTTTATTCACATAAAGAAACTAGTTAGCGTAAGGATAGCTAAATAATTCGAAATGTCAAAATCTAGAAAACTGATAAATTTTACTGTTAAGGTTAGTTAATAAAACTGAAGCACTATTATGACAAATTTTATCTATAATTTAAAAGCAGAATTTTTATGCTTTTATTATTTTAAAGGAATATTTTTGACGGGGTATATCCTGCTAAAGATGAAGATATAAGTCCTCATCATGACTTAGCAGCAGAACTGTCACATACTAGTCGTCATGGCAATGTGATATATATTGCACTTTTAACAAAAGGAAGTTTTAAATATATTCCTATATATGAAAAACCACTTTCTCTAGAAATTTCTTCTCCAAAGATCGATTTGATGTGGGGATTTTCTTGTGAACATGGCTGTTACAGTTGAAACCCCTAAACGTTTCTTTGTGTAAAATAAGTGGTAAAAGAAATAATTGCTCCGGATGGGTATCACATTGGAGTTTTTAAATTCTTGCATTCATTCTTGTTATAAGAGTCCTTTGTATTCTTGTTCTTGAAAAGAAGCATTAGTTTACGCATTCAATTGCTGCTACTAATCGTAAAATTAAATGACTCACAATAGAATACTAATTAATTCCGAATGGGTCTATGAATCTGAATGGGTCTACGAATCTATGAATCCGAATGGGTCTATGAATCTAAGAATCCGAATGGGTCTATGAATCTATGAATCTGAATGGGTCTATGAATCTATGAATCCAAATGGGTTATGAATCCGAATGAGTCTATGAATCCATGAATCTGAAGTCGAATCTATGAATTTAAATGAATCTACGAAACTATGAATCCGAATGAGTCTATGAATCTATGAATATGAATCAACCTACAAAACTACGAATTCGAATGAGTCTATGAATCTGAATGAATCTACGAATCCGAATGAGTCTATGAATCTGAATGAATCTACGAATCCGAATGAGTCTATGAATCTGAATGAATCTACGAAACTATGAATCCGAATGAGTCTATGAATCTATAAATTCGAATGGGTTACAAATCTATGAATCCGAATGGCGAATCTATGAATTCGAATGGATCTATCTATTAATTCAAATGGGTTATGAATCCGAATCGGAATATGAATCCGAATGGGTTTATGAATCTATGAATCCGAATGGGTATATGAATCCGAATGGGCCTATGAATCTATGCATCCGAATGGGTCTATAAACCCATCAATCTGAATGAGTCTATAAATACATGAATCCGAATGGGTCTAGGAAACTATGAATTAGAATGGGTCTACAAATCTATGAATTCGAACGGATCCACGAATCTAGGAATCAGAATGGGTCTAGGAAACTATGAATTCGAATGGGCCTACGAATATATGAATTCGAACGGATCTACGAATCTATGAATCCGAATGGGTCTATGGATCTATGAATCTAAACGGGTTTACGAATCTATTAATCGAATGGGTTACATCCTATTAAACATACTCTATATAATCCATTAAATATTACAGGTACAATAACTATTTTTTTAATCTTACACGTTCAGAACCACTGCCGTGCGGCATTACGAATTTTGTCTGATGATCGAGCAACAATATTGTTTTAACGAATATACCAAAAATAAATAAGATAAATCACTCTAGAAAATATTTAAATGATTAAAATGTACATATTTAATATGTTTACTAGAACATTCTGAACTTGAGTCGATTGTAAAAATAACCGGCAGATTATTTCGTCATTCTAGCAACTACAAAATAAAATTCAAACATTGAATAATAATTTAATTAAATATTCTTGTATTGATAGATACAGCATAAAAGAAAAATTAATACACTACACTGATAATTCAAGTTGTGAAAAGCTACTCTATGGTATAAAAAAAGAATGGGCTTTACTATTTAAAAAAAGTATTTTATATCAAAATGCTCCAAATTACAGACAAATTTAAATAGAGTAATAATATTTGCTCGGTTCGGCAAATATTATAAATGCATTTAATGCAGCAGAAATTTGTTCAATTTTTTATGGAACCATCTTCTACTGCCTCTTGAAACTGGGTTTCTTGTTAGTACACAAACTTTTGTGTAATAAATAAATAACACACTATATGAAAATGCTTGTGTTCGCGATTAAAGTTTAAAGTTTTGATTAGTAGAAATACTGCTATAATATTTTTTTTTCTTTCGAATGCAGCTGGCAAACACTTCGACAGCTTGGTCTTGGGTGCCTTAAGGCAAGTGCTATACAGACGTTACTCACTTTGCATTACCCAGGGGGCACGTGTAACTTGAAGATAAGCCACGGACGTGGAGTAACAATGCTCCCACAACGCTCTACGATCATATTAGACCGAGACCTACGGTTTAAAGTGGATTCCGAACCACTAAAAATATCCATGGTACCGCCAGGACTCGAACCCGAAACCTGTGACACCTAGCGCTAACCACTCGGCCATTCAGGCCCATATTACTATAATATATATATAGTGCTAAATGAATTAAATTAAATTAATGAATAATTAAATTAGTTATATATATAGTGCTAAATTAATTTAATTAAATTAATTAAATTAATTCGTCGGCTGCACCGACGAATGCTGTTACTCATTTAGCACTACCCAGGGCGCACATGTGTGAGTCATTTTATGCACACTTTAGGCTAATTAGACCGTGACCTATAGTTTAACGTGGATTTCGAACCACTCATAAACATTAATGCCACCACCAAGAATAGAACCTGAAGCCTGTGGTACCAAAGGGCTGACCGCTAGCCATTTGGCGATCAGGCCGCTGTGTAGCTTTAAGATATGCTACAGAGGATAGCTACAGATATGCTGCAATGCCCCCACAACGCTCTACAATGAAATGAGACCGGGACCTACGGTTTAAAGTAGATGCCGAACTACTACAAACATCCCTGGCACCATCGGGACTCGAACGAGAAACTTGTGGCACTGAACGCTGGTCACTAGTCACTCGGCCATCAGGTCCATTTTACAATATTATTGAAGCCAAAATAAAAAATATTTGCTAATTTACATGTCTTTAATTTACATTTTATCTGTAGGGCAGGATTCCAAAAGTTCAGTGTTTTAATTACCATGTTTAGTCTTAGCTTTTATTCCTCGTTTTAATTTTTGAAAACAATACATAATTCAGATTTTTAATATTGAATTGTTTCATTCGAAATTAATTTTGGAGTAAACAAATTTTAAAATATCACAACCACAAATTAATTGAACATATTTAATCAAAATATGCACATATAGACCTATCGACTGTATATCTATGCAATTTCGCCATGGATCGCACACATTTTTTATGTCAGTTTCAAAGATCACCTTTGATTTACAGTCAATAAATTCAATAGTGGAACCTGATGGCCGAGTGACTAGCGCTCAGTGCTACAGGTTTTGTGTTCGTGCCCCGGCGATGAAACGGGGGTTTGTAGTGGTTCGGAATCCACTTTAAACCGTGGCTCCCGATCTAATATGACTGTAAAGCGGAGGGCTGACAACCCTACCCTGTAAAAAGAAAACATCTGTTTCGGAATCTGCCAGTAGGCAAACGACTTTGGCCTACCATGGAGCTGTTGTGCCATTGCAGAAGAAGAAATTCAATATTAATCCACTTCAATCAAATCTACTTTAGCCCTTAGATCCCAGTCTAACATGACTATAGAGCAGGGATGGACAAACTGTTTCGGTCGCGTGCCAAAATCTGAAGAAAAAAAAAGTTTGGCGAGCCAAGATAAATTTTAAAAATATTTATAATATTAATAACCATTTATTATTACCATAATACTTATAATAATATTAACCAATAATATATATACTTTATTTTTGAACTGTTTTACGAATAGCCCAAACAAGCACTAGTTACGCTATACTTTTAATAATTTCACCATTATTCACAATGATGCTATATGTCTGCAATATTTCCATACACAATCAATAATATTAGAACTCGCACCAAAAGAAAAAACGCTTGTTGGAGCTTAAAATGTGCAGTCTGCCATATGCGAGGTCTAATTTACCTATATTGGATTCCCATATGTGATAACGCTTGTTGGCGCCCATCTACAGCTATAACTAACAAAGAACTTCCGCTTTTAACACTTTACCGATTGAAAGCTGTCTGTGCTCTCTATTTCCTTCGATTTATGCTTTGTAGAACAAACATAGAGAAAGTAAAAAGATCATCAGTCCTTTGAAAAAAAAAAGAAAAAGAAACAATATTTAATCAAAGTAGAAAAAGAGATGGATATATAATATATATTTCTTTTAATTTGCCTCGGACCGGCGGGCCGGATAGAAACTTCCGGCGTCCCGTGGGCCGTAGTTTGCCCATCCCTTCTATAGAGCGTTGGGCTGACAACCCTAACCAATAAAAAGAAACACATGCTTCCTCAAAATCCGCCAGCAGGTTAACAACCTTGGCCCACCATGGGGCTGTTGCGCCAATGAAGAAGAAATTCAATACACATTGCTTTGACAGATGGTTATTGACAAAGCGTTTATTATTTAAAAGCAGTTTCAAATCTTTAAAGAGTTAGCAGACAGTAGGAAATAAGTCTCATCAATATGGTAGATAAGACCAAATTTTCAGATTCCAATTCTAATAACGAGAATGTTTCATTGCATTGTTTTTAAAATTACTGTTAAAGTTAAGTTAAAACTTAGCTACGAAATGATTGGTATTTTGTTTGCTACATCACAATTTAAAAGGATCTATATAAATACACTCCGTATGAAATAGCTTTGGCAAAGAATTAAAGAATTAACATCTACAAAATTCACTAAATTCACAATTTACTATCTCATTTTGTTTTATAATAGTTGTATAATGTTTTGTTGTATATATTTAATCAAAAAGGGTATTGTGGGGTTTAGATTTGGTTTGTCGCTCTACGGTCATCTTATGTGCACATTAGGCTAAACATATTGTGGGGTCTGAATGGCCCTGTGACTAGCGCTCGATGCCACAGGTTTTCGGGTTCGAGACCCGGCGCTGCCATGGATGTTTGTTGTGGTTTGGAAACTAACGAAATAAAATTTTATCATAATTTTTATATCGTCATGATTGATGAAACAGCCGCATATGGTAGGCCAAGACCGTCTGTCTACTGGCAGATTTCGAGACAGATGTTTTTTTCTTTTTACTGGATACGTTTGCCAGTCCTGTGCCCAACAATTTATATATAGGTATAGAAAAAAAGAAACCAAAATTTAAAATAGAACATGTTAGAATATCAAGTTCATTAGCGATAATCCAATATTTACAAAAGATATATTTCTATAATCAATAAAATTATACGAATGAAGATTTCATTTATAACATTAATATCCAACTGTATAAACATATTTCAAAATTTTTTTTAATAAGTGGAAGATTTATATATTTGTAAAACCTAATAAGTTAACTGCTGGAAGATTTCGCTATGTTTACAGCAAATTTTAGAAATAAAAAGTGATTATACTAAATAGATTTCAACTTACTTAAAATTAATGATAAATTCTATGAAAGTCACTTTTAAATAAAAGTTTAAATTCTCGAAAACATTTTTAAATCATGATTTTTTTTAAATCAAAATGTTTCATTTTTGTTTTAAATCTATATGTAATATATTAAATTAAAATGTTGCGTGATATTAAAATGATTACTGATTAAATTCTTGTGTAATATATTATAAATTTTAATGAACCTTTTTTTTTCCTGCCATATACAATATTTTTATTCTTTTCGACCGCACAAGTCAAGGTAACAATTTTTTTTCATATTAATTAAACAACAACAAACAGTTTATAGAAATTTTTTTATCATCTATTTTCTACCTTTCATGTATGCTTAATTGCTTTCTAAACAATTTTTTTTTCTCACCCTGCGTGTTATTTCTTTCCACTAGGTTAATATTTTGTATTTTTAAGTAACTCAAACATTTTATTTTTTAATTTTTATTGATATTTTTAATTTTGGAATTATCGAAAAAAAAATTGAACTTTTTAGATTCTTTCAGCGTCGGGCCCGAAAGACGAGTGACTAGCGCTCGATGACGCAGGTTTCGGGTTCGAATCATATGGATGTTTGTAGTGGTTCGGGATTTACTTTAAATTGTAGGTCCCGATCTAATATGACGGTAAAGCGTAGGGCGTCGAGCGGATAACTTGACCCCTTAAAAAACCCATGTCTCATAATCTGCCAGTGGGCAGACGGCCTTGGTCCATCAAGTGGCTGTTGAGCCAATGAAGAAGAAGAAGAAGAAAATTCTTACAGAGATACTGAGTTTATTAATCAGTAATTAATTTCAGTCAGGACAGTCAATAATTAATTTCGTAACATATTGCAGACAATACGCATCGACGAACTTCATTTTAATTTTTATATGCAAAGAAGTGCACTGATGGTCCTTGTGGCCCAGATCCATATGGGCCTGGTTCTCATGGGACTTGTGGCCCAGATCCAGATGGTCCTAGTCCTGATGGGACTTGTGGCCAGATCCAGAAACTGTAACAGACACTATACTGACTCTTTCTAGACCATATGGACCTTGTGGTCGTGATACAGAAGGTCTTTGTGGTCCAGATCCCGAAGATCCTTGGGGCAGTGGTTCATATGGACCATGTGGTGATGGTCCTGATCGTCCTTGTGGTCCAGGTCCAGAAACTAGGGCAGATACTGTACTTATTCCACCTAGCCCATATGGTCCCTGTGGTTGTGGTCTGTATGGATCTTGTGGTGATGGTCCTTGTGAATAAGAACGGAGAGAATAATTTCCGAAATAATTTTCGTGGATAAACAATTCTACACATTAGAACACCGTGAGAAAGGAAGTTCAATTGTCGATGGAAGGGGCATTCACGACATGAAAGAAAATTAACGATAGAGTAACGATTGAAACGGCATCGTTATACTTTTGAAAGCTGCAACAAAGGAATAAAAGTATGTTCATTCATATGTCAGCTTGTGCACATTTACACTGGGCCTCGAAAGATAGTTGCAATCATTAGAAATAACTTGGTTGAAATATTGGGTAAAATATTCTTGCGATAAAACAAAATTGGAATGCATTTCGTTAAACAATAATAAAAGAACATTTAATAAAAAAACAAATTTAAAGCTATTATGGCAATTAACTATACAAGATTTGTTTTTCAGAATGCTAATGTGATAAAGTTGGTGTATGGAAAGTTTGAATATAATTAAATAATAATAAGCAAAGTATTGTCTAGAGTTCAAATTCCTTAAATATTGTTTTTTAACATAGATTTTCTTATCTAAATATCAGTTAGGCAAACAAAGTCTCTTTTTTATACCATTCAATACATCAATTCAGTTTTAATTATGTACTAAATTCTGTCACTTTTATGAAAAGTATACGACATTCTTCGTGTTATTTTGTGAAACGTTATACAAAAATAGATTTTAGTATTGTAGTAAGAGTGAGGCGCAGTGAAAGTAGATTGATAAAAAATTAAGGTAAGGCCAATTAATCAGTTTCAGTGTATCATATTTTCAAAAATAAAAATAAGATTTTCCTTGCTGACAAAATACAGATAATGCAATATTATAAGTTTATTATTTAAAAAGAATGTATTAAATATATATAGAATTAATTACTACGTTTGAATATCATATATTTATTAAAAATTACAAGACAGAAGTATTAAAAAAAAGAGTCCGCGAAGTATTGCATCAAAATGCTTGACCAATTGCTTGGCTAACCAACTGAGCGTACTGACCACTTGCACCATAATTAACCTGACCGATACTGGAAGACCCAACAATACTAACTAAAGCAGATAACAATTCCATCAAAGCTTGGACGAGAATATCACAACCGGAAAGGCCTGGATTGCTGGCACTAACTTGAGATACCAAACTACTTATAGCACCAGATACTGCAGCACTGTTAGGAGGTCCACTTGAGACTAATTGAGAAACAGTAGAAGATACCCTAGACGACGCAGCAGGAGAGGACAAACGAGAAGCTGCATTTATTGCCGCAGATTCAGGGGTAGATGAAGGACCTCGTGGGCCCGGACCATAGGGTCCTTGTGGGCCTGGTCCTGAAGGTCTTTGCAGACCTGGTCCTTGTGGTCCTGCTCCTTGAGGGCCTGGGCCTTCTGGTCCTGGTCCATACGGGCGTTGTGGTCCTGGTCCTGAAGGTCCTTGTGGTCCAGGGCCGGAAACTGTAGCAGACACTACACTGATACCGCCTGGTCCATATGGTCCTTGTGGTCGTGGTCCTGAAGGTCGTTGCGGACCTTGTCCTGAAGGTCCTTGTGGTCCTGGTCCTTGCGGGCCTGGTCCTTGTGGACCTGGTCCATACGGGCCTTGTGGACCTGGTCCTGATGGTCCTTGGGGTCCGGGTCCGAAAACTGTAGTAGACACTGCACTGACGCCACCTGGGCCGAATGGTCTTTGTGGTCCTGGTCCTTGTGGTTGCTGCGGACCTGGTCCTGAAGGTCCTTGTGGTACTGGTCTTTGCGGTCCTGGGCCTTGTGGTCCTGGTCCATACGGACCTTGTGGTCCTGGTCCTGATGGTCCTTGTGGTCCAGGACCGGAAACTGTTGCAGACACTACACTGACGCCACCTGGGCCGTATGGCCCTTGTGGACCTGGTCCTTGTGGTCGTTGCGGACCTGCTCCTGAAGGTCCTTGTGGTCCTGGTCCTTGCGGTCCTGGTCCTTGTGGTCCTGGTCCATACGGACCTTGTGGTCCTGGTCCTGATGGTCCTTGGGGTCCAGGTCCGGAAACTGTAGTAGACACTACACTGATACCGCCTGGTCCATATGGTCCTTGTGGTCGTGGTCCTGAAGGTCGTTGCGGACCTTGTCCTGAAGGTCCTTGTGGTCCTGGTCCTTGCGGGCCTGGTCCTTGTGGACCTGGTCCATACGGGCCTTGTGGTCCTGGTCCTGATGGTCCTTGGGGTCCGGGTCCGAAAACTGTAGTAGACACTGCACTGACGCCACCTGGGCCGAATGGTCTTTGTGGTCCTGGTCCTTGTGGTTGCTGCGGACCTGGTCCTGAAGGTCCTTGCGGTCCTGGTCCTGGTCCATACGGACCTTGTGGTCCTGGTCCTGATGGTCCTTGTGGTCCAGGACCGGAAACTGTTGCAGACACTACACTGACGCCACCTGGGCCGTATGGCCCTTGTGGACCTGGTCCTTGTGGTCGTTGCGGACCTGCTCCTGAAGGTCCTTGTGGTCCTGGTCCTTGCGGTCCTGGTCCTTGTGGTCCTGGTCCATACGGACCTTGTGGTCCTGGTCCTGATGGTCCTTGGGGTCCAGGTCCGGAAACTGTGGTAGACACTACACTGACGCCACCTGGACCGTATGGCCCTTGTGGTCCTGGTCCTTGTGGTCGTTGAGGACCTGGTCCTGAAGGTCCTTGTGGTCCTGGTCCTTGCGGTCCTGGGACTTGTGGTCCTGGTCCATACGGACCTTGTGGTCCTGGTGCTGATGGCCCTTGAGGTCCAGGTCCGGAAACTGTAGTAGACACCACACTGATACCACCTGGGCCATACGGTCTTTGTGGTCCTGGTCCTTGTGGTCTT
Organism: Caerostris darwini; assembly: GCA_021605075.1. Classification (NCBI taxonomy): domain Eukaryota; kingdom Metazoa; phylum Arthropoda; class Arachnida; order Araneae; family Araneidae; genus Caerostris; species Caerostris darwini. The sequence continues at coordinate 627,255 of BPLQ01015719.1, read as the reverse complement.
TGGGGACCTGGTCCTGAAGGTCCTTGTGGTGCTGGTCCTTGCGGTCCTGGGACTTGTGGACCTGGTCCGTACGGGACTTGTGCTCCTGGTCCTAATGGTCCTTGAGGTCCAGGTCCGGAAACTGTAGTAGACACTACACTGACGCCACCTGGGCCGTATGGTCTTTGTGGTCCTGGTCCTTGTGGTTGCTGCGGACCTGGTCCTGAAGGTCCTTGTGGTCCTGGTCCTTGCGGTCCTGGACCTTGTGGTCCTGGTCCATACGGACCTTGTGGTCCTGGTCCTGATGGTCCTTGTGGTCCAGGACCGGAAACTGTTGCAGACACTACACTGACGCCACCTGGGCCGTATGGCCCTTGTGGACCTGGTCCTTGTGGTCGTTGCGGACCTGGTCCTGAAGGTCCTTGTGGTCCTGGTCCTTGCGGGCCTTGTGGACCTGGTCCATATGGACTTTGTGGTCCTGGCCCTGATGGCCCTTGGGGTCCAGGTCCGGAAACTGTAGTAGACACCACACTGATACCGCTTGGGCCATACGGTCTTTGTGGTCCTGGTCCTTGTGGTCTTTGTGGACCTGGTCCTGAAGGTCCTTGTGGTGCTGGTCCTTGCGGGCCTGGTCCTTGTGGACCTGGTCCATATGGACTTTGTGGTCCTGGTCCTGATGGTCCTTGGGGTCCGGGTCCGAAAACTGTAGTAGACACTGCACTGACGCCACCTGGGCCGTATGGTCTTTGTGGTCCTGGTCCTTGTGGTTGCTGCGGACCTGGTCCTGAAGGTCCTTGCGGTCCTGGTCCTTGCGGTCCTGGGCCTTGTGGTCCTGGTCCATACGGACCTTGTGGTCCTGGTCCTGATGGTCCTTGTGGTCCAGGACCGGAAACTGTTGCAGACACTACACTGACGCCTCCTGGGCCGTATGGCCCTTGTGGACCTGGTCCTTGTGGTCGTTGCGGACCTGGTCCTGAAGGTCCTTGTGGTCCTGGTGGTCCTTGCGGTCCTGGTCCTTGTGGTCCTGGTCCTGATGGTCCTTGGGGTCCAGGTCCGGAAACTGTAGTAGACACTACACTGACGCCACCTGGACCGTATGGCCCTTGTGGTCCTGGTCCTTGTGGTCGTTGAGGACCTGGTCCTGAAGGTCCTTGTGGTCCTGGTCCTTGCGGTCCTGGTCCTTGTGGTCCTGGTAATTGTGGTCCTGGTCCTGATGGTCCTTGGGGTCCAGGTCCGGAAACTGTAGTAGACACTACACTGACGCCACCTGGACCGTATGGCCCTAGTGGTCCTGGTCCTTGTGGTTGCTGCGGACCTGGTCCTGAAGGTCCTTGTGGTCCTGGTCCTTGCGGTCCTGGGCCTTGTGGTCCTGGTCCATACGGACCTTGTGGTCCTGGTCCTGATGGTCCTTGTGGTCCAGGACCGGAAACTGTTGCAGACACTACACTGACGCCACCTGGGCCGTATGGCCCTTGTGGACCTGGTCCTTGTGGTCGTTGCGGACCTGGTCCTGAAGGTCCTTGTGGTCCTGGTCCTTGCGGGCCTGGGCCTTGTGGACCTGGTCCATATGGACTTTGTGGTCCTGGCCCTGATAGCCCTTGGGGTCCAGGTCCGGAAACTGTAGTAGACACCACACTGATACCGCCTGGGCCATACGGTCTTTGTGGTCCTGGTCCTTGTGGTCTTTGTGGACCTGGTCCTGAAGGTAATTGTGGTGCTGGTCCTTGCTGGCCTGGTCCTTGTGGACCTGGTCCATACGGGCCTTGTGGTCCTGGTCCTGATGGTCCTTGGGGTCCGGGTCCTAAAACTGTAGTAGACACTGTACTGACGCCACCTGGGCCGTATGGTCTTTGTGGTCCTGGTCCTTGTGGTTGCTGCGGACCTGGTCCTGAAGGTCCTTGTGGTCCTGGTCCTTGCGGTCCTGGGCCTTGTGGTCCTGGTCCATACGGACCTTGTGGTCCTGGTCCTGATGGTCCTTGTGGTCCAGGACCGGAAACTGTTGCAGACACTACACTGACGCCACCTGGGCCGTATGGCCCTTGTGGACCTGGTCCTTGTGGTCGTTGCGGACCTGGTCCTGAAGGTCCTTGTGGTCCTGGTCCTTGCGGTCCTGGTCCTTGTGGTCCTGGTCCTTGTGGTCCTGGTCCTGATGGTCCTTGGGGTCCAGGTCCGGAAACTGTAGTAGACACTACACTGACGCCACCTGGACCGTATGGCCCTAGTGGTCCTGGTCCTTGTGGTCGTTGCGGAGCTGGTCCTGAAGTTCCTTGTGGTCCTGGTCCTTGCGGTCCTGGTCCTTGTGGTCCTGGTCCATACGGACCTTGTGGTCCTGGTCCTGATGGTCCTTGTGGTCCAGGACCGGAAACTGTTGCAGACACTACACTGACGCCACCTGGGCCGTATGGCCCTTGTGGACCTGGTCCTTGTGGTCGTTGCGGACCTGGTCCTGAAGGTCCTTGTGGTCCTGGTCCTTGATACGGACCTTGTGGTCCTGGTCCTGATGGTCCTTGGGGTCCAGGTCCGGAAACTGTGGTAGACACTACACTGACGCCACCTGGACCGTATGGCCCTTGTGGTCCTGGTCCTTGTGGTCGTTGAGGACCTGGTCCTGAAGGTCCTTGTGGTCCTGGTCCTTGCGGTCCTGGTCCTTGTGGTCCTGGTAATTGTGGTCCTGGTCCTGATGGTCCTTGGGGTCCAGGTCCGGAAACTGTAGTAGACACTACACTGACGCCACCTGGACCGTATGGCCCTAGTGGTCCTGGTCCTTGTGGTTGCTGCGGACCTGGTCCTGAAGGTCCTTGTGGTCCTGGTCCTTGCGGTCCTGGGCCTTGTGGTCCTGGTCCATACGGACCTTGTGGTCCTGGTCCTGATGGCCCTTGGGGTCCAGGTCCGGAAACTGTAGTAGACACCACACTGATACCGCCTGGGCCATACGGTCTTTGTGGTCCTGGTCCTTGTGGTCTTTGTGGACCTGGTCCTGAAGGTAATTGTGGTGCTGGTCCTTGCGGGCCTGGTCCTTGTGGACCCGGTCCATACGGGCCTTGTGGTCCTGGTCCTGATGGTCCTTGGGGTCCGGGTCCTAAAACTGTAGTAGACACTGTACTGACGCCACCTGGGCCGTATGGTCTTTGTGGTTGCTGCGGACCTGGTCCTGAAGGTCCTTGTGGTCCTGGTCCTTGCGGTCCTGGGCGTTGTGGTCCTGGTCCATACGGACCTTGTGGTCCTGGTCCTGATGGTCCTTGTGGTCCAGGACCGGAAACTGTTGCAGACACTACACTGACGCCACCTGGGCCGTATGGCCCTTGTGGACCTGGTCCTTGTGGTCGTTGCGGACCTGGTCCTGAAGGTCCTTGTGGTCCTGGTCCTTGCGGTCCTGGTCCTTGTGGTCCTGGTCCTTGTGGTCCTGGTCCTGATGGTCCTTGGGGTCCAGGTCCGGAAACTGTAGTAGACACTACACTGACGCCACCTGGACCGTATGGCCCTAGTGGTCCTGGTCCTTGTGGTCGTTGCGGACCTGGTCCTGAAGGTCCTTGTGGTCCTGGTCCTTGCGGTCCTGGTCCTTGTGGTCCTGGTCCATACGGACCTTGTGGTCCTGGTCCTGATGGTCCTTGTGGTCCAGGACCGGAAACTGTTGCAGACACTACACTGACGCCACCTGGGCCGTATGGCCCTTGTGGACCTGGTCCTTGTGGTCGTTGCGGACCTGGTCCTGAAGGTCCTTGTGGTCCTGGTCCTTGCGGATCTGGTCCTTGTGGTCCTGGTCCTGATGGTCCTTGGGGTCCAGGTCCGGAAACTGTAGTAGACACTACACTGACGCCACCTGGACCGTATGGCCCTAGTGGTCCTGGTCCTTGTGGTCGTTGAGGACCTGGTCCTGAAGGTCCTTGTGGTCCTGGTCCTTGCGGTCCTGGTCCTTGTGGTCCTGGTCCATACGGACCTTGTGGTCCAGGTCCTGATGGCCCTTGGGGTCCAGGTCCGGAAACTGTAGTAGACACCACACTGATACCGCCTGGGCCATACGGTCTTTGTTGTCCTGGTCCTTGTGGTCTTTGGGGACCTGGTCCTGAAGGTCCTTGTGGTGCTGGTCCTTGCGGGCCTGGTCCTTGTGGACCTGGTCCATACGTGCCTTGTGGTCCTGGTCCTGATGGTCCTTGGGGTCCGGAAACAATAGTAGACACTGCACTGACGCCACCTGGGCCGTATGGTATTTGTGGTCCTGGTCCTTGTGGTTGTTGCGGACCTGGTCCTGAAAGTCCTTGCGGTCCTGGGCTTTGTGGTCCTGGTCCATACGGACCTTGTGGTCCTGGTCCTAATGGTCCTTGGGGTCCAGGTCCGGAAACTGTAGTAGACACTACACTGACGCCACCTGGGCCGTATGGTCTTTGTGGTCCTGGTCCTTGTGGTTTCTGCGGTCCTGGTCCCGAAGGTCCTTGTGGTCCTGGTCCTTGCGGGCCTGGGACTTGTGGACCTGGTCCATATGGACTTTGTGGTCCTGGCCCTGATGGCCCTTGGGGTCCAGGTCCGGAAACTGTAGTAGACACTACACTGACGCCACTTGGGCCGTATGGCCCTTGAGGACCTGGTCCTTGTGGTCGTTGCGGACCTGTTCCTGAAGGTCCTTGTGGTCCTGGTCCTTGCGGTCCTGGTCCTTGTGGTCCTGGTCCATACGGACCTTGTGGTCCTGGTCCTGATGGTCCTTGGGGTCCAGGTCCGGAAACTGTAGTAGACACTACACTGACTGCACCTGGTCTGTATGGACTTTGTGGGCCTGGTCCTTGTGGTTGGGGGCCTGGTCCTGAAGGTCCTTGTGGACCTGGTCCTTGCGGTCCTGGGCCTTGTGGTCCTGGTCCATATGGACCTTGTGGTCCTGGCCCAGATGGTGCTTGGGGTCCAGGTCCGGAAACTGTAGTAGACACTACACTGATACCGCCTGGGCCATATGGTACTTGTGGTCCTGGTCCTGAAGGCCCTTGCGGACCTGGTCCTGAAGGTCCTTGTGGTCCTGGTCCTTTCGGTCCTGGGCCTTTTGGTCCTGGTCCATACGGACCTTGTGGTCCTGATGGTTGTTGTGGTCCAGGACCGGAAACGGTTGCAGACACTACACTGACGCCACCTGGGCCGTAAGGTCCTTGTGGTCCTGGTCCTTTTGGTCTTTGGGGACCTGGTCCTGAAGGTCCTTGTGGTCCTGGGCCTTGTGGTCCTGGTCCATATGGACCTTGTGGTCCTGGTCCTGATGGTCCTTGTGGTCCAGGTCCAGAAACTGAACCAGACACTACACTGATACCGCCTGGGCCATATGGTCCTTGTGGTCCTGGTCCCGAAGGTCCTTGCGGGCCTGGTCCTTGTGGTCCTGGTCCCTGTGGTCCTGGTCCTTGTGGTCCTGGTCCCTGTGGTGCTGGACCATATGGACCCTGTGGTCCTGGTCCTGACGGTCCAGGTCCAGAAACTGTTGTGGACACTACACTGACACCACCTGGACCATATGGCCCTTGTGGTCCTGGTCCTGAAGGTCCTTGCGGTCCTGATCCTTGTGGTCCAGGTCCCTGTGGTCCTGGTCCGTATGGTCCCTGTGGTCCTGGTCCTGATGATCCTTGTGGGCCAGGGCCAGAAACTGAACCAGACACTACACTGACACTACCGGGACCATATGGGCCTTGAGGTCCTGGTCCAGAAGGTCCTTGCGGTCCTGGTCCTTGTGGTCCTGGTCCTTGTGGTCCTGGTCCCTGTGGTCCTGGTCCATATGGACCCTGTGGTCCTGGTCCTGACGGTCCTTGTGGTCCAGGTCCAGAAACTGAAGTAGACACTACACTGACTCCTCGTGGACCATATGGTCCTGGTCCAGAAGGTCCTTGAGGACCGGGACCATAGCCACCGCCTGATGCTGTTCCAGCTGAAGCATATACATCATTCATGCTTTGTTGAGCTAACATGTATACTAAGCTCTTTATTTCATTTATAAACTGATAATTTACTTGACCTGTTGTCTCTAAGAAGGCAGCAGAAAGAGCGTCAGTTATGGCATTTGTCTTCACAGCCATACTTTGGCCACCTTCTTCCGTGGCAGCTATTTCTGCCATAGTTGAAGCGAAGGCCATGTTCAGGGCTTGAAGTTTGGATTTTGAACTCTTGTTACTGCTTGCCATTTTGTCCATTGCAGTCATAATGGTATCACTAACAGTGGACATATCGTCCATCTGTTCTGCAGTGAATGCTCCAGAATAGCCAACTTTACTCATAAAGGAATTAATGAAAGCTTCTGCTAATCTGGTATTGGACCAAGGAGTGATCTGGCCATTTGCAAAGATCGCCTGGGTGCTGAGCACCGCCAGTAGCGCTAAAGCTAGACGAGTCAAGTAACTCATTTTCTCTGAGGAATGTTCTCGTCCGAATGTCCGTTCTGTTATTTTCCTGTCTTTTTATACAGCATTCTTTCGTGTTCATTTCAGCTATTTCAATATTTCTGACCTACTTCGTTACTTTCTTGACGCATCTTATACAGTTTTTTTCCATATTTCGTGTCGAAAGTGTTTCTTCAGGATATTCTAGAAGCGATCTGCAACAATATTTTGCACCTGTTTGCGTGATTTTAAAAAAGAAACGTCTTGCCACATGCGATGCTAGTAGATTGAATTTTTGAAATTGAGATGCGATGGATTTTTATGTTATTTTTTTTTCTATCAAATTAAGTCCACCAATTCCTACTTGGCTGTTTTTAATCTTTATATACTTTAATTGTCTTTTTTTATTAATTTTACATTTAATAAATTAATAAAAATATATATCTTTTATAGATTAAATGAACTATCCATTTTGTTTATTTATTGTACAATTCATTTAGAAATGTCTTATCATTCATAAAGCTAAAATTATATACCAGATGTTTAATTTTACTTATTAGAATATTGTAATTTTAAAATTTTATTAATTACTAATTATAACATTGTTATCAATATTTTAGTTTTGATTTTTTTAAAGAAATACAATACTTAATTTAAATATACTTATAGTAACAAACTTTATTATACAAATATTTTTAGATTGTGAAGGTAAAACTTTTATAAAATACAACAATATTCTCATAATGATATTTTCTAAAAAACAGTTGAGTTTCCATAATTTGTAAAATGTTAAGATAAGATGTAACAAATTTAATTTTTAAGATTCAATAATTGAATACATGAGTATTTTCTGACGATTTACAAGATTCATGGTCACTTTTCAAATATCGAATTTTGCTTTCTATATTGTTTTTTGATAATAAACAACGTGAACTTTTCGACACTTGCGTTTTTAATTTTATAATTTATATATTGTACATTTTCTTAGCTTGACTTATCATCATAATGATATTTTCTAAACAACAATACTATCATAATGATGTCTTCTAAACAACAATACTATCATAATAGTATTTTCTAAATAACAATACTATCGTAATGATATTTTCTAAAAAACAAATTTCTAATTTTTCAATTTTATAATTTGCATATTGTATGTTTTCCTAATTTGACTTATCATCATAATATCTTCTAAACAACAATACTATCATAATGATATCTTCTAAACAACAATACTATCATAATGATATCTTCTAAACAACAATACTATCATAATGATATCTTCTAAACAACAATACTATCATAATGATATTTTCTAAACAACAATACAATCACTATGATATATTCTAAGCAACAATACTATTGTAATGATATTTTCTAAAAAAAATAAATGGCTAGCTTTTCAATTTTATAATTTATGTATTGTACATTTTCCAACTTGACTTATCATCATAATGACATCTTCTAAACAGCAATACTATCACTATGATATCTTCTAAACAACAATACTATCATAATGATATTTTCTAAATAGCAATACAATCATAATGATATTTTCTAAACAACAATAAAAAACAAATGACTATCATTAAATCTACACATTTGTTAAGATAAAACGCAACAAAAGAATTTATTTTTTTAGAATCAATAATTGAATATGTAAACATTTTCTAACTATATAAGGGATTCATGGTAGTACTTTTTAAATATTGAATTTTCTACTTCATTTCACGGCCCCTTATAGAGCCCCTTCTCACACGGCCCCTTATAGAGTGCACGTGGGAAGCTGTGAATATCTGTACAATCTTCTCTTCGCTTACCTAAATCAGATAGATTTAATAAACTGAAACTTATTACTGCCATATCTCGATTTAAGAACCACCGACTTAGATCCACTTACATAATCTCTGTATTCCAACAACGAAAGATATAATCCAAATTGAATTATTTGATGTTCAAGTTTAGCAGTTCAATTGCAATTGTCACTTTTTGGCGTTGTTGACATATGCTTACATTAGCTATTGACACACGTGTCTTATTTCTATACAGGGATGTCGTAAAAATCTCCAATTGGCAACTATGTGTTTCAATGGTCATTTGTCATTAATTCACCAAGAGACTCACAGTAAAACTAGGTCTAGATGTTTTTAAAAAATTTTTCATATGTAAATTTTGTTCATGTGTTTTAACTCATATAATTTCTACAATTCAATTTTTTACTTTTATAGTTACTTACTATTTCAATCATTAAATAAAATAGTATGATATGTTTTATGAAATCTCAGGTCTTCGAAAGAAAATTCTTCGTAAACTGAAAAACTTTTAGGCTACTTAACGTATTAAAAGATTATTATTGAGAAGGTTGTAGAAAGCAAAGATTCATAACAGTACATCATTTTTAAATTTATCTCTTTCTTCAATGTTTAGGTTTATTCGAAGCATTGATTTATGAATCCATTTTTTTATCATAAGCTTATTATAAGTTATAAGAACTTCTTTACTTACCTTTGTTAGCAAAGATTGCAAGAATTTGATGGAAAGAATACCAAACAATTCAAGTATTTAAAAATGGGTTATTCAGTTTCAAATGCTTTTTTAAAGAAACTTCTATACTTTATTTTTAAATTATAAGCCTCTGTTTCAGACGAATATATTTTGCTGCTTTTATTGTTTTCCAAGTCACAATTTTAGGACTGAATTTGAAGCTAAAGAACAAATTACTGTAGGAAATAAATATAACAAATTGTTTGATTTTTGATGTTTTAAAAATCTGCGAAAAGTTTCTTTTGAAGTATGTTTCAGTAAACTTTTTATCTTTACTTAAAATCTATCCAATTAAAGTCCAAGAAAACTTTTAAATAAACCATAACGTGTTCTTTTAAATAAATCCTTCCCAGTTCCACCAATATTTTTCTAAAAAAAAAATTTCCAAAGATTACATAAATTTTTTCTTGAAAATGTATAGGCAAGCAAAAACCAAAACAAAAAGGATTTTTTTTTTTACAAGATTTTTTACATTTTTTATATTTTCTTATCAAATAAAACGAGTATGTATAAAATACACTCATGTCCATAAATTAAGAATAATGAAGTTCAAGCAAAGAAAGAGACAAAAGCAAAACAAATTTGACTTATTTGTAAAGTCTATTTATTAAACAAAAGGTAAAGAGCAAAAAAGATGCTATATGTTTGACATAATTAATAAAAATTGCGATTTTTACTACCCTGGAGCAAATTTCAAAAAAGAACCTATTTACAAAAAACAGTATAACATGGTTAGTATGATGGTTAATATGGAGTATGTCTCCCGGACGATGCAATACAGGCCTTACAACGCCTAGGCATGCTGAGTATCACATTATCAATCTGATCTTGGGGTTATATTACACCACTCATCAAGCAATGCCCTCCGAAGTTCCGATTGACAGGTGGGAGGGGGTTGACGGGCTGCAATTCGTCGGTCAAGCATATCCCACACATGCTCTATTGGATTCAACTCCGGTGGGTAAGCTGGCCAATCCATACGGGTGATATTCACCAATTGAAGGCATTCGTCTACAATGTTTGCACGGTGAGGACGGGCGTTGTCATCCATAAACAGAAATTCAGCACCCATGGCGCCCCGAAACAAACGTACATGTTGTTCTAGAATGACATCCCGATAGATGAGGCCTGTCATCGTTACACTCTGAACATGCAGGTCAGTTCTGGAACCAAGAATAATTCCTCCCCAAACGAGCCATCCTGCACCACCGTAACGGTGTCGTTCAATGGTATTCTCTTGGTGGTAACGGGTACCTGGCGCTCTCCATATGAAAGTCCGGCGAGAATCAGACTGCAAACTAAACCTGGACTCGTCGGAAAACATCACACCAAACCACTGTTGCGGTGTCCACAATGCATGCTCTTTACTCCAGGTTAATCGCAGCCGACAGAGAGTTGCGGTAAGTGGAACACATCTGACAGGCCTACGAGCATATAGACCAATGTGCCCTAAGCGTTTATACACGGTCTGCCTTGAAACTGTCATACCGGTAGCTGAAGAGAGCTGACGAGACAGGTCTGATGCTGTGATCCGTCTGTTTCTTTTGGCAGTAACTGCTAAATACCGGTCCTTATTCGGCGTTGTAACTCGGGGGTGACCTGTGCTGTAACATCTGCTCTCATTACATCATCTTGGAATCGTTGCCAAAGTCTGAAGATGACACTCTGGGCGATTCCAAGTTCCTCGGATACTTCCAGCTGGGTACGTCCACATTCCAGCCGTCCGATAATTCTACCACGTAAAAAATCATCCAAATGCTTCCTTTGTGCCATAACTATGCGGTTATTGCACTGAAAGGCTTTTAAAGCGCTTGTGAACAATTTTACTTCTTTGCCACCATTCCTTATATACCCCTCTCTAACACTCTCATTGTGACGTACTATCCGCGCCATCTGGTGGTTTCCTGTAATTTGCATATTCTTCTTCAAGAGGTGTGTGTTAATTCTACAGGTGAATTTTTTATTTTAGAGTTCAATTTCTGTGTGATTCTGAATTATCCTTAATTTATGGACATGAGTGTAATTAAAAAATTTATAACTTTAAAAAATTAAAATTAATTAATTTTAATAATTTAAAGAAAGTTTAAACAAGTAATATAAAAAGGAAATTTTAAAGTCAATTCCTACTTTTTTTCACTATATTGCAGAAAATCCTTTATAAATAATTTATCTGGCTCCATCTATTTGTAAATATATGCAACTTCGATCTAAAAAAAAATAAAATTAGTTAATTAAATTTAATTACTGAATTAATATTTGAAAAAACTGTATGAACATCAAGTGTCATACACTACAAGTTAAAAAAAAATTATTTGAACTTCAGTGGGTGAATAAAGAGTATTTTATGAACGGTTGAAAATTTGAACAAGATATATATATAGGGAGAGTGCGAGCTAATAGACGGAATTGAAAAAAGACAGATGGAACTCTACGTGTATCAATCAGAATCAGAACACAATAAATATTTTTCCGAATATTAAAATGAAATCTTATTGCAATACAAAATACAGCTGTACATACTTACAGATTACAAAATGCAGCTCTTAATACAATACAAAATACAGCTTGCGAACAAAAATAAACCAGCATTTTTCTGCAAACTATTATTTGTTACTGAAACATTTCGTATATTTGTTGATCAACAGATAGCTTAAGATTAAAAAATAAATTGAATTTTGCATTTATAAGTTTTAAAAAAACCTATAAATGCAAAATTCAATTTATTGTTTAGTTAAGTCACAAAGTTATTAAGTCTCTTAAGTCTTAAGTAATTTAAGTTTCGTTGATAACAAACCAGAAATGACAGAAAAACACTTATGCAAACATTTAGATTAAACTATAAATTGAATTTCGCATTTATAAGTTTAAAAAAAAAATTATAAATGCAAAATTCAATTTATTGCTTAGTTGAAGTCACTAAGTTATCAAATCTCTAAGTCTTAAGTCATCTAAGTTTAGTTGAGAATAAATCAGAAATGATAGAAAAAAACTTTTGCAAACTCGATATACTAAATTTTCTGTGATCTGGAAATTTTATCATGAATTATGTATATTAAAATCACCTACAACTAGCTAAATTTTATTATTAATCTTTATATCTTTATATTTTTTATTTCCAATGGCAGATTATGAACAGTTACAGAACAACGAAAAATAAAAAAAGAACAGAGAAAACAACAAAACATGCTACAACAGAGTTCATTAATCTAACATGTCTCTAGCCTCCCAATATTGCTCGGCGAGAAAAGTCTTGCTCAGAGCAGGACAGTGCAGTAGATGTGTGGAGTCCATAGCCTCTCCAGAGCTGCACAGAGTGCATATCGGGGAAGGAACAAGTTTGAGTCTGTAAAGATGGTTTCGCAGGCAGTCATGTCCAGTGGCTAGCCGAAAATGAGCGACTGCTCTACGCCTTGGACCATTACATAGATTTGGGATGGCATTCTTCCAGGACTTTTGGGAAACACGGTTATAGAGGTCTTCTTGAGCGCGGACTTTAATTGATCTTTTGATGAGATTTTTGATAGAGTGGAAGGGTATAGGACGAGATATTTTTGTGTGTGATTAAAGCCCCTTTTTTAGCCAGGAAGTCGGCTTTCGCATTGCCTGGAACCCCACAATGGGCAGGAACCCTCTGGAGGACTATAGTTTTTTCAAGTGATGCCAGGTTTTCAAGATGATAACGGCAATCCAATATGTCTTGGGTTTTAGGATTATTGTTAGAAACAATAGCTAACAGAGCAGCTCTAGAATCACAGAGGATAACAGCTCTTGTGAATTTTTCCAGATGGCACTGCAGCTGGGACAGAGCTGTGCGAATCGCAGCAATTTCACCATCAAATTCAGTACCTTGTCCAACAGGGACGTAGAAAGAAAAAATTTCTGAAAAAACTCCGGCACCGGCGTTAGGGCTATCAGACAGGAGGGATCCATCGGTAAAGATTCGGGATAAAATTTCATCAAATGCAAATCGCTGTTCTAAATGCAGACTTCAATTTATTGTTTAGTTGAAGTCACTAAGTTATCAAGTCTCTAAGTCTTAAGTCATCTAAGTTTAGTTGAGAATAGATCAGAAATGGCAGAAAAAAACTTTTGCAAACTCGACATACTAAATTTTCTGTGATCTGGAAATTTTAACATGAATTATGTATATTAAAATGACCTACAACTTGCTATATTTTATTATTAATCTTTACTTGACATACATCGGGATAAAATTTCATCAAATGCAAATCGCTGTTCTAAATGCAGACTTCAATTTATTGCATAGTTGAAGTCACTAAATTATCAAGTCTCTAAGTCTTAAGTCATCTAAGTTTAGTTGAGAATAAATCAGAAATGAGAGAAAAAAACTTTTGCAAATACAACATACTAAATTTTCTGAGATATGTATATTATTATGTATATATTATTTATGTATGTTAAAATCACCTACAACTTGCTAAATTTTATTATTTCTTTGATCTTTACTTGACATACATCAGGATAAAATTTCATCAAATGCAAATCACTGTTCTATTTTTACATAACCTTCATCTGACCTGGTGATTTCATATGCATCCCTTGCGTGAAACTATTTCGTTTTCATGATTCAAGACACTTAAAATCAACTAACATTAGCCAATCATGGAAATGTACTTTAAAATCAGTGGCCAATGGTGTTTGATTTCAGTAATGGCTTCTATTATTTGATTTTCATATGAGGTAAAATAAAAATGTCCTCAATTCTAAGCACGCCATTTTCATTTCACACCTTGTGCAAGTAATTTCTGTTTCATCTCAGTGCTTTTAGTTTACAGAAAACTAATAGTAAATGTTCTAATCTATTTTAAAGCAATATAGTTAGGGTAAATGTGATTAATCGGTTATTATGTATAATCACCGGTAATTATGAATAATCACTGGATCAATCATATATATAATGACTGAATTGAATTGAAATTAACTGGAAAAATTCGAATGAAACAATTCCAACAATTTCCTACAACAATAAAGGATTTTGAATGTTTTATTATTTTTTTATTATTTTTTTTTATTATTATTTATTTATTTATTATTATAAATTTTTTGAGAGGACTGAATATAATGCACTTTGGATTTTTGCATTGAGTAAGCTATTGAAGTTTTGTTATAAAAAATTCCGTGTAGAGCAGGGGTGGCCAACCCGTGGCCAGCCTTGAAAATTTTTCTAGTGAGATATTTCACACTTTTATAAAATATATTTATTTTATAATAGTCAAAGTAGTGAAAAACAATGTCTTACAAAATACATTATTTGTACATCCGTATATTAAAAAAATTAATTGTCGAAATTATGAGAAAAAATTAACTTTGATTTTAAAATGTTATTTTTGCACAGACAAATATCCTACAATTAAAATAAATGTTTTTTAATGATTTCTTTTTTTTATTTCATTTATATTTATATATTTTTTTATATTTCATTTTTAGTGTTATATATTTCTTTACAATGTGCGTTTAGTATCCTTATTATTATATTATCTATGTAAGAATAATACACATGTACATTACATGTAAATTAATTAATGTAAGAATTATATGTAAGAATAATAGTAAACACAATAATAACAACTCATTATGTTTCAATTTATCACTCCAAAAAATGTCTACACTGGGTCTAAATCTAATATAGGAATATATAATTTTATATGCGGCCAGCGGGGTTATGATGCATTTACAAAGATCATTTGGGTTGACCATCCCTGGTGTAGAGAATACTGGATTCCGGCTATTATTTCTTGATTTGCGAATACCGGAATAATTCCTCGTAAAAAATGATCCTGTTTCTAATTTATTTCTTATCAGTTCCTTTCTGGTTTTTATATTCATGTAATGTGTTTTTATGTTTGTTATAACACTAAAGCTGGATTCCCACTAGATGCTAGAGATGCGAAAGAATAGATTTTTATTCCTAGTCGGTTCCCACAAGAACTAACATTAAAAGAAGTTCAGAATTCTGTTCATAGAGGGCATACATATGACGTCATTTAAGTGCACATTAAAACGAATTTTTTATGTCGACTGTTGTTTTCGGTGAACTTTATTCGTGATTAGTTTTGAAATTATTATTATTATTTATTATTTTTTTTAATTAATTTTTCTTTTTTGCAGATTTCACATTATTTTTTCATAATGACTTTCATATTCCTGTAATGTGTTTTTATATTTCTTATAACACTAAAGCTGGATTTCCACCAGAGCAGAGATTTTTAGAATAGAAAATAGAGACGCGAAAGAATAGATTTTTTTCCCTAGTCGGTTCCCACTAGAATTAACATTCTATGAAGTTCAAAATTCTGTTCATAGAGGGCATACAACTGAAGTCATTTAAGTGCACTTTAAAATGAGTTTTTGTGATGACTGTGGTTTGTGGTGAACTAGATTCTTGCTTAGTTTTTAAGTTATTTATTATTATTCTTTTTTTGCTGATTATAATTTCATATTATTTTACATAATGGATTGTACATCAAAAATAAAGTTGCGATTTCTTTAATCGTTATGAAATTTCAAGATCGAAAACAGTGGTGATTGCAGTCGATTTAAGAAAAATTATTTCATTATTATCATTTCAGTATTTTAATTTTATTTTATTCTTAAAAGATCTATCAAATATTTTATAGCTTCAAGAATAAATTTTCAGAAGAAAATTGTTTATTCGTGAATATTTCTCACTTCCATGTAATTCAGTATAATTTAAATAAATTTTCAAAGCCTTCATTCATATATTTGTATATAGTTTTGAAAAGTTGATTTTTATTTAATAAACAAAATTCAAGATTAAAAATACTTTTTTGCATGATTTTTTTAGAATATTTGTAAGTTATTAAGTATGTTTGATTGCATGAAAAAACTTTTATTATTTTTTTTATTTTATTTAATTTTGTATAGCATTACTTTCTATTATTATGCATACTACATTATTTCAATATAAAAATATTTTTACGTGATTAGATTTTATAAAAACACACATGATATAAATTATTTTTTTAATGAAAAATTAGAGGGTTTTTTTTACAATTCTTTTTAAATAATTAGATATATCCAAAGAATTCTCAATTTAATGAATGCTAAAATGTGTTTAGTCATTCACTAAACTAAATCATTATGATATTATTTTTATTAATTCTGAAAATAATCAAAATATATATAGATAATCAATAATATTTTATAGTTAAAATTCTAAATAATTACAAATAATATATACATAATGAATACTTCAGATGATTATCAAACTAGCCAAGTTTTTCATAATATTGTTAAGAATATTGAGTTGATAGCTTTCTTTAATTTTTCATGGTCTGAATTTTATTATTTCTTACTATAATATAAATGTAAATAAAAAATTTAGTTGAAAATGATACACCATATTAAGTTCAAATATTTGTATTGTTTAAAAAATGTACCTAGTTTCTGAAGTCAAAAATATAAGTCAAATTTTTCAAAAAGTAATTTTTACAGCCACAGTAACTTTTTACGACTACAAATTTCAACAACATACTATCTAATATTCAAAGTTAATAATATTACATAGGTTCGAACAAGGACATTAACAACAAATATTGTTCTGTTTCTATTAAAATATATTTCGAATTCCACTTCGAATACTACTTGGAATACTTAAATTTTCCACATAAAAGAAAATTGTTTGGATTGGAAAAATATATAATTTGATCCTTTGTTTATTTCATGCAATTAATAATAAATTTTATTAAATATATCTATATCAAACAAAAGAATATTGTTTTTTTAGCACACTTGAACGTAACATTTTAAATTGTCGTACATTTTGGTTAAAATATTTGCTTATTTTTTTTACCTAAAATAAAACAGAAAAGAAATTATTCTAAAATTAGAATTTTTTATTATTTAATTATTTTTATTAAATTATTTTGGAAATTGCATTAATTTAATTCTATCTTCATGTTAATTAAAATTCTCTCTTATTTTAATTCTATGTTATCATAAAAGCTTGAACAGTGGTTGCTTTACGAACAGAATTCAGCCATAAAAGTAATCTTTAAATATTCCGTCCAAAATATACCGTTCAATAAACGTCCCAAAATATTAGCATATACGATTATTACTGTTATTATTTTGTTTAAAGAATTATAAAAGTTAAAATAAATAGGATATGAATAAATTAAAATAAGATATATAAATATCACTGTTATTAAACATACCTAATGTAAAGATCATATACAGAGCCCTTTCGAGTTTTCTAGATGGCATGAATATGACTTTCCGTAATTATTTGAAGTAATTTGATAAATAAATTGGTGAAAGAACATCTTTTAAAGTAAACAAAGAAGAAATATATTTCATCTTGTGTAAAAACAACATAAAAAGGCTGATAAATATGCAGGTAAACAAAATGTCTCAAAATATCAGCCTCCTTCGTCTAGGCAAACAGTGCCCAAGAAAGACATTTGCTTTTGAAAATGTGATACATATGTAGGAAAATATATTTTTTTGTCATATGAAAAACTTTTTGTAAAGAAGATGTTGCCAGATATTATAACGACAAAGTAATACTAATCTTCAAAGTAGCTTTATGTATTGCCAATTATTGTAAAAAAATATACTCTTCCGTATAATAATTTTGTTTTAATATTTGACTCAACAAATTGTTAAATATAGTGATTCGTATAATATTTAATGATTCAATTACAAAATTTGAAATACTACTGTGTCCAAAAAGTAAGACGAATTTACAATTAAAATTTTCCGGGGCTTAAGGAATTTCAATTTGTTTTTCTTTTTTAGGTTGCTGGCACTGTTCTTGACATTTGTGTGCAATTTGAGGTCAAAACATTAATTAGTGCTTGAGTTACGCTTTGTTTTGTGAGACGCTAAAACTGATTCCGGCGATTTTTGAAATGTCTGAATTAATTGAGCAAAGAACTTGCATTCAATTTTGTTTACGGAAACGTATAGAATGTTGTAGAAGGCATTCGGTGAGCATTCCTAGTATTTAATAAGATGTAGGTTAACAACAATATTATGATATTGAGTTATATATTACACTTACTTTCATTTAGAGCTATGGGAACAGGATAAACCTCAAAAACTATTAATGATCCCATAGTAATTATTTGTAAACATTACATGTACTGTTGATAGAAATAAATCATTATTGAAATTTAAACAGCAATATAATGCACTAGAATTCGTATATAAGAAATATCTTCTTATATGACTATGGAAAATACTGTATTACACTAACTGTTAACAGAAATAAATCATTATTGATTTTGTATAGCAATATAATGAACTAGAATTTATATGTACGAAATATTTTCTTATGTAACTATGGAAAACATTATATTACATGTACGGTTACTAGAAATAAATCATTATTAAATTTCTAAGAGCAATATAATGAATTAGAATTCATATATAAGAAATATTTCCTTATATAACTACGGAAAACACTGCATTACACGTACGGTTAATAGAAATAAATCATTATTGAATTTTTAACAGAAATACAATGAACTAGAATTCATATATAAGAACTATTTTCTTATACAACTATGGAAAACTTTTAATCATGAGAGGTACCTAAAACCTATTAATACTACATTATTTAATTTGCAAATGCTACTTATACAGTTATTTTGCAAATTAATATAAAATGAATTATAATTTAAAAACGAAAGAATAGACATATTTTGCAAATCATGCTTGCCTGTAAAACATTTATTAATAAACGAAATTTGTAAAGCATTTATTAATAAACGAACATTTATTAGTAAACGAAATTTTTAATACATTTATTAGTAAACGAAATTTGTAAAACATTTACTTGTTTCGAATGTAAATGTATTTACATTTATTAGTAAACGAAATTTGTAAAACATTTACTTGTTCCGAATGAAAATGTATTTACATTTATTAATAAACGAAATTTGTAAAGAATTTACTTGTTTCATATGTAAATGTTGTATTTACACTTATTAATAAACAAAATTTGTAAAACATTTACTTGGTTCGCATCTAAATGATGTATTTGCATTTATTAGTAAATGAAATTTGTAAAACATTTACTTGGTTCGCATGTACATGTTGTATTTATATTTATTAGCAAATGAAATTTCTAAAACATTTACTCGGTTCGCATGTAAATGTTGTATTTACATTTATTAGTAAACGAAGTTCGCAAAACATTTACTTGGTTCGCATGTAAACGAAATTTATAAAACATTAATTAGGAAACGAAATTTTTGAAACATTTATTAGTAAATAAAATTTGTAAAACATTTATTAATAAATAAAATTCTGAAAGGAATTTTAATTTTAATTAAAAATTGAATTAAATTCAACGGTATAATTTATCCTATGTTTTGTTGATATACAGTTCCTAAGGCGAAATTTTGTGGATCTTATAAGATTATCATAAAGTATTCTATAAGAAATTTCATTTTCATGAAATGAGAATTAATTAATTATCAAAAAACATTGATAAAGAAAAAAAATTAATTATTACCTTACAATCCGAATGCTTTTCCAGCGGTGATTTCGCTTGTTTAGTCTGGGTATGCTTGGCGATTTCTCAGAGAAGATAACAGATCATTGTTATTCAGCAATCTCATGCGAACAACTGTTGTGTTATCAAGCTTGTCTGTTCATATATACTTTGGTTTCCATACAAAAAAAAATTCTTCAGTTGACGTAATGTTTGACTAAGCTACTGGGTATACTAAAGTTTTTTTTTCTATATGTAAACTGTAGTGGCAAAAATGCTGTACAAAATAACATTGAATGTACCTGTTATATGTTGACTCTCTAAATATCTAGCTATCCATAGTAACTAGACTTTTCTTTTTGTAATATTTTTTTAATCCCAGTTTTCTAACAATTTTGTTTGATTTATTTTGCTTATATTTTTCATGATGACATGTTTTTATTAAGAATTCAAATTATTCTGCAATTGTTTCATAAGTACCTGCAATTTATTTAAATTCAGAATTCTTATAGATCTGATTCAAACTAGGAATATCTAGCTGTCCTAAGTAACTATAATTTTCTTTTTGTAATATTTTTTAATAACAGTTTTTTTAACACTTTTTCATTTATTTTCCTTATGCTTTTCATGATTATTCTATGACTTGTTTTTACCATTTCAGCCCAATAAATAAGAACTTTTATTGGGCTGATTCAAACTAGGAAAATCTAGCTATCCAAAGTAACTTGATTTTTCTTTTTGTAATATTTTTTTAATCACTGTTTTTAACACTTTCGTTTGATTTATTTCTCATATGATTTTCATTCTTATTCTATGACATGTTTTTATTAAGAATTTAAATTATTCTGCAATTGTTTCATAAGTATCTGTAGTTTATTTAAATACAGAATTTTTATTCAGCTGATGCAAACTAGGAATATCTAGCTATCCTCAGTAACTAGACTTTTCTTTTGTAATATTTTTTTAATCTCAATTTTTTTAACATTTTTGTTCGATTTATTTCCCTTATGTTTTTCATGCTTATCCTATGACTTGATTTTATTAAATTTAATAAAATTTTAACTAAATAAATTTAATTAATAATCTTTAAATAATAATAATAAATAATAATAAAGCTTTTAATTAAAGTTTAGATAATAATATTGTATGAATAATACTGTCTAAAATTTAATTAAAAGCATTTTTCATCCATTAGCTCTCGAAAAGTATGATGCGCATCGCATTTTGTCTACTTTTGTAACAGATTTCCTCCCATCATACTTACAATGCTGTGTTTTTTATTTTTTCGTCCAAAATATTGTTTATTAATTTTTTCCCTGCCACAAAGTGCTTTATTTCATTTATTTATTTATTGGAACAAGTATTTTTAGAGGCTCATTAAAAGAAAAAAAAATTTTAATTTTATGAAATTTCAGAAAAAAATGTCTATAGTTTGCAGCATAAAGAAAAGAAATAATAAACTGATGCAAAAACTATCAACTCAAGCCTTTCAAAAAGCAAGTATTCCATTATCCAATCAATACTCTCCCGCTTCTTCACATAACATGGAAACTCAACCTCAAACATAAACGCAACATAACCAGTAGCCTAGTCGTCAGAAATCCTACCCGTCACCTGAGAGGTTTCGGGATCGAAGCTGATCAAGATCTTCTCCTTTTCAATAAAAAAAAAACAAAACTTCAGTATTTTCCTCTTGCATGGAGAACGGCATCCCTTATTCCTAGTTTGAAATCTAGGATGGACCCACAACAACCCAGAAAATTTAATACCCATTTTCTCTAAGTAAACTGTAGAGTCTATTATTTACAATAAATTAAATTATTTCTTCTAGCACAAAAACATTCTAAATCCTCAGAAATTCGGATTTCGTAAAAAAACTTATCCATCACTCATCAATTGCCACTTACTATAGAATATATCACAGAAGGCTTTCAAAATAGACAACGCGCAGGTGCGGTTTACCTTAATATTCAGAAGACATTCCATAGAGTTTGAATTAACGGCATATTTTATAAAGTTCTTTTTCCTTTCCTTTTTCGCTCATCAAATTGATTCATTATCACCTGTATGATAAAAAAATTTAATGTTCAAATCAATAAAACTGACTCGATTTTAAACTTATTTCAGGCAGCATAATCTCTCCCCCCTTCGCATGACAGCGAAATCCTCTTCCCCCCCGTACTATTCTGTATTATTATCACTGTTATCCCGACTAACCCCAAAGTTCTTACAGCTAATGAAACGTCTATTATTTATAAAAACAATAATACTAATTTTATTTTTATCACACTTACTAATAGTAAAGGCTCGTTCCCACCGAGGCGAGAGACGTGAAGATGCAAGAGGCAAGCGACCAAATTTTTTCGACCCCTTCACAGCGAAAAGTCAGAAATAGCATTACGCATAGTGAAAAACCGCTTGAAGTTGAAAGTTGGGCTACTCCACGCGGCGAACTGCAAACCGGTTTCAGGCGACCGCGGTGAGGTCAAATTTTGGTCGCTTGCATCTTGTCGCCTTGGTGAGCACGAGCCTTAAGGATCCACTTTGCTTTCCCATAACAAATTATAAAGCAGACGAGGAAAAGTTCAAGGTTGATAGATATGCCTTTCAAAGACGGGTTGACCCTTACTTACGTTAGATTTTGGATTTTCAAGTTTTTTTTTTCGTCCATTAGACTTTTTAACAGAAAATAGGAGAGGGATAAAGAGAAAAGGGAGTCTGCGGTGTGGAATGAAGAGTCTAGGTAGTACGGAGGGTACAAGAGTTGAGAGAAGAGTTCCGGGCAGTATGGAGGATAACAAAGACCCTTAAATAAACTGATTTTTAAGATGATTTTGTAAATATTTGTTATATAATTGTGTTTTGTGTGGTATGAGTTGTAGTTGTGCAGTGTTGTCTTAGCAAATTTTAATAAATATGACAGCTTAACATCGCTTAATTATTTCGAGAAATTATTTAGTTTATATCTACGAACAACACTGAACCAAGACCACACGCATATCCGGCCCTAACTTTTACAATTTGTCGCTTCAATATTCTATTCTTTCTAATGAATAAAATTCGTATATTGGAACCCATTGAAAATGAAGATATACATAAAAAAATATTAGAGAATATTTGACGAAATTCGAAGAAAATTCTAATATGATGTCGTTTATTATGTTCTCAAATGAACTAAATTTAGCATTGGAACAATATCTTACATCTATCCGATGTGGGATTGATCATCAGACTATCGTGCTAAAACGAGACGTACATGAAATTCTCATTCAAGAAGCTGCTTATACTCGAACTACCCATGAGTCGCATGTCTGAAGATGTATTCATTCCAACATTCTCTCCTGTAGATCGTAGTTAGTGGTTTGGAATCCACGTTAAACTATAGGTCTCGGTCTGCTTAGCCCTCGTATGCACAAGATGACCGTAGAGCAACAAACCAAACCAAACCAAACCAAAACCTGCAGATCGTAGTC
The DNA here is from genome assembly GCA_021605075.1 of Caerostris darwini. Classification (NCBI taxonomy): domain Eukaryota; kingdom Metazoa; phylum Arthropoda; class Arachnida; order Araneae; family Araneidae; genus Caerostris; species Caerostris darwini. The sequence goes on along the minus strand of BPLQ01015719.1, from coordinate 604,438 downwards.
GAATAGTAAGAAAAAATATTATACCATCTCCAAAATTCATCAGATATATTTTAACTAAGTATCTTGGATCATTATATTGCATGACTTATGAAACATGGACATGGCTGTATTTGCAGTCAATAGTAAGATGCCTAAATTAGGTGAACCGTTATTGAATGGCAAAGATGTGTACGAAAACGTAATAAACTCAAAGTAAAAAAAGCTTTCGAAAGTACAGAGGATCTGATCAATCGAAGGAATTTTATCGTGAACACACTGTTGTTTACACACTGTTATTTAAACATTCGTTGTTTACACACTGGCGTGATGAAGAAAAAAAATATTTTGAACTATTTTTAGAAGCAGTTATATCAAACAAATTTGGAATAAATTAAAACAGTTCGTAAACAATTTATGTTAACGATGATTTTGACATTGATGATGAACGTGCCATCATCAATGAATGATGAATTCTTGATGAATAATTAATATTCATCATCTAATTCCTCATCGTTGAATTAGGACGAGGAAGAGAGAAAGGCAGAAGAACCGGATGAATTAATAATCTCTGAAAATGATTTAAATTATGAAGAAAACGAGATAAAAGTCTTCATTGAAACGATATCGTTGTGACATGAAATCGGCACATGGTAAAGACTTTGCTACGCTTAAACCAAATTTAATATGTTTAGAACAAGTATATAGAACTCCATTAAGCAACTGCAACGAACAGCAAGGTCTTGCACACGACTTTTTCCATTTACTTTAATTTTTTAAATAACCATTCATACATGCATTCACACAAGGTTCCGCGAATATTCAAGTAAATCATTTCTTACTAAAATATTTAGATATTAAGTTACTAAAATACTGATAAATCAAGACCCTACATGTAGTACTTTTACTTGCCCCGACAGGAAAAGCAACAGCCAATACCGACAGCAGAAACAATACCTTCAGCCTTGGGTATGCCCATGAGTTCAGGACCATTGAGTCCAAATGCAATATCCCAATATATGTGTAAACTCTAAGCTGTAAAATAACAATGATGAATTATCCAACATGTATCGGCAAATTGATCAACGCTTACGAGAAATTAAAGGAATTGATATACCGTTTGATGGTTTACATAATTTTAAATTTAGTGATTTGAGACAGCTACCTCTTGTAATGAATTCGCCCATTTAAGGGGATCCCGTCCAGGATTGGTACAGTTATATATGCAAATGTATGACTAAATTTTATAAAGTATATTGAAATTATGTATCCAAAAAGGGAGTGCAACGTAGATCTACCTTATCGTTGTGCACTCCATGCAACGGCTGATACGGTAAAATACAATGAACACAAATACGCCTTTCAGTCTGGCTCTCAGCGTGAATTTCTTAAGAGTTCTGCAGGTTGATTGTCCCAAAACAAGACAGAGGATAATTAAAAAGACCCTTAGGTGCTCCTTCTTTGAGGATGCTGCCGCTGAAAACAGTCACAAGCTCCGGTACGATCCTATTCCTGATACCCCTGAATTGTCTAGAGAAAATTCTTGTGGCATTTCCACGGCTTTTGTGGTCACGATAGTTTCTGCAGGCAACTTCACAGAATTAAACTGACTCCTGATCTTGTCTGTCTTCTGTGTGATAATCAGGAAGAAATGGATACGTCTCGCCTTGCTTCCTGTTCTGCACTGCCTCCTGTTTCTTTATGGAAGAGCTATTAGATGGCCAGATTTAAGTGGACGGATTAACTGATGTCATTTGTTTCTATCTTGTTCTTTGTATTTATTTTTTATGATATCTGTTGTCCTGTAAATTTGCCATTGGAAAAAAAAAATGTCAAAAAAGATGATCAACCGTAAGCTAGATTACTAAGAAAGATGGCTAAAGGAACCTTGATAGAAGACGAAATTCTATTCTTAAAATCTAAACAAAAACATGGGAAGAGTTTCCGCCGGATACTGAGCTTATATACCCTTCCAATAAGGAAATCAATAATCGACGATTGAATACAGTTAATTCCGAACTCTTCCTTTCAATAGCTATTGAAAGGAAGAGTTACAAGAAAATATAAAAGAAAATTATTAAATCAGACCAAAAGAATATAGAGAGAAAACGTAAACAACGTGCATTATGATATTGCTTTCAAACTTGGTATTAAGTACATAGTGAGAAGTAATTTCGATGCAGCAGATAAATAAATTAATGGAGTAGTAGGAATGCTGCGTCATTCTGATTAATGTCCTGTGAAATCATTTAAAGGAATGAGTGTGAAACAAATTTTATTTGAATTTATAGAAGGTCTACATGTTGGAATGGAAGCACGTTCTAAAATTCAGAGATGATTATAAATAAGATAAATCTCTGATGAACTCCAGTTGAACGCCAATCTAGTTGATCAATTCATCGTACAATAACACTTCAAGTGAGAGTCTTAAGCAATTTCAAATGATAATAGCTGAAGTTATGGTGATTCACAAATGTTAATGTCGTACATTTGATAAACCAGCCATAAGAAACAATCAACATATGACACGCGCTCTAAGTTACTTAGCCTATTCTCGTATCACTAATGCTTATGGCTTAAACATTTTGAATGGATACATTCCTCCACCAGTATAAGGAAAAACAATCCATTGACGGTGGAACTGACGCGATTAGAAGAAAACAAAAGGCTAAACGAGAGCGAATTAGAAAGACAGTTTAAGCTTTAAAAATTATGAATAGAAAAAAGTAATTAACGAAAGCGAAAATAGAAACAAAAATGAAATTTGTAGTATTACATGATTACTGAAACAATACAATGAGGGATGGAGACAAAGGTTTTTACCTTATATTGTTTGACCAGCAAGTGAAAAGTTTAAAAGTTAAGTTTAAAGTTTTAAATTAAGTCCTGATAATTGGATTAGTTATTAGGTTAATTTATTACCCTATGAGATTAACTAAATTATAGCGAGAGTTTCCGAAGAACTTTCAAATGGCTATGGACACATTAAGGACTTGGTATTGAAAAAGTTTAAATTAAGCCGGGATAAATTCCAGCAAAAGTTCTTTGATTATGTCAAACTTCCCAAAAATACATAGAGAGAATTCGCGTACGAATAGCAAAATTATTTCGACGAATGGTTACGTGGTACTTATGCAAATAATTTTGATAGTCTTAGAGAGTTAATCATAGCAAATGAATTAAAGAGGAAAGTTCCCGTTGTAATAAAAAAATTTTGCGGACGAGTGGGAGAAAATAATTAAATCGTTAGAATTAGCGGATAGACTAAATCAATATGATAATATGTGATAAGATAGATGGCCAAGATAGTTTTGCAAAACTTATGGCTTTTGAATCTTCAATGAGATGGCTAGCTTCAACATGAAGTTCATGTGGAGAGGGAGAACTTACCGTTGAATTTACAGTACATTAGCCATAAAAAGATGAGCTTTTCTGATGCTTCAGAAGCTGCAAATCTCAAACAGCAAATCTCAAACAACTTTTGATTACAGGTTAAATAGGTTATGCCTTTTTAAAAGTGGTTTTGTAAAGAATTTAAAACAGGTTGTGCCGTTTAAACAGTGCCTAGATTAGAGCTCTGAGATTCTGGTCAAGTCGATGCGACGAGTTAAGAGAGCTCTTCGATTTTGAGGTGCCTAATACACATTACTGGAGCGACAGTATGATTGTTCAGTTATGAATTAAGAAACAATTGACTACATTGAAAACTTTTGCATTGAAAACCATGAGTGACCATTCGAAATATCTCCTGTCATGAGCAATAGAGGCGTGCTTCATAAGAGGAGTATCCCACAGAACTTATCAGGCGAGATAAAACCGCATCTAAAATGCTATGAGATACTTGTGATGGGAAGGCTCCACTTTTTTTGAAGAACAGTGAGTATCCTCATAAAGAAGTCTCCGATATATTAAAGATAATGTGCAAAGTAAACCACCGAGGAAAGTGAACTGTGAACAGAGTTTCTTCATTTGCTGTAAATAACAATTTATTTTTACAGATATCCTCAACTATATTAATAAATATATAAAAAATATTGCATGTTTTGAGTCTTATTCTTAGATTTTGCATAATTCTAAACCAAATATCGAGAAGAATTATTTGCACCTCACTGAAGAGATACAACAGGCAGAGCTTATTTTAATAAGATAGATGCAAGAATTTGAATTTGCAAGAGTTGAGAGCTCTCAAGACCAAAAGTGAAGTAAATCTTGATACCCAAGTAAAAAAATTTATGTCCTTCCTTGTATTTAATTTTGCCGGTATTATTAGAATCGGGAGCAGACATAAATACAGTAATTTGCTATTTGACAAAAAATTTCCAATACTGCTGCCCATGACCCATAAATTGACAAGTTTAATTACAAATTGTTTTCATATAAGATTTTTTAATGCTGGTTTTCAGCAATTGCTGTATTAAGTGCGACAGAAATTTTGGATTGTGCATAGTAGAACATTGTGTCCGAAAATAGTAAGTTCATGCGCTATTTATTTCAAATCAAAACCTATAACTCTTTATCAGATAATGGGAATTCTCCCCATAAACAAAGCGAGTAGAAATGATCTATATCTGCTTAGGATCGATTTTTGAGGCCCATTTTATATAAAGTAAAATTTTCAGCTTAATCGTAATCTAAATAAAATTTATATTTATTATTTATATTTTCATTCGTTTTGTAACCAAATCAATACATTTAGGGATTGCGAGTGTTCTTGTCATTGATGATTTATTATTAAGCTAAAACGATTTTTTCTAGAACTAGTAAAACTGCCAAAATTTATTCGGATAATTGAAAACCCATTATTGGAGCAAATAAAAAGTTAAAAATGCTTCTTGCAATTTTTAAGGAGCACGATGAGCAATTTTTATCTGTATCACGAAACCTCCACACAGCGCCGGATTTTCCTATAGGTTAAATAGGCTTTAGCCTAGGGCCTCAAGATCAAGAGGGGTCTACATTCAAGTTGTTAGCAAAATTAGAATTACACTATTCTAAAAACAGTAAACAGTGAATCAAAATTAAGGAGAAATTCTACACATATACTATGAATAAACTACTACTATGAATAATAAACAAACATAATAAGTAATTTACAAACTTAAAAATGGGAGGTGAAAGGCCTCATTAGGGGAAAAGCCTAGCGCCTCTTTTCATCTAAATCCGGCCCTGCCTCCACATCAGCATTACTGAATTAAAATTATGAAATTTGTAGTTCCATCAAATAGAAAAAGAAATTTGCAAAATAAAATAAAAATTACGAAAGTTATAAAATGATAAAATAAAATAAAAACTATTAAATAAAAAGGTGCAGTTAGGAGGGGCCTGTTTCACAATTTCCGAATAGATGAATTTGAAAATGAAAAGCTGGCAAAAGTTCTCTGTGAATTCTTTGGTTTTTACTTCTATTAACGAGTACATCCACTAGATGACGCCACAATACACTTTGTAAATAAATATAAAAGAAAATTAGCTAAGCTCATTGATAAATCGATAAATAAAGGATAGCCAGTATTTAAAATATATTTTTTAAATGCATATCGTTGTAAAAAGACGAAATTGAAATTAAGAGCCAAAAAAGGATCCTCAAATTAGTAATTTCAGATATTCGGTTGCCTACAGAATCCATAAACTCTATTGAGATATGCAGGGCTGGATTTTCCTATAGGCTAACTAGGCTTCAGCCTAGGGCCTCAAGATCAAGAGGGGCCTACATTCAAATTGTTAGCAAAATTAGAATTACCCTATTCTAAAAACAGTAAACTCTAAAACAATCACAACATGTTTCCTTTAACATATTGATATATATCCAGTAATGATTTAATTCATTATTTCTCATGCAATTTACCAATTTAAAAATGGGAGGTGAAAGGGCCTCATAAGAGGAATAGCCTAGGGCCTCTTTTCATCTAAATCCGGCCCTGGAGATATGCAAAATTCATATTTCTCTTCAGGTTCGAATCCTGACAGTTGCATGGATGTTTGTTAGTGGTTCGGAATCCATTTTAAACTGTAGGTACCTGTGTAATAAACCCGGGTGTGCAAAAATGACCATGGAGGGACAACCTAACCTCAATGTCCAAATCAAACCATTATGATAATTTTTTCAAAGGGCTTAGCTACCTCCCGAAATATTAATCCTATTAATTTTCGACTGATAAGAAGACTGATTTTGTCAAGATCAGTTTTCGCCGCAATAGAATATTTAAAGAGAATGAATTTTAAAATCGCCATGTCTAAGATATTCCCTCTTCGATTTCTTCACAGGCCAGATTTAGTAGCTCTAGGAAGAGGGCAATAACTTACATTTCACGCATTAATACAATTTCCACTATGTAGTGATATAAGTGGAGCCTGATGGCCGAGTGACTGGCGTTCGGTGATACAGTTTTCGGGTTCGAGTTCCGTCGGTGCCATTGATATTTGCAGTGGTTCCGAAATGAGTCCTGGTTTATCTAAAATGACTGCAGAGCATTGGGCTGACAATCCTACCACGTGTAAAGAAAACATGCCCTGTCTCGAAATCTGCCAGTAGGCAGACGCCCTTGGGCCACCATGGGGCTGCTGCATGGTGAGATAATATAATATATTTTTCATTCGAGGAAAAATGATATTCTTACTTATACACTTAGATTTTTTTTATCCTTTTCTTTCAAATTCTATTTTTAAAAATTGAAGAGAATGTATAGTTATATTTCATTCCTTTCATAACCTTTTAATTTAATTCCTTTCATAACCTTTTAATTTAATCCCTTTCATAACCTTCATTAATTTCATAACCTTTTTTAATACTAATTTTAGAAATTAAATTTGCTTTTTACAATTAATTTTTAAATAATAAAAAAAATAATTGATAAGTGTTCACAATATTAGTTAATAACGTAGACATAGAATATTTTGATATTTCCAATATTTCAGGAAAAAGGATCAATGTCTACAATATAATGCTTATTGGTAAAATAATAAAAATAAATACTATAAAAAAATGTGTTTTTTTTTTTAATTTATTTTTTGAAAATTTCGTGATTAACATTAGTTTTTAACCAAATGACTAATTAGAAAAAAAAAATCATGTATTGAAAAAGACGATTAAAAAACATATGTTTCGTAGTAAAAAATTTAATACTTAATGCAGTGAAATTTTAATTTGAAAATATGCACTTGAATAAAGAAATTTATAAAAAAATATATAATTCTTTACTTTTTTCAGTTCGGTGAGTTATTTTAATCAAAAAATAATTAAGATTATAAAATTTGATAATAATCTTTGATATAAATTGTAATTATCAAAATTTAAAGCCAGTAATCAAATAATGGCAGTATCGTTATTTTGCTTATAATCTAATTCAATTCCTTCTACTATTAGCTCACGCTCTCCCTATATATATCTTGTTCAAATTTTCAATCATTCATAAAATACTTTTTATTCATAAACTCAAGATCAAATACATTTTTTTTAACTTATAGTGAATGACACTTGATGTGAATACAGTTTTTTCAAATATTCATTCAGTAATTAAATTTAATTAATTAATTTTAGTATTTTTTAGATTTATGTTGTTTATATCTCGAATAGATGGCGCCAAATAAACTTAAAAAAGTGAATGAAAATTATTTATAAAGGTCTTTTTGCAATATAGTGAAAAAAAAAAAAAAAAAAAAAAAAAAAAAGGGAATTGACTGTAAAATATTTTTTTTATATTACTTGTTTTTTTGTTCAAGAGTATAATTATTTACTTACAACTTTTAAGACATGTCCAGCTAGCGTTCTGCGCACGGCGTTTTCGGATAAATTAATGAATTTTTGAGCAATAAGCTTAGCTGAAAGTGAGAGAAGTGGAGGTTAATGGTCCGTGTTTATGTCATTTATAAACACGGACGGTTCTTTTTCGAAAATACATTTCGCCTTTGAAAAAAGCAGGGAACGGAGATTCATTTTGTTTAGCTGTTTATTGTTTCTCAATAAGGGGAAAGTTGAATTATAGAAGATGCCCCACGAATATCCATTGTTACTTCACAGTTACAATCGTAAAAAAGACTCAGGATGCTAAATGACCATAAATAAATCTCCAACTTGACCAGAAATTCTCACATTACTCAGAGAATAACAAAAAAGTTAAAAGTTTCAATTATTTTAATTTTTCAAAGAATTTTGCAGATGATGAGAAAGTATCGGCAGTTGACCATCATTAAACAGGCTTTATGCTAGCGATTTGGTTAGGCTTGGTTCTCTACGCTCATTTTCTGCACATTTTGGGCTAATTAGACCGTCACCTAAAGTTTAACTTGCATTCCGAATCACGCACTAACATCCATGCCACCGACAGGAGTCGAACCTGAAATCTATGGTACCAACGGCCAGAGGGCTAGCCAATTGACCATCAGAATACTTTATATCGGCCGAAGAGTGTGGGTGTGATTTAAGGGAATAATTTAATAAACAAAAAAACTAATTTTATAAATCAAATAAAGACATACCATATTTAATAATATATTTTAAATAAATATGTAATATATCATACTATCACATACAACCAGTTATATATATAACCCTATTTCTCAGTTTCAGAAAATAATAACATTAATTCTTTTATATAAAAGATATAATTTGATAAATTTTATATTAAAGAGTTGTTATCACTTGGTTGTGACAAGTACGGTTTGCTGTCGCTTAGTTGCGACTAGTTATTCCAGGTGCATTTTTGGGTTGTAGGTGTCAGGTGGATTGAAACACTCACTCTAATGCGCTCATTTACATTACTTTATGTTAATTAAGTAATGTAACGCATGTAATACGCGTACACGTAAGCAGTTAATAATGCGCACGCACTTAACGCGTACAATACTTTACAACATATAGCAAGCATCTTGTGCCTTTTCCCCAAATTAATCGATACGCTGGCCCTTCGAAATTTCATTCGTAACTCACGATTCTAGACAATGTTTCTTCATCAATGGTTACAAGCAATATCTCTCGTCATCAATCAACTTGGCACTTAACCTTCTTCAAAGTGGTCTTTCGCGACAAACAACTTATAGTTAAACAAACTTATATTCGCTTTCGAATATGCTACTAAAGTTATAAAATAAAGTAATCATTTTAATAAACATGATTGCAAATTTAAAGAAATAATGCGCATGATTATCAAACTACATAATAAGCAGAGACTAAATCAATCAATCAATTCAATATATGAAAAACCAGTAAATTACAAATAAAACAAGTAAATTCAACGTAAACAAATTGGAATTAAGATCAAATCAAATCAATTATATATTCAATTAATTAGTTATCATTTTCCGTAAGAAATTGTCTTTGTACAAGCACTCTTTGGATTAGGTTTCTAATTTCGTTATCTGGAAAATCACTAGGTTCATCTGATCAGTCCTCTCTCACAGAATCAGTTTAGTTTGGTCCTGCATTTAACCGGCTTGAATAGGCATTGATAGTGTACTACTGTGCCCAAAAAGCACATGGAATTTAATTTTTTTTTCTTTTTTAGGTTGTTGGTCCTGTCCTTGACATTTGTGTGAAATTTTTTTTTTTATTTCCAATGGCAAGGCAAGTACAAGAAGAATAAAAAATAGTAATAATACCAAAAATAACAACGGAAAAAATACAAAAGAATAAATGTCCAGAAAATGCACAGATGACCGAAGTCATTGCCTTAAGAGTTCTCTCGCACGCCAGTAAAACGCTGTCTCCGAGTCGCCGTCAAGTACCGCACATAGTTGGAGGTAGTCTCTGTTCATTGGGTCTGTTGAACCACATAGGGGGCAGCCAGGATTCGAAAATATTTTAATGCTCTGTGTGAAAATATTCACTAGTGTTTGAGTTAAGCTTGGGAGACGCTAAAAGTGACATTGCCAATTTTTGAAATGTCTGCATTAATTGAACAAAGAACTTGCATTAATTTTTTTTTTTTTTTTTTTTTTGTGAAATGAATATTCGTGTGCGGAAACATATAGAATATTGCAGAAGGCATTCGGTGAGCATTCCTATATCTGAAAGAAATGTTTACAAGTGGTATATACAGTTCAAAGAAGGCAGAGATCGCGTTGAAGACGCAGATCGCTCTGGTCGACCATCCACGTCAACCGACGAAGCTCACGTCCAAAAAATTAAAGATTTGGTGCTTGCAAACCGTCAGTTTACAATTAGAGACCTTGTTGATGATTTTGGAATTTCAAAATTCCATTTTAAAAGATGTTTTGGGTCTCAAACGCGTCAAATCTCGATTGGTACCGAAAATACTGAATTTTTTGGAAAAACATCGTCGCATTGAAGTGTGCGATAGAATGATTTCTTACTATCAGGACAAGTTGAAATGCATCATAACTGAAGATGAGACTTGAATTTATGCTTACGACCCGGAAACAACCGATCAATCGAGCGAATATCGTGACAAAGGTGAATGAAGACGGAAAAGAGCACGCCAAAGTAGCTCAAGAATCAAGGTCATGTTGACTGTTTTCTTTGATTACCATGGTGTGGTGCATTATGAATTCCTTCCGCCGGGCCAAGAATTGTTATTTGAATATTATGCGTGGTTTACGAGAAGCTATTCGCAAAAAGAGGCCCCATTTATGGAAAGACAACTCTTGGTTTTTGCATCACGATAATGCGCCAACTCACACTGCATTGATTCTCCGTGACTTTTTCGCCAAAAATGAAACCCATATCGTTCCACAACCACCTGATTTAGCACCGTGAGACTTCTGGATATACCCGAAAATCAAAAGACCTCTATTTCGAATCGATTGAAGAGATTCAACGTTAATCAGCGCGCTTTGAAGGCCATCCCGGCCAATGATTTTTTAGCATGCATTGAGGATTGGAAAAAACGTTGGCTTAAGTGCATTGTGTTCGGAAAGGATTACTTTGAAGGGATGAAATAAATTTGGAAAAATAATTAAAGAGTTTTTGAAAAAAATAAAAAATGGTCTTACTTTTGAGGCACAGTAGTATGTAACACATGATTTTATATATTTTTGTCACATTTAAAGTCTGCTTTTTAAATTTTAAGGATTTTCATTGTTGTTGTTGTCGTATCCTTCATGGAAGGAGGGAAGAGGGGTGCAGCTTCTGTTCTGATGGAGAACCCGTTGGTAGAAGTCTGACTTCTGCTCCGTGACGCTCTTACAGTCATAGGAGACCGCGACCTACGGCTTAAAGTGGATTCCGAACCACTAAAACATCCATGGCACCGCCGGGACTCGAACCCGAAACTTGTGGCACTGAGCGCTGGACACTCGGCCATTCAGGCCCAAGGATTTCCATTGGTTTTTTAGAGTGCTAGAAAATTTTAGTTGAGTTGGAAAATCACTCATTTTTGGAGGAATAGGTAGTATTTGCTGCTATTGAACCTCAATCCTGTAGCACACTAGCTATTTGGGCTACTAGTATGCTACTATCTGTGTGTGCTACTATCTATGTGTGCTACTATCTGTGTTACACACTAGCTATGTACGTTGCCACTGAGCCTTCTTCTTTTGTTGAACAGGCCTCATATACCACTTACGTATCCCACAAGCAGCCCATCGAGGCGAGGTGGGAAAGACAGTGTCATTCGGGAAGACTTTTAGGAGTAATTGTCCCAAGTTTGCGTGTCATGTAGGAGAAAATCAGTATAATTACCACCACACACGCTGACAGTCGATGTTATACATAGGGTATCGAATCTCTTCGTTTTTGAAACCAGGGACTGCAACAAACGATTCGAGCCCTAACCACCACTACTGACAAGTATGAAAAAATAATGAAATTAGCCTCTGAAATCATATCATCCGATGCATTAGAAACCAAAGAATTCAGATATTTGTTAACACGATTTTTATTTTGTTATTTCAGGGTTCTGCAATTCTTCACAAATTTCACATGTGTCTACTACATGATCTACCTGAGTTCTACGTGTGTCTAATGTCTACCTGTTTTAGTTTAGACCTGTTTTATTCTACAGTTCTACCTTTCTCTACAATCAAAGGCACGAGGCGCATTGTAACTTTGACAGCATTTGAATATTCACTCGACCATTTTAGTGGAATACTCACTAGACCATTTTAGTGGAATACTCACTCTAATTTTATTCGACCAAAAAGTCACAAAATTTATACTACATAAACTAGGATTAATTGTGTCAATGTATTTATTGCCTTTTTGCGATCATTTTAACTTTGACCTGTTTTGAATATTCACTTGACCATTTTAATTAATATTTACCCTTATTTAGTTGAACAGGACTTTCGAACCAAAAAGTCATAAACGGTATACTACATAAACTAGGATTAATTGTGTCAATGCATTTATTGCCTTTTTGTATTCATTTTAACTTTGACCTGAATTGAATATTCACTTCACCATTTTAATTAATATTTACCCTTATTTAGTTGAATAGGACTTTCGAACTAAAAAGTCATAAAATGTATACTACGTAAACTAGGATTAATTGTGTCAAGGTATTTATTGCCTTTTTGTGTTCATTTTAACTTTGACCTGAATTGAATATTCACTTGACCATTTTAATTAATATTTACCCTTAAATAGTTGAATAGGACTTTCGAACTAAAAAGTCATAAAATGTATACTACATAAACTAGGATTAATTGTGTCAATGTATTTGCCTTTTTGTGTTCATTTTAACTTTGACCTGAATTGAATATTCACTTGACCATTTTAATTAATATTTACCCTTATTTAGTTGAATAGGAATTTCGAACTAAAAAGTCATAAAATGTATACTACACAAACTAGGATTAATTGTGTCAATGTATTTATTGCCTTTTGTGTTCATTTTAACTTTGACCTGAATTGAATATTCACTTGACCATTTTAATTAATATTTACCCTTATTTAGTTGAATAGGACTTTCGAACTAAAAAGTCATAAAATGTATACTACATAAACTAGGATTAATTGTGTCAATGTATTTATTGCCTTTTCGTGATCATTTTAACTTTGACCTGATTCGAATATTCACTTGACCATTTTAATTAATATTTACCCTTATTTAGTTGAATAAGACTTTCGAACCAAAAAGTCATAAAAGGTATACTACATAAACTAGGATTAATTGTGTCAATGTATTTATTGCCTTTTTGTGATCATTTTAACTTTGACCTTATTGACCATTGAACTGATCTGAATATTCACTTGACCATTTTAATTATTATTTACCTTATTTAGTTGAACAGGACTTCCGAACCAAAAAGTCACAAAAATTTTACTATACTTTATGAACTAGGATTTATTGTGTCAATGCATTTACTGCCTTTTGTGATCATTTTAACTTTGACCTGATTTTAATATTCACTTGATCATTTTAATTATTATTTACCTTATTTAGTAGAATAGGACATTCGAACCAAAAAGTCACAAAAATTATACTATACTTTATGAACTAGGATTTATTGTGTCAATGCATTTACTGCCTTTTGTGATCATTTCAACTTTGACCTGATTTTAATATTCACTTGACCATTTTAATTATTATTTACCTTATTTAGTTGAATAGGACTTTCGAACTAAAAAGTCACAAAAATCATACTATATTTTATGAACTAGGATTTATTGTGTCAATGTATTTATTTCTTTAAGTGACCATTTTTATTATGAATGGTATCATCTGCTATATTTCATTTCCTTATAGGGATGTACTGTAACCCAGATATATTACTAAACAAGTTACTACTTTTCTTTTTTCCTTTTTTTTTCCACGTCAAATAATGTTTATCTGCTTGCAACTATTCTATATTCTGGAACAAATGTATTTGTTATAAATGCAATTGTTTTAAACATATTTAAAAGAAATTTAAATCTTATACATTTCTAATAATTATCGTTTGTTGAGGGAAAAAATACATTCGATATTTAAAAAAAAAAAATAATAATAATAATATAAAAAAAAATTTAAGTCAATTCCTACTTTTTTTTTCACTATAAACCTTCCTTTCATTTATAAAAAAAAGTCCTTTATAAATAGTTTTCATGCATTTTTTTAAGTTTATCTGGCGTAATCTATTAGTAGATATATGCAACTAAATCTAAAAAAAACTAAAATTAATTAATTAAATTTAATATTTGAGAAAACAGTATTAACATCAAGTGCCATCCACTACAAGTTCTAAAAAATGTATTTGAACTTGAGTGGATGAATAAAAAGTATTTTATGAACGATTGAAAATTTGAACAAGATATAAACAAACAGTCCAGTCACATTAATGTGACCATCTGTCAAAAGCCAGAATATAAACTCTTGTATATTCTGGCTTTAAGTGGGGGTGTGGTATGTGGTATTTAAGTGTTATTAAGTGGAATTCTTTATATACACTCCACTGCAATGTGCAGCCACCTGTCTTTTGTGATTGGTTATTTCACGTTGACGTCGAAAGTAGATGGTGGTCACATTAATGGGACTGGACTGTGTATATAGGGAGAGTGTGAGCTAATAGAAGGAATTGAACAATAGTACTTTTTACTGCAAATGAATTGTGTAGGCTATTTGCCATGTCATTCATTGTGAAATTTATTGAGGGGATTGCCCAGTCTCCAGATCAGCAGAGCCATCTGGTCACAAAAATGTGATCTCGTAAAATTTATCTGATAGCTTTGGAAAGATTAATTCTATACAATATAAAATAGTGGTGGAGTTTTGCTTAGTGCGGTGCCTTAATGATGCCTGAGCGGCTTGATGTTTCACATTATGCTTTCAGGAGCAACCAGAGAAAATCCTAAGGTTAAACATAGTTACAAGTCCTGTGAGGAAAAACTGTTCTGCATGAGGGATTATTTGTCAGCGTTAAGGCGTATCATATCCCTCCGACATGCCGATTAACTTATTATATTTCGAAAGACATTTATTAAATACCTGCGCTTAAAATCGTTTTTAAAAACAACGTACAAAATAAGTTGAACAAATAGTTTTTAACAAATTGTCATGCAATATTCTACAATCATAAAAATAATATTTAAATTTTATTTCATATATTTTGCACACATAGCTTTCTGTACTAAAATATAAATCAATAAAAAACTGCTTTTCAAACTTACTATTTATTAAAATTTACAAGACAGGATAATTTCAAAAATCAAGTCATTAAAAAGTTTCATTAAAATGCTTGAGCAATTGCTTGGCCAATCATCTGAGTATATTGACCACTTGCGCCATAATTAACTTGACCAATACTGGAAGAGCCAACGATGCTAACTAAAGCAGAAAGCATTTCCATCAAAGCTTGGACAAGAATATCACAACCTGAAAGGCCTGGATTGCTGGCTCCAACTTGAGATACCAAGCTACTTAAAGCATTAGAAACTGCTGCACCACTAGTTGGTCCACCAGATACTAATTGAGAAACAGTTGAAGATACTCTAGATGATGCATCAGGAGATGACAAACGTGCAGCTGCATTGACTGCAGGACCGGATGGTCCTTGTGGTCCAGGTCCAGAAACTGAAGCAGACACTACACTGACACCGCCAGGACCATATGGTCCCTGTGGTCCTGGTCCTGAAGGTCCCTGCGGTCCTGGACCTTGAGGTCCTGGTCCTTGTGGTCCTGGTCCTCGTGGACCTGGTCCCTGTGGTCCTGGTCCATATGGACCCTGTGGTCCTGGTCCTGACGGTCCTTGTGGTCCAGGTCCAGAAACTGAAGCAGACACTACACTGACACCGCCTGGACCATATGGTCCTTGTGGTCCTGGTCCTGAAGGTCCTTGCGGTCCTGGACCTTGTGGTCCTGGACCCTGTGGTCCCGGTCCTTGTGGGCCTGGTCCCTGTGGTCCTGGTCCATATGGACCTTGTGGTCCTGGTCCTGACGGTCCTTGTGGTCCAGGTCCAGAAACTGAAGCAGACACTACACTGACACCGCCTGGACCATATGGTCCTTGTGGTCCTGGTCCTGAAGGTCCTCGCGGTCCTGGTCCTTGTGGTCCTGGTCCCTGTGGTCCCGGTCCTTGTGGTCCTGGTCCCTGTGGTCCTGGTCCATATGGACCCTGTGGTCCTGGTCCTGACGGTCCTTGTGGTCCAGGTCCAGAAACTGAAGCAGACACTACACTGACACCGCCTGGACCATATGGTCCTTGTGGTCCTGGTCCTGAAGGTCCTTGCGGTCCTGGTCCTTGTGGTCCTGGTCCTTGTGGTCCTGGTCCCTGTGGTCCGCCATATGGACCCTGTGGTCCTGGTCCTGACGGTCCTTGTGGTCCAGGTCCAGAAACTGAAGCAGACACTACACTGACACCGCCTGGACCATATGGTCCTTGTGGTCCTGGTCCTGAAGGTCCTCGCGGTCCTGGTCCTTGTGGTCCTGGTCCCTGTGGTCCCGGTCCTTGTGGTCCTGGTCCCTGTGGTCCTGGTCCATATGGACCCTGTGGTCCTGGTCCTGACGGTCCTTGTGGACCAGGTCCAGAAACTGAAGCAGACACTACACTGACACCGCCTGGACCATATGGTCCTTGTGGTCCTGGTCCTGAAGGTCCTCGCGGTCCTGGTCCTTGTGGTCCTGGTCCCTGTGGTCCCGGTCCTTGTGGTCCTGGTCCCTGTGGTCCTGGTCCATATGGACCCTGTGGTCCTGGTCCTGACGGTCCTTGTGGTCCAGGTCCAGAAACTGAAGCAGACACTACACTGACACCGCCTGGACCATATGGTCCTTGTGGTCCTGGTCCTGAAGGTCCTCGCGGTCCTGGTCCTTGTGGTCCTGGTCCCTGTGGTCCCGGTCCTTGTGGTCCTGGTCCCTGTGGTCCTGGTCCATATGGACCCTGTGGTCCTGGTCCTGACGGTCCTTGTGGACCAGGTCCAGAAACTGAAGCAGACACTACACTGACACCGCCTGGACCATATGGTCCTTGTGGTCCTGGTCCTGAAGGTCCTCGCGGTCCTGGTCCTTGTGGTCCTGGTCCCTGTGGTCCTGGTCCTTGTGGTCCTGGTCCCTGTGGTCCTGGTCCATATGGACCCTGTGGTCCTGGTCCTGACGGTCCTTGTGGTCCAGGTCCAGAAACTGAAGCAGACACTACACTGACACCGCCTGGACCATATGGTCCTTGTGGTCCTGGTCCTGAAGGTCCTCGCGGTCCTGGTCCTTGTGGTCCTGGTCCTTGTGGTCCTGGTCCCTGTGGTCCTGGTCCATATGGACCCTGTGGTCCTGGTCCTGACGGTCCTTGTGGTCCAGGTCCAGAAACTGAAGCAGACACTACACTGACACCGCCTGGACCATATGGTCCTTGTGGTCCTGGTCCTGAAGGTCCGTCCTGCGGTCCTGGTCCCTGTGGTCCCGGTCCTTGTGGTCCTGGTCCCTGTGGTCCTGGTCCATATGGACCCTGTGGTCCTGGTCCTGACGGTCCTTGTGGACCAGGTCCAGAAACTGAAGCAGACACACTGACACCGCCTGGACCATATGGTCCTTGTGGTCCTGGTCCTGAAGGTCCTTGCGGTCCTGGTCCTTGTGGTCCTGGTCCCTGTGGTCCTGGTCCTTGTGGTCCTGGTCCCTGTGGTCCTGGTCCATATGGACCCTGTGGTCCTGGTCCTGACGGTCCTTGTGGTCCAGGTCCAGAAACTGAAGCAGACACTACACTGACACCGCCTGGACCATATGGTCCTTGTGGTCCTGGTCCTGAAGGTCCTCGCGGTCCTGGTCCTTGTGGTCCTGGTCCCTGTGGTCCCGGTCCTTGTGGTCCTGGTCCCTGTGGTCCTGGTCCATATGGACCTTGTGGTCCTGGTCCTGACGGTCCTTGTGGACCAGGTCCAGAAACTGAAGCAGACACACTGACACCGCCTGGACCATATGGTCCTTGTGGTCCTGGTCCTGAAGGTCCCGGTCCTGGTCCTTGTGGTCCTGGTCCCTGTGGTCCTGGTCCTTGTGGTCCTGGTCCCTGTGGTCCTGGTCCATATGGACCCTGTGGTCCTGGTCCTGACGGTCCTTGTGGTCCAGGTCCAGAAACTGAAGCAGACACTACACTGACACCGCCTGGACCATATGGTCCTTGTGGTCCTGGTCCTGAAGGTCCTTGCGGTCCTGGACCTTGTGGTCCTGGTCCTGGTCCTTGTGGTCCTGGTCCATACGGACCTTGTGGTCCTGGTCCTAATGGTCCTTGGGGTCCAGGTCCGGAAACTGTAGTAGACACTACACTGATACCGCCTGGTCCATATGGTCCTTGTGGTCGTGGTCCTGAAGGTCCTGTTCCTGGACCTTGTGGTCCTGGTCCTTGTGGTCCTGGTCCTTGTGGTCCTGGTCCCTGTGGTCCTGGTCCATATGGACCCTGTGGTCCTGGTCCTGACGGTCCTTGTGGTCCAGGTCCAGAAACTGAAGCAGACACTACACTGACACCGCCTGGACCATATGGTCCTTGTGGTCCTGGTCCTGAAGGTCCTTGCGGTCCTGGTCCTTGTGGTCCTGGTCCCTGTGGTCCCGGTCCTTGTGGTCCTGGTCCCTGTGGTCCTGGTCCATATGGACCCTGTGGTCCTGGTCCTGACGGTCCTTGTGGACCAGGTCCAGAAACTGAAGCAGACACTACACTGACACCGCCTGGACCATATGGTCCTTGTGGTCCTGGTCCTGAAGGTCCTTGCGGTCCTGGACCTTGTGGTCCTGGTCCTTGTGGTCCTGGTCCTTGTGGACCTGGTCCCTGTGGTCCTGGTCCATATGGACCCTGTGGTCCTGGTCCTGACGGTCCTTGTGGTCCAGGTCCAGAAACTGAAGCAGACACTACACTGACACCGCCTGGACCATATGGTCCTTGTGGTCCTGGTCCTGAAGGTCCTCGCGGTCCTGGTCCTTGTGGTCCTGGTCCTTGCGGTCCTGATCCTTGTGGTCCAGGTCCCTGTGGTCCTGGTCCGTATGGTCCCTGTGGTCCTGGTCCTGATGATCCTTGTGGGCCAGGGCCAGAAACTGAACCAGACACTACACTGACACTACCGGGACCATATGGGCCTTGAGGTCCTGGTCCAGAAGGTCCTTGCGGTCCTGGTCCTTGTGGTCCTGGTCCTTGTGGTCCTGGTCCCTGTGGTCCTGGTCCATATGGACCCTGTGGTCCTGGTCCTGACGGTCCTTGTGGTCCAGGTCCAGAAACTGAAGCAGACACTACACTGACACCGCCTGGACCATATGGTCCTTGTGGTCCTGGTCCTGAAGGTCCTTGCGGTCCTGGTCCTTGTGGTCCTCGGGTCCTGGTCCGCGGTCCTGGTCCTTGTGGTCCTGGTCCATACGGACCTTGTGGTCCTGGTCCTGATGGTCCTTGGGGTCCAGGTCCGGAAACTGTAGTAGACACTACACTGATACCGCCTGGTCCATATGGTCCTTGTGGTCCTGGTCCTGAAGGTCCTCGCGGTCCTGGTCCTTGTGGTCCTGGTCCCTGTGGTCCCGGTCCTTGTGGTCCTGGTCCCTGTGGTCCTGGTCCATATGGACCCTGTGGTCCTGGTCCTGACGGTCCTTGTGGACCAGGTCCAGAAACTGAAGCAGACACTACACTGACACCGCCTGGACCATATGGTCCTTGTGGTCCTGGTCCTGAAGGTCCTTGCGGTCCTGGTCCTTGTGGTCCTGGTCCCTGTGGTCCCGGTCCTTGTGGTCCTGGTCCCTGTGGTCCTGGTCCATATGGACCCTGTGGTCCTGGTCCTGACGGTCCTTGTGGACCAGGTCCAGAAACTGAAGCAGACACTACACTGACACCGCCTGGACCATATGGGCCTTGAGGTCCTGGTCCAGAAGGTCCTTGCGGTCCTGGTCCTTGTGGTCCTGGTCCTTGTGGTCCTGGTCCCTGTGGTCCTGGTCCATATGGACCCTGTGGTCCTGGTCCTGACGGTCCTTGTGGTCCAGGTCCAGAAACTGAAGTAGACACTACACTGACACCGCCTGGGCCATATGGTCCTTGTGGTCCTGGTCCCGAAGGTCCTTGCGGGCCTGGTCCTTGTGGTCCTGGTCCCTGTGGTCCTGGTCCCTGTGGTCCTGGTCCATATGGACCCTGTGGTCCTGGTCCTGACGGTCCTTGTGGTCCAGGTCCAGAAACTGAAGTAGACACTACACTGACTCCTCGTGGACCATATGGTCCTGGTCCAGAAGGTCCTTGAGGACCGGGACCATAGCCACCGCCTGATGCTGTTCCAGCTGAAGCATATACATCATTCATGCTTTGTTGAGCTAACATGTATACTAAGCTCTTTATTTCATTTATAAACTGATAATTTACTTGACCTGTTGTCTCTAAGAAGGCAGCAGAAAGAGCGTCAGTTATGGCATTTGTCTTCACAGCCATACTTTGGCCACCTTCTTCCGTGGCAGCTATTTCTGCCATAGTTGAAGCGAAGGCCATGTTCAGGGCTTGAAGTTTGGATTTTGAACTCTTGTTACTGCTTGCCATTTTGTCCATTGCAGTCATAATGGTATCACTAACAGTGGACATATCGTCCATCTGTTCTGCAGTGAATGCTCCAGAATAGCCAACTTTACTCATAAAGGAATTAATGAAAGCTTCTGCTAATCTGGTATTGGACCAAGGAGTGATCTGGCCATTTGCAAAGATCGCCTGGGTGCTGAGCACCGCCAGTAGCGCTAAAGCTAGACGAGTCAAGTAACTCATTTTTTCTGAGGAATGTTCTCGTCAGAATGTCGTTTCAGTTATTTTCCTGTCTTTTTATACTGTATTCTTTCGAGTTTTTTTTAGCCATTTCAACATTTTTGACCTAGTTTGTTACTTTGCTGACGCAACTTACACAGTTTTTTTACATAGTTCGTGTCGAATGTGTTTTTTCAGCATATTCTAGAAAAGATTTAAATAAACATTCTGCACCTGTTTTCCTAACCAATAATAATAATGTTCTCTGAAATCTGTGGCCAATAGGATTACATAGCAAAGATTCCTTTTTTTATCTGATTTTCTTAACAGAAAAAAAAATCCTCAATTTGAAAAGCACGCACTTTCAACCTACAGCTTTTGCAGGTAATTCGTATCCATCTATGTGTTTTTAATGTGCAGGAAATTAATAGAAAATATTTTAAACATATTATAAAGCGAAATATCTAAATGTGTTTCAGTATTTCTTATAACACGGAGACATTCAATTAATTAATAAGATAACTTGCTGTAATTATGTTGCACTTCGTTTGTATAATATAAAGAAACTGTGTGATATAAAGATTTGATGATTTTTCAGAAACTCGAACTTTAGATCAGACAAATTATAAAAATATAATTATATTGATGCAATTCTTATTATAAAACAAATCTCATTTATTCGGATATTTTGAAAAATATTGATTAATGAAAAAATTAAACGATAATAACGTATTTTCAATAAAAATTTAATTAAAAAGGCAAATTAAAATTTGCATAATAAACCACGGTAATTTTTTATTGTATGTATATATATGTGTATATATTTTATTTTATATATGTATATATATATATATATATATATAAAAAAAATTAATATATATATATATATGTAAAATTAAATGTCATTTTGTTGAATTCGTCCTAATTTATTTATGCATTTTGTTTCAAGAAAAATTTGAGTCTAATATCAAATTCGTACATCAATTCCTATTGGTGTTATTATTTAGTTCTCTCGCAGAAATTCACTTAATTATTAGTTCAATATATACTTAAAGGAAGAATAAACGAATTATTATTCATTTAATTCACTATATACTCAAAGAAAGAATAAACGAAAAATGTAATGAATAAACCAATTTCAATTTCAATCAATCCGTTATTGAGGATGCCACTATCCATTCGTAATTCTATTGCAAAAATTCTCTGAACTAAGTAGCTTGAAAGCACAATTCAAGAATAAAAAATACTGTATTTATTTCATTCAACATCTAACAGAAATTTTCGCTTGAATGTTGTCTAAACATCAGATAAAAAAAAGATAAGAAATCCAGACAGGAGAAAAAAGGTAACTTCTGTTGCCGTTTTTTGAAATAAAAGCAGGCACATAAATCTTTTGCTTGTAATAGTCGAATATTAATCTAAGTCAAGTTTAATATCAATGAGAAATATATCAATATTCTATATTAAATACAGAATATGAACTCAAAATAATACAAAGTGTTTATTGAAATTTGAATAAAAGTGATAATGACATAATAAATAAGTTTGGGAAATTAGTTGTCAAGATATTTTCAAAATTAATACAACGTTATATACTTTTTGATATTTTAGTGATAACGTCATTTCATCTTTGTTTCATCATATTTAAAATTAATAATATATTTTCCAACTTTTTATGGGATTGAAAAACAAATTAATAACAATAAAAAATTGAGCGTTAAGAATTTTTTGGGGAGATCTCTGATCATTTAGAACAATTAAAAACATAGATTTGAAAGAGAATTAACATTTTCATAATATGATTAGATCCAGTTGCATCGTATATTTTTGATCGATAATTTCTTCTTAAGGATGATTCAAAATAAATTTTTGTACATAACCAATATCAAATAATTAATAAAATTATTCCAAATTTGTGAAAGAAAATTTTTTAATTTTTTAAAAAATAGTTTTTACGGTGACTTAAGTTAGTAACATGTTTGGATATATTCTTCATAATTTCATAATCCAAATATTTGTTCTTCCTGAACTTAATTATCCATAACATACAGCTTTTACTTAGAATTATCAAAATAGTGCAAAAGTTAGTTAATCATCAACTGTTCTTAAATTTAATAGAATTGCCGATTAACGAAGAACAAATATTTTCTTCATTAAAAAATTGCAATGCATATAATATTTGAGATTTAACTAAATTATCCGTAATATACAGCTTTTAATTAGAATTCAAATATTTTTTCTTCCTGAACTTAATTATCTGTAAAAACAGCTTTTACTCAGAATTATCAATAATAGTGTAAAAAAATTAGTTAACCATCAACTGTTCTTAAATTTAATAAAATTGCCGATTAACGAAGAACAAATAATCTTAGAGATTCAACTTAATTATCCGTAACAAACATCTTTTAATTAGAATTCAAATATTTGTTCTTCCTGAAATTAATTATTCGTAAAAAACAGCTTTTAATTAAAATTTTCAATATTAGTGCTAATAATGCTAAACCATCAACTGTTCTTAAATTTAATGGAGCTGCCGATTCATGAAGAACAAATATTTTCATGATTAATAAATTACAGTGCTTATATTCTTTGAGATTTAACTTTTTTTTTCAGTTGAATCTGTCTGTTTCTGCCCTTTAAGCCAGTCAGATACGATTTAAAATTAAAGAGATACACTTAAATTAAATTATGTTATATGAAATGTTCTATAATAAAACATATTAATTTTATTTACAAATTATCCAGCCAGTAAGATAAGTCCTTTAAGCCAGTCAGATATGATTTAAAATTAAAGAGACACACTTAAATTAAATTACGTTATATGAAATGTTCTATAATAAAACATATTAATTTTATTTACAAATTATCCAGCCAGTAAGATAAGTCCTTTAAGCCAGTCAGATATGATTTAAAATTAAAGAGACACACTTAAATTAAATTACGTTATATGAAATGTTCTATAATAAAACATATTAATTTTATTTACAAATTATCCAGCCAGTAAGATAAGTCCTTTAAGCCAGTCAGATATGATTTAAAATTAAAGAGACACACTTAAATTAAATTACGTTATATGAAATGTTCTATAATAAAACATATTAATTTTATTTACAAATTATCCAGCCAGTAAGATAAGTCCTTTAAGCCAGTCAGATATGATTTAAAATTAAAGAGACACACTTAAATTAAATTACGTTATATGAAATGTTCTATAATAAAACATATTAATTTTATTTACAAATTATCCAGCCAGTAAGATAAGTCCTTTAAGCCAGTCAGATATGATTTAAAATTAAAGAGACACACTTAAATTAAATTACGTTATATGAAATGTTCTATAATAAAACATATTAATTTTATTTACAAATTATCCAGCCAGTAAGATAAGTCCTTTAAGCCAGTCAGATATGATTTAAAATTAAAGAGACACACTTAAATTAAATTACGTTATATGAAATGTTCTATAATAAAACATATTAATTTTATTTACAAATTATCCAGCCAGTAAGATAAGTCCTTTAAGCCAGTCAGATATGATTTAAAATTAAAGAGATACACTTAAATTAAATTATGTTATATGAAATGTTCTATAATAAAACATATTAATTTTATTTACAAATTATCCAGCCAGTAAGATAAGTCCTTTAAGCCAGTCAGATATGATTTAAAATTAAAGAGACACACTTAAATTAAATTACGTTATATGAAATGTTCTATAATAAAACATATTAATTTTATTTACAAATTATTTGATAACATAATTAAGCATTTAAGACTTGGCAACACATTGATAAATTCTGAGTTACAAATCCCGAAATATATTTTAATTTATTATATGTAAATATTTAATATGTGTAATATTAATTGGATAACGCCATATATTGTTCAAGATTTGTTATATATTGTTTCATGTTATTTAATTATCTTCATATTTCTTATGTAATGTTAAAATTACGGATATAATGTCTTTACACATAACACTCAAGTTTAATACATTTGATGCATTTCTTGTAACCTATAAAGTCTCCTTTTTTAAATTTTATTGATTTCAGTTGGGTTTTTAAAATGCTAGTTCATTTTACGTAAGTGGTTTAAAAAAAAGTAAGAATAGATAGTATTTGATATTATTTTCAATTAGACTAGATTTCATCTGTTTGTTCACCATTATAAAAAATAAGGCCTTTCTACATTGGGTATGTGTTATGGAAGCATATTATATAGTATTTATACAAAAAAATAAAATAAAAATACTGCAGGGTTATAGAAAAAAGATTAAATTATATTAGTAAAAATCCACATAAAAATGCAGCTTTAATAAAATTAATATTTTAATGGGAATGGTTTAAGGATAAATAAAAAATGTTCTACTCTCATTTTGCAGATTTTGTTCTAGATTGATAGTGTTTAAATACGTATTTTATACCTCTCTTTTATATAATCGGATTAAATTATAGATTTAGATTATAGATTTGTATACCAATGTATTCCTTTGAAAACTCAATTATTAAAAATTGTCATCTGCCTTTTGAATTATTTTCTAAGTTTTTTTTGTTTTTTTAACTCAGAAGAGTTAATTCTATAGAATATCAATTATCAATCGCCAAGATATCACAGTGGAAATCGCAGTAGTTTTTGTAATCATTCCTATAATTCTCGAGTATATTATAACAATTTACAGGGAAATGGTAATAATATAACATTATATAACAACAATTTATAGCCGAGTAGCAACACTATAACCAAATAGCAACAATATAACGACAACAGTAAGTATACAGCTGAACACTATATAGCCGAATAACAATAGTATAACTTAGGTTTATGTAGATATTAAATTTGGTAATTCTTGTAGTATTCTGATTAATTTCTTCATATATTTCTTGGACTAATATACTTCGGCTATTGAATTTAGGTGTGCTTATAGTATCTCAAACAATTGATTTTTTATGAAGATTTATGATTATCAAACTTTGGTATATTCCAGTGTATATTGAATTTGCTAATAATATTCTGATAATAATTGAGGATTCATTCATTTCCTAATTGAAAACAATTCAATTCCTTAGTAATATACCGTTCTATACCATTAATTTCCTTATAGAAAATAATTAATTTGGCAACAACTAATTTATTCAAAGTTTCGCAATGTAGAACATTTTCGCTATTAATATTAGTTATTAAAATTGTTATAAAATTGAATTATTGGACTTAAGTTATTAAAATTGATTGATAGTTTTAAAATTGAATAAACTAATATTAGTTATAAAATTTATCTGTAAATTAAAAACTGATTTTTATGTATATGTTATTTTACAGGAATATTTTTGCTGGTAAATATCCTCTTATAGATGAAGATATGTCCTCATTGCGGTTTGTTTACTCAGCAGGTCTGTCGCACACTGGTACTCGTGGCAACAAAATAGCGATTGTATTTTCACCAAGACACAAGCTGTAAAATTATTTCTGGATTTGAAACACCACCATCTCTATAAATTACTTCTCAGAAGATCTATTTATAGAGAAATCATGCCATGAGCAATTGCTGTGGTCACAAACAGGTTGTTGCTTGGTCTTAAGATAAGTAGTAAAAAACAAGTAATATAAAAAACAAAAATTTTAAATCAATTCCTACTTTTTTTCCACTATATTGCAGAAAGTCCTTTATAAATAATTTTCATTCATTTTTTTTAAAGTTTATCTGCCCCCATCTATTGGTAGATATATTCAACTTAAATCTAAAAAAAACTAAAATTAATTAATTAAATTTAATTACTGAATTAATTTTTGAAAAAACTGTTCTAACATCAAGTGTCACCCCTTACAAGTTCAAAAAGAAATGTATTTGAACTTGAGTGGATGAATAAAAAGTATTTTATGAACGATTGAAAATTTGAACAAGATATATATAGGGAGAGTGTAAGCTAATAGAAGGAATTGAAAAATAAAACAACCCCGTTCAGATATCGCAGTGTAATATATTTTTGTAATCATTTCTATAATTTCCGAGTATATAATAACAACTTATAACCAAATGTCAATAGTATAAGATTATATAGCAATTTATAGCCGAATAGCAATACTATAACCGACTATAACCGAATAGCAACAGCATAACGACAACAACAAATATACAGCTATAGTATGTAGCCGAATAACAATAGCAAAACTTAGGTATATGTGAATATTAAATTTGGCGATTCTTGTAGTATTCTGACAAATCTTTCATATATTTATTGGACTAATAAACTTTGTCTATTTAATTTAGGTGTGCTTCCTATAGTATTTCAAATAATTGATTCTTTATGAAGCGTTGTGATTATCTACTAAATTTGGTATATTCCAATGTATATTGAATTTGCTAGTTCTTATAATATTCTGATAATAATTGAGAATTCATTCATTTCCTAATTGAAAACAATTAGCTTGGCAACAACTAATTTATTCAAAATTTCGCAATGTAGAAAATTTTCTCTATTAATATTAGTCATTAAAATCAATTAGTCATTACTAAAAGCACTGTTGTCTTAAAATGTATATATATATATATATATATTAAAAACTGATTTTTATGCAAATATTTTTTACAGGAATTTTTTTTTTTTTTTTTTTGTGGTAAATATCCTCTTTTAGATGAAGATAAGTCCTCATCGTGGTTGGGTTACCCAGCACACTGGTCTTCGTGGTAAAGGCATAACGATTGTATTTTAGAAGAGAGAGAACTCGCAAAAATATTTCTGAATTCACCATCTCTAAAAATTGCTTTTCAAAAGATCCATGTATCGAGAGATCATATCGTGAATAACTGCTGTGGTTACAAATAGGTTGTTTGTCTTAAGAAAAGTAGTAAAAAAACAAGTAATATAAAAAAAAAAATTTAAAGTCAATTCCTACTTTTTTTTCACTATATTGCAGAAATTCCTTTATAAATAATCTTCATTCATTTTTTAAGTTAGAAAAAATTGTCTCTCTCCCATACACACTTTCCATCTCTCTCACTAATTTATTCACACATTTCATTTTCCATTTTGTTCTCTTCTTGACTCAGACTAGAACCCAGAATGAAAAAAGAATCTGAAAAAGAAATTTTTTTCCAGCGATCTACACGCTTCGCACTGACGGTATTTATTCCTAAATTTATATCCTGCTCAATATAAGAGAAATATTTTCGCTCATATAAAATTAAAGTTAATTAATTAAATTTAATTACTGAATTAATATTTGAAAAAACTGTATTAACATCCAGTGTTATCTACTACAAGTTCCAAAAAAAATGTATTTGAACTTGAGTAGATGAATAAAAAGTATTTTATTAACGATTGAAAATTTGAACAAGATATATATAGGGAGGGTGTGAACTAATGGTAGTAATTGAATAAAACAACTCTGCTCAAATATTGCAGTGTAATATACTTTTGTAATCATTCCTATAATTTCCGAGTATAATAATATCAATTTATACACAAATGGCAGTAGTATAAGATTATATAACAATTTATGCCGAATAGCAACACTACAATCGAATAGCAACAGTATACCGACGACAGCAACAGTATATAGCCGAATAACAATAGTATAACTTAGATATACGTGAATATTAAATTTGGTCATTCATGTAGTATTCTGACTTGCTTTATATATTTCTTGGGCAAATAAACTTTGGCTATTGAATTTAGTTGAGCTTCTTATAGTATCTCAAACAATTGATTATTTATGAAGCTTTGTGAATATCTAAATTTGGTACATTCCTATGTATATTTAATTTGCTAGTTCTATCGCCAAATAAAATCGCCAAAAAAATAGGCGGAGCCCAATAGTGCAGAATTAATATTCTGACTATTTGCTTCATAAATTTCTTGGGTCACTAAACGTTGCTGCACCATTCCCATGTATTCATCCAGTAAGGTATGTTCACATGTCATGATTTGTAGTACTTGGGGGATTTCAGTAGTTACTATTTCACTATATTATTTATTTATTGATATATCTTGCATTGCCAGAAAGGAGTTTAACTTTATACATTGAAAACAATTGCAATTTTCGTTAGAGATCAAGCTTCATTAATAACAATAAATGAACATATTTCACAACTTTTCAACTTTAGCGTGCTGATTAATGAATGTACACTGCAAGTCAATCAGTTGACTATCACCTATTATTTTTATTTTGTTTTAATTTTTATAGTATTTTATGTTTATTGTTTTCAGCTTTTGTAGTTTTTATGTTTATAGTTTTAAATTTTTATAGGTTTTGTGTTTATTGTTTTAATTTTTATAGTTTTTATGTTTATAGTTTTTTTATTTTTATATTTTTATACTTATAGTTTTTATGTTTATTGTTTAAAATTTTTATGTTTATTGTTTTTAATTTATATAGTTTTTATGTTTATTATCTTCAATTTATATATATATTTATGTGTTATAGTTTTTATGTTTATTTCTTTGGATTTATATCATGTGGATTTAAGTGGAACTTCTTTTTGAATTATTTACGAAGTATATTGAAACATGCATAGCAAGTATATAAGCTGTATAAACAACAATATATAACGTTATAATACAGCAGTATATGCAACAGTATATATGTTCTTTTTATCATAATTCTATAAGAGGAATAAATAAATCTTAAATCTGTTAAAGTGGAAAAGCGGCAATGTATTAAGTGTTTTACAATTGATCATATTCGATATCAAATTAATTTCACACATTTTTTTATACAATGGTGAACTCTCTTTCAAATTATATATGACAAAAAGAGTATTCAGATAAGTAGGAGAGAGAAGGATTTTTTCCCAGAGGGCTTTCAGAGATTATTAATCCTACATCTTCCAGATGTAGGAGAATATGTAGTAAAATAGGCTGACTGATAGTGGATGGAAGAAATATTTTGAAGTATTTGGTGTATATTTGGTGAAGTATTTGGTATTTGGTGTACTTTGGTGAAGTATTTTGGTATTGGATTTAACAACTTAGTAAGATATCCAAGTTTTTTAAAACTAAAACAAAGGAATAAACGTTTGCCCATTCATATGTTAGTTTATGGGCTACCATTAAGCCTATTCTTGAGTTAAAACAACAGCGGAATGTATTTCGTTTACTAAAAAAAATATTTATTTTAAACTCATTATGGCAATTAAATGTTATTCGTCACTGTTTAAAATAAAATGAAAACAAAAATTAGTAAAAACTTTCAAATATTGATCTTAATTATTCAAACCCTTGGTTCCAGTGTTCTGGTAATTTAAGGTAGGTAATAACTTCAAAGGTAGATAATGAGTTAACAAATTCTAAAATTCTTTCTTATTTATGAAATTATAATTTTTTTTTTCTTAGAGAAGACATATTGTATCATTTTTTTACATCTGTTGTAAAAAATTAAAATTTATTAATTAAATTAAATTATTAACTATTACATCTGTTGTAAAAAATATTAATTAATAAAAGCAATAAAACATTTATTACTGAAAAATACATTTTGTTCGTGATAATACATTTATCTTTTTATCTGGTGTCACCTAAATTCAAGAAACAATTTTTATCTGTTCCTTTTTCTAATAAAATATAAAGTGCAAACTTTGTAACAAAATTATGTTGTAAAAGATATGATTAAATAAATGTTTTCATATACATATATTTATTTATTTATTGTACCACTTAAATATTAATTATTCCCTCTACATTTTAGAATATTCTCAAATATAAAAAAACTTTCTATCATATTTTTTATTTTAATATTAAAAAAAAAGTCTCGTAGTCAAATATTTTGATTTTACAGCTTATTGGATAAGATCAATAATTAAAAATTAGTGTTTTTATTACATTCATACAACTAAAAAAACTTAACATATTCATTTTTAATATATGTACAATTTTATTTCATAGACATATGATATAACTATTTGCACTGAATATTATTCATTTAAATAACATGCCTTTGTCAAGGATTTTTCTTATTTCTGGAAACGTCTTTATATATATATATATTTTTTTTTAACAGAACTTACAAAACCAAAATACATTGAAATTTTCAGAAGCTGGACAAAGGTTTTCTGCTGATTATAAATATAATAAAAATTAAAATTTACAAATATAATAGAAATTAATATTTACAAAATCATATCAGATAATATTAGAAAACCTGAATTAAGAAATTACAAAAAAGACTTGAATACATACATGTGAACAAGAAAAGGGCAATGAGGTATTCTTAAATATCAAAATAATATTATTTTTTCCACCACATAAAATGACAAAAAATTTTATGTAAAAAGAGATTACTCGCAAATACCCAAGGAATGATTCTATCAAAATGGACTACAAGCATTACAAAAAAGAATGAAGTTTTTTTCAGTCGCTCAGTGAATCATTCATATCTATTATTGAAAAATGCAATTAGTATTTACTCCCTAAAATATCAACTCCAAATTTTGATATTGACTGCCAACTGGCTTATCGATTACAGAATATCATTAGGCATAAGATCCCTCAACTTCTTCATCTTAATTAAATTGAGTAAGAATTTATGGTTGACAATTATTATTGCATTGGTTGAACTGTTTTTTGGCCGAGTAACTCTTAGAAAGCTACTAATTGAGAAATGGGCATTAGTAAAAGTTGGTTTGTCCTGGTGTTATTATTAGATTTAGAATATAATGCCTTTAACCTGCTTGGGGTTTTGGATATGTCTGTTTTTACTGACGGACTTTTTACCCGGTTTAGGGATACGGAGGTGTCCACATCAGTTCGCGGCGCGAAAGCATCCACATCGGAATGGTTGTTCCAATGGGTGTGTGCAGTCCTTTGCTGTTTGAGGGCCTGCACATTTGATACAACCCACAAGAATTCAACTTAATTGACAAGAATGGAAATAGCCTTGACAACTTCAACAAATTGAGGGACCAGGTCTTACTTTATGACTCTTAACTATTATTGTCAAGCCGAGGAGATTTGGTTTGTCTCTTTTGTGAAGGTATCCATTCCATCATCAGTAGTCCAGACGATGATTGACTCATATTGCAATAAATATGATAAAAATTCAGCATATTTATGTAAAAGAATAAATATCTAATGTACAATATGTACACTATGCAGCTAATAGTTTTCAAAAGAACTGTTGAGGTAGAATAGATTACATGTTTAAAAAATTCATTTTAAATCTCCTTTTGATGTTGAGCGAACCTTATTCTACAATTCTCAGCTCTGACCCTAAAGCGTTTCAGCAGATCTACAATTCTCAGCTCTAACCCTAAAGCGTTTCAGCAGATCTACAATTTGCAGCTCTAACCCTAAGCGTTTCGTTCAAGCGTTTCATAATTCCTTCATATAGTCATACTCGTTGGTCCTTTTTATAGTCATACTCGTTGGGCCCTCCTACAAAGGCCAACGGATACGATCAGCTTATAGCTAGAACTGTAGCTGAACTGTGTCCAATGAGAAAACAGGTAACAACTTAATAACACAATCGATTTTATTTAAATCCAACCTCTGAGACAGATGCTCGATCTTGGATCAAATTTTTGCGGGTTCTATTGTAAACTGAAAGAAGTACGCTTATGAACAGTTTATTCATTGATCACTGGAGTTGGATACGAAATAGCCTCGACTGGATGGAAGGTTACATACTTATTTTTTCAAGTTTAAAATCTCTTTTTTTTTCTCAGTTTTCCCTTTTTAAGTGTTTTACTTTCTACTCTGTTATTTACAATAATCCTCAACAGTTTTTTCATGGTCTTGTTTTCGTATGCCTTCGAGTTTACTGCTAAATCCTTAAGTTTTTGCCATACTGAGGCAACTCTTGGAGGCCCATTCTGTGACAGTTTTGACAGTGCTAATTACGTTACTCGAACCAATTTAATTCTTACTAATATTTTTACACAATAACTTTAAAATGCAAAATAAACTTTAAAAAATTTACTTCTGACCATACGTCTGACCATAATGTCCTCAACAGTTGCCAAGCTACCAAATGCTTACTCCTTTTCCCCTTAACTATCCTGTCTTGTTCTACCGACGACACCAGTAAGGAAAAAATGCAACAACGTATCCCTTCATGCTTAATTACAATACGAACAACCTAGCGAAAAACCAGCCATGATGTTTTCAATGAATGAAACAATTCTCAAAACAAAATTGCAAAATAGCATCACAAGGGCACATCAAATTCTTTCTTTGAAATCCCGAAGCCGGTTAATTTTCCCTTTTTCGATTTTTTTAACTGCTGTAGAAAACAATTTTTAAATTGCCCTGGCGACAAAAGCTAATCTAACAGAATAATAATTTAAAATTCATTCCCTCAAAGTCTGGAAACATATGCTTTTGTACTGCGTATTTTTTTTTTTATCATTATAAGAATATTCAATAATATTAATGTTAATTGTGGGAAATTACTAGAATGAGGAAATACTTTGTCGGATAATTTTATCGTTTACTCAGGTTCAAAATGTGCGCAAACATATTTAAAATGCACATGCTTTAATTTTTTATCTTGAGTGATTTAACTTTGGCATAGCTCTATAACCCCGCACGGCTGTGGTTCCGAACGTGGTGGATTAAAGAGATACTGCTGAATATAGACGATGCTTCATCTTATTCGTATGTAAGAAATGTCATTTGCCAATTATAAATTAATGACTTGAAACTTTGGTATTAAATTCTTTTGTATTTTTATTGGTTTTGGTATCGAATTTCACCACTAAGAATATTGCTATTGTTTTCTTTTTAACATAGGTTGGCGTCTTGTTCGAAAATTGCTAAGGCATCATTTATGCATACCACAAACCATCAATTATACAAATCATGCGACACCATACCATCAACTTGAAATAAAAGAACTTTTATTGGCGTGAAATTTGGGAGAAAACCACCACCAGGAAGTTTGACTATTGGTGCGAAATGCTTTACATACATTTTCACAACCGCCATCAAGTCTCCCCACTTCTGAAAGCTGTGACAACAATATCGATTTGAACCTCACCCCTTCTGCATGCTAGCTGAGCACATTACCACTGGGCCACGAGTTCGGCTTGCTTTTGGTTGCAATTATATTATTTATATTTCATGTAAAATGAAAAAATGAAAAGAAAATTGTATAATGGAAGTACTATAACAATACAGAGTGAGGTCCTTGGCAATTTTTAGACAGAGATTTTTAATATATTTTTTAACATGGGACATTGCTCTTAAATCACTTCACCTCCTTTTAACTATCAATGTTTTTTCCTTCACCAATGTTTCTCAGATGCAGATAGGAGTTTTAGGCCCCTTTGGGGCCAGGGCACTCCGAAATCCTGTAAAGACGAAATTTTAGACAGAGTTCTGTGAAAAATTAAACTAGTCCTTGTTTTCATTATAGGTACTTTTTAATGTCTCGTCCTCAGTTTAAGGTGGTGCAATTGCCAAATTGTAAAATATTAGAATTATAATATAAATGATACTAACATACATAAATATTATTACAGAAAGTTTATTTAGTAAGTAATTTAAAGGTAGTTTAGATATTTATGAAAAGTTCGCTGTATATTAAAGATTAACACAAATGCTTTTTATTAATTACGAAATCATTTTTAACTGTTGAAAGCTATGTGTTTTTGGTAGTTAAAATCCACGCATATCATTGTTGTTCGTTTCGTAAATGAAAAGTATGTTCTGTGTAGCTCCTGTTTTTGTTCATTATCGTGTCTGTATGTAGTATTATATACAGTCACTATAATATAAGAAATACTTCAATGGCTATAAAATAATAAGTAAATATTACTACTAGTTGATTTGATAATTTTACACATGAATTATTACATAAACGTTAATTTATGTGTAAGTTAACGATAATTTGATGTTGGTGAAAAGTTATTTGTATTGAAACATTTTAACACTTGAAAATATTATTAACAATAAATTCAAATGTTTGTTATTAAATAAGAATAATTATTCACACTCTTTGTGTAGTTCTGTACTTTTGTAGTAGTACTTTGCATACTGTACCTAGAAGGCAGTATGGACTATGAAACTTTGGCCATAATGTAGTATTATGTACGTTACCAGTTTGTTTTAATATATATATATATTTGGGAATTGCAATCAAATAATGGAGTACTAAATCAATTTATTAGAACTTACACAGCACCGACAGATGGTAATCAGTAGATTTCGAGTCCAGACAGCCCTTTATGTTTATATGTAATGCATATCACTGGTAGAAACATAATAGTTTAATGTAAAAAAAGAACTCGAATTGAGCTTAAATCATTGTAAAATAACATTAGAAAGTATTCAATCCTTAATGCCTACTGACTAATTTATTAAAAACTAAAAATATAAAATCCTTACAGGGCACTTGGAGCTCTCTGGTGACATATAGTAAAATAGCATTTGCCACAGGGCGAAGCAATTGATGCTCTCCCGTGACGGGGACCTTTGGCATTTTTCCACTCGTGCCACAATGTTGTTAAGCCGCAATATTGTCGTCGTGCCACAATATTGTTTATTAATAATCCCAAGAAGACGAAAGAATTAGAATGCAGTTTATCCTACATCTTGATAGCGTGCGGCCTGATGGCCAATTAGCTGGCGCTCTGGCCTTTGGTACCATAGGCTTTCAGGTTCGAATCCTGGCAGTGGCATGGATATTTGTGAATGGTTAGGAATCCACGATAAGCTGGAGGTTCCAGTCCCATTAGCCTAAAGTATGCACAAAATGATCGTAGAGTGACAACCCCAAAAAAACCCAATGTTCTCCAAATCTAGTACCCAATTTCTGCATACACCGAAATCGAGAGAAATATCACAATGAATAAATTTCGAAAATTATAGAGAATTTACTTTATGTCCAAACGTGTTTGTTGATTTAATGGCATCTTTAACAGATTCATATGTATAAAAATTTATCATAACGGAAATTAATAGTTTGTATACAGGACATTAATTTGATT
The DNA here is from genome assembly GCA_021605075.1 of Caerostris darwini. Lineage (NCBI taxonomy): Eukaryota > Metazoa > Arthropoda > Arachnida > Araneae > Araneidae > Caerostris > Caerostris darwini. The sequence goes on along the minus strand of BPLQ01015719.1, from coordinate 569,004 downwards.
ACTAATAAATATTTTTGCTACTTCTGACTGTCAATCTAAATTTTTTCTAATTCTTTTTTATTTTTTAAAATACCCAAGAACTATTAAAAATTTTATTTATTTTTAACAAAAAAAAAAAGTATGTAAAAAACTTATTAGAAGTGATTGAAATAAAATGCATTTACGGTATTTCTACAAAGTGCAGGATTCATAAATCTAAACGGAGTTTACAAAAATAAAAAAATTTTTACTCCTTTTTTTTTAAACATGGTAACAAAATAGTTAAAATTATCACCTACAGATGGATCTGCATAATTTCTTTCCGGGAAAATATGCAAATCTATCTAAGAAAAAATAGGATTCAACGATTAAGTTACGAACAAATTCTTCTAAAGTAACTACAATTTGAAATTTGAATTAAGGCATTGTTGAATTAGTTCATGACCATTGACACTGATATTTGAATGTGTGGATGTTAGTTTCATAAGAAAAACACTTTTTGTAAAACTATTTTATAATTAAACGAAGCGAGATACGCTTCGAATTTTAATGGAAAATGCAAAAAAACAAAATATTCTATCATTCCATAAAAAATATCAGAACATGAAATTTAGCGATAAATTCAACAATTACTTGTAAGATACTTTTCCGGTTCATAAATCAAAACAAATTTAATTAAAGAGCAAATTGAAATTTTTATAATTTTGCTCCTTCTGGGAGAAATGATCATTAGTAATTCATGTACATACATTTAATTACATTATTAATTAATGAAATAAATCCTCACTCTAAATTTATTGAAAAAAATCACCACAATAATAGCTAATAGATTAGCACGTGCATTATTAGTATCATCTTCTTTCAAATTTGTATTCGACATAATTAATTTTTCAAACATAAAAGTTATAATTATGTATAACTATTTTAGCGTGCTTTTATTTGAATGCAGCGAAGAGGACGGCAATTTTCTGACTTGAAGGATATGAAACAGCTAAATATGATTTTCATAAATGGAAATACAAATAAAAATATGAACAAATGTCATCATTTCACTGAATTTTGTAATCTTTCCTTAATTAAAGTAACTACAAACAAGAAAGGCGAGAGGTTCATATTATAAAAGATGTTCATCAATATAAAATTTGCGATATAGTTATTCCATTGTCGGTAGAATTTTTAAACACTAAAAGTGTAACAAAATCATGATTATTTCTTGAGATACACATGATCAATTTCAAGTATTTTGAGAAAAACGTAAAGTTTTGATGATCAGTAAAAATATTTTTAGTAGAACCATTCGTATTCAAATATAGACATTCTATTTGACATACAGTAAAACAATGGTTTTGTAGGATTGATTTGGTTTGTTTGTCGCTCTACGGTCATCTTATGCAAACTTTAGGCTAAACAGACCGGGACCTACAGTATAATGTGGATTCCGAACCACCACAAACACCCATGGCACCGCTGGTACTCGAACCCAAAACCTGCGGTACCGAGCGCCAGAGCGCTAGCCACTCGGCCATTCAGGCCCCATGGTTTTGTAGGAGCTTGTTTAAATAACAACATTCAAGCATAAAAAATAAAAAATAAAGAAAAAAAAGAGACGTTTCAGGGAAATCAAAAATCGTCCTTTGTTGCGCCAAAATGCCAAACGCCAAGACGTTGTTGTAGAAAAATTATGTTATTATGTAGAAAATTATCAAGTACAATTAAGGGCATTAAAGCATAATATGTTGGATAACATCCAGAAGCTGTAATTATTATACCATTAAGTCAATTAAAAAGGCATTACCCAATTTGGATTCAAAATGTATAATTACTTGGCGTCATATTTAGAAAAGATAATATTGCCACTAGTATAATGTTTCCTATTAGGCAAGGAAAAATCATACCAGTGGCAATATTATGTAGGAATATCAGGAATGTTTAGCTGCAATATAAATATCCCAACAATGAAAATTAATTCTGTTCTTCATTAATTAAAACTAAATTTAATTTAATTTAACGCTACAATTTTCGTTTGTTAAATAAATAAATATTTGAATTATTTTTTTAATTCATTTCTTTATTCTGATAAAATTCAAAGCACTTTAATAGTTTATTGCTCATTAATGTATGATTTCCCATTAGTAGTAATGTAATTATTAATAACATTAATCATTCGGGACAATAACAATCATATTAATTAGCATTAATCATTAATTAATATTAATCATGTTAATTAATATTGATTGTTCTAGTGAATAAAAAGGTGTTTAAATAATTGATATTTTTATTCATATTTAGGTATCTATCATTGTGCAAAGATGGATTCATGTTATACAAGCTGCGAAATATTGGTGTGTATGGAGACTGCATATTTTGGTAGACATCATATTACGCTGTCTTTACAAAAATTAAAAAAAATATATTATTTTATATTTGTTTTATTTTCTTTTATCAAAGTTTTAGATGTGAAAATATTATCGGCGAACATTCTGCAATCTTCTATAGAGGAAAGTGGTGTTAAAAAAATAAATGTATTTTTAATCACATCAAAATTTAAAAGTTAGAGAACTTGAAAAACATTTTTTTTATCACAATAATTGCGAACAAGAAATAAACAATTATTAAATGTGCTTTAATATTTACAATTAATAATGTAAAATAATTGTTTGCCCTTTTTTATTCATTTATGCACACACATTATAACTATAATACATCATAAAAATACTTCATACTATATATTAATACATCATTCACTGGTGGAACTTCAGAACTACAGTTTATAAAAAACACACACACAAAATATAAAAATATTTATTAAAATGCAAGTAATACATATAGAATTACACGTAAAATATGTCAAAAAATTATAAGTAAATGAAATGGGTAAGCAAAGTGAAAAAAATAAAAGTAAATGCTTAGATTTCATTTTTAATGAAAATTAACATACAAATTTAAAAAAAAATTCATATTTATAAGAAAATAAATATGCAAGGAACATGACAAATAAATATTGTAAATACATAACATTACACATAAGCATAATACATATATTGAACCAACTTTAAGTTTGTTGCCTATTCTAGTATACATGTTTACTAGCAAAACATGAAAACACTGGTATCATTTTAATAATACATTTAATTTAATTTATTATACTTACCAATATTAATGTTATTTATTATTTAATCTTTCTTTTGCCTTCAATTAATAGTCAAAATTTATTTCTAAAATTACTCTACTGTGTTTGGTGGACAAGTAAGAGCCATATAAGAAGTCGATCAACATTAATTTTTTCATATTATAGAAAACAATCTATCTCAAATTTGCCGTACAATCACAACAATATGGCTCCTCCATAAATAATAGGAATTTTCATTTTTAAAAGCAAGTCTTTCTTTATATATATACACTAAATATTAAGTTTGTTTTTATCAAAATATTGATTTTCAGATATATATATATATATATATATATATATATTTGTGATTTTCAACTTGTTCTTCACTGTACATTAGCGTAATGTATTAGAAAAGATGGGCAACGAAAATCTTTTAAAGTCATGAATTTAAGGAATTCAAAAATAATAAATTTGAGTGCCATATGTTTAAGATTTTAAAGTAAAGTTACCAATTTTGTGTTTTGCACAATCAGACAGATGAATTAACAACCATGAGCATGGGGAATTTACAACCAAAGGGAATTACAACCATGAACAAGGGGAATCAACAACCATGGGCATGAGAAATTAACAACCATAAGCATGAGAAATCAACAACCATAGGCATGAGAAATTAACAGCCATAAGCGATAAATCAACAACCAAAGGGAATTACAGCCATTATTAAAGGAATTAACAACCATGAGCCTGAGGAATTTACAACCAAATTTCAAACCATGAGCAAGGGGAATTAACATTCTTCCGAAAAGACTTTCAGTGGACGGATATCCACCTTTGTTAAGAGACATCAAAAGAAATCATCAATGTGCAATCAACCTGCTGAGGTTTACACATACAATGACAATAGTCTAAGAGTTTCCTGGCTTTTGAACGAGATTATTGTAATACATGCAGCAATTGATTCGGCTGTCTGTCTTCTTAAACATTATTTTACGTTCGCCAACATTGATCCACAAATCGCCCTACATATGCATTTTCTATTTAAATAAAACGTGCCCAAATCTTTTTCTCCAATGGCCAACCATTACAACCAGCTTTTTACAAAATGCTTTTCTATTCTATAACTATCAGAATAAGAAGGGAAAAAAACCTTCATCCATCTTTTATTAATATTCTTCAATAAATTTTTGGAAGACATTATCTATTTCTATGGTATCTCGGTCTCATAGGTGATTTCGATACATTGTGCTATACATAAAATGTAACAATGAACAATGAATGAGTAATATTTTTTAACAACAATCGTTTTTCATACAATCATTTTAAACAAGCGGTAAAAATATAATTTTATAAAAAAAAAATACATTTATATTTTAAAAAAGGAATCACTTTTTTTTTTTATTTCATAAGTTTTCATTTATTATTACTGTTTAGTAAATTATAATTGACGCTGACAAATAAGATACAATTAAAAAAGTTAGAAATAAATTTTTGCAACATTCATGAAACATTCTCAAATATATGTAAGTACTTCTATCAAGAGTTTATTAAAATTCACCAACATAATGAAATGAACTGAAAATTAAATCACAAAAGATATTCAAATTCAACACTCAATTTAAATGAAATAAATATATTCAAAGGTATTCAAAGATATTCAATTCAAATGAACAACAAAACATAGTTCTCAGAACTGTAATTACAATACTCTAAAATTATAAACAAAATGAAAAAATAAATTAAATATAAATTTAAATAATTTTAAGTAACATAAAAAATTGGTCACAAATGATTTACTTAGATTAGAACATAGAAAATATACGAATTTTCATTTAATACAAAATAACAAAACTATGAAAAAAATCATGCTCACCCTTCATATAAGGATATTGCTTTCCAGCTCCCTTGACGTTTTTTGAAATGTGCTTTCATAATTCTGAAGTTCAGTGCACGAACTACAAATTCACTAATAATAATAATTATTATTCTATTAAAATTTTATATTAAAATGATGAATGAAATCTGAATGAAAATAAAATTTGATGCTCCAAGTATACTAATAATAATTATTATTCTACTGAAATTTGATATTAAAATGATGAATGAAATTTGATGCACCAGCTCCACTAATAATAATTATATTCCTACTGAAATTTGATATTAAAATGATGAATGGAATTTGATATTTCAGACCACTAATAATAATTATTATTCTACTGAAATTTGATATTAAAATGACGAAAGAAATTTGACGCACCAGGTCCACTAATAATAATTATTTTTTACTGAAATTTGATATTAAAATGATGAATGAAAATAAAATTTGATGCGCCAGGTTCAAGAATAATAATTATTATACTACTGAAAGTTGATATTAAAGATAGACTCATTTCATAAATTATTTTGATGTCTTACAAAAGCGAAACATAATTCTATTATATTAAACTTTTGGATATGAACGCCACTTATTTTAGATGTTTAAAGTATAATACATGTCACAGAATTCCATCAACTATTGACGAAGAAAAATAGTTTTTAATGTTTCTAATAGTTAACATAAATCCTAATTAAGCGTTGATTTCAGCAGTTGATGATGCTCTTAGTTTTCCAAAGAGTAAGTATGGATTTATAAATTTTCGTATTTAAGTGAATTGGAGTGTGATGATTTGGACAGTAAATACTATATAGAAGTCGAGTGCCTGAACTAAAAATTTACTACTACTAATTATTATTCTATTGAAATACGTCAGCGTTTTTTACGTCAGCCTGTCTATGAATATTACATCGTCGTAAAAATAATGTCAACAAAAAAAATTCTCCATCACAAAAAGGAATCACATTAGAGTAAAACCTTAATTCCTTAGCGTAATTTCTTAGCAAATATTGATCCAATTTTGAAAGTTTCTTTTATTTTCAGTTTATTAGGGCTTTATATTAGAAATAACCTTGCCAATTCTGATGAAATTTTGATGTAAATTGTAGCCGTGCATAGCAGGGTGGATACACACACACAGAAACTTTGAGAAATATATAGAAAGATTATGAGTTTAAATATTTTGTCATGAAATAATTGGAAATTTTTAACTATTCCATCTGTTGTATCATGCGTAAAAAATGTTTTCTACATAATAACTCATTTTCTCTTATTTCCAATTTTACGATATATTATAAAATTCAACTGAAATTAACTGTTGATTCTTGTATTCGGTAACAAAAATTAACTGTTGCATCATATACTTTCTATTTAATTCATTTCCAATTTGTGATATATTATATAATTCAACTAAAATTAATTGTTGATTCTGTATTCGTTAACAAAAATTAACTGTTGCATCATGAGTAAAAAATATTTATATTTAGCTCATTTTCTCTCATTTCCAATTTGCGATATATTACAAAATTTAACTGAAATTAACTGTTGATTTATGTATTCGTTAACAAAAATTAACTGTTTCATCATGAGTAAAAATATTTTTTCTCATTTTCTCTCCTTTCCCATATATTATAAAATTCAACTGAAATTAACTGTTGATTTTTGTATTCGTTAACAAAAATTAACTGTTGCATATGCGTAAAAAATATGTTTACTATTTAACTCATTTTATCTCATTTCCAATTTACGGTATATTATAAAATTCAACTAAAATTAACTGTTGATTCCTGTATTCGTTAACAAAAATTAACTGTTGATTCTTGTATTCGTTAACAAAAATTAACTGTTCATGAACAAAAATTAACCATCAAAAAAATTCTTAGCTTTTCTCTCATTTCAATTTGTTATTACAAAATTTAACTGAAATTAACTGTTGATTTATGTATTTGTTAACAAAATTAACTGTTGCCAGATAAAAAAATATTTATATTTAGCTGGCCAATTGGCTAGCGCTCTGGCCTTTGGTATGATGGGCTTTAATTTCGAATCCTGGCGATGGCATGGACGTTTGTTAGTGGTTCGGAATCCGCGTTACTCTGAAGGTCCTGTCTAATTATCCCAAAATGAGCAAAAAATCTTCGTTGAACGCCAACCAACCAACCAATAAATACAGTTAAAATTAATAGTTACGCTGTAATTAGACCGAGCTTTATGTCAAGTATTTTCCACTAAAACAAAACACTTGAACAAAATACATTTAATAAAAACTATGCTAATATTCAAGTAGGTATAAAAAAGAAGAATTTAAAAAATTTCAGTCTTCGAAAATCTCGGCTCTTTGAAATATAATAAATTGTTTTTCACCTCATGCCATATCGTTTTATTATCTTTAATGGAAAGCATGAAAAATTTAATAATTTTTTTTTATGCTAGTCAAAGAAAAAATTCATTTCCTCGCAGTTTAGAAATTACTTACAATAATCATCATAATCATAATTTAATAATAATAGATATAAGCAGTAAAAAATAAATGAATTAAATTAAAAATTAAAATTAAAATAAAAAAATTAAAAAAATAATAAATAAAAAAATGTAATTCCAGAATTAAAACTAAAATTCTGAAAAAAAAAATAGTTCATTGATAAATATGACATTGATAAATAAATGAATAAATTACGAATGATTATTATAGTAAAAATTCTCCTATTTGTAAAAAAAATTTTAAAATTTGTAAAAAAAAAAAAAAAAAAAAAAAAAAAAAAGATTAATTTGCCTACAAACGAAGAGTCAATAATACCGTAATAATACATTTTTCTTGCAGTGACGATTCTCGATTCAGTGACCGATTTTCTGATTTTTTGATAAAAAAATATTAAAATACTTTTGCATAAAATATTAAAAATAGAATAAAATATTAAAATACTGAAAATGATTGAATTTTAATCGCTTAGAATAATAAAGAACTAGAATAACATACCAAACGCAAAAATGACATAGTAAAAGAGCATTTAATTTTCAAATAGCAAATTTATTTTTTGACTATGCAGAACAAATGATAATTACAATTCCGAAAAACATTTTCTGATATTATTTTCCATTACTTATATCGAAAAATAATATTTCTTTATAATAAAAATAATAATAAGATATATAAAGTTTAAATAAAAATACGGTAAAATGGCTGGCGCGTGGCTTTCTTTGGTGATTTTTGCTTGGCGCCAATTTAGCGCCAAACAACGGTTCGTGTTTTTAGCTGAAGTGCAACCCTACCACGAGCGTAGCTCGACTTCGCGAAACAGAATTATTTGAATAAATACAAAAAAGTTAAAGATAACAAAAAAAAAAAAAAAAGAAAGTGTTTATTTTCAATAGTTTATCTGAAAAATATGCAACTTAAAAAAAAAAAACTAAAATTAATTAATTTAGGATAATTTATAACAGTATGTAGTTCAAAAAAATTTAAAGGGATTGAAAATTTGAACACGATATAGGGAGAGTGTGAGCTAATAGAAGGAATTGAAAAATTAAAAAAAAAACGGGGGAAAAAAATGATTATTTTAATAATTGAAAAAAAAAACGGAAAAGGATAACTTATAACAGTATATAGAATTTAAAGGGGGAAAAAAAGCTGCGTTTCGCCGATCAATATAATTTTATTTCATCGAGTAATATAATTTAACTAATTTCGCCGATAAATATAATTTCATTTCGTCGATTAATATAATTTAAAATTAAAAGCATTGATTTTATAAAAAGAAATGCCGAAATGAACAGATTATGATAATGTACATAATTTTAAAGTAAACAAAACAATTTTTAAAGGGAAAAAAAACATTTTGCCAATTTTAATGCAATAAAATTTAAAAAAGAAGCCAGTTTCTTAATGAAACAATAAAAAAGAAAAAAAATGCTAAAATGAAAATGCTATGGTAATATTAATTATTTTAGTAAATAGTTATTACAGTAAATGTAATTTTATTAATGTAATTTTATTTAGTAATATTAGTATAGTGAATTATTTAGTAATAGTTATTATAGTAAATTTAAAGAAAAACGAAGCGATTTTTAAGAAAAAAAAATCGCCATTTTGGCCAATATCCATCCATGTAATAAAATTTAAAAAAAGAATGAAAAAAAAAAAAAAAAAAAAAAAAAGCATAATTTTTATAAGAAAAAAAAATGTTAAATTGAACAATATTATAACTGAAAACTGTTTTTCACCACATGCCATATCGTTTTTTTATCTTTAATGTAAAGTATGAAAAATGTAATAATTTTGTTATTTTAGTTAAAGGAAAATCACTATTTTCTCGCAGATTAGAAGTTACATAAAGTAATCATCAGATATAGCAGTAAAAAAAAAAAAAAAAAATTTAAGATTAAAAAAAAAAATCGACATTTTGATAATGCCCATGTGAAAAAAATGTAATGAAAAATGAAAACAAAAGTTTTTTAGTAATAGTTATTATAATAAAGAATATAGTTTTTTTATAAATAATACATGCTGAAGTGAAAAACTACGATATTGCACAGTAATTAAAAAAAAAAAAAAAACTAAGTAAATTTAAGAAACACATTTAAAAAAAATTGCTGCAATGACCAATAACAAATGTAATGAATTTTACCCAAGGGTCAAAAAATCGTTCCTTAAATAATTCGTTATAACGCCCGAACTGAAATCGTAAATAACATTTGAATTCAAAAATAAAAACAATTATTTCATTTATTATTAGAGATGTTGCGAATGGCATCGGTAAGCACCCAATCAAAAGTAAAAATTCATTTTAAAAGATGCCGATTATCAGCAGAAAAAAAATATGACTGCTAGAAGTATCGAGCGAAGTTAGGAGCAACAAGTAATATAAAAACAAATTTTTTAAAGTCATTTCCTTCTTTTTTTTTCACTCTATTGCAGAAAGTCCTTTATAAATAATTTTCATTCATTTTTTCTAAGTTTATCTGGCACCATCTATTGGTAGATACATGCAACTTAAATCTAAAAAAAACCTAAAATTATGTAATTAAATTATCTACTACAAGTTTAAAAAAAAGTATTTGAACTTGAGTGGATGGATGGATAAGAAGTATTTTATTAACGATTGAAAATTTGAACAAGTTAGGGAGAGTGTGAGCTAATAGAAGGAATTGAAAAAAAACAGTAATCTCGAATTACAGTAAAATAATAAAAGCAAAAATAATAAAGGCTAATATAATAAAAGCAAAAATAATAAAAGCTAATATAATAAAAGCAAATACATACGATAAAAATAATAAAAGCAAATATATTAGGCTATATTTTAAATTTAATTAAAAACTTTTTGATGATTTAAAATTAAAAAATATAGAATACATTAACAAGAATACTCAAACACGATCGCTTCAAATTTCAAACGTAAAAAATTAAGAATAATAATATCCAGAAAAATAAGCTAAATTAAAATCAGACGATTTTTTTATATTATTGCCAATTTGTAGTTACATTATTTTAAAAATTGAACAATATGTATTAAATGAATAATAAAAATATTTGATAATAAAATAAAAATAATTAATAATTAAATGAATAAATTAAAATCAGACGATTTTTTATATTATTTCCAATTTGTAGTTACATTATTTGAAAAATTGAATAATATATATTAAATGAATAATAAAAATAATTGATAATAGAATAATAATAATTAATAATTAAATGAATAAAAATAATTAATAATTGAATGAATAAAATAATTAATGATGAGCAAATGAGAAGAAAGTGCCGCGTGAATATATGAATATTTCTCCCATATAAAACTAAAATTAATTAATTAAATTTAATGAATTAATTAATATATGAAAAAACTGTATTAGCATCCATTGCCATCCACTACAAGTTCAAGAAAAATTTATTTGAACTTCAGTGGATGAATAAAATTCTTCTAAATACTACTTCTTTTAAATAAAATACTATTATTTCTTCTAGATAAAATACTATTATATAATAAAATAATTAAATACTATTCTTCTAAATAATACTTCTAAAAAATATATTTATTTAATAATGGCCAAAGTAGTGAAAAACCAATGTGTTAAAAAAATACATTTGTGCATCCATATATTCAAAAATTATTCGAAATGATGAGAAAAAATTAACTTTGATTTTAAAATAATATTCTTGCGAATATATGTGACAGATATTGGCGGTTTTATTTATGAGTTCACAAAATAATTAAATTATATTCCGCGAACTCATGATGCGCGTGCATCTTGGAACATCTAATGTAACAGGTAATATGAATATAAAAATATCTATAGTGAATCTAAATCTAAAATGGGGATATGTAATTTTATATGCGGACAGCAGAGTTATGATACATTTCCAAAGGGGCCCATAAGATCATTTGGTTTGGCCACCCCTGATCTAGCAGCTAACTCGGATTGACAAAAGTTGCTTTGGGTTGTCTAGCAGATAATTTGGATTGCCAAAGTAGTTTCGGGTTGTCTAACAGATAATTCGGATTGTCAAAAGTTGCTTCGGGTTGTCTAGCAGATAATTCGGATTGTCAAAAGTTGCTTCGGGTTGTCTAGCAGATAACTCAGATTGCTAAAGTCGCCAAATAATAACGTGTCCTACATTGCAATTTGTCCAAAAATACCCAAATCAAAAGTAGACTTATAATCTTTGAAAATATACGAACATTTCTAGATCAGTTTCATAAAAATATTTCAATATTTTAATAGGTTTAAAATAAGAAAGTAGCTCTAAAATAAATTCAAGCAAATTATTATATCTCTCAAAATAAAACTTTTAATCCTGCAGTTGATAATAAATTTGAACTTTTTTTTTTATCTAATACATCATCTCATAACAAATTTAATTAATTGAATTTTTCTACGCTCCAACAATATAATTATTTTAACTTTTTAACATCATGTCCTGATATTACGTCTAATTTATTTACTTCTATCAAAACAATTTTGACTTTTTAACATCATGTCCCGATATTACATCTAATTTATTTACTCCTATCAAAAAACTTTTACAATTTGCTTATTTTTCAAAGATTATTTTCTCAACTATTAAGAAATAATATGATAAATGCTTAAGTGGAATAATACTACTAAAAATTTTCATTCAATAACTTTTGCAATCATTATATTTTTCATTTTTTGTATTTGCCATCGAATCAGGGCCATTCAATTCGTGTAACCTACCAATTATGAGCAAAATGAAACCTTTTTTTATTGGAGTACGGGGAAAAAAACTTACCTGCACATACTAATGAATTTTTTTTTAAGACTGATGCCAAAAAAAAGTGGATGTGTCATATGTTTCTGAAACTGCGCATGCCCGGCCAAGCTCCGCCCACTTCATTGCAAGTCAGACGCAAGCTGCATTCCTACTGTCTCGATTATCATAATCGTATTCACCGTTCTGCAGCTATCCAAGCAACCTAGTTTAGTGGGAATTTGAGAAACAAACAAACTCTGTTGACTTTTACTTTAGGTGTGCTTGTTTATGTGGCACCTCCGAAATAACGAAAACATGTTTTCCAGAATTTTGCGACTGCAGATGCATCACTTTAAACAAAACTCCAAACTGAAGACGCAGTTTCTAGAATGTTCCAACACGCAAAAAAGGGTCACGCCACGAATCCTTGACGTGGACTCCGCGTGATGTTTTCAGACAAAAAAAAAATCTATATTCATATATTTGTAGATCTATCGCGCATTGCAATCGCACCATCTGGGAATAAATTTAAAAGTTATTAACTTTTTTTTGCAGCTGGTTTTTAATTAACTACGTTGGCAAAAAAAAGAAAAAAAATTCTCAATAATTTTAATTAAATTAATGCATTGATAATGATGCAAAATGGAAAGGACCGTTTCAAAGCAAATTGTATTAAAAATTTATAAAATATAATTTTCTAAAAAGATACGTTTCATTTAATAATGTAAATTGTGATGCTTTAGTGCATCATATTACAGTTACAAAAAAAAAAAAAAATCAGTAGTTTAGGAATTTAATGAAATTTATTTATTCCAAGTATTTATGCAACAATTATTCATTTCCCATCATATTTTTAACTATGAGCAATTATAGTTTCCTTCAATTATAGTTATTAAATATGATGCAAATTTATTTTAAACTATGATGCATTAAAGCATCGTATAAAAGTTACAAAAAAATGTAAATGTAAAAATATAAACTCAAATTTAATGTACAAATTTAAACTCAAACTCAAATTTCGTATTTGTGTGACTTTTTCTTTCTGAAACAACCAATTGGATATAGCATTGTGTGGTGAAACGGATGCTAATGTATTTAAATTATAATTTATTTCGATAATAACATGAATCCTAAAGGTAATGAAAATCACAGAAGCGTAATCATAACATGCATTAATTAAGCACAATATTCGTGCTTGCAGTAATTTGGCATCTTATTTATTCATTTACTTGCAGAAACTGGGACGGCAGAATATTTGCTTTGAATATTTCATTCATTTGCAAAATATTTCTTACAGTAACATCGCTTGTATTAAACGATTTAGTTACCATGCAATAAATAATAATGAGATAAGATAATTAATAATAAAAAAATTATTATTTGAAAAAAAAAATTGATAATACTTTTGAGTCTATAAATACTAATTCACAGTTAATATATATATATATATATATAATATCACGAATATATATATATATATATAGATAGATATATGAATTCTTCAAAATTATTCATAGCGATCATGTTTTTTAAAGATATCTTACTCCGTTTTTCTATATTATATTCACATGGATATATTAGGGTTTGCATTTATCATGAAGTACCACGCAAAAGTTAAAATTACATCAATTTTCAAATTACATCAATCATCATTAACATCAATTTTTATTAAGAAAAACTTCTGATGCAATGCATTTCACTAAAAATAATGCTTCATAACTGCAGCAACCGTTAAACCGAAATTTGTAAATGCTAAATCTTTTTTTGAAAGATTTAGAAATCTTTTGCAAAGATTTTCATATAAAAAGCTTATGCAGTTATTTTTATCATACAGTTTGAAAATAAAGACATTAATCACACTGTTCTCGATCTTTCTTTCTGGAAAAACTAAAAATACTACATTTCGTTCTCTTAAGCGATATATCCTACAAACATGCATATCATGATCTGCCATTGTAGAAAACACAAAGCACGCGATCTGATGTTTGCCGGAATAGGGAAATTGTCTCATTGGATGTTAATCTAGGGAGTAATTTTCCAGAAATACCATTGGCTGCCTAATTCTTATGATAATAATCCAATAGAAAATTTCGGGGTCAACTTTACCGATATTTAAAGAGGTAGATAGTAACTTTTTGGGCATTTCTGTTACAGATACCTTCTGAAGTTTTTTAGAATTTATTGATGGTCTCTATATTCGTAGTTGTTGCATGGAGTCTATATTTTAGACAATCAAGATTAAATAAGGTGGAACTTGGATTAGACTGGTATTTAGCGTGTCCAGCTTCAGAACTGAGGGACATTAATGCGAATCCTAACAAATGAATGAAACCAAGAGTTTCATGTCTCCATTGGGTATAGGTTTTGATTTGTCCCTCTACGGTCATTTCATTTTTTCATCACTTTAGGTTAATTAGACAGGGACCTACAGTTTAACGTGGATTCCGAACCACTAACAAACATCCATGCTGTGGTACCAACTGCCTCATTGCGTATAAACATATTAAATCCGTAGATTGCAAAGTTTATTTATTCGATTTGAAGAAGTGAGTTGACGGTGCAATTCCACTGATGTGGGTGGAGAAGATGATTGACCAATGTCCGAAGCAACAAATGTTCGAAATGGTCAGCTAGACTAAATACGATATAACCTGGAGTAGACTGATATTCAGCGAGTTCAGTTTCATAATTGAGGGACATTAATGTAAATCCTAACAAATGAACCAAATCGAGAGTATTGTGTCTCAATTGGGTATAGGCATATTAAATCCGTAGAATGAAAAGTTTATTTATTCGATTTGAAGAAGTGAGTTGACGGTGCAATTCCACTGATGTCGGTGGAGAAGATGCTTGACCAATGTCCGAAGCAACAAATGTTCGAAATGGTCAGCTAGACTAAATACGATATAACCTGGAGTAGACTGATATTCAGCGCGTTCAGCTTCAGAATTGAGGGACATTAATGTAAATCCTAACAAATGAACCAAATCGAGAGTATCGTGTCTCAATTGGGTATAATCATATTAAATCCGTAGAATGAAAAGTTTATTTATTCGATTTGAAGAAGTGAGTTGACGGTGCAAATCAGGTCAGTTTAGCGGTTTTTTTTAAACAATTCGTAAAAGCGTTCTCGACCTCGATTGAAAAAAATAAGGTTAAAGAAGATAGAAAAACCTTTATTGTGTAGAAGTTTAATATTAACTTTTCCGTCTTTGTAATTAAAAATATTTTACAAAACTGTTCGTAACTGGAGCATTAAGAAACATCAAGCTGGAAATCGTGCAAACAAATTCTAAAGATATTTCTTTCAACACATGGATTGGATTGATACGACGCAAGATGAAGAAAAATAAATCAATATAAATTGAAATATAAAATTTTCTGCTGAGCAAGATATAGTTTTCATAGGCATTTTCATATATTATTTTTAGGAAATTGTTTCATTTATAATTTAAAAGAGGTTTTAATTATTTTTTTTAATTTTTTAAATCCTAATTTTAGGTTTGTAATCTAAATTTAAACCTAACCTAAATTTAAGTTTTCATTTATACCTAATTTTAAATTTTCTTTTAAATCTAAATTTAGGTTTTCATTTATACTTAATTTTTTTTAATCTGCAAATGTATAATATTGTAGAAATTTCTTATTTAGAAAGAAAATAACTTACTGAAATTAATAATTTTTGCAATAAGTGCGTAATGCTTAATTTTTAAGTAAAAAAGTAATTTTTTACATTTAACGACATCTGCTGAAATCAGAAAACATCTACACACATTACGATAAATTGTATTTATTATAACTTTTTTTAAATTTCTAATTGTTTTTTTTTCTTTAAATAGATTGTATATTAACTCACATATATTTCTTTTTTGCTGACGAAATCAATACGCCATAAAAATTAGTTTATTCAATTCGTCTTAGGTCAATATAAATGAATTTTTCTATTAAAAAAATTATTATATAAAAATTATTATATTATTATATATGTATAAAAAATACGAGAAGTATTTATACGAAAATTCCAAACTAAAAATAAGTTTCAAATTTATAACATTAATTATTCAATCTTAAAATATCACTATTCACTCAAAATATCGCTATTCATCACTATTTTACGCAATGATAATAGGATATATACACATTTTTTTAATTATTATTTTTTACTTTTCATTATTATATACTGTATAAATAATGTATACATCTTTAATAAATACACAAATAATTAAAACAAATAAATAATGACCATGATAATTCAAAGGTGAAGTTTAACTTCATGTTGATATTTCACAGATTTAAACTTAACGCCTAACGTATATGATGACAATATAAAACAAATAAAATTTTTATAAGAAAATAAAAAATTCATAAAAACCTGATTGTAGTAAAAAAATAAAATTAATAAATTAAACAGCCGTATATATATATATATATTTTTTTTACATTTTAAAATACAAGGAATTAAATAAGTACAATTTTTTAAAATTATAAATTATGCTTTAAAATCAAATAAAAAAATATTCCAATTACATTTCTGACGCATAAATTAATGTTATATAATCTGACAATGTTTTTGCGACACTTTAACATGAGACATGACATGCTTTACACTAAAAAGGCATTCAACTGTTAGTATGATTAACAATAAGTAAAACAACAAAATTATTAATAAATTTTCGATATTTACATTGATAGCTTATTGAAAATCACATTGTTTACTGCACGTATACTGTATGTTGCACGTATACTGCATGTAACATACGTGCATGCAGTATACGTGCAACATATCTAAGAGGCTTTACACATAATAAGTAAATAGTTCTCCACAGTTAATGATTTATGATTTATTTATAAAATATTTTTATTACAAAGCACAAACAATTTAGAGCACAAATAATCAATAATTTAGAGTCATACACAATCGATTTGATATACGCCAAAACGGCATACTTTATTTTTCCCAAATGGGAATTTATTTTTTGTGAAAGTTACACATGATTACGTAGAACTGCGAAAATAGTCCGATAATGTAAAGACTAAACTTTAAGATGATTAACATTAGAGACTAAAGACTTTATTTATATATATATATATATAGATAGATAATGAAAAGAAGAATTAGTCACACGATAGCATTAAAAAAACAATAGTGATGTAACAGTTAAAAATAAGTAGGATTGCGAAAAAAGTTAGATAAAATAACGGTTAATATTACAGATTACAGACATTTAAGAAACTAATTTTTTTTAAAATAGTAGTTAAGTGACACGATAACACTAAAAAAATCAATCTTGATGTAACAGTAAAAATCTATATTGTAATGTACTAAAACCAATTTATATCTAAAATTTTAAAAAATTATAACATTAGGACATAATAGAATTTTGTAAATTTCAATATATGTATATATATATATATATATACTCGGCAACTATTTGGAATCTTATTTCTAAATTCTGTTTTCATAAAAAACTAATTTTTAAATTTTATTATCGCTGTGTTAAAAATACACTTAAAACAATAAATTTGCATTCAAGTTACAAAATATTATTACTAATGATTAAACTAATAAATTAATTTATGATAAAACAATTATGATGATAAAACTAATGAAAAAACTATCACAATGATATCACAATGATAAAATTAATAAATTATACTACATTTTTGTTCTCAAATGCAACGCCTTTTCACTATTTCAAGAAATTATAATTCAATCTACAGAAATAAATGTACTGATTAAAATTAGGCATACATTGATTAATAAAATGAAAAATATTTGTAAAAAAGTTGTTCATATCTAATAAATAAAGCATGGAATAAATGATAATTCTTAAACTAACATATTTCAAATTATTGGTATATACAGTTTAAAAAATGCTTTCGAAACATTTAAAAATTACACATATGTTTACGAGGATTGGGAGGAAAAACCAAGCAAGTCCTTCATGGAGTTTTAAGAAAATCTTTTTTTAAAATAATGTAACACTTAAATTTCTGAACTTAAATAAATTTGGTAGCAGTGTATTTATTATAAATGAAGTTTAACCAAAAAATTGCAAAAAAATTTTGTTTTCCTCCTGGCGCCATCTATGAATCATTTGCTACACTACTAGTTAGCCATATTGCTAATAGATGGCGCCATGTTTACTTTAAGAATCTTTTTAATTTTTTTATCCTTTTTTACTTTTAATTCTTAAACTATATGTTTAAAAAATAATTTTTTTGTGAAAATTTAATTACTTTTTTTTGATCAAATGGTATTTAATAAGAGAAATTTAGAATCCAAATTTTTAAAAATATTATATAGAATTTCTTTAATGCTTTTACAGATTTTTAAATTTTTTAATTTTCTGTGACATTGAAAAAGAAAATAAATAATCCAATTAATTCGAATAATCCATAAATAATCCTATTAATTCAAATAAAGAACCTTTTTTAAAATTTTTTTCCCCCAAAATCATATTTGTTCCGATGTCAATGGTATTGAATACGAAATAAATGTCACTCCAAAATTAAAATGTTATTCATGTAGAAAAATTATAAAATTCGAAATAGCACGCAAACTAGTAGTAGTAGCAAAAGATATATGCATAAAAATCATATTGAAATGATTAACAAATCAAAAGTAGAGCATAGGCATAATTTTATCTATTCAAATAATAAATAATAAGAATATTAAAATATTAACTTGTCCAATCTTGTCCTTTATTTTGAAGAAAGTATCTCATATTTTAAATGATTTGTTAAGACAGTGGGCTCCATATACTCATTGTAATTTGCCCAGGAGCCACACACATACAAAAATTAGATATTATCCGTCACATATTTATTTATAAAATGTTTTTAAAAAATATATATTAATTGGAGAGAATGTTTGTTTACAAACTGAAGTTTATCTAAATAAACTTGTGCATTTTAATGCATAAACTAGCAACATCCATAGCTACATAGCTGTGCACAATTTCAAATTGGAACAAGTTTGTGGCAATCTCATAAAGTACATTATAAATTTTTGAAGGAAAACTTCGATGTCTTGATTGCAGTACTCTATAGAGTAAAAATGAAAAAAAAAAAAAAAATCGTATATATATGGACACTGCATCCAAGTTAACATTTTTTTTTATTATTTTATTTCCAATGGCAGATTATGAACAGTTACAGCAAAAAAAGAACAAAGAAAAAAAAAACATACAACATACAACTACAACAAAATAATACAACAAAACATGCTGAAACAGAGTTCATTAATCTAACAATAATGCCAAGTTGCAGATCTTTTAGCCACTAAAAAGTGTTACCAGGTGCACCACGGGGAGGTAGATCTTCTGCGCACCCCCAAGTTAACATGTTACTGATAAAAGATATTTCCTAGCTTGTAATAAATTATGACAAAAATAAGTAAACATTTTTATACTATTTAAATTATTTTTTAAAATTAAACTAGGTCTAGATCATGTTCAATGCATTCATTTTTTTTATCATTTTAAAAAAATATGATATTTAATGCAAACTTTATTTATAACGGGGGTTCTAAATGTTTTGTTTTTTAATAATTCTGCGATATAAACCCAATAAAAACTCAATAAAGAATAAATTGAAATAGAAAACATTTTATTTTTCTCAAGTTAATGAAATTTGTTCGCCCCAATGATTAAACCTTAAATTAAAATTAACTTTTTAAAAACTGAAATTTATTTTTCACTTTCTTTAAAGCAGTTATGTCATTCTAGAAGATAGAACTTGCGCATTTAAAAAAAGAGAAGCATTTCAGTCCTTTTATAGCTTGCAGAATCTTAAAAAATTTATTTTATACAAATATTTTATCACATTAAAAAAACAACGATTTAGTACAAATATAAATCATAAATTCATAAAATTAATCACGTAATATAAAAAAAATATACACTACATACATTACTTGCGTAATATAAAAAAATTAATTTTACATTAAATATTAAAAAGAAACGAAAAAGTGATTATTAGAAAAATTCTAGAAAAAATATAATGTTACGGAAATAATAAAGACATCAAATACATTTTAATCTAAAGTAAAATATCCATGTAAATTTGCAAGTGAATTTTTTAAATTAAAAAATAAACATACCTTGTATCCATTTGTAATCAAAAGATTGACCTCAAAAATAACACAATTTCGTCGTGTGAAATAAAAAAGTAAATATAAATAAAAAGGAATTAAAAAGAATAAGCAACGAACGAAAAAATCAGAACAGAACAAAAAAATTTTTAAAAAAGAACACAGTAAAAAAAAGATTTACTTTAATTTCAACAAAAACATAGATAAATTTATCAAATAAGAATAAAAATACGTAAAAAGTTGTTCATTCAATTTTCATACGTAATTCTTTTACAAACGATTTTAAACAAAAATTACGATTAAAAATGATTAAAACGATTTTAAACAAAATAGTTTGAGAGCACAAATTATCAATATAAATAATTTGTATTAAATTAAAAAAAATATCAGAAATCGTTTTGTGATTTTTTACTAAGCATCAGATAACAAAATAATCAATTTAGAGGAAAAAATTGAATTTTTAAATTCATATTTTTTTTTCAATTTTAGGAAACAATCACGGGCATACGTCTCTTGTTTAATATATGGAGAAATTAAATTATACTATATATTTGTCATTTAATTACGGCCATTTAACCACATTATCTGTAACGTACTTTGTGGATAAAATATTTGGAACTTTTGGTTTAATTATGGAAATTAACTAGAAAATTATTTTAATAAAAAGAATGAGAATAAAACGGTTTTATTAAATCGTATTATTTCTATACAAGTTTCGAGTTTATTTGCATAAAAAAATAGCTCGAATTAAAGAAAATTAAACATGCAAGTTATCTACTGCAAAGTGTCGAATTCAAAATAAACACGCTAGAAAAATACAAATCATATCAATATATTTTTCACAGATTAAAAAACATGGATATATCTTCAAATGTTTCGATACTATGCAATTTTGCGAAATAATTTGGTGCATATTTTTTACGTTAATTATAACTCTACTTTAGCCTCATTTTAACGTTAATTTCGCTTTTATAAAATTAAAAAAAATAATAAGTCAACTACAAAAATGGCAACTTTATATGTGTAATAATGTGATACAAAGGACACTATATATGACAACATAAATACATATATATGAAAGAATGAAATTCTACGAATTCTATTTTGTCATTGTGGATTAAATAATCTATTTTAAAATATTAGTAAAGAATAGACAGAAATTTACTATTCGTAGAAGTGTTTCCGATGATTAAGAATGATATACAAAGTGAAAAAAATTGCAAATACGTAAACATAAATTTAAAAGTTTAAAGGCAGTAACATATATCTAGAAAAAAATATTTCGCTGAAAGTTTAAGTCAATGCTAAAGAATTAATTCATTGAAGCACTTAAGAAATATTCTTCCTAAATGTTTCACCTTATAAGCTTTATTCTTCTCCTTTGTATTTGATCATAAAAATTCATCCGTTAAAAACTAAAATTGAGCAAAACTCTCCTTAAAATACTTGCTGAAAATCACAATTTGAAGATATAGTTAATTATTTTTAAAACAAAATATTATTAGTTATATAATTTTTTATTTAAAGAAAAAAAAAAAAAGAAAAATCTCAATAAACAATTCGAATGTCAAATGTTTTTCTAAATTCTAGCATTGAATGTACACAAATCTGGTTATACCTCTAATACCATCAGCAAAACTTTAAAAAAATTCGTTTCGTCCACATTTCTTTTACGTTTTTTTCAAAATGTTATGAATAAAAATATGAAGATATCGTAACATATTTTTCAAAATGTTTGCCAGATGGTTCACAAAACCTGCCAAGAAGAACGCATTTTTTGTTTGGTTCTTGAAGTTCAATGAAATGTAATACATGCTTATACTCCCTGATAGATTTCTGTAGTATTAATTTTTAATACCTCAAAAGGCAATCAAAATAAATTTATACGAAATTATTAAAACAAATCCTTATTGCTAGGCTAAAATTATGCCTTTTATTAGATAGAAACATAGAAGAGAAACACGGAAAACTTCCACTAAGAAGCCTGACAATATGTGAGAGCTTCCCATACTTTGTCACCGTCGTAAACGAATTCCTACATTCTTGACAGCAGATGTATTCCAAAGATAATTTTTTTCATTATCATGCACATAAGATATTAATTAGAAAAAGGTATACAAAATAAACAATAAAAAATGTAGTGTCTGCTTAAAAACAGATATATTCCAAAGATAATTTTTTTCATTATCATGCACATAAGATATTAATTAGAAAAGGTATACAAAATAAACAATAAAAATGTAGTGTCTGCTTAAAAACAGATATATTCCAAAGATAATTTTTTTCATTATCATGCACATAAGATATTAATTAGAAAAAGGTATACAAAATAAACAATAAAAATGTAGTGTCTGCTTAAAAACAGATATATTCCAAAGATAATTTTTTTCATTATCATGCACATAAGATATTAATTAGAAAAAGGTATACAAAATAAACAATAAAAAATGTAAAAAATGTATAAAAAAATAAAAGAAAAAAACATGTAGTGTTTGCTTAAAAAACATATATATTCCAAAGATAATTTTTTTCATTATCATGCACATAAAATTTTAATTAAAAAATGTATAAAAAAATAAACAAAAAAAACATGTAGTGTTTGCTTAAAAAACATATATATTCCAAAGATAATTTTTTTCATTATCATGCACATAAAATTTTAATTAAAAAAATGTATAAAAAAAATAAACAAAAAAAAAAATGTAGTGTTTGCTTAAAAAACATATATATTCCAAAGATAATTTTTTTCATTATCATGCACATAAAATTTTAATTAAAAAATGTATAAAAAAATAAAAAAAAAAACATGTAGTGTTTGCTTAAAAAACATATATATTCCAAAGATAATTTTTTTCATTATCATGCACATAAAATGTTAATAATAAAATGTATAAAAAAATAAACAAAAAAAATGTGGTGTCTTATTAAAAACAGATATATTCCAAAGATAATTTTTTCCATTATATTTTTCATTTATCATGCACATAACATTTTAATTAGAAAATGTATTTAAAAAAACAATAAAAAATGTAGTGTCTGCTTAAAAACATATTCCAAAGATAATTTTTTTCATTATCATGCACATAAAACTGTACTTAGAAAATGCATAAAAAATAAACAATAAAAAATGTAGTTTCTTATTAAAAACAATATATTCCAAACATAATTTTTTCCATTATATTTTTCATTTATCATGCACATAACATTTATTTTCATTTATCTACATAACCTTTTAATTAGAAAATGTATAAAAAAAATAAACAATAAAAAATGTAGTGTCTGCTTAAAAACAAATTCCAAAGATAATTTTTTTTTATTATCATGTACATAAAATTTTAATTAGAAAATGTATAAAAATAAATAATAAGAAATGTAGTGTCTGCTTAAAAACAGATATATTCCAAAGATAATATTTTTCATTATCCTACACATAAAATTTTAATTAGAAAATGTATAAAAAATAAACAATAAAAAATGTAGTGTCTGCTTAAAAACATATTCCTAAGATAATTTTTTTCATTATATTTTTTATTTATCATGCACAAAAAATTTTAATTAGCAAATGTATAAAAAAAATAAATAAAAAATCTGGTGTCTGCTTAGAAACAGATATATTCCAAAGATAAATTTTATTATTATCATGTACATAAAATTTTAATTTGAAAATGTATAAAAAATAAACAATAAAAAATGTAGTGTCTACTTAAAAACAGATATATTCCAAAGATAATTTTCAACATTTAATAATCAGCAATGATTAATAATCAGCATTTATCTTAAAAGAATAACTCAGAGCATTTAACCACACATGAGACTTTTCAATATTACCACAGATAATTTTTCCTATACCAGTACTAAACTTTTCAATAAGCTTTATTCTCTTTTAAGTATACAATTGCAGCAAATAGATAGCAATGAACAAATGCAATATTTACATTAAATTTATGCATTTATTGAATAAAATAAAATTATACATAATAAGTTATTAAAATAATTTGTGCGTCATATTCTTTCACGAAAGCTGCACTAATTTTATCGAAACAGCAAAAGTTCATTAATTGCGTAAAATTAAAAACGTAATAGATATTAAAAACAAGATTTTTAAAAAATTTCTATAGAGAATTAATAATTAATATTTTCCGTATGAACAATGGTCAATCCGCACCATTTGACTATTAACTGTAACTACTTCCTCAAATTTTGAAATTATTAAAATCACACGCATGCCTATATATATATATATATACTATTATATATGTATACATATTTACACATATCAGATTTCTGATTAGGCAACAATTTACAAGTTACTTCTAAAATAATAAAATGCACTAATGAATTAAAAACTCGTCCTAATAAATTACTGAATCATAGCTTTAATCCGCTAATGAATAATAAGAACATTCTTTAAAAAATGAGCATAATGTTCCATTCCAAACTCCCAACATGGTACGCAAAACTTTCGCGTTGCAAAAGCCAGGTGTCCAATACGTGACATGCACTCACGCTGATAATTATCATGAACAAATATGCGTCAGAGAAGGAATCTGGAACAAAAATATTTACCCAACTGCATGAGATCACGAAATTCAGGGTATAAAAGCGGTGCATATCCAAAGAGAAATCATTCAGTCGACAAGACCAATTATCAAAATGACTTGGACATCTCGACTTGCGCTATCACTCCTAGTGGCGATCTGCACTCAGAGCATGTTTGCTCTGGGTCAGGACAACACTCCGTGGTCCAGTACAGGCACGGCAGAGTCTTTTATGTCTTCTTTCATGTCTGCAGCAGGTAACTCAGGAGCTTTCACAGCTGACCAATTAGACGACATGAACACCATCACTGATACCATCAGATCAGCGATGGACAAAATGGCTCGAAGCAATAAGAGTTCAAAATCTAAATTGCAAGCTCTAAACATGGCGTTCTCTTCTGCAATGGCGGAAATTGCTATTGATGAAGGTGGACAAAGTGTTGGTTATAAGACAGACGCAATTGCTGATGCACTCAGTCAAGCATTTTTACAGACAACTGGAGTTGTAAATGGTGCTTTTATTAACGAAATCAGAAGTTTAATTAGCATGTTTGCTCAAAACTCCGCAAATGCAATTGGCTCTGGAGGAAGTTCAGCATCTGTTAGTGTAGCAGCCTCAGCAGGAGGGGGATATGGAGGTCAAGGTTCATACGGCCCTGGACCCCAAGGACCATCCGGACCTGGACCACAAGGTGCAGGAGCATCTTCAGCGTCCGCTGTCTCTGCAGCAAGTGGACCGGGAGGATACGCACCAGGACCTCAAGGACCATCTGGACCACAAGGACCAGGACAAAGTTCATACCAGTATTCTGTAAGCATATCAACTCAAGGAGGAAGTCAAGGTGGATATGGAGGACAACAAGGTGGTGCTGGACAAGGTGGATACGGAGGAGGATTAGGCGGTCAAGGAGCAGGAGCTGCCGCAGCTGCTGCTGCCGCTGGTGGTGCAGGAGGCTTAGGCGGACAAGGAGGACAAGGAGGCGGACAAGGAGCCGGTGGTGCTGGTCAAGGAGGTTACGGATCTGGATTAGGAGGACTAGGTGGAGGAGCTGCCGCTGCTGCTGCTGCCGCTGGTGGTGCAGGAGGCGGACAAGGAGGTGGACAAGGTGCAGGACAAGGAGGTTATGGATCCGGACAAGGTGGACAAGGTGCAGGATCTGCTGCTGCAGCAGCTGCAGCTGGTGGTGGTGGTGGACGAGGCGGATTAGGAGGACAAGGAGGTGGACAAGGAGCCGGAGGAGCTGGTCAAGGTGGTTACGGATCTGGATTAGGAGGACTAGGTGGAGGAGCTGCCGCTGCTGCTGCTGCCGCTGGTGGTGCAGGAGGCTTAGGCGGACAAGGAGGTGGACAAGGTGCAGGACAAGGAGGTTATGGATCCGGACAAGGTGGACAAGGTGCAGGATCTGCTGCTGCTGCAGCCGCCGCTGGTGGTGCTGGTGGACGAGGTGGTTACGGAGGACAAGGAGGCCAGGGAGCTGGTGGTGCTGGTCAAGGAGGTTACGGATCTGGATTAGGAGGACTAGGTGGAGGAGCTGCTGCTGCTGCTGCTGCCGCTGGTGGTGCAGGAGGATTAGGCGGACAAGGAGGTGGCCAAGGAGCAGGACAAGGAGGTTATGGATCCGGACAAGGTGGACAAGGTGCAGGATCTGCTGCTGCTGCAGCTGCCGCTGGTGGTGCTGGTGGACGAGGTGGTTACGGAGGACAAGGAGGCCAGGGATCCGGTGGTGCTGGTCAAGGAGGTTACGGATCTGGATTAGGAGGACAAGGTGGAGGAGCTGCCGCTGCTGCTGCTGCCGCTGGTGGTGCAGGAGGCCTAGGCGGACAAGGAGGTGGACAAGGAGCAGGACAAGGAGGTTATGGATCCGGACAAGGTGGTCAAGGTGCAGGATCTGCTGCTGCAGCAGCTGCCGCTGGTGGAGCTGGTGGACGAGGTGGTTACGGAGGACAAGGAGGCCAGGGATCTGGTGGTGCTGGTCAAGGAGGTTACGGATCTGGATTAGGAGGACTAGGTGGAGGAGCTGCCGCTGCTGCTGCTGCCGCTGGTGGTGCAGGAGGCTTAGGCGGACAAGGAGGTGGACAAGGTGCAGGACAAGGAGGTTATGGATCCGGACAAGGTGGACAAGGTGCAGGATCTGCTGCTGCTGCAGCTGCCGCTGGTGGACGAGGTGGTTATGGAGGACAAGGAGGTGGACAAGGAGCCGGTGGTGCTGGTCAAGGCGGTTACGGATCTGGATTAGGAGGACTAGGTGGAGGAGCTGCCGCTGCTGCTGCTGCCGCTGGTGGTGCAGGAGGCTTAGGCGGACAAGGAGGTGGACAAGGTGCAGGACAAGGAGGTTATGGATCCGGACAAGGTGGACAAGGTGCAGGATCTGCTGCTGCTGCAGCTGCCGCTGGTGGTGCTGGTGGAAGAGGTGGTTACGGAGGACAAGGCGGACAAGGTGCCGGTGGTGCCGGTCAAGGTGGTTACGGATCTGGATTAGGAGGACTAGGTGGAGGAGCTGCTGCTGCCGCTGGTGGTGCAGGAGGATTAGGCGGACAAGGAGGTGGACAAGGTGCAGGACAAGGAGGTTATGGATCCGGACAAGGTGGACAAGGTGCAGGATCTGCTGCTGCTGCAGCTGCCGCTGGTGGTGCTGGTGGAAGAGGTGGTTACGGAGGACAAGGCGGACAAGGTGCCGGTGGTGCCGGTCAAGGTGGTTACGGATCTGGATTAGGAGGACTAGGTGGAGGAGCTGCTGCTGCTGCTGCCGCTGGTGGTGCAGGAGGATTAGGCGGACAAGGAGGTGGACAAGGTGCAGGACAAGGAGGTTATGGATCCGGACAAGGTGGACAAGGTGCAGGATCTGCTGCTGCTGCAGCTGCCGCTGGTGGAGCTGGTGGACGAGGTGGTTACGGAGGACAAGGAGGCCAGGGATCTGGTGGTGCTGGTCAAGGCGGTTACGGATCTGGATTAGGAGGACTAGGTGGAGGAGCTGCCGCTGCTGCTGCTGCCGCTGGTGGTGCAGGAGGCTTAGTCGGACAAGGAGGTGGACAAGGTGCAGGACAAGGAGGTTATGGATCCGGACAAGGTGGACAAGGTGCAGGATCTGCTGCTGCTGCAGCTGCCGCTGGTGGTGCTGGTGGACGAGGTGGTTATGGAGGACAAGGAGGCGGACAAGGAGCCGGTGGTGCTGGACAAGGAGGTTACGGATCTGGATTAGGAGGACAAGGTGGAGGAGCTGCCGCTGCTGCTGCTGCCGCTGGTGGTGCAGGAGGCCTAGGCGGACGAGGAGGTGGACAAGGAGCAGGACAAGGAGGTTATGGATCCGGACAAGGTGGACAAGGTGCAGGATCTGCAGCTGCTGCAGCTGCCGCTGGTGGTGCTGGTGGACGAGGTGGTTACGGAGGACAAGGAGGCGGACAAGGAGCCGGTGGTGCTGGTCAAGGCGGTTACGGATCTGGATTAGGAGGACTAGGTGGAGGAGCTGCTGCTGCTGCTGCTGCCGCTGGTGGTGCAGGAGGATTAGGCGGACAAGGAGGTGGCCAAGGAGCAGGACAAGGAGGTTATGGATCCGGACAAGGTGGACAAGGTGCAGGATCTGCTGCTGCTGCAGCTGCCGCTGGTGGACGAGGTGGTTATGGAGGACAAGGAGGTGGACAAGGAGCCGGTGGTGCTGGTCAAGGAGGTTACGGATCTGGATTAGGAGGACTAGGTGGAGGAGCTGCCGCTGCTGCTGCTGCCGCTGGTGGTGCAGGAGGCCTAGGCGGACGAGGAGGTGGACAAGGAGCAGGACAAGGAGGTTATGGATCCGGACAAGGTGGACAAGGTGCAGGATCTGCTGCTGCTGCAGCTGCCGCTGGTGGTGCTGGTGGACTAGGTGGTTACGGAGGACAAGGAGGTCAAGGAGCTGGTGGTGCTGGTCAAGGAGGTTACGGATCTGGATTAGGAGGACTAGGTGGAGGAGCTGCCGCTGCTGCAGCTGCCGCTAGTGGTGCAGGAGGCCTAGGCGGACGAGGTGGTGGACAAGGAGCAGGACAAGGCGGCTATGGATCCGGACAAGGTGGACAAGGTGCAGGATCTGCTGCTGCTGCAGCTGCCGCTGGTGGTGCTGGTGGACGAGGTGGGTACGGAGGACAAGGAGGCGGACAAGGAGCCGGTGGTGCTGGACAAGGAGGTTCCGGATCCGGACTTGGAGGACAAGGTGGAGGAGCTGCCGCTGCTGCTGCTGCCGCTGGTGGTGCAGGAGGCCTAGGCGGACGAGGTGGTGGACAAGGAGCGGGACAAGGAGGTTATGGATCCGGACAAGGTGCAGGATCTGCTGCTGCTGCAGCTGCCGCTGGTGGACGAGGTGGTTATGGAGGACAAGGAGGCGGACAAGGAGCCGGTGGTGCTGGTCAAGGCGGTTACGGATCTGGATTAGGAGGACTAGGTGGAGGAGCTGCTGCTGCTGCTGCTGCCGCTGGTGGTGCAGGAGGATTAGGCGGACAAGGAGGTGGCCAAGGAGCAGGACAAGGAGGTTATGGATCCGGACAAGGTGGACAAGGTGCAGGATCTGCTGCTGCTGCAGCTGCCGCTGGTGGACGAGGTGGTTATGGAGGACAAGGAGGTGGACAAGGAGCCGGTGGTGCTGGTCAAGGTGGTTACGGATCTGGATTAGGAGGACTAGGTGGAGGAGCTGCCGCTGCTGCTGCTGCCGCTGGTGGTGCAGGAGGCTTAGGCGGACAAGGAGGTGGACAAGGTGCAGGACAAGGAGGTTATGGATCTGGACAAGGTGGACAAGGTGCAGGATCTGCTGCTGCTGCAGCTGCCGCTGGTGGTGCTGGTGGACGAGGTGGTTACGGAGGTCAAGGTGGACAAGGAGCCGGTGGTGCCGGTCAAGGTGGTTACGGATCTGGATTAGGAGGACTAGGTGGAGGAGCTGCCGCTGCTGCTGCTGCCGCTGGTGGTGCAGGAGGCTTAGGCGGACAAGGAGGTGGACAAGGTGCAGGACAAGGAGGTTATGGATCCGGACAAGGTGCAGGATCTGCTGCTGCTGCAGCTGCCGCTGGTGGACGAGGTGGTTATGGAGGACAAGGAGGTGGACAAGGAGCCGGTGGTGCTGGTCAAGGCGGTTACGGATCTGGATTAGGAGGACTAGGTGGAGGAGCTGCAGCTGCTGCTGCTGCCGCTGGTGGTGCAGGAGGCTTAGGCGGACAAGGAGGTGGACAAGGCGCAGGACAAGGAGGTTATGGATCCGGACAAGGTGGACAAGGTGCAGGATCTGCTGCTGCTGCAGCCGCCGCTGGTGGTGCTGGTGGACGAGGTGGTTACGGAGGACAAGGAGGCCAGGGAGCTGGTGGTGCTGGTCAAGGAGGTTACGGATCTGGATTAGGAGGACTAGGTGGAGGAGCTGCCGCTGCTGCTGGCAAAGGAGGTGGACAAGGCGCAGGACAAGGAGGTTATGGATCCGGACAAGGTGGACAAGGTGCAGGATCTGCTGCTGCTGCAGCCGCCGCTGGTGGAGCTGGTGGACGAGGTGGTTACGGAGGACAAGGAGGCCAGGGATCTGGTGGTGCTGGTCAAGGAGGTTACGGATCTGGATTAGGAGGACTAGGTGGAGGAGCTGCCGCTGCTGCTGCTGCCGCTGGTGGTGCAGGAGGCTTAGGCGGACAAGGAGGTGGACAAGGTGCAGGACAAGGAGGTTATGGTTCCGGACAAGGTGGACAAGGTGCAGGATCTGCTGCTGCTGCAGCTGCCGCTGGTGGTGCTGGTGGACGAGGCGGATTGGGAGGACAAGGAGGCGGACAAGGAGCCGGTGGTGCTGGTCAAGGCGGTTACGGATCTGGATTAGGAGGACTAGGTGGAGGAGCTGCAGCTGCTGCTGCTGCCGCTGGTGGTGCAGGAGGATTAGGCGGACAAGGAGGTGGCCAAGGAGCAGGACAAGGAGGTTATGGATCCGGACAAGGTGGACAAGGTGCAGGATCTGCTGCTGCTGCAGCTGCCGCTGGTGGACGAGGTGGTTATGGAGGACAAGGAGGTGGACAAGGAGCCGGTGGTGCTGGTCAAGGCGGTTACGGATCTGGATTAGGAGGACTAGGTGGAGGAGCTGCTGCTGCTGCTGCTGCCGCTGGTGGTGCAGGAGGCTTAGGCGGACAAGGAGGTGGACAAGGTGCAGGACAAGGAGGTTATGGATCCGGACAAGGTGGACAAGGTGCAGGATCTGCTGCTGCTGCAGCTGCCGCTGGTGGACGAGGTGGTTATGGAGGACAAGGAGGTGGACAAGGAGCCGGTGGTGCTGGTCAAGGCGGTTACGGATCTGGATTAGGAGGACTAGGTGGAGGAGCTGCTGCTGCTGCTGCTGCCGCTGGTGGTGCAGGAGGCTTAGGCGGACAAGGAGGTGGACAAGGTGCAGGACAAGGAGGTTATGGTTCCGGACAAGGTGGACAAGGTGCAGGATCTGCTGCTGCTGCAGCTGCCGCTGGTGGTGCTGGTGGACGAGGCGGATTGGGAGGACAAGGAGGCGGACAAGGAGCCGGTGGTGCTGGTCAAGGCGGTTACGGATCTGGATTAGGAGGACTAGGTGGAGGAGCTGCTGCTGCTGCTGCTGCCGCTGGTGGTGCAGGAGGATTAGGCGGACAAGGAGGTGGCCAAGGAGCAGGACAAGGAGGTTATGGATCCGGACAAGGTGGACAAGGTGCAGGATCTGCTGCTGCTGCAGCTGCCGCTGGTGGACGAGGTGGTTATGGAGGACAAGGAGGTGGACAAGGAGCCGGTGGTGCTGGTCAAGGCGGTTACGGATCTGGATTAGGAGGACTAGGTGGAGGAGCTGCTGCTGCTGCTGCTGCCGCTGGTGGTGCAGGAGGCTTAGGCGGACAAGGAGGTGGACAAGGTGCAGGACAAGGAGGTTATGGATCCGGACAAGGTGGACAAGGTGCAGGATCTGCTGCTGCTGCAGCTGCCGCTGGTGGTGCTGGTGGACGAGGCGGATTGGGAGGACAAGGAGGCGGACAAGGAGCCGGTGGTGCTGGTCAAGGCGGTTACGGATCTGGATTAGGAGGACTAGGTGGAGGAGCTGCAGCTGCTGCTGCTGCCGCTGGTGGTGCAGGAGGATTAGGCGGACAAGGAGGTGGCCAAGGAGCAGGACAAGGAGGTTATGGATCCGGACAAGGTGGACAAGGTGCAGGATCTGCTGCTGCTGCAGCTGCCGCTGGTGGTGCGGGTGGACTAGGTGGTTATGGAGGACAAGGAGGTGGACAAGGAGCCGGTGGTGCTGGTCAAGGCGGTTACGGATCTGGATTAGGAGGACTAGGTGGAGGAGCTGCAGCTGCTGCTGCTGCCGCTGGTGGTGCAGGAGGATTAGGCGGACAAGGAGGTGGCCAAGGAGCAGGACAAGGAGGTTATGGATCCGGACAAGGTGGACAAGGTGCAGGATCTGCTGCTGCTGCAGCTGCCGCTGGTGGTGCGGGTGGACTAGGTGGTTATGGAGGACAAGGAGGTGGACAAGGAGCCGGTGGTGCTGGTCAAGGTGGTTACGGATCTGGATTAGGAGGACTAGGTGGAGGAGCTGCCGCTGCTGCTGCTGCCGCTGGTGGTGCAGGAGGCTTAGGCGGACAAGGAGGTGGACAAGGTGCAGGACAAGGAGGTTATGGATCCGGACAAGGTGGACAAGGTGCAGGATCTGCTGCTGCTGCAGCTGCCGCTGGTGGTGCTGGTGGACGAGGCGGATTGGGAGGACAAGGAGGCGGACAAGGAGCCGGTGGTGCTGGTCAAGGCGGTTACGGATCTGGATTAGGAGGACTAGGTGGAGGAGCTGCAGCTGCTGCTGCTGCCGCTGGTGGTGCAGGAGGATTAGGCGGACAAGGAGGTGGCCAAGGAGCAGGACAAGGAGGTTATGGATCCGGACAAGGTGGACAAGGTGCAGGATCTGCTGCTGCTGCAGCTGCCGCTGGTGGACGAGGTGGTTATGGAGGACAAGGAGGTGGACAAGGAGCCGGTGGTGCTGGTCAAGGCGGTTACGGATCTGGATTAGGAGGACTAGGTGGAGGAGCTGCTGCTGCTGCTGCTGCCGCTGGTGGTGCAGGAGGCTTAGGCGGACAAGGAGGTGGACAAGGTGCAGGACAAGGAGGTTATGGATCCGGACAAGGTGGACAAGGTGCAGGATCTGCTGCTGCTGCAGCTGCCGCTGGTGGTGCTGGTGGACGAGGCGGATTGGGAGGACAAGGAGGCGGACAAGGAGCCGGTGGTGCTGGTCAAGGCGGTTACGGATCTGGATTAGGAGGACTAGGTGGAGGAGCTGCCGCTGCTGCTGCTGCCGCTGGTGGTGCAGGAGGATTAGGCGGACAAGGAGGTGGCCAAGGAGCAGGACAAGGAGGTTATGGATCCGGACAAGGTGGACAAGGTGCAGGATCTGCTGCTGCTGCAGCTGCCGCTGGTGGTGCGGGTGGACTAGGTGGTTATGGAGGACAAGGAGGTGGACAAGGAGCCGGTGGTGCTGGTCAAGGTGGTTACGGATCTGGATTAGGAGGACTAGGTGGAGGAGCTGCCGCTGCTGCTGCTGCCGCTGGTGGTGCAGGAGGATTAGGCGGACAAGGAGGTGGCCAAGGAGCAGGACAAGGAGGTTATGGATCCGGACAAGGTGGACAAGGTGCAGGATCTGCTGCTGCTGCAGCTGCCGCTGGTGGTGCGGGTGGACTAGGTGGTTATGGAGGACAAGGAGGTGGACAAGGAGCCGGTGGTGCTGGTCAAGGTGGTTACGGATCTGGATTAGGAGGACTAGGTGGAGGAGCTGCCGCTGCTGCTGCTGCCGCTGGTGGTGCAGGAGGCTTAGGCGGACAAGGAGGTGGACAAGGTGCAGGACAAGGAGGTTATGGATCCGGACAAGGTGGACAAGGTGCAGGATCTGCTGCTGCTGCAGCTGCCGCTGGTGGTGCTGGTGGACGAGGCGGATTGGGAGGACAAGGAGGCGGACAAGGAGCCGGTGGTGCTGGTCAAGGCGGTTACGGATCTGGATTAGGAGGACTAGGTGGAGGAGCTTCCGCTGCTGCTGCTGCCGCTGGTGGTGCAGGAGGCTTAGGCGGACAAGGAGGTGGACAAGGGGCAGGACAAGGAGGTTATGGATCCGGACAAGGAGGACAAGGTGCAGGATCTGCTGCCGCTGCTGCTGCAGCTGGTGGTTCTGGAGGCTTAGGTGGACAAGGTGGTTATGGTGGACAAGGTGGTTATGGTGGAGGATATGGAGGTCAACAAGTAGCAGCTTCAGCCACAACAGCATCTGCTGCGGCTTCACGACTTTCTTCTCCTGCTGCAAGTTCAAGAGTATCCTCAGCAGTTTCTTCATTAGTATCAAGCGGCCCAACTAGTCCAGCTGCTCTTTCCAATACAATCAGTAATGTGGTTTCTCAAGTTGGCGCTAGTAATCCTGGTCTATCTGGATGTGATGTTCTTGTTCAAGCATTATTGGAAATTGTTTCTGCTCTTATTCACATACTTGGATCATCTAGTATTGGCCAAGTTAATTACGGGGCTACCGCTCAATCAACTGGCATTGTTAGTCAATCTATTTCCCAAGCTCTTGGTTAAATGATGACGTTTAGAGTCTTTTGAATAAACTCTTATAATTATTTAAATTGTTACAATAAAATAATGCATTTTTGAAAAAAAATTATTTCCTTATTTTGCATTGTTTAATTTTTTGTCCAAATATTTAAACTTTTTTCTTGCTTTAAAGGTTTAATTAGATATAACATACATTTCTTAATTTTTAAATTACTTATTCTTTTCATATCAATCATAATATAACTCAGGACTTGAAGGTTAGACAGTTAATATACATTTAACAGTAAAAGAAACACAATCTTTAAATATTTTTTATTCTTAAATTATGAAAATTTACATTCATATTTTAATTTAAATGAAAATTTGTAACAAGCCCTGTCATACTTTAAAAATAAACTGCAAATTTCTATTTAAAATATTTTCATTACAAAAAGATTAAACATATTTAATTTATAATTATACATTTATTACAGAATTATATATTTATTATTATATTATTATTAATTTATATTATATGAATAATACATTTAATTGCACTTTATTCAAGTGTTTATTTCTTTTTTGTATCATACCATTTTAAATAAGTTTTTATCTGGATAGAAATTTCTTATAAAACGGTTTTTAATACCTTGGTCTATAACAACATTAGTATAAATGTAAGGAAATATAAGGAATATTTTTCTTATCAACTTATCTAAACCACTGACAAAATTTTTAACTCTAACATTTTTAATCAAAAATTATTTAAATTGACTTTATTTTCATTATTAGTCAATTACATTTCAAGTTTCCTTTTCTGCTTTTCGTATTTATTTAACTGCATTATTTGCACAATTTCTCTCTATTTCATTGACACCAAACAGAATATTTATATTACCTTTTACATCAGGAATACGGAAATATCAGTTTATAGGCAAATGTAATATATAGTTGAAAAAACAAATCTTTTTACCTCTAAGAAATATAATATAAGATCGCAATTTATAAATTATAACTATTTCATATATATTTCTAAATGGTAATTAAAATACAATTTCACATAAAAACTTAAAATGTGGACAACCATTTGGACAGAGAACTTTTATTTTCCAAACACACTAATTAGAACTACATGAGACAAGTCGTATCAGTACACGGGTTTTGAAAGTACAAAAAACTTTTAAAATATAATAATCGTATTTTAAAACATGTTACTAATAAATATTTATTATTTATTATTCTTATCAAAATGAATTTGATGAGGAGAATGAAAAAAAAATTATGTATAATCTTATTCTTTGCAGAACCACGAAAATTTAAATGAAACTAACATAATAAAATTTTGGTAAAATAAATTTTTGATAATGAAATTTATTATCATGTGTGAACATGATGTTGTCCCGCTTAGGAGTCCGTGACATTATCCAAACAAGTAATATAAAAAAAAAATTTTTAAGTCAATTCCTACTTTTTTTCCCACTATATTGCAGAAAGTCCTTTATAAATAATTTTCATTCATTTTTTTAAGTTTATCTGGCGTCATCTATTGGAAGATATATGCAACTTAAATCTAAAAAAAACTAAAAGTAATTAATTAAATTTAATTACTGAATTAATATTTGAAAAAACTGTATTAACATCAAGTGTCACCACTACAAGTTCAAAAAAAATGTATTTGAACTTTAGTGGATGAATAAAAAGTATTTTATGAACGATTGAAAATTTGAACAAGATATATATAGGGAAAGTGTGAGCTAATAGAAGGAATTGAAAAAGAAGGTCAAACCAATAAATCTCCATTGCAAATTTTGGCGGAAAATGGTAATTTGGTCCCCTTAACTCTTGAAATTTTTCATGAATAACGTTAATCTTAGGGAATTTTCTGGAGAATTTGGCTTTTGTTTCAAATGTTTTGTAATATGGTTTTGAATCACTTTTCATGTTTTGGGTTGGCATTTTAAACATTTTTAATTTCTAATGGCTATAAGTATTCGTAGTGCGTTGATCAATTCCTTCTTTTTGAAGTTTCATATTTATCACTTTTGGCATTTTCCGGCGCCTATTGAACTGTATAGTGCTTCTTATTGTCTTTGGAATAGTTCTTTCTTCATTTATGCCTAGAATATTCAATGTGATAATATTTCTTGTAGAATTTGGAATACATCATTCTTCATTTACGACGACATTTATCTTACTTTTGTATATTCTTTTAGAGATTCTTGAACAATTTATTCCTCATGAAGTTCTTGATCTATTCTACATTGAATTCTTAACATTGAATTTGATCACTCTTGTAGTGTTCCAATCCATTGCTTCAAATATCTCTTGCATTATTAAACATTAGCATATTCCTGAGTTTATTCATCCGTTCTCGAATGTTCACACATGATAACTTGAAATTTTCCGAGTATATTTCAGACATTAATATGTTTTTCCTTATATAAATTTACATTGTTCAGCTATTTTAGGGTCGTTTCCACGGCTGCAATAATTTTAGAGCATCATACACCTAGCAATAATGTTAGAGTATAGTAATTGTAAGAAATAATGCCACTGTTTATGCCAGAGGTGGCCAATCCGCGGTCCCACTGCCCGCATGTGGCCCGCCTGGCATATTTTTCCGGCCCGTGAGATTTACCACACTTTTACAAAGCATATTTATTTTATAATGGCCAAAGTAGCGAAAACCAATGTAATAAAAAAATACATTACTTGTGCATCCATATATTCAAAAATTAACTGTTAAAATTATGAGAAAAAATTAGCTATGATTTTAAAATAATATTCTTGCGAATATATGACAGATATGGCTTGTTTTATTTATGAGTTTACTGTTCGCAGATTATATATTTTGCGAAATCATGCGCGCTCATCTTGGAATATCTAATATAACAGATTCTATGCTTCACTTTAAGTGACCTCAGTGACCATCCCTTGATACACACAGTTGATTGTTGATAGCAGAGCAAACCAGATTCTTAGCTTAAGATGTTAGAGCTTTTGGTTCAACTTACACCTGCGAACTGTTTATTTTTTCTAAAATAAAATTGACCAAACACAAAACACGCTCAAACGTAACGGACGCTAACCAGCTACACCCACTACGATGTGCAAATACCCAAATTGAGATCGACATGCAAAAGTTGAGTGGAAGAGTGGAGAAACAAATATCGCACTAGTAAAATAAATCTTCATCTTTAGTGTTACATATTTCTTTACAATGTGAAAGCGATGAAATAAATTTGGAAGAATAAATAAAGAAATTTTGGAAAAAAAATTATTGGTCTTACTTTTTGCACACAGTAACACATTTTCCATAATTATCACATCTGCCTAAATGCAAGGGTGAAATATACCAGGAAAAGACATAGTGAAATAAAATGTTAACTGTACTCAACATAAGCGCAAACCGTGTAGTATATCACGAGATTGGTAAAAATACATGACAAATTAAACCAAAAAATTCCTTTAGCTAAAAAAGATCGAGATAAACAACCAAAACAAGACTACATAAATGATACAGCAATATTAAAAAACGAAAGCAATATTAGAAACATATAACCAATTATACCAAAAAATCCTTTAGCAAAAAAAGATCGAGATAGACAACCAAAAAAAGACTACATAAATGATACAGCAATATTAAAAAACGAAAGCAATATTAGAAACATATGACAAATTATACCAAAAAAACCTTTAGCAAAAAAAAACGAAAGAATCAAGATAGACAACCAAAACAAGACTACATAAATGATACAGCAATATTAAAAAACGAAAGCAATATTAGAAACATATGACAAATTATACCAAAAAATCCTTTAGCAAAAAAAGATCAAGATAGACAACCAAAACAAGACTACATAAATGATACAGCAATATTAAAAAACGAAAGCAATATTAGAAACATATGACAAATTATACCAAAAAATCCTTTAGCAAAAAAGATCAAGATAGACAACCAAAAAAAGACTACATAAATGATACAGCAATATTAAAAAAACGAAAGCAATATTAGAAACATATGACAAATTATACCAAAAAAAATCCTTTAGCAAAAAAAGATCAAGATAGACAACCAAAACAAGACTACATAAATGATACAGCAATATTAAAAAACGAAAGCAATATTAGAAACATATGACAAATTATACCAAAAATCCTTTAGCAAAAAAGAGATCAAGATAGACAACCAAAACAAGACTACATAAATGATACAGCAATATTAAAAAACGAAAGCAATATTAGAAACATATGACAAATTATACCAAAAAATCCTTTAGCAAAAAAAGAATCAAGATAAACAACCAAAACAAGACTACATAAATGATACAGCAATATTAAAAAACGAAAGCAATATTAGAAACATATGACAAATTATACCAAAAAAATCCTTTAGCAAAAAAAAGATCAAGATAGACAACCAAAACAAGACTACATAAATGATACAGCAATATTAAAAAACGAAAGCAATATTAGAAACATATGACAAATTATACCAAAAAATCCTTTAGCAAAAAAAGATCAAGATAGACAACCAAAACAAGACTACATAAATGATACAGCAATATTAAAAAACGAAAGCAATATTAGAAACATATGACAAATTATACCAAAAAAAGATTCCTTTAGCAAAAAAGAGATCAAGATAGACAACCAAAACAAGACTACATAAATGATACAGCAATATTAAAAAACGAAAGCAATATTAGAAACATATGACAAATTATACCAAAAAAATCTTTAGCAAAAAAGAGATCAAGATAGACAACCAAAACAAGACTACATAAATGATACAGCAATATTAAAAAACGAAAGCAATATTAGAAACATATGACAAATTATACCAAAAAAATCCTTTAGCAAAAAAAGATCAAGATAGACAACCAAAACAAGACTACATAAATGATACAGCAATATTAAAAAACGAAAGCAATATTAGAAACATATGACAAATTATACCAAAAATCCTTTAGCAAAAAAAAGATCAAGATAGACAACCAAAACAAGACTACATAAATGATACAGCAATATTAAAAAACGAAAGCAATATTAGAAACATATGACAAATTATACCAAAAATCCTTTAGCAAAAAAAGATCAAGATAGACAACCAAAACAAGACTACATAAATGATACAGCAATATTAAAAAACGAAAGCAATATTAGAAACATATGACAAATTATACCAAAAAAATCCTTTAGCAAAAAAAGATCAAGATAGACAACCAAAACAAGACTACATAAATGATACAGCAATATTAAAAAACGAAAGCAATATTAGAAACATATGACAAATTATACCAAAAAAAACTCCTTTAGCAAAAAAGAGATCAAGATAGACAACCAAAACAAGACTACATAAATGATACAGCAATATTAAAAAACGAAAGCAATATTAGAAACATATGACAAATTATACCAAAAAAATCCTTTAGCAAAAAAAAGATCAAGATAACAACCAAAACAAGACTACATAAATGATACAGCAATATTAAAAAACGAAAGCAATATTAGAAACATATGACAAATTATACCAAAAAAAATCCTTTAGCAAAAAAGATCAAGATAGACAACCAAAACAAGACTACATAAATGATACAGCAATATTAAAAAACGAAAGCAATATTAGAAACATATGACAAATTATACCAAAAAATCCTTTAGCAAAAAAAAGATCAAGATAGACAACCAAAACAAGACTACATAAATGATACAGCAATATTAAAAAACGAAAGCAATATTAGAAACATATGACAAATTATACCAAAAAATCCTTTAGCAAAAAAAAGATCAAGATAGACAACCAAAACAAGACTACATAAATGATACAGCAATATTAAAAAAAACGAAAGCAATATTAGAAACATATGACAAATTATACCAAAAAAAACCTTTAGCAAAAAACATCAAGATAGACAACCAAAACAAGACTACATAAATGATACAGCAATATTAAAAAACGAAAGCAATATTAGAAACATATGACAAATTATACCAAAAAAATCCTTTAGCAAAAAGATCAAGATAGACAACCAAAAACAAGACTACATAAATGATACAGCAATATTAAAAAACGAAAGCAATATTAGAAACATATGACAAATTATACCAAAAAATCCTTTAGCAAAAAAGAGATCAAGATAGACAACCAAAACAAGACTACATAAATGATACAGCAATATTAAAAAACGAAAGCAATATTAGAAACATATGACAAATTATACCAAAAATTCCTTTAACAAAAAAAAAAAAAGATAGACAACCAAAACAAGACTACATAAATGATACAGCAATATTAAAAAACGAAAGCAATATTAGAAACATATGACAAATTATACCAAAAAAAAATCCTTTAGCAAAAAAAAGATCAAGATAGACAACCAAAACAAGACTACATAAATGATACAGCAATATTAAAAAACGAAAGCAATATTAGAAACATATGACAAATTATACCAAAAAATCCTTTAGCAAAAAAGAGATCAAGATAGACAACCAAAACAAGACTACAAAATGATACAGCAATATTAAAAAACGAAAGCAATATTAGAAACATATGACAAATTATACCAAAAAAATCCTTTAGCAAAAAAAGATCAAGATAGACAACCAAAACAAGACTACATAAATGATACAGCAATATTAAAAAACGAAAGCAATATTAGAAACATATGACAAATTATACCAAAAAAATCCTTTAGCAAAAAAGAGATCAAGATAGACAACCAAAACAAGACTACATAAATGATACAGCAATATTAAAAAACGAAAGCAATATTAGAAACATATGACAAATTATACCAAAAAAAAATCCTTTAGCAAAAAAGAGATCAAGATAAACAACCAAAACAAGACTACATAAATGATACAGCAATATTAAAAAACGAAAGCAATATTAGAAACATATGACAAATTATACCAAAAATCCTTTAGCAAAAAAAGATCAAGATAGACAACCAAAACAAGACTACATAAATGATACAGCAATATTAAAAAACGAAAGCAATATTAGAAACATATGACAAATTATACCAAAAAAAATCCTTTAGCAAAAAAGAGATCAAGATAGACAACCAAAACAAGACTACATAAATGATACAGCAATATTAAAAAACGAAAGCAATATTAGAA
This sequence comes from Caerostris darwini, assembly GCA_021605075.1. Taxonomy (NCBI): domain Eukaryota; kingdom Metazoa; phylum Arthropoda; class Arachnida; order Araneae; family Araneidae; genus Caerostris; species Caerostris darwini. The sequence goes on along the minus strand of BPLQ01015719.1, from coordinate 527,576 downwards.
ACATATGACAAATTATACCAAAAAAACCTTTAACAAAAAAAAAAATCAAGATAGACAACCAAAACAAGACTACATAAATGATACAGCAATATTAAAAAACGAAAGCAATATTAGAAACATATGACAAATTATACCAAAAAATCCTTTAGCAAAAAAAAAACAGATCAAGATAGACAACCAAAACAAGACTACATAAATGATACAGCAATATTAAAAAACGAAAGCAATATTAGAAACATATGACAAATTATACCAAAAATTCCTTTAACAAAAAAAAAAAAGATAGACAACCAAAACAAGACTACATAAATGATACAGCAATATTAAAAAACGAAAGCAATATTAGAAACATATGACAAATTATACCAAAAATCCCTTTAGCAAAAAAAGATCAAGATAGACAACCAAAACAAGACTACATAAATGATACAGCAATATTAAAAAACGAAAGCAATATTAGAAACATATGACAAATTATACCAAAAAATCCTTTAGCAAAAAACATCAAGATAGACAACCAAAACAAGACTACATAAATGATACAGCAATATTAAAAAACGAAAGCAATATTAGAAACATATGACAAATTATACCAAAAATCCTTTAGCAAAAAAGAGATCAAGATAGACAACCAAAACAAGACTACATAAATGATACAGCAATATTAAAAAACGAAAGCAATATTAGAAACATATGACAAATTATACCAAAAAATCCTTTAGCAAAAAAAAAATCAAGATAGACAACAAAAAACAAGACTACATAAATGATACAGCAATATTAAAAAACGAAAGCAATATTAGAAACATATGACAAATTATACCAAAAAATCCTTTAGCAAAAAAGAGATCAAGATAGACAACCAAAACAAGACTACATAAATGATACAGCAATATTAAAAAACGAAAGCAATATTAGAAACATATGACAAATTATACCAAAAAATCCTTTAGCAAAAAAGAGATCAAGATAAACAACCAAAACAAGACTACATAAATGATACAGCAATATTAAAAAACGAAAGCAATATTAGAAACATATGACAAATTATACCAAAAAAATCCTTTAGCAAAAAAGATCAAGATAGACAACCAAAACAAGACTACATAAATGATACAGCAATATTAAAAAACGAAAGCAATATTAGAAACATATGACAAATTATACCAAAAAAATCCTTTAGCAAAAAAGAGATCAAGATAGACAACCAAAACAAGACTACATAAATGATACAGCAATATTAAAAAACGAAAGCAATATTAGAAACATATGACAAATTATACCAAAAAATCCTTTAGCAAAAAAGATCAAGATAAACAACCAAAACAAGACTACATAAATGATACAGCAATATTAAAAAACGAAAGCAATATTAGAAACATATGACAAATTATACCAAAAAAATCCTTTAGCAAAAAAAGATCAAGATAAACAACCAAAACAAGACTACATAAATGATACAGCAATATTAAAAAACGAAAGCAATATTAGAAACATATGACAAATTATACCAAAAAATCCTTTAGCAAAAAAGATCAAGATAGACAACCAAAACAAGACTACATAAATGATACAGCAATATTAAAAAACGAAAGCAATATTAGAAACATATGACAAATTATACCAAAAAATCCTTTAGCAAAAAAAGATCAAGATAGACAACCAAAACAAGACTACATAAATGATACAGCAATATTAAAAAAAACGAAAGCAATATTAGAAACATATGACAAATTATACCAAAAATCCTTTAGCAAAAAAGATCAAGATAGACAACCAAAACAAGACTACATAAATGATACAGCAATATTAAAAAACGAAAGCAATATTAGAAACATATGACAAATTATACCAAAAAAAATCCTTTAGCAAAAAAAGATCAAGATAGACAACCAAAACAAGACTACATAAATGATACAGCAATATTAAAAAACGAAAGCAATATTAGAAACATATGACAAATTATACCAAAAAATCCTTTAGCAAAAAAGAGATCAAGATAACAACCAAAACAAGACTACATAAATGATACAGCAATATTAAAAAACGAAAGCAATATTAGAAACATATGACAAATTATACCAAAAAAATCCTTTAGCAAAAAAGAGATCAAGATAGACAACCAAAACAAGACTACATAAATGATACAGCAATATTAAAAAACGAAAGCAATATTAGAAACATATGACAAATTATACCAAAAAATCCTTTAGCAAAAAAAGATCAAGATAGACAACCAAAACAAGACTACATAAATGATACAGCAATATTAAAAAACGAAAGCAATATTAGAAACATATGACAAATTATACCAAAAAATCCTTTAGCAAAAAAAGATCAAGATAGACAACCAAAACAAGACTACATAAATGATACAGCAATATTAAAAAAAGAAAGCAATATTAGAAACATATGACAAATTATACCAAAAAATCCTTTAGCAAAAAAAAGATCAAGATAGACAACCAAAACAAGACTACATAAATGATACAGCAATATTAAAAAACGAAAGCAATATTAGAAACATATGACAAATTATACCAAAAAATCCTTTAGCAAAAAAAGATCAAGATAGACAACCAAAACAAGACTACATAAATGATACAGCAATATTAAAAAACGAAAGCAATATTAGAAACATATGACAAATTATACCAAAAAAATATCCTTTAGCAAAAAAGAGATCAAGATAGACAACCAAAACAAGACTACATAAATGATACAGCAATATTAAAAAACGAAAGCAATATTAGAAACATATGACAAATTATACCAAAAAATCCTTTAGCAAAAAAAAGATCAAGATAAACAACCAAAACAAGACTACATAAATGATACAGCAATATTAAAAAACGAAAGCAATATTAGAAACATATGACAAATTATACCAAAAATCCTTTAGCAAAAAAAGACTAGATCAAGATAAAAAATGAAAGCAATATTAGAAACATATGAAAAAAAAGACTACATAAATGATACAGCAATATTAAAAAAAAAACGAAAGCATTATTAGAAACATATGACAAATTATACCAAAAATCCTTTAGCAAAAAAGAGATCAAGATAAACAACCAAAACAAGACTACATAAATGATACAGCAATATTAAAAAACGAAAGCAATATTAGAAACATATGACAAATTATACCAAAAAATCCTTTAGCAAAAAAAAAAAGAGATCAAGATAAACAACCAAAACAAGACTACATAAATGATACAGCAATATTAAAAAACGAAAGCAATATTAGAAACATATGACAAATTATACCAAAAAATCCTTTAGCAAAAAAGAGATCAAGATAAACGACCAAAACAAGACTGCATAAATGATACAGCAATATTAGAAACGAAACTGACAGGTAAAACAGGCAAATCAAAAGAATTACGAAAACAACAATAGTACAATCAAATTACTCCATAAAAACTACAGAAGGCAGAAGACGTTGAAATAGGTAGTAATCCCCAGACTATACATTTTACACTAGACGCAATATTAAAAATACCAAGAACATAGAAATTCGAAACAAATTGTGAAATCACACCTTGTTTAAAAAAATACCTCTTAAAAATACAAATTGTTATGACTTTAAAAACAATCAAATAATAGAACTAGAGAACAAAACGAGCCTGAATTGCCGAGTGTCTAGCGCTCTGGCTCTCAGTGCCACAGGTTCGAGGCCCGGCAGTGCCATGGATGTTTGTAGTGGTTCGAAATCCACTTTAAGGGGACCCACGGTGGTTTAGAACAGGGGTCCCTTAGCAAAAAAGACATCAAGATAAACAACCAAAACAAGACTACATAAATGATACAGCAATATTAAAAAACGAAAGCAATATTAAAAACAGATGACAAATTATACCAAAAGCAAAAACGAGATCAAGATAAGATACTGCTTGTAAATTCAATGAAAGCTTCACAGCTATTTTAAAAATTTATGGATGTAATGGGCCTTAAAATCGGTCCACAAGCGGAGCAACTCGTCCGAAAACGTGACGCCCGACGAGTCTATATAAAAGATCGTCAAAGCACCAGTGACTTCAGAAATTAAAATGCAGATTAGTTTAGTACAGGGATGGGCAAACTACGGCCCGCCGGAAGGTTCTATCCGGCCCGCGGATAGAATTTTAATTTGCCGGTCTGAGGCAAATGAAAAAATATTTATATATTATATAACCATTTCTTTTTCAACTTTGATTAAATATTATTTTTTTTCTTCCTTTTTTCCAAAGGACTGATTATCTTTTTATTTTCTCTATTTCTGTTCTACTATTTTCTCTATTATTTTCTACAAAGCATAAATCCACGGAAATAGCAAGCGCAGACAGCTTTCAATCTTTAAAGTGTTAAAAGCGGAAGTTCTTTGTTAGTTATAGCTGTAGATTGGCGCCAACACAGTTTTTTCAAGAAGGTAAACAGTATCCAAGTAGCAGCTACACATGCAAGTTACATTGTAGTATACAATATTGCTAAAAATAATAAAGCTTTCAGTGATGGGGAGTTTATTAAACAATGCATGCTCCAAGTTTGTGATGTTTTATGTCCAGACAAGAAAAATAATTTTGAGACTGTAAGCTTATCTCGAAAAACGGTGACTTCTAGAATCGGAGCCGCCAATAAAAATTTGACATCACAATTAGAGTCAAAGATTGTCCAGTTTAAATTTTGCTCCATAGCTACGGATGAAAGCATTGATATAAATGACTTCAATATTTCAGTGTCATTCAAACAGAATTGGATATTTTTGCCATGCCTTTCAACGTAAACTGTGAAGCAGTGAGGTCAGATTTGCAGGTTGAATTAATTGAGTTGCAATCTAACAATCATCTCAAGCAGTTGTTTCTAAATATGCCAAAGTTAGAGTTTTACAAATCATTATCGAAAGTAAGTTTCCCAAATTTAATATCTCACGCACAGAAAATCAGTGCTATGTTTGCTTCATCTTATATATGTGAACAAGTGTTTTAAACTATGAACCTTAGAATTAATTATTTCAGTAGTAGACTGACAGGTGAGCATTTAGAATAATTCCTTAGAATCGGTGCATCTCACTTCGAACCTCAATATAAGGAACTTTTAAAAATGAAATCGTGAAATTTCATTCATCTCATTAACATATTTAAATTGCAATACTTGTATATTGTTTTTAAAATTTTAGAAAAATTTATCTTGGCCCGCCAAGCTTTTTTTTTTCGATTTTTGGTCCGCGACCGAAAATGTTTGCCCATCCCTGGTTTAGTATGTCACTCTATGGTCATTTTATGCACGCTTTATGCTAATTAGAGCGGGATCTACAGTTTAACGTGGATTCCGAACCACTAATAAACATCTATGCCACCGCCGGGATTCAAAACTGAAGCGTGTGGTACCAAAGGCGCTACCCAATTGGCCATCAGGCAGCATTCAAATGCAGAGGTGCAAAACAAGAGTGCTGAGAAGAGTCTAAAAGCAATAAATTAATACAGATACAAAAAATTATGCATAAAAAGGAAGACATATTTTGTGCAATATGTTTTTTTCAGCTTTTCAGGAGGGAATTCTGTAATATGACTATTTTAATATGTGGAACAACTTACCATAAGCATATAGAAATCTTTTTAAGCCAACTATGACTAACACAATACTAAATATAAACTACAATGGAATACGGTATTATGGAATACGGTATGATGTTGATATACACAACGCAACTCCCTGTTATTAATATTATTTGCATTTTTTTATATAAAATAAATTGAAATAGATGGGGTTTTTTTTCGATTCCTTCTATTAGCTCACACTCTCCCTATATATATCTTGTTCAAATTTCCAATCGTTCATAAAATCTTTTTTATTCATCCACTTAAGTTCAAATAATTTTTTTTGAACTTGCAGTGGATGACACTTGATGTTAATACAGTTATTTCAAATATTAATTCAGTAATTAAATTTACTGAATTCATTTTATTTTTTTTTAGATTTAAGTTGCATGTATCTAACAATAGATGGCGTCAGATGTAAGAGGAAAATTTCAACTTTATTTGCAAAGGACTTTTCTGAAATATAGTGAAAAAAAGGAGCAGTTGACTTTAAAAAAAAAAATTTTATATTACTTGTTTTCAAGGAATTTAGATCGACTTTACACCAAATTTCAGACGACAATGAAAAAATGAATGAATGAAAAAATGTTTGAAGAATTACAAATTATAAATAAATAAATGTTTAATGAAATTAAATAATTTCACATTCATATTTTAAGCTGTTTGTTATTCGTCATTTTTTTTTTTATTTTTATTTTTTTTTACTTTATATGAAAAAAAAAGTAAGAATTGCTAATTTCTTTGTCATTCAGTATAATTTTCAGTAAATTTCAGTATAATTCAGTTTTATTTAAATGGGATCAGCGTAAACTTCTATTATTATTGAAAACGAATATATCACTGCGTTTACCAAACTGAAACAATATGTAGATGCTGGTCATTTACATTAATTTCTGTAAGTTTTATTTTTAAATGTAGATCGCAATTTTATTTTGTAAATATTAAAGCACTTATAATTTGCATGTCCATATCAGTAGTTGGTTTCATGCTGTCATCTCATGATCAGTTATTATTAAAAAAAATAGAACTGAATATTGTAGCATTTTTTCTCATGAGAAGAGAGAAGAAGATATAATTCTTTCAGAGTTTTGACATTTCATTCCCAGGAGAGAGGGATATATGTTATTTGAAAGATATATAATAAATCCATCACTCAAATTTGACAGTAGACGAGCTTTATTGTGGGTATTACAGGCAATTAGTGTTTTGTGCTAATGAGAACAACCTGTCACTCAAATCTAATAACAGATATTCGGTATTATATATAATGAGACTCAGGAAATTAGCGAATGTCTGTGCAACCTTCACAGGTCGAAACAATTACAGACTGAATATCAACCAATTGATATACCATAAATTGTTCCATCGTGATTGGTGACAGACCACCAGCTGAGAAATGTCTACTCCAGTCAGAAGTGAGAGAAGCTGACCCCCTCTTGACGGATTGTCTTAAAAGGAGATTTTTGGTGAATAAGAGTGAGAGTTCTGCGACGAGTCGACCAGAATGTTTGTTTTTCCTTCTTTTTTCTCTGAGGTGACTGAAAAGGCCGGAGTTATCCGCCTGTTTTCCAAGTGAGCCCCTTGTTAGTTAGGTCTGCCGTAGACCAAGTGTTCAGATTCGTCGTAGACTCGAGAGCTCTGAAAATCTCTGACCTTGGAGTGAACTGCACTTGTGTATCTAATTATATCTCTAATTTTCATTTTTCGTAAACAGAGTTCTGTATATATATATATATATATATATATATATGTATAGCCAACGGCCGTACCATGCTGAATATACCGGTTCTCGTTAGATCACCGAAGTTAAGCATCATTGGGCGCGGTCAGTACTTGGGTGGGTGACCACCTGAGAACACTGCGTGCCGTTGGCAAAATTGGGACCTGAATGGCCGAGTGTCTAGAGCTCTGGCGCTCGGTGTCACAGGTTTCGGGTTCGAATCCCGGCGGTGCCATGGATGTTTGTAGTGGTTCGGAATCCACTTTAAGCCGTAGGTCCCGGTCTTCTATGACTGTAAGAGCGTCACGGAGCAAAAGTCAGGCTTCTACCTACGGGGTGCTCCATCACAACAGAAGCTGCTTCCTTCCCCTTCAATCATGAGTCCATATGGGCTCGTGGGCTTGGCCAGCCAAGTGGGATAAGAAACAACAACAACAACATATATATGTATATATAGTGTTAGTAAATAAAACTTAAAGTGTTCCCGTGGCCCTCTTCTTGAAGCCGTTATATGTCCAGTATAGACCGAAACGTTGCAATATATTACAATTTACTTTGCTTTTGATGATATCTTTATTATAGATGATATTTTCACGATATGATATCTCTATTAATTATGATATCTTTCTCGAATAATTGAAAAAAAAAATGTTTTATACCAACATATTCTACGATTTCGATAAATAACATAAATTAAAATATATTTGTTCGTTTTAATAAAGCTATCCGCACCATCTATCCTCTAATTTGTAGGAATTCTATGATCACTTATGATTTCACAATTCTATCATTCTATGATTCTATGATCACTTATTCTATGATTCTATGATCATTTATTCTATGATTCTATGATCACTTATTCTATGATTCTATGATCATTTATTCTATGATTCTATGATCACTTATTCTATGATCTTATTCCCATGATTACTTATGCAAGTCCAGTTTGGGACTCTGCAGCAAAAAGTAACTTGGAAATCATATAAAGACTTTGAAACAAAATCCTTCGTATGATAATGACCAACTCACCTTGGTACTTTAAGAATCAGCATATTAGACAATCGCTAAACCTCCAAAATATTCGCCAATTTATACTTAAAATTTCTAAAAAATTCTACAATCATCTACCTCACACTTTCAATTCTTTTCCTAGGTAAGATTTTTTTGTTTTTTGTTTTTGTTTTTTTTTTTGTTTAAAAATCGAAAAAGAGTTTTCGAAAAGAAAAGAAAAAGAGTTTTTTTGTGTTTAACATATAATCCGTTGTTTTTCTCCCTAATTAACTTCTCATGATTACTGCAAGTACCACCTGATGAACTCCTACTGTATCGTCTAATACAGGGGTGGCCAATCCGAGGCCCTCCTTGAATATTTTTCCGGCCCGTGAGATTTATCACACTTTTACAACATATATGTATTTTATAATGGTCACAGCCAACGGCCGTACCATGTTGAATATACCGGTTCACGTTAGATCACCGAAGTCAAGCATCATTGGGCGCGGTCAGTACTTGGGTGGGTGACCACCTGGGAACACTGCGTGCCGTTGGCAAATTTGGGACCTGAATGGCCGAGTGTCTAGCGCTCAGACGCTCGGTGCCACAGGTTTCGGGTTCGAATCCCGGCGGTGCCATGGATGTTTGTAGTGGTTCGGAATCCACTTTAAGCCGTAGGTCCCGGTCTCCTATGACTGTAAGAGCGCCACGGAGCAAAAGTCAGGCTTCTACCTACGGGTGCTCCATCACAACAGAAGCTGCTTCCTTCTCCTTCAATCATGAGTACGTATGGGCTCGTGGGCTTGGCCAGCCAAGTGGGATAAGAAACAACAACAACAACATAATGGTCACAGTAGTGAAAAACAATGTATTAAAAAAATACATTATGTGTGCATTCACATATTCAAAGTTAATTGTCGAAATTGTAAGAAAAAATTAACTTTGATTTTAAAATAATATTCTTGGGAATATACGAGAGATATAGCCTGTTTTATTTATGAGTTTACAGTTATGAGTTTGTAGAATAATTAAATTTTATTCTGCGAACTTATGACGCATCTTGAAACGTCCAATATAACAGGTTCTATCTTTCACTTTAAGTGTCCTCAGTGACCATCCCTAGATACACACAGTTGATTGTTGATAGCAGAGCAAACCAGACTCTTAGTTGAAGTTGTTAGCGCTTTTGGTTCAACTTACACCTGCAAATCATTTTTTTTTCTAAACTGAAATTGGCCAAACACAAAACATGCTCAAATATAACGGACACTAACCTGCAACATCAACTACGATGTGTAAATACCTAAACAGAGATCAATTTTCAAAAGCTAAGTGAAAGAGTGGAGAAACAAATATCGCGCTAGTAAAATAAATATTTTTTAATGATCTCATTTTTTATTTCGTTTATATTTATATGTTTTTTATATTTCATTTTTAGTGTTTTCTTTACAATGTGCGTTTAGTATCAGTATTATATTATCTATGTTTATATGCAAGAATAATTGTAAAGAAAAATAATAAATCATTATGCTTCAATTTTTCACTCCAAAAAAATGTCTATAGTGGGTCTAAATCTGATATGGAGATATATAATCTTATATGCGGCCCACGGAGTTACGATGCATTTCTAAAGTGTCCCGCAAGATCATTTAAGTTGGCCACCCCTTGTCTAATACATGAAATGAAAATATCTTTATTTTTATTTAAATATAATTAATTTCCAAAATACAATACATGTGAAAAAAATTAACAAATATTATTTTGCATTTTTGTAACATTAATAAATGCTTATGTATTAATAACTATTCGTATATTCGATTTTCTATCGTCAATTAGAATGATTGATCACTGGCGTCATCTATGAACAATAAGTTAAACTATCTATGTTTTAAAAGGATAAAATATTTATATAAAATACGCTACAAAAATACAATACATGATAAAAAAAATGTATTAATATTATTTATTAATTAATTAAACAAACAAATGTTTTCGAAGTTTATTTTCTATTTTTCATTAAAAAATGTTATAATAACATTAATCTGACAATTTTTTTATGTAATTTAAATTATTATAACACTCGGTACATTTTACCGTTTTATATTTACTTGTCAATTGCAAAATTATTTTTAAATTTGATGTCCAAAATGTTTTAGCACATTATTATTAATAAGAAAATTTTGCATTATTGATATGAGACAGTTTTAATGATATATACATATGTGTCTAAAAAAGTCTGATTATCTGTATAAAAATAGGTCGAATCTCAAAATAAGGCATTTTTTAATGCCTCAATTTAAAGTAAAAAGATTTATGAGGTATTTAAAATAATAGTTATTGTGTTAATACAGTAAAAAATTATATGAAATGATCGAATAAAATGTATTAATCACTACAGCCTAAGTTCAAATTCCACAGATCCAAATGACTAATATAAAAGTTATGTATTATGAGAAGTTATGTGCTGACTCAGGGGTGGCCAACCCAAATGTTCTTGCGGGCCACTTTGTAAATGCATCCTAACTCCGCGGGCCGCACGTAAAATTATATATCCCTGTATTAGATTTAGACCCATTGTAGACATTTTTTTGGAGTGAAAAACTGAAACATAATGAGCTATTGTTTTTGTTTTTACTATTATTCTTGCATGTAAATTAGATAATGTAATAATAATGATACTAAACGCACATTGTAAAGAAATATATAACACTAAAAAGGAAATATAAAAATATATAAATATAAATGAAATAAAAAAATGAAATCATTAAATAATATTTATCTTACTTGTGAGATATTTGTTTGAGCAAGAATATTATTTTAAAATCGAAGTTAATTTTTCTCATAATTTCGACAGTTAATGTTTGAATATATATGGATGACCACATAATGTATTTTTTAATGCATTGGTTTTCACTACTTTGGTCCTTATATAATAATATATTTTGTAAAAGTGTAATAAATCTCACGGGCCAGAAAAATGTTCAAGGCGGGTAGCATGCAGAAATAGAATGATTACCTATGCTTATCATTTCTTGTGCTGATTAAAAGAATTTAAATAAATAACAGCGATTAAGTAAAAGTATTTCCACAAAGTCAAGATATAAGTTTTTAATTTTTAACTTTTAAACAAAACTATTTTAACTATTTACAATGTTATCTTTAACGGTTCCATTTATTTATAATCTATTATCTACATTATTTTATTATTAAATATTTTTTGCAAGCGATTTTTTTTTTAATTTAACACGCTTTAACAGAAAATTTTTCAAATCAAAGTTTTGAAGAAAATTTTTCCTTACAGCTTTAATTACAACTACTTAAAATTTAACTGCGTTTATTTTGAGTATAAGAATCACTTATTAAAACCAGTAGTAATTTTTTAATTTGAAACTATAATAGTCTGATAAATTGAAACACCATATATTTTGGATTCAAAGAAAAAAAATATATTTGCAATATATACATAAAAAATATATTTTTTCGGATAATCAAATTATTCTTAATTAAAATAATACCAACATAACTGCAGATAATAATAAAAAAACATAAATAAATAGTGATGAAAATAATCGATTCACAGGTTTATTTTCAATTAAAAGAAACAGGAATAAAAATATTATTCAAATATTAATCAATACTAAAATTTCTACGAAATTCGAAATAGAATGATTAATAACAATAATTATTGTTATATTTATTTTACTTACCTTAATAAAATGCAATATATTAAAATAAAAAAATACCTATCTTTATTGAAATGAAAAACAAAAATTAATTAATATCATTTAACTTACTATAGGCAGTATTCCTGCGTTATATCGGGCAGTTTTCTAAAGATTCTTTAAAAACATTTGCAATATTATCAAAGGACTTTTTTTTTCAACATTTCGTTCTCGACCAATTAAAAAAAAATATATAAATACAAATTTTAAAATTAAAATTAAAATTAAAAATATAATAGGACCTACCGATATATAGGTTAACCACGAAATTTAGAATTCAAAGTAAGAACAAAATGCCTAATCGCAATTTTAAATTAAAAAATAATAATTATAGAATTCCAAACGATTTGCTTTTCGCAAAAAATTTCATTTTCATTGTGAAATAAAATTATCTTTGATTTCACCAAACGATCTTTTAGAACAATTTTGTATTATTTAATTAATTAAGTATACAATATTTAGCACGTGAAGAAAATTCAAATAAACCAATAACAATAGCTTTTGAAAGAAATTAAAAAATAATAAACCAACAAGAAACGTTGAAAGTTGTTGTTGTTGTTTCTTATCCCACTTGGCTGGCCAAGCCCACGAGCCCATATGGACTCATGATTGAAGGGGAAGGAAGCAGCTTCTGTTGTGATGGAGCACCCGTAGGTAGAAGCCTGACTTTTGCTCCGTGACGCTCTTACAGTCATAGAAGATCGGGACCTACGGCTTAAAGTGGATTCCGAACCACTACAAACATCCATGGCACCACCGGGATTCAAACCCGAAACCTGTGGCACCGAGCGCCAGAGCGCTAGACACTCGGCCATTCAGGTCCTAAATTTGCCAACGGCACGCAGTGTTCCCAGGTGGTCACCCACCCAAGTACTGACCGCGCCCAATGATGCTTAACTTCGGTGATCTAACGAGAACTGGTATATTCAGCATGGTACGGCCGTCGGCTTCTACGTTGAAAGTAGTCAAGGAAACTAAAAACTGATCAAGGATACAAAAATGTGATCCTCACTATCCGAAATAATACCCATAATTTTATGGGTTAAAAAAACATATTTTTTCTTATTTCATGATTTACTTAAATTGATGTAAAGTATTCGTTTAACGAAAAAGGGATTTTTTAAGAAAAAGTTATAAATTTAAAAAACCCATGCAATAAACAAGATAAGTAATTTTCATACTTAATTCAACATCAAAACACATTTTATAATGTTGAGCGGTAGAGATTGCGACAACAAACGTCGTCCATTTCTGTACACAATGATCATGAAACTGAATTCTTCTATTGAAAAACTTAACTTGTATGATAAAGTCTGTAACAACTAAGATTTACAAATTTTAAATGTTTAATGTCCCGTGTTTGCGCAATATTTATGAGTAAAATATCTTGAATTCTACAGGATGAAGTGCTATTTTGTTTTATTATTATTTATGACTAGTACTATGATTATGATTTTTATCACACTTATGAAATATGATTTTTATCACACTTGGTGTCGTTATCGTTGGAAAACCATAGTTTGCATTCTTTTGATAAACATTCACAATATATATCAACCAAACAAGTATCACAAAAATATTACTTTTTTAAATAAGGTATTGAATATCAAGAACAGGAGTGGCCAACCTAAATGATTTTGCGGGCCACTTTGGAAATGCATCCTAACTCCGCGAGCGACATATAAAATTATATATCCCCATATTAGATTTAGACCCACTATAGACATATTTTGGAGCAAAAAATTGAAACATAATGAGTTGTTATTATTGTTATTCGTACATGTAAACATTTTTTTTTCCTAATGCAGCTGGCAAACAGACATGGACGTCTTGGATGCCTTTAAGGCAAGCGCTGCACAGACTTTACTCATTTTGCATTACCCAGGGAGCGCGTGTAACTTTAAGATAGCCACGGACGCCGAGTAACAATGCCCCCAGAACGCTCTACAATCCTATTAGGACCGCGACCTACGGTTTAAAGTGGATTCCGAACCACTACAACACCCATGGGCAAAGCCGGGATTTGAACCCGATACCTGTGGTAACGTACGCCAGACCGCTAGCCATTCGGCCATCAGGCCCATATTTAATATAAACATAGTTAATATAAAAATAATGATTTGGCTTAATTTGGTCAATTTCATTTAGAAGGAAAAAAAAAACCGATTCACACGTGTAAGTTGAACCAAAAGCGCTAACAACTTGAACTAAGAGTCTGGTTTGCTCTGCTTGTGACAATGAACTGTTGCATATAAAGAAGTGGTCAATGTGGTCACTTAAAGTGAAACATAGAATATGTTATATTAGATGCTCCAATACGCGTGCGTATCATGAGTTCGCAGAATACAGTTTAATTATTCGGCGAACTCATAACTGTAAACTCATCAATAAAACAGGCAGTATCTGTCCTATATATTCGCAAGAATATTATTGTAAAATCATAGCTAATATTTTTCTCATAACTTCAACAGTTAATTTTTGAATAGATGGATGCACACATAATGTATTTTTTTAATACACTGATTTTCACTACTTTGGCCATTATAAAATAAATATATTTTGTAAAAGTGTGATAAATCTTAAGGGCCGCAAAAATATTCAAGACGGGCAGCGAGTCGGCCACCCCTGGTGTAGTGTGTTCTTTCTAGATTCTATTTATTGTATAAAGGTATTTAAGGGTTTAAAGTTGTGAAACAACATCGCATAAAAAAAATTGGTGTCAGAAAATTTGCACGGTCTGCGATTTACGTAAGAACTCATATTCACTTGCGCATTTCAGACAAAATTAATTTTAAATATATATATATATTAGAGCTTACAATGATTTTTTTTTAAACAGGCGAGATGTGTAATTTTCCAATAAAAAGAAGAAAAAAACGATAAAATATTAAGCCAATATCAAATAATAAGCTGTTAAACTTGGCAATATTATTAACTACAAGTTTCATTCTTGCCAACCCAATAAAAAAAATATGACAAAAAAAAAAAAAAAAAAAAAAAAGAACTGTAAAATTAATAAAATTTACAATAAATAGTTGAATAATAATAATCAATTTTGAATATATTATTTAATGTGTGTTCTCTGTAGGTTGTTTATTTTTAAACCTTAACCATGATGGTCTGGCGAACTATATTCCTCTATGGAAGGATTATTCTTCATAACAATCAATTGCTGGTGGGAACACTTTCTGTGTTAGAGCCTAATAGAAGAACCTTCTGGCCTATAGATTTATCGTGCCCATCTCTGGTATAAACACGGAGCTACCAATTCAGCTCCGTTTGTCGAGTTCAAAACGGTACAGAATCGGAAATCTAACGCGCTATCCACAAAATCGCTTTGCTCTTTATTTATGTACAAGCCAATTTGTTTCATGTTAAATTCAATACACAAAGTAAAAAGTTAGCAATTTACAATTTTATTTTAATTTTAATTCAACTTTTAAAATTTCATTTTAAATTATAATTTCACTTTTTATTTGTTGAATAGCTATAGTTTTCATTATTTCATTATCGAAATTAGATATTAGAATTACACACGTGTGCGTATAAAACAAACAGAATATAATTCTGTTAAAGTGTTAAAGTTATTAAAATTAGGCTTTTATTATATATTTTTTTTCTCAAATTTGAAAGTTGAAATCCAAAGCAATTCTAAAATGCGTGTTTTTTTCAAAATTAAAGACTTTATTTTGGAAAAAAAAAAAAAATAACGATGAAAAGAGAAAGAGAAATAATATGAAAAACAAATAAGAAAATCCTTTCTTTAATGAGAAAAACATGTATCATTATGCAATGTAAAATATATTACTGCTCACGCAATAAAAGTGTGTTTTATTGCCTTCCATTAATCGCTTACATATCGGTATTAAATGCTATAAGTGTTTTCGAACCAAAAGTTCATGGATTTCCTGATGAAATTAATCCTTAAATGAATAATACAGCTAACTTTTATAGAAGTAATATTTTAATTCATGAAAATAAAAATAACACATATACACCTGGAGATGGGAGGAGTAAACATTTCCTGCTCGATATGATTGGCTAAAGCATTACAGGTAGGAGGAACTCAGTTTGTGGCTCCATCTCTCGGTGTTATGAGAAAACTATCATCAATAAATTTGAAATGTGAAACAATGCAAAAGATTTTTGAAGGTTTCCAAAACTGCTAAATTCTTCTGAAAATAAGTGTACAAAGACGCGGTTGTATAACGATTTCAAAATTTTATTATAAAAGTTAATCTCTTTCTCTCGGAACGAAAAATCTTAAATACATTTTTAAATTAGTTTAATTAATTAAAAACTAAAAAAATGATAAGTTCTATATTTTGCTAATAGATGGCGTTGCAGTATATTAATAGAGCAAAAGAAGAACAGAATTTTTTGGTACTTACGTATTAACGATACCTTGGCGACAGACTTGGCGGTTTTTAAGTGTCGCCAATCTAACGTAGGGATTCAAAACCGGTTGGCGCGTGTGCTCTTTATTGGCGCAACTGTCGCTAAGGTACCGTTAATACGTAAGTACCAATTTTTTATATGTAGTTATTTCTAAATTAAAGTAATTATGCATAAAATTAAAGCTTTATATTTCTTTTGTTCTAAAACATAGCATTAATTTATAGTTTGCCAGTGTTTATTTCATTGATAGATATTGTTTATTTTTTAATTACAATTTGCAAGTCTATGGCAACCCTATAGTTTACATAATGTGATTTTCACACCGAAAGTTTTTAAGCCAGACTAAATAGCGCCTTTGGCTAAGATAACTGTTTACTTTAGCGATACTGTTTACTTTATTTCGACAGTGTGCTTTTCTATTTACAATAGAATAGTATTAAGGCGCGTTGTTATAGAGATCATCTGAACACAAAGAAGCAAATGAATTTATAAATTCTTTTTAAAAAATGGTGTATGGAAAATGTTTCTCAATGATGAAAAAATTCTAAAAATAATGCAGATTTCGTGAATAAGTTATAAATATGATTTTTAATTTTTAATGAAATAATTTAAAGTTCTATTAAACAATTAAAATTATTTCATTTAATAATTTAATTATTTACATATTTCATCTGAAACACAATTTGTCTGGATATATATTTTTTTTTTATATATAAATTTGCATTTTTTTTATATTTAGAATAAAAATTAATTCTATTTAAATTTTTAATTAAATTAATTCTAAATCTAAATTAATTCATTCTAATTTAACTTAATTTTGATTCTTAAAATTATTTTTAATCTAATGCTTATGGCTATAATGCTAATGTCTTCGCATGTGGTTCGGACTTATAATGAATGTGGTCCAAAGCAAAATTGTTGTAAAATAAATTTTTTACTTTTTGAAATTAGTGTAACATTAAAGCATGTTTTTATTATTTAAAAAAATGTGTTTTTATGTGTTTACAATAAGTCTTTAAATTATAAAATTTTATTTACGTAATCATTCTGCTTCATTCGATATAACAATAATATATCTTTATTTATTTTCTACATATATGTATAACATAAAGGGCCTGAAGGTCGAATCACTAGCTCAGTGCTACAGGTTTCGGGCTCGAATCCCGGTGATGCTATTGATGCTTGTAATGGTTCGTAATCCACTTTAAACCGTATGTCCGATTTTAATATGACTGTAGAGCGTAGAGATAACAGCCCTACTCTGTAAAATGACAATATCTCCTGTCTCGAAATCTGCCAGTAGACAACCGGCCTTGGTCCACCATGGACTGTAGTCCCAGGGAGTTAGTTTATAAATAACATAAAGCAAGAGATATATATATGAATTTCTAATAACTGCAAATGTTGCAAATATGTTCCCACGATACGATTTGTTTGAAAAAAAATTTTCGTACATTACAGCAGTCACAAAATGTCTACTGCTCTTGAAGAAAAAAGTTTCCAAAATGGTAGAAAGGCCGAGAATATGTCAGATATGTAAACAATACTTCTTGGAGAATTTAAGTAAATTAAAAAAAAAAGAAAAGGAAAAGAAAAAAAGGCTCAATATTATCCAAAATAGCAGTACAATATACAATTCAATGCACATTCTAGGCAAGATTTTAGGCACATTAAAGCAGTACTCACAAAAAAATGGGAGTATAGGAAATGGAAGTACCCCAGAGGAATACGCAAAAAAAAAAAAAAAAAAAAAAAAAAATTGGAATACCTTAAGGGATACGCAAAGTGATAATTGGGAATACGCCAAAGACGTAGGCTCTTAAGAATGTACGACCGTTTATAACAGAGTACGAGAATCTCTCTCATGGGTCGATGTGTCTAGCGTTAGTAGCGTCTGGGGAGCTTAACATCAGAAATGTAGCGGTTCCAAAGCGCATGCGTACGAAAACATATGGGAAGGAAGTTGTGGTGGGAAGATACTTCTTATTTTTGACTATAGATACACAAAGACATATATATAGGAGATGGAATGACTTTTAAAATGCTGAATGAAATTTCCGATGCCTTATTCAAATTAGATCAGAAATTGCAGTCAGATTTGATTGCACCTGAGAGGCAATCTCTACAGAAAAGGTTCCATTATTAATCACGGTGTTTCATATTTCGCAATAATTCCGATGATTTACAAGAATCGAAATCTTCACCCTGGAATTTCTTTCCTTCACGAATTTCTTGTTGGAAAGATTCCCCCGAAAGATTTATTAATTCGCTTTTAATTGCATATACGGATCAATTAAATACGTTTTCATCACAGTATAGCGCACTAGAAAAGCAATATCGGGATAGAGATGAGAAATATTTGAATTATATTTTGTCCGAGGTTTTGTTATTGATTTAGCAATAGCCAATTCGAATGTGCTTGTGCACATAATGAATCATAGTACGAAGTCTGCTCTTTCATACAAGGGGATTTGAACAACACATATATTAGACACTTTCGAAGGTTTTCAAAAACAGAATCAGAATATATATGTATATATATTCTAAGTTTTAAATCTTATTCATAGTCATATATATATATATATACACTGAAGTGACAAAAGTCATGGGATACCTCTTAATATCGTGTCGGCCCTCCTTTCGCCCGGCGAAGTGCAGCAACTCGACGTGGCATGGACTCAACAAGTCGTTGGAAGTCTTCTGCAGGAATATTGAGCCATGCTGTCTCGATAGACGTCCATAATTGTGAAAGCGTTGATGGTGCAGGATTTTGGGCACGAACAGACCTCACGATGATGTCCCATAAATGCTCGATGGGCTTCATGTCGGGCGATCTAGGTGGCCAGATCATTCGTTGGAATTGTCCAGAATGTTCTTCAAACCAATCGCGAACAGTTGTGGCCCGGTGACATGGCGCATTGTCATCCATAAAAATCCCATCGTTGTTTGGGTACATGAAGTCCATGAATGGCTGCAAGTGATCTCCAAGTAGCTGAACATAAGCATTTCCAGTCAATGTTCGGTCCAGTCGCACCAGAGGACCAAGTCCATGCCATGGAAAAACAGCCCACACCATTACGGAGCCACCACCAGCTTGAACAGTGCCTTGCTGACAGTTTGGGTCCATGGCTTCGTGGGGTCTGCGCCACACTCGAACCCTACCATCAGCTCTTACCAACTGAAATCGTGACTCATCGGACCAGGCCACGGTTTTCCATTCATCTAGAGACCAACCGATATGCTCACGTGCCCACGAAAGTCGCTGCAAGCGATGTCGTTCTGTCAGTAAAGGCACTCGAGTCGGTCTTCTGCTGGAATAGCCCAAGAAAGCAAAATTTCTCCGCACAGTTCTAACAGACATGTCCCTTGTATGTCCCACATTGATTTCTGCGGTTATTTGACGCAGTGTTGCTTGTCTGTTAGAATTTACGACTCTTTGCAGACGTCGCCGGTCTCGGTCGTTAAGTGCAGGCGGTCGACCACTGCGCTGTCCATGGGGGGATGTTATGCCTGAAATTTCATACTCTCGGCACACTCTTGACACAGTGGATCTGGGAATGTTGAATTTCCTAACGATTTCCGAAATGGCATGACCCATGCGTCTAGCTCCAACTAATATTCCGCGTTCAAAGTCTGTTAATTCCCGTCGTGCGGTCATCATCACGTCAAAACCTCTTCACATGAATAACTTGAACAGAAATGAAAGCTCTGCGAAAGCACTGCGCATTTATACCTGTTCTACGCGATGCTACTGCCATCTGAAAATTTGCATATTGCTATCCCATGACTTTTATCACTTCAGTGTATATATTAGCAGAACCCGGCATATGCTAAAAAAATGCATTCTATAAAATTATATATCGCGAATATATTCTCGTGTTCCAATATATGCGCATACTAATTTTCCTAGATATCTATTGAACGGTATATAAGATGAAATGATGCAGCACCCTCTGGTGGCAAATAACAATAAACAAGATAGCGCGAACCTATTTTTCAGACTCGAACACTAGTATTATTTCCATTTGATTGAACTGTTTAGAAGTTGATAGACTGCAGCAGCATCTGGTGGCGACTTACAACAAAGAGGATAGCATAAAAACATTCCCCATGTTTTTGTCAAACGAACACAAAAAATTTCATTAAAATCAGTTCCGCCGTTTAAGAGGACTTCAGCGGCAAAAACATGTACAGAAGAATTATATATATATAAAGAGATATATATAGGAAATGGAGTGACCTCTAAAATCCTAAATGAAATTTCCGCTGACTTATCCGAAGTAAGATCAGATATTGCAGTCAGGATTGATTGCACCTGACATGGAAATCTGTGCAGAAAAGGTTCCGACATTGAATTATCGGGTACGTTAATAGATAATCACGGCGCTTCTTATTTCGCAATAATTTCGATGATTTACAAGAACCCATGTCTTCCACTGACAACAACCGTCGAATTTCTTGTCGAGAATATTCACCGGAACGATTTATTAATTCCGTTTTAAATTGTATATACAAATCAGTTAAATACGCTTTTATCCCAATATTTCATTACAATATGCACCAGAAAGGCAATATCAGGATAGAGATGGGAAGCAATATAATTGTATTTTGACAGAGATTCTGTTATTGGTTTAGGAATAGCTAATTCGAATGGGCTAGTGCACATAATGAACCATAGTACAAAGTCTGCTCTTTTATACATGGGGATTTGAACAGCACATGCATCAGACACTTTGAAAGGTTTTCAAAAAAAAAAAAAAATTTATATAATATATATATATATATACAGGGGCATTATAATTAAAGTGCCACTTTCAAAGTGCTATACAAAAGAACCACTCGTCACAATGAATTCAAATTATGAACTGAAGATACTTGAAGAAGGGGTAAACGGTACGGCATCAAAAAAAAAAAAGTTCCGAAGTGTATTAATAGATGACGCTGTAAGCGCCATAAATAAAATGAATTCGGCTGCCAGTGAAATTTTGAACCGAAATTACAACGTATTTGTCATGAGTTACACATTAAACCAACTGTAGTGTTCAATGTGCTTGATTGTTTCGGTTTTTTGACGGAAAAAATTACCATTCCAAGTCATTCAACAATTGTGGCACTGTTAGTGGAAAACCCATCCACCACATCAAGGTCATACCAAATTGGATGGGAAAAATCGGTGGAATTTTTGTAGATGCCATACCATTTCCCCTTTCTTCAAGTATCTTCATTTCAAATTTGAACTCAATGGGACGAGTTTTTTTTTTTTTTTTACAGCATTTTGAAAGTGGGACTTTAATTATAATCACCCTGTATATACATATATGTTATGATTTTTAAATATTATTATTCACAATTATTAGATTTATGTATATATATATATATTTCCGTCAAATTTAAATTTAAAATAGAATCAGTGCGTAATACCACAAGCAAACACACACGCGAAAATAACTAAATGAATAAAAATAAGAAGAAAAAAGTTTACTCATCTTTTCTATCCATCGGCGAAGACAAATTCCACATCGCGGGCACATGGCGGAATGAATATTCCATTGAATTGCGAAACATCGTAGTTTCGAATTATGTAATCTTTCAGAAAAGCCAGTTTAAAGGAAACAACTTTCTGAAAAAGTTTGTGACCACCAATTTACAGATCTTTGCTCCAAGTTGTTTAGACTTCTACGATAATAAAGAATCTATTTTGATAACATTACTTTAATTAACAGAACATTTCGAAACTCACAACATCAGATTCATATATTTTCTTCCCTTGAACTTTTCAAGGTTATACCGACACACACTGCCATCTGTTGTTCATTTTCGCAATTAATTGCTTAGAGGTAAATTAACCACAATTAATAATCTGAGTTAGGAACTCGGGAACCTTAGTCATATGTGCTTCATCTTGCTGAATAATAATCCATGGTGGATATTTTTATAGATGAGGTGCAATGAACAGCTCCAATAAGTCTAAATAAACGTTAGCGGTGATGTTTTTTACTGTGGAGAAAAACTGTCCAATAACTGTGGGTCACTCAGACATCAATTTACAGCTGTCTCGCAGAAAGGGGAGTGGCTGGCGCCCGGTACCATAGGTTTCGGGTTCAAGTCCCGGCGGTGCCACGGATGTTTGTAGTGGTTCAAAATCCACATTAAGCCGTAGGTCTCGATCTAACGTGATCGTAGAGCGTTGTAGGAGTAATGTTATTCTCACCCGTAGCATATATTCAAGCTACACGCACCCTGGGTAGTGCTAAATGAGTAACAGTTGTGGGTGCAGCCCTTGGTTATGGCATAAAGATTAACTCTCTCTATATTGCCAGATGCGTAAGAACAACAACTATCTATGCAGATGTGGATTCTCTGATCCTCAGTTATAGGTATTATGTTGATTTACCTTACAGTAGAACATGACAGATTATGTAGCTTTTAGAATAGTTATTGCTTAATTAGATTCATAATTTGGTTACAAATTGTATTTTGGCTGTCAAAATTTGTATATTTAATTTATTTACTTTCATTATTAACAATTATTTATTTATACTTAGATAACGAAATTTGTGTGACTCGTAAATACAAAAAGAAAATTGTTAAGGTCATTTTTGGAATAGTACAAAAAATGCAGTTTATAAAAATAACAAAAATCAAGGAAGTTCATAAAAATTGGAATAATTAAATGTAACTAGACTAATAACTTTTTTTTTAAATCAATGTCTTTATTTGATGTAGACATTTTAAAACATAGATTCTTTGTCCTTGATTTGGATAAGCAAAAATTTTGTTTCACCCACGTCTCTTCGATTGTTTCCATAAAAATTAAGGAGTTCATTCCTACCCATCCTATAGAAGAGATTAACACCATTTGAGATTCCAACAATTTAAATGGATTTGGAGAGTGTGTGCAGCAGAATCCCATCTCAACCCTCAAATCAGAAATTTCAAATGAATCCCTGAGAAGGACATCAAGATTCCCGTATCCACCCCCACATAGCAAAATTTAGAACTGTAGACCGGAAGGTATCAACGAAGGGAATATCTGACAGAACAGCACAGGACCACACCCTGCGGCATAACTGCAGACAACTCACCGACTCCTTTTGAAAATTATCTTGAAACTGAAGATCCATAAGAAGTACAGTTGCTTTTCGACAACTTACAAGTCATAAAAAAAAATGTAAAGTCAATCCCTACTTTTTCACTATATTGCAGAAAAGTCCTTTAGAAATAAAGTTGAAATTTTTGTCTTACATCTGGCGCCATCTATCATTAGATACATGCAACTTAAATCTAAAAAAAAAAACTAAAATTAAATAATATTTGAACAAACTATTAACATCATGTGTCATCCACTACAAGTTCAAAAAAAAAATGTATTTGAAGTTGAGTGGAAGAATAAAAAGTATTTTATGAACGATTGAAAATTTGAACAAGATATATAAATATACATAGGGAGAGTGAACTATTAGTAGGAATTGAGAAAAAAAAAAAACGGGAATTGCGATAAGAAAAGACGCAGAAAAGGCAAGTGTCCATTTCGCGGACAATTCTAAACTGCTGTTTGACCATACCCGAATAGGTAATGAAGACATGATCGTGAACCTCATCATGATGTTTCAGTATGAAGACGAAGTATGCTGAGGTCATTTCAGCGTCATTTGATCAAAGACATTTCATAGTCAACTATCATTTTGACCCCTGTCCTCAGCATGACAGGGGTAATAATTCTTAATTAAAAGCATAATTTAATATGTTCAGAATCTTATTAAAAGATATTAAATGTTGATTAATCAAGTTAATCAAGACATATAATATCTCATTCGACACGAAACTGAACTCAAAAGAATTAAAAAACGCTTATCTCTCAATGAATAAGAAATGTAATTCCCGAATGCATCCATACATTTTTTTTTAAAAATCTGCCTAAAAGGAATAAGTTAAGAAACAGCTACTTTTAACATATCTTATGTATTTCCATTTTTTAAAATGGCAATCAGAAACGGGGTTAATTCTTCATAATTTTTATCAATATTTAAATCTGAAAATGAATGTAATAAAACATTACAATGAAAAATAAGATTTCATTTTATACATTTTTAATCTTCAAAATTTTATTTCTGAATAATCCTTCGAGTTAAAATGTACCAAATCAAGGGAGTAAGTTGTATTAGACACAAAAATTAAATGATTGTTAAAAGTAATATAAAAAATATTTTAAAGTCAATTCCTACTTTTTTTTTCGCTCTATTGCAGAAAGTCCATAAAAAAAATGAAAATTTATGAAGTTTATCTGGCGCCATCTATCGGTAGATATATGCAACTTAAATTAAATTAATTATATTTTTTTAGATTTATGTATTATATTTGAAAAAACTGTATTGACATCAAGTGTCATCCACTACAAGCTCAAAAAAAAAATGAATTTGAACTTGAGAGGACGAATAAAAGTAGTTTATTAACGATTGAAAATTTGAAGATATATATATATAGGGAGAGTGAGCTAATAGAAGGAATTGAAATGAATTCGGCCTTAACCTACTTTAAAATATTGTAAATACACATTATAAAGATCAAATAATTTTTTTTTTAAATTTCGATTAGAAAAAATTTTTCAATTCAAAATGTAAAGTTTGCAAGTAATTTTTAAAAAAAAATCTGGATTTCTTCAGATTTTTTTGTACCATGGTCTACTGACGCAAGAAAAATTAAGTCCTTTATACTATATTTTTAGATGTATAAAACAAAATTCAATTATAATTAAAACCCATTAAAAATTTGATTAAAAAAAAATGTGTTTTTTTTAGAAATATTTAATAGCAATATAATTCATTATAAATCAAATTGTAATACTGAAAATTTGCCAAGGTGAATATTATGGTTAAAATATAAATTGAACAAAGTTATTTAATTTGTATAAAACTGTTAGAAAACAATCTATTATTTCTATTGATAATCATTAATTATAAGCCTGTTTATTAATAGTACAATAAGCGTAAATGTGTTCGCCAACCTTGAAAAGTCGCCAAAATGATTTATTGAGTCAAAATGAGTTATAGATGCAATTTCGAATTTTCGTTTGTATTAAATTTGAGAAATTTGAATGTAAATTGTGACCGTGCATAAGCGGACGAGCACACAAACTGAGAAAAATATGTATAGATGCACAAAAACCCACCAAAAACACAATTATAATGAAATAAAGTTTTATTTTTTAACAAATTCTCGAATATGAAGAATTTGCTATATTGCCAATTGTTAAAATTAAAACCTATTTGAATACAAATACGATTTGATGCTTTTCGACATAAATGCAACAAATAATGTCAGATCTGAAAAACTATCAATGCTCAACGATACATAGAAATTTAACATAATTTTACAAAAGAACAGTCTTTAAAATTTAAAATTGTTTATCTTAAAAAGCATTTAAAACATTCTACAAAAAATTTCAGTCTATTATCAAAATTTTAAAATATTTTAACAAAATAATTAAGAATAGGACAAAATTACATAAAATTGAACTGATTTTATAGAATGCTTTCTGAAAGAGGAACAAAAAAAAAATGTCCAATTCTGAAAAAGGCCCAGTTATACATTTAAGCACATTTCTTATATATATATATTCATGCACACATAAAATGTGCAATATAAAACAAGACCAAGATTTAAGTATACACAACATGAAATGTTTATTTATATTTTCAGTTAATGGAAGGCGATCTGATGAATCGCCTTCCATTAACTGAAAGGACACTGAGGATATTTAAAACAATTAAAATTTTTTATATCAAATATATTATTTTCAGTTTGCTAGAAAATTGCAATAAAAATATAGCTGATAAAATATTTTAAAGTAATAATTAGGAATTGGACAAAATAACGGAAAATTGTTCAGAAAGCATTCTGTAGTAATACAATCAAGAGCCAAAACATTATGACCACCCCTACATTTTGCAATGAACTCGCCTGGATGACGTGGAAGGCACGTGATCAGGTGGAAGTGGTATTTAACTGGTATTAATCCATGCCAAGGCGGGTTGAAGCTGTGTTGCGCGCCAAAGGTGGGCCAACTCGTTATTGACAGGTGGTCATAATGTTTTGGCTCTTGAGTGTAGTTCAATCAACGAAAATTTTTACCTTTCCAAGCTATTTTCATTGCATTTTAAACATGACCTTTAAACAATGTTATTTAAATAGATATTTTTTAAAAACTTGCATCAATTTTAATAATCCAATAGAATGGTTCGTTTTAAATTTAGGGAATAGCAATTACCCGTATAAGAATGCAAATTGTATGTACGTCCTGAATCTATGCAATCCAGCTAGAAGATATTTTCTTAGCAAAAGTTATTCAATTTGAGGAATGCATATTTTATACAATATAGGTTCAGGTTATTATAATCTTCATCCGAAGATTCATCTGCTACCAAGGCGATTCATCTACCAAGGTCTAATGTACGCACTTCACCAGTTGGCTGCAAACAGATGATAGAACATTTGCCTGTCTCTCACGCTTCTCTGGCTAATTTCACAGCAAATTTTACTTTTTCAGAAATACATAAGTATTTGAAAAACCGCTGATGAGAAGCCCAAAATTCACATAAATTTCTTCGCTGATGAATCACCTTCCATTAATTGAGATGCCTTCTGGAAATATGAAAAACATTTCATCCAGAGTTGTACGCTTTGATTGTCAATTTGTCCTTTTCTGTTAATTAAATTTCTTCAAATTTTAAAAGCAACTACTGTAAAACTTGATCGGAACATATACAAGCCTCTCAATTTCATGTCCATACCTCATACACCACGTTTTTCAACAACGGATGTGAAACTTGAATACGGGTAAAGGTGTACCTGGCCTCACCAGCCAAGGTTAGTCATGTAGGCCATATATTTTGGTTCAGAGATTCTCCAGTAACACTACCATAAACAATGCATGCTTTAGCTAACTGATTTTGCAATTGGAAAAACTGCTAGTTATGTTTACTGAAACCTACTAGCCAAAGAATTTTTATGGCGCCCGTTAAAGACAATACATCCATTAGTCCTTACCACACCATTCTAAAAGTTGTTCCAGTCGGGTTTTGTATGTTCCTCCAAATTGGCTTTGACTAGTTGGAGAATAAGTGGAAAAGGTGTCATATTTTTCACACCTTTATTCTGTTTTGAGGATATTTTCGTAAACTTAAATTTATTTAGTGCGTGTACTTGAATTTTTCCAGCTGTGATGTCTTTTAAATCTCTTTCGGCATTGTATTTTATGTCATTCGACACATTAACACAAATGTTTTTTTTTCCGACAGGTGCTAGTTCATAAATGCCAGCTAGAGTGCAACCATTGCAAACATCAGCACCATCGCTAATAAGAAAACCTGCGCGAGATCCACAGGGGAGAGAAGTCTCGGGTTGCTGACTGGCATAAGTTACTTATCCCAACAGCAACGCGGAAAGATATCCGTTATCAATAACTACTTCAGGTATACTCAGATTATACCAAACTTCTGATGGCTGAACACTAGACAGAGAACTGGTTTGAGTAACAGAATCCGGATCTCATACTAATACCTAGTTTGGAATCATATAATCCGAGTATGTTTCAACTCGTAGAGGCTCATCTTCAGCTACTTGTTCAGCAGGTCTATATACAACTTCATCATTTGCCTTATATAGTGTAAAATTTGTTGGCTGAACAGAAAATCTCAAATTATCATTCATTTCTGGATTCCAGACGTACAGAACTGGTGGATTCAGACGTACAGAACTGGTGGATTCCAGACGTACAGAACTGGTGGATTCCAGACGTACAGAACTGGTGGATTCCAGACGTACAGAACTGGTGGATTCCAGACGTACAGAACTGGTGGATTCCAGACGTACAGAACTGGTGGATTCCAGACGTACAGAACTGGTGGATTCCAGACGTACAGAACTGGTGGATTCCAGACGTACAGAACTGGTGGATTCAGACGTACAGAACTGGTGGATTCCAGACGTACAGAACTGGTGGATTCCAGACGTACAGAACTGGTGGATTCCAGACGTACAGAACTGGTGGATTCCAGACGTACAGAACTGGTGGATTCCAGACGTACAGAACTGGTGGATTCCAGACATTGTGTTGCATATGCTTAAAATTCTGGCCTTTTGTAACTGTTGGGGTAACAGCTGATGGAAACTGCCCGATACGAATTACATCTTCCCGATATACTTCTGAACCATCTTCTAGATTGATCAAAAAGCATTGATCAAAGCAAGGGAAAATAGATCTTCTATGGCTTATCCACTGCAAACTATATCATCGACTTTTCGAAATTATTGCAATAAATGAACCAATACTCTATTTATTAATTTATTTGTATATTTTACAAGTCACTTATTACATGATGCATTCTGATATTTTACAAACGTTGTTTATGAACAAAAACCTCCAACCTAGATAAAGTCCCCAGACTTGCATTATAATGATGCTTTACTATATGTATTTAAATGGTTAAATTAATAAAACTGATAAATCAGGAAGACTATCACTTTTTAAATGGAAAAACACTAAAATTCTTCCTGTGTAAAATATTTCTTTAGATTGTCAACCAATTTTCCAGGTATAAGACAACCGACGACTCTAGTTGACTCTTCAAATTTCCGTTGCACCATTTGTAGATCCATAGAATTCTGATGGTCAGATACGATGCTTTCAATTTGACAGGACAAATCCACACAAGACGTGGCATTTTCGTTGCCGCAGACCCACTTCGCCGGTTCCATACACAGTTTATTTACGACACTGTCCTGACGAGTGCATAGGACAACAAAGGGTCTCCGATTTACCATAATGTTCTTTCCAATTACTTTCAATGTCTTTTTTACTACATTTCACATATTTTGACTCTAGTTCGACAAGAGTTGTTGGCTTTGCTTGGAGGCCAGTGTTGGGTCTGTAAATTCCGATTAATTTACACTTGTCATTGTTACTTTCTCCTGTGTAAACTGCCAAGATGGCTGTGCCTCGCCGATTTCTGAATTGCCAGGAAAAGTAAAATCCTTGATCTCTGTCATGGCAGTCGCTATATTTTCTACATCCTTCTCCCAGCTGAAACCTCGCTCTACGAGTATTGTATGCAATTGGGTTTCAGCTGTGCCTGTAGCATGTGTTTGTAGAAAGGAGTTAAACTTTATCCTCTTTACAAATCACACCCACTTCGTAGAGCAAGGATACCTAGATCGTATCTGCAGGCTTTCTTGGCTTGTTTGATAACTGCATTCAGTGCCTCAGTAAAATACTGGAATAAGGTGTTCTGCAGTTTTACTGGAAGACCAAGTATCTTATTCATAAATTTGATCAGGTTATTATAATATTTATCCAAAGATTCATCGACTAAGGCGTCGACGGTCAGAGCTAGACGTACGTCAGCACTATCCAAACCATTTGCAAATGGATTATAATCGCTTTCTTGGGAATCTGATCCTGAAGATGAATCTTCCTCATCTCCGGTATCATCGTCTGTTCCTTCAGAATGGCTCACGCCATGAAGCATTCTTCGTCAGAAACTTGAGGCAAATTCTTACCCAATTCCTCAATCATTTCAATCAGTTCGGCTCTCCTTGCGGGACATTTTGGATTAGCATTCTCATTATAAGGAGTATTCGTTTTCTTAATACCATGATTATTTTTATTTTTTATTTTTCTACGCTTAATTTGTTTATTGCTTACCCGACAAGCCCAAGGAGTGTCACTGTCCGATCCATTTTCAAATGGATTGTAATCTCTTTCTTGGGTATCTAATCCCGAAGATGAACCTTCATCACTTTCGGTATCATCCGTTTCTTCAGAATCACTCACGGTATGAATGTATTCTTCATCAGAAACTTTGCAACGTTTCCTACCCAGATTGACGCCTTTGCGCTTTCGGCTGGAAGATGTAGATTCACCAGGAGAATCAAGGCCTAGAAGGTTTGAAATTTAACTTCTGGTCTACATACGGAAAATGCTTTTCAATTAATGAAAGGAACTTGCCTGTCGCAGTGGAAACAAAATCGTTCAGTTCCCCACCGCCTTCTTCAAGTTGGTCTAATGTACGCAATTCACCATTTGGCTGTAAACAGATGGCAGAACATTTGCCTGTCTCTAACGCTTCTCTGACCAATTTCACAGCAAATTTTACCTTTGCAGCAAAACATAAGTATTTGAAAAACCGCTGATGAGAAACCCAAAA
This sequence comes from Caerostris darwini, assembly GCA_021605075.1. NCBI lineage: Eukaryota > Metazoa > Arthropoda > Arachnida > Araneae > Araneidae > Caerostris > Caerostris darwini. Next base: position 496,963 of record BPLQ01015719.1, on the reverse strand, counting down.
TTTACGCCACAAAGCTTTCTTCATTGATGAATCATTGTGTTGCATATGCTTAAAATTCTGGCCTTGTGTAACTGTTGGGGTAGCAGCTGATGGAAACCGTCCGATACGAACTACATCTTCATGATATACTTCTGAATTGTCTTCGAGATTGATAAAGCACTCCTCCAAAGCAAGAGCCAATAGATCTTTTTGTAGCTTATCCATTGCAAACTATATCATAGTCATTCCAAAATTCCTGCAATAAATGAAAGAATATTCATTAATTTGTGTATTCATTTTACAAGTCGCTTATTACAAGATAGATTCAGATATTTTACAAACATTGTTCATGAATAAACAGTTATGAACAATAGTCATCCAACCCAGACGTCCACAGTATTGCAACTTAACGGGTTACTGTATGCATTTAGATAGTTATTTAATAAAACTGATCAGTCAGGAAGGCTTCATATCATTTGGAATTTTTTTTTATTTAAACAAGTGTACAACCCTCGGTTAATTTAATAAATTTACAACAAAATACATAAAGATGTGCTGGAAATTCAATTAGTTTTTCACAATTAAAACTTCCATGGCTTCTTCACAACAGCTCCATGGTATAACAAGGCAGCCTGCTTTCTGGCAGATTTCGAGCCACGAAATGTTTTCTTGTTACAGTGTATGGTTGTTAGTCTTGCGTTCGACGCTTTACAATCATTAGTTCGGGATCTATTGTTTAAAGTGGTTTTGGAACCATACCAAACATCCATAGCATTACCAGGATTCGAATCCGAAATCTGTGGCACCGAGCGCTAGTCACTCGGCCTTTTATAATTAAAACTATCTTACAATAAACTCTTAGAAACTAAACTTATCTCTGAAATATGGCCGAAATCTATTTGAACACATTAATAAACAGATACAAGATGAATGAAATTTAAAAGCTGGGATTTTTCACAAGTTTGTAAACTGAGAATTTTTTTTAATAAGTGTGTTATACAATATATTTTAATCAATTATATGTTTTCATTTTTAACACTACATGTTACATTAACGGATATTTTAACACGAAAAACTAGTTTCCTCTGATCTTGATACAACCTCAACATTGACTGCGACCTGATGGCCAATTGAATAGCGCTCTGGCCTTTGGTACCACAGGCTTCAGATTCGAATTCTGGCGGCGGCAAGAATGTAATGGTTTGGAATCAACATTAAACTGTAGGTCCCGGTCTAATTAACCTAAATTGTGTACAAAATGACCGTAGAGCGACAAACCAAACCAAATTAACATTATCCTGCCTTTGATAAATATCTTTGTATAATAGTGTGGCTCTTTTTAACCCAATCCCATATAAACATTGAATAAATATGGTATAAGATCATGCAATGTCCGAACTGGAAGCGTGGTCCGATGGCCAATTGGCCAGAGCTCTGGACTTTGGTACCACGGATTCAATTTCGAACCCTGGATATGGCCTGGATATATATTGGTTGTTCGGAATCCATGTTAAACGAACTTAGTTCCAGTCTAATTAGCCTAAAGTGCGTACAAAATAACTGTATAGCGACGCACCAAACCGATTTGGACGCAGTTTTACATTTTTCATATAAATCAACACCATATATCAAAGAAAAATGCTTTTTGCAGATTGAGACCAGGAATCTTTTAAAATTAGTTATGTGAATAATCTAGATAAATTTGTATAATAGATTTACTTTAAATATTAATAGTTGAAATACCACAATTATTTTACAATACACAAATGTTCAAGTAACTATCAATTTGAGGATTCCAATAAAAACAGTGGTTTTTTTCCTATTAACTAAAACAAGAATTAAAACGCTTTTATGAAATCCCGTTGGTTAAATTTAATACAATTGTGATTAAAATGTTATTAAAAACTTGCAATTTGCAAACTTCTTTCTAAAGTAAGTATAGCAGACTAGTTATAAAGTGTTATACTCGAATTTTCTTAATTAGATGGGGAAATTGGAGATAAAATAAACCAAAAAAAATTTTTTAACATCTTAGGATTTTTGTTTACTTACTTTTGTATCTTAATTTGATTAATAAACAAAACAAACTTTAATATTTATGCATTATGAATATGTAGTTTATGTCTCATCCGATTAGAATCAGAATTTACATTTATAATGGTTATTCATTGATTGCATTTCAGTGCTTTAAATTTATAATTTAAACAATTCTATTTATATTTGAATAAGTATTTTCATTTGATTACTGAAATATTATGATTGTATAATTATTCTTAATAAAAATATGATATACAGTTAAAAATAGCTTAATATGATATACACGTTAAAAAAAAACGCCTTATTTAGATAGGAATTTTAAATTCCTACTGTTGTAATAATTAAAATAGAAAACAGATGCATTTTTAAGTATCATTGCATACAATTATTTCATAGGACACACAAAGTAATTTAAAACACAGAATCCCGTCATTCTCTTTCTAACAAATTACATAAACCATAATAATAAATATAATATAATAGCCTAATTATGCTTATCATCATCATCATAATAACTGGCTCAACAGCCCGTTGTCGGCCTTGGCCTTCTTTAAAAGATGCAGCCAGGCTGTTCTCCTCTTGGCTGTGGACCTCCAGTTTTTTTTATCTTAACATTAAAATCAGTCTAAACAGTCGACCCATCTCTCTTTCGGTCTTCCCCTTTGTCGCTGTCCAAAAGGGGTTACATTGAAAACCCTCAAAGCAACTCTATCACTTTCCATTCTCATGAGATGACCGAATTATGCTTTTATATAGTATAATTTTATCAATTTATGTAATTAGTTCGCAAAATTTATATATCCAAGAAATTAAGCATGCAAATAATTTATAGTTGAATTGATAAATTAAACAAATAATTCTAAATATTCAAATAATCCCAATGCTCAATTCCAATTCTAGTAGAATATGGAATTCTCTTTAAAGTAACGTGAATTACGCGATTTTGCCTTTTTAAACATTTCTACTCTGTAATATTTACTATTTAACTAGGAATTGGTAGGATTTTAATCCAAAACAAGAAATATAAAAAATAGCACAAACCTGCATGCCTTTCAACAAAGTTAAAAGTAGTCGTAAGTTAAAAATAATCCTTTTACAGTTTTCGGTATTTCACCAAAGTTACAACAACGTTAAAAGTAGTCGTGAGTTAAAAATAATCCTATCCAGTTTTCGGTATTTATTTCAAATCTGTTCCCGCGGATTTCAAAGCCGGCGTTCCTTGATTGGCGGATTGGGACTTGACTTGACTTGGCTTGACGCTTTGAGATGTATGCTCTCTGACGTTGATTGATCTCTATTTATCTAAATGTTTTTTTTTTTTTTTTTTAAATATATAGCAGTCAAAATATTTTGGCAGAAGTGAAAATGCAGCCCCCATAAAGGAACCTCTCTAAAATTCGAAATTCCAGAAATCATTGCCTATGGCGGCTTTAGAATTCACTTTAAAATGCAAGAAACGTTGCTTGCATTTTCTAGCAACGAAAAGAATAAAAATAAAAGGAATGAATTTGAACAGAAATAGATAAAACTAGAGATCGAATCAATCACAACATTTTAACACTTAAACGATAAATTGAACTCATGGAGCCCTACTAGTTCTTAAAACAAAAGGTGAAAAAGAAATAAAACCCCTCCCCCCAATAATAACCCGAGAAAATATATGGGCTACACCAGGGATGGGCAAACTATGGCCCGCGGATAGAATTTTAATTTGTCAGGCAGAGGCAAATTAAAATATATATATATATAAATCTCCTACTTTGATTAAATATTATTTTTCTTCCTTTTTTTCAAAGGAAACATCCAAACAGAATTGGATATTTTTGCCATGCCTTTCAACGTAAACTGTGAAGCAGTGAGGTCAGATTTGCAGGTTGAATGAATTGAGTTGCAATCTAACAATCATCTGAAGCAGTCGTTTCTAAATATACCAAAGTCAGCATTTTACAAATCATTATCGAAAGTAAGTTTCCCAAATTTAATATCGTACGCCCAGAAAATCAGTGCTATGTTTGCTTCATCTTATATATATATGAACAAGTGTTTTCAACTGTGAATCTTAGAAAGAATTATTTCAGAAGTAGACTGGCAGATGAGCATTTAGCCTCGTTCCTTAGAATCAGTGCGTCTCACTTCGAACCTCAATATAAGGAACTTTTAAAAATGAAATCGCAATATCATTCATCTCATTAACATATTTATAGTAATATTAAATTAAATTGTATACTTGTAATACTTGTATAGTACATTATTAAATTGTAATACTTGTATATTGTTTTTAAAATTTTAGAAAAAGTTATCTTGGGCCGCCAAACTTTTTTTTTTTTTCCAATTTTTGGTCCGCGGCCGAAACAGTTTGCCCATACCTGCATTAAACCTATTTCATAAATTTTGAATTTGGACTTTGAAATATATAAAATCGCTCTCAAATTTAAATAAAATCATTTAATTTGTTAGAAGTATTTATTATTTTTAAGTAAGTTACGATTGTTAAGATCATTTTTGAAAGTTCGGATTAAAACTCCCTACTTTTTTAGAGCAATTTTATTGTTACGAAATTGTAAGCATTAATGCTAGGAAGTATAAAGAATTCTATCAAAAATATAGCATAAAAAAATTATACGAGTCCCCCTCAATATCGTATGTGAAAAGTAAAAAAATGTGTAATCCTATCGCAGAAATTGCAAGCGTTTTCAATTAAATATTTTGTGAATTTTTGGCATCCCGTTATGGGTATTACAATTTTAAATCTGCGTATTTCTAATTTATTACAAAAGAACATTTTTAATTATTTAAATAAGTTAAACCAATTTCAAAATTTAGAATTTGGACTTTTACGTATATAAAACCATCCTCAAATTTAAATAAAAAGATTTATTTAGAAGTGTTTATAATCTTTAAGTCAGTTGTGAAAGTTAAAACCAATTTTGTAGGTATTGCATTAAAACTCTAACTTCCTACTATCTTAGAGCAATTTTATTGTTCCAAAAGTGTAGGCCATAATGCTAAAATTAAATGAAAAAGAGGCAATTTAATTGTATCCTGCGATAATACAACCAACAAAAGCTAGTTAATTTGGACTATCGTCATAAGCGGATACAGTCACAGAGATTTGGAGATTTTGTATGTATATTTTATACAAAAGTGGTATAATAAATCCTCATAAAAATCGTATAACCAAATCATGCAAGTCCGTATATAGTACTAAATATCGTATGTGAAAAGAAAAAAAATACGTAATCCTATCCAATGTAGATAGATTTTATACAAAGGAGGTATCAAAAATCCCGTATAGATATAGCATGTGAAAAAAAATGCGTAATCCGATCCCAAAAATTGCAAGCGTTTCAATTCAATGTGAATTTTTGGCATCCCTTTATGAGTATTACATTTTTAAGTCTGCGTATTGCTAATCTATTCCAAAAGAAATTTTTTTTATTTTTAATACGCTCTTATTAGTTTCACCTGTATGTTTGTTTATACTGACTCTTTGGGCTCGATTTTGCCCTACTTTAAGAGATCAGATTTAATTTAAACGTTGTAGACTTATCAAGGACCGACGACAATAAAATATTTTGATAAGTTTATTATCTCATCATGATTAGGATCGCCAGGATTAGTGATTTTATTTTAACTTATTAAGAGCAATTCAACCCATGTACACTCATGTCCATAAATTAAGGATAATTCAGAATCACACAGAAATTGAACTCTAAAATAAAAATTTCACCTGTAGAATTATCACACACATCTTGAAGAAGAATATGCAAATTACAGGAAACCACCAGATGGCGCGGATAGTACGTCACAATGACGAAAGTGTAAGAGAGGGGTATATAAGGAATGGTGGCAAAGAAGTAAAATTGTTCACAAGCGCTTTAAAAGCCTTTCAGTGCAATAACCGCATAGTTATGGCACAAAGGGAAGCATTTGGATGATTTTTACGTGGTAGAATCATCGGACGACTGGAATGTGGACGTACCCAGCTGAAAGTATCCGAGGAACTTGGAATCGCCCAGAGTGTCATCTCCAGGCTTTGGCAACGATTCCAAGATGATGGTAATGTGAGTAGATGTTACAGCACAGGTCGCCCCCGAGTTACAACGCCGAATGAGGACCGGTATTTAGCAGTTACTGCCAAAAGAAACAGACGGAGCACAGCATCAGACCTGTCTCGTCAGCTCTCTTCAGCTACCAGTACGACAGTTTCAAGGCAGATCGTGTACAGACGCGTAGGGCACATTGCTCTATATGCTCGTATGCCTGTCAGATGTGTTCCACTTACCGCAACTCACTGTCGCCTGCGATTAAACTAGAGTAGAGAGCATGCATTGTAGACACCGCAACAGTGGTCTGGTGTGATGTTTTTCGACGAGTCCAGGTTTAGTTTGCAGTCTGTTTTTCGCCGGACTTTCATATGGAGAGCGCCAGGTACCCGTTACCACCAAGAGAACACATTGAACGACACCGTTACGGTGGTGCAGGATGGCTCGTTTGGGGAGGAATTATTCTTGGTTCCAGAACTGACCTGCCTGTGCAGAGTGGAACGATGACAGGCCACATCTATCGGGATGTCATTCTGGAACAACATGTACGTTTGTTTCGGGGCGCCATGGGTGCTGAATTTCTGTTTATGGATGACAACGCCCGTCCTCACCGTGCAAACATTGTAGACGAATGCCTTTAATTGGAGGATATCACCCGTATGGATTGGCCAGCATACTCACCGGACTTGAATCTATAGAGCATGTGTGGGATATGGCGTTTGGCCGACGAATTGCAGCCCGTCAACCCCTCCCACCTGTCAACCGGAACTTCGGAGGGCATTGCTTGATGAGTGGTTTAATATTCCCCAAGATCAGATTGATAATGTGATACTCAGCATGCCTAGGCTTTGTAAGGCCTGTATTGCATCGTCGGCGAGACATACTCCATATTAACCATCATACTAACCATGTTATACTGTTTTTTGTAAATAGGTTCTTTTTTGAAATTTGCTCCAGGGAGTAAAAATCGCGATTTTTATTAATTATGTCAAACGTATAGCATCTTTTTTGCTCTTTTACCTTTTGTTTAATAAATAGACTTTACAAATAAGTCAAATTTGTTTTGCTTCTGTCTCTTTCTTTGCCCGAACTTCATTATCCTTAATTTATGGACATGAGTGTAGAATGAAAGTACCTAAGACATTCAAACCTACGTGGGACAGTGGCATAACGAATAACGCGCCTGACTACGGATCAGGAGATTCCCTATTCGAATCCTGGCTGGCTCGACATATTCGCATTTAGCCTTTGTTTTACTTAAATTATTGAATGAACTATAGTTCCAGTTCTCCGTACCGTCACCTCATTTAAATATTATAGTTAAAAAACACGCTTTTAGAGTTAATCAAACTAAAAAGTAAAAAATAATTATTAACATAAGAATAAAATTACTGACGAGAAAATGAATGTCACTGTTCTAAAAGCGTGGGGTGCTTATATCAATAGTTATAATTTTTCACTAGTTTCATTCTGAAATGCAGAGTTAGTTTAAAAATGTTATACAAAGTACCCCACGCTTTTAGAACAGTGACATTTCTTTTCTCGTCAGTCATTTTATTCTTAAGTTAACAATTATTTTTTACTTTTTAATTTGATTAACTCTAAAAGCGTGTTTTTTAGTTTTTTTAAACTATAATTTATTTAAATAATTAAACCTATTTCGAATTTTGATTTTACATACATAGAACAGCCAACAAATTTGATTAAAAGATATAATTATTTAGCAGCATTTATAATTTTGAAGTTAGTTGCGAAGGTTGTTTTTCCGAACATTTTTGAAGGTTTTGGATTAGAACTCTGACTCCCGACTATTTTAGAGAAATTTTATTGTTCGAAAATTTTAGATCTTAACGCTAAAATTGATTGCAAAGGAGGAAATTTAATTGTATCCTCCGATTGAATGTAATTTTCTCTGAATTTGACTTTTATGAAGCACCTCGTAATTTACACGTATCAACTGCTACTGTGGCCTGAGTTATAAAATGGTCGTGTTTCTAGTTCATTACTCTTTAGTACTCCAAGTTTAATTCTTGTGTTGATTTGTTATGCAATTTATATAATTCAAAAGTACTTCCACCTATACGATGTCGTTGAAAGTTTGAATAAAATTTATTTTTTTCTGAATTTGACTTTTATGAAGCACCTCGTAATTTACACGTATCGACTGCTACTGTGGCCTGAGTTATAAAATGGTCGTGTTTCTAGTTCATTACTCTTTAGTACTCCAAGTTTAATTCTTGTGTTGATTTGTTATGCAATTTATATAATTCAAAAGTACTTCCACCTATACGATGTCGTTGAAAGTTTGAATAAAATTTATTTTTTTCTGAATTTCTACGCCAATAAATTTATGAGTGAAAAAGGGATGAGTGAGTGATGAAAAAGTGAAACAATTTTTATTTATTATATTACACTCTTCTTAAAATCTGCAACCTGATGGCCAATTGGCTAGCGCTCTAGCCATTGATATCATAGGCTTTAGGTTTGAATCTTGGCAGTGGCATGGATGTTTGTTGGTGCTTCGGAATCCTCGTTAAACTGTAGATCCCGGTCTAATTAGCTCGAAGTGTGCAAAAAAATGATAGTAGAGGGGCAAACCAAACCTCTTAAAATTCGGAGAAAAGTCTTTATAAATTGGAAATTATTTACTTTCCAACTATCATCAAACACCTTTCCCTCCCCCCTTTATTCTTAATGGTATTGATACTGAAATTGAAAGTACTGGAATCACTAATAATATCCAATCTGCCTATAACGCTGTCTCTAAACCTGTTTCTAATAACAATTCATACTTTCTCCCATCAACAATTATTATCCAAAAATCGAGCCTGTAAAAGATGCAAACTTTCTGTGAGCTCCTACTATAAATATCTTTGATGAAGCTCAATTCAGATATTTCTATTCTCCGAAAAGAAATTTAATTACGTAAATCGGGCAAAAATGCTTTAAATAAGGGGTGACCGACCCGTGGCCCGGCTTGAAAATTTTTCTGGCCCGTGAGATGTATCACACATTCATAAAATATACTTATTTTATAACGGCCAAAGTAGTGAAAACCAATGTATTAAAAAAATACATTATGCGTGAATCCATATATTCAAAAGTTAAGTGTCAAAATTATGAGAAAAAATTAACTTTGATTTTAAAATGATATTCTTGCGAATATAGGACAAATATAGCCTGTTTTATTTATGAGTTTACAGTTATGAGTTGGCAGATTAATTAAATTATATTCAGCAAACTCATGAGGAACGCGCATCGATTTGCAAAAGCTAAGTGAAAGAATCGAGAAACAAATATGGTGTCATATTTGTTTCTCGATTAAAAAAAATAAATATTTTTTAGTAAAATTAAAAAAAGTTAAATAAAATAAATAAAAGTAAAATGAATATTAGTAAAATAAATATTTTTTAATGATTTCATTTTCTTTTATTTCGTTTATATTTATATATTTTTATATTTCATTTTTAGTGTTATATATTGCTTTGCGTTTAGCATCACAACTATATCTATGTTTACATGTGAGAATGATAGTAAGCACAATAATAATAACACGTTATGCTTCAATTTTTCTGTCCAAAAAATTTCAATAGGGGGTCTACATCTAATATGGGGATATGTAATTTTATATGTGGCCCGCGGAGTTATGATGTATTTCCAAAGAGGCCCGCAAGATCATTCGGGTTGGCCACCCCTGTTTTAAATATTGATGACTTGGATTCTCTGTGGAATATTACTAAATGTACAGAAAGAAAACCAATATCTCTATTCTTCAATATCCCTAATGACCCCCCCCCAAAAAAAAAAAAAAAACATTAAATTCCATGCTGTTAATTTTCAAAATCAATTCACCGAAAGTAATTTCACTAATTCAATTACAATTTTTTTTCCATTCATCTCGTCCAAACCACTAGTTATCTACTCAACCCTAATGATATCATCAGCTATATTAAAAATACTGATATTTAAAAAACCCAGTACGACCGATCTGTACTGCCCCACGCATATCAACAATAACTTTTCATTTAACATACTCCCTTTCTCAACGGAAAACCGCAAGTATCCTTTCCACCATAAAACCCCTCTAGAGCAGGGGTCTCCAATCTTTCCAGCCTTAGGGCCATACTGTTTACTCCAGTCAGTACCAAGGGCCAAAACTGTTTTAATTTTCCTGCCATTATCTATAATTTCCAGTTAGTTGTTATGCTTAAGTTAAATTTTCTGCGTATTATGCTTGTCATTACTAGCTTTACCTAGCAAGTCAATAAAACCGAGTTATTATCATTCTGTATTTTTTTATCCAACTTATTACAGCAACAATAAGCTATTCGCTGTTGCGGGCCGAATTTGGCCCGCTCGCCGTAGTTTGGAGACCCCTGCTCTAGTCCAATCAGCTATCGCCCAATTTCACTCCTTTCCACTATCACTAAGCTAATTGAAACGATCGATCATTCTCAAAAAGTATCGAGTACAACAAAGGCGGCAAACCCGCGGCCCGTGAGATTTATCACGATTTTACAAAATATATTTATTTTATAACGGCCAAAGTAGTGAAAACCAATGTATTAAAAACATATATTATGTGTGCATCCATATAGTCAAAAATCAATATAGCCCCCCCTCTGCTATTTTGATTGATACATTTTCATTTGGCATGTTTTCCTCATCAAATTTATTTTTATAATTACTTCTACTTCGTAAATTCGTTCTTCAAAATTTAAAAAGATTTTTGTATTCCTTTCATTTTAATTAACTTTAGTTTTTTTTTATCTTTTTCAATTCCTTCTATTAGCTCACACTCTCCCTATATATATCTTGCTCAAATTTTCAATCGTTCATAAAATACTTTTTATTCATCCACTCAAGTTCGAATACATTTTTTTTGAACTTGTACTGGATGACACTTGATGTTAATACAGTTTTTTCAAATATTAATTCAGTAATTAAATTTAATTCATTAATTTTAGTTTTTTTTTAGATTTAAGTTGCATATATCTACCAATAGATGGCTCCAGATCGACTTAAAAAATGAATGAAAATTATTTATAAAGGACTTTCTGCAATATAGTGAAAAAAAATAACTGACTTAAAAAAAAAAAAAAATTTATATTACTTGTTATTACAAATAGTTATAATAAAAATATCTAAAATCTTATTATAATTAAAAAATATTAACTTTTTTTATCTATTTATCATTTAGGCAAGATTCCTGTCTGTTTTACCTTTGCTCTATGCTTGAAAAACATTATTATTTTTAATATATGTATTATTTTACTACACTCATGTCCATAAATTAAGGATAATGAAGTTCAGGCAAAGAAAGAGACAGAAGTAAAACAAATTTGACTTATTTGTAAAGTCTATTTATTAAACAAAAGGTAAAGAGCAAAAAAGATGCTATATGTTTGACATAATTAATAAAAATTGCGATTTTTACTCCCTGGAGCAAATTTCAAAAAAGAACCTATTTACAAAAAACAGTATAACATGGTTAGTATGATGGTTAATATGGAGTATGTCTCCCGGACAATGCAATACAGGCCTTACAACGCCTAGGCATGCTGAGTATCAAATTATCAATCTGATCTTGGGGTTATATTACACCACTCATCAAGCAATGCCCTCCGAAGTTCCGGTTGGCAGGTGGGAGGGGGGGTTGACGGGCTGCAATTCGTCGGCCAAGCATATCCCACACATGCTCTATTGGATTCAAGTCCGGTGAATATGCTGGCCAATCCATACGGGTGATATCCTCCAATTGAACGCATTCGTCTACAATGTTTGCACGGTGAGGACGGGCGTTGTCATCCATAAACAGAAATGCAGCACCCATGGCGCCCCGAAACAAACGTACATGTTGTTCCAGAATGACATCCCGATAGATGTGGCCTGTCATCGTTACACTCTGAACATGCAGGTCAGTTCTGGAACCAAGAATAATTCCTCCCCAAACGAGCCATCCTGCACCACCGTAACGGTGTCGTTCAATGGTGTTCTCTTGGTGGTAACGGGTACCTGGCGGTCTCCATATGAAAGTCCGGCGAGAATCAGACTGCAAACTAAACCTGGACTCGTCGGAAAACATCACACCAGACCACTGTTGCGGTGTCCACAATGCATGCTCTCTACTCCAGGTTAATCGCAGGCGACAGTGAGTTGCGGTAAGTGGAACACATCTGACAGGCCTACGAGCATATAGACCAATGTGCCCTAAGCGTCTGTACACGGTCTGCCTTGAAACTGTCGTACCGGTAGGTGAAGAGAGCTGGCGAGACAGGTCTGATGCTGTGCTCCATCTGTTTCTTTTGGCAGCAACTGCTAAATACCGGTCCTCATTCGGCGTTGTAACTCGGGGACAACCTGTGCAGTAACATCTACTCACATTAACATCATCTTGGAATCGTTGCCAAAGCCTGGAGATGACACTCTGGGCGATTCCAAGTTCCTCGGATACTTCCAGCTGGGTACGTCCACATTCGAGTCGTCCGATAATTCTACCACGTAAAAAATCATCCAAATGCTTCCTTTGTGCGTTAACTATGCGGTTATTGCACTGAAAGGCTTTTACAGCGCTTGTGAACAATTTTACTTCTTTGCCACCATTCCTTATATACCCCTCTCTTACATACTTGTCATTGTGACGTACTATCCGCGCCGTCTGGTGGTTTCCTGTAATTTGCATATTCTTCTTCAAGATGTGTGTGATAATTCTACAGGTGAAATTTTTATTTTAGAGTTCAGTTTCTGTGTGATTCTGAATTATCCTTAATTTATGGACATGAGTGTATTTTCAGATAGAACTTAGAGCCACGATGGCAAACCCGCGACCCGCATTGAATATTCTTCCAGCCCGTATGATTTATCACACGTTTGCGAAATATATTTATTTTATAATGTCCAAAGCAGTGAAAACCAATGTATTAAAAGAATTCCCTGTGTGTACATCCATATAATCCAAAATTGACTGCCGAAATTATGAGAAAAAAATAACGTTGATTTTAAAATAATATTCTTGCGAATATATGGTAGACATTGCCTAATTTATTTATGAGTTCGTAGAATAATTGGTTTTTGTTAGAGCTTTTATTTCAACCTACAACTGCAAATCGTTTTTTTTAAATGAAACTGCCCAAACACAAAATCACCTCAAACATAACGGACGCAAATCGGAATATAATTTTATATAATTTAAAGTTCGCAGAATATAATTTAATTATTTTGCGTACTCATGATGAACCTGCATCTTGGAATATCTAATATAATAGGTTCTATGTTTCTCTTTAGGGCCTGAATGGCCGAGTGGCTAGCGCTGTGGCGCTCGATAGCACAGGTTTCGGGTTCGAGTCCCGGCGATGCCTTGGATGTGTGTAGTGGTTCAGAATCCACTTTAAACCGTATATCCTGTTCTAATAGGATCGTGGAGCGTTGCGGGGGCATTGTTACTCTGTGGCTTATCTTCAAGTTACACGCGCCTTAAAAGTGAATAACGTCTGTGCAGCGCTTGCTTTAAGCCATGCAGGACCAAGCTCTCTAAGTGTTTGCCAGCTGCATTAGAAAAAAAATGTTTCTCTTTAAGTGACCATTCCGATATGCGTTTTTTTTTTCTTCAAAAATGAAATTGACCAAATACAAAACACACTCAAACATAACGGACGCAACACCCATCACGATGGGCAAATACCCAAATTGAGTTCCAATTTGCAAAAGCTAAGTGAATGAGGGGAGAAACAAATATCGCACTAGTATATAAATATTTTTAATGATTTCATTTCGTTTATGCTTATATTTCATTTTTAATGTTATATGTTTCTTTACAATGTGCGTTTAGCGTCATTATTATTATATCATCTATGTTTAGATATAAGATTAATAATAAACACAATAACAACAACTCATAATGCTTCAATTTTTCATTCCAAAAAAATGTCTAGAGTGGGTGTAAAGCTAATATGGTGATAACAGGTGAGCTGAAAAGTTGATAGGCTGACACATAGATGGCGCTACTAGTATTATTTTAGTTAGCCCTAACCTTCGAAAGACACGTGTATAAATTTGACAGCTGTTGCACTATTAGTATGTGAGTTATATCATTTTTAGTGAAGTTATTGCACTTTTAATGTTCATCACGTGCAGTCCACTCGGCTGACTGTCGATTGGACTCCGGTGTGAAATGATGCAGCCATGTTTCATCCATTGTCACATAGCGACGCAAAAATTCGGGTTTATTACGATTGAACAGCTGCAAACACTGCTTAGAATCATCAATTGGTTGTTGTTTTGGGTCGATTGTGAGCTCGCGCGGCACCCACTTTGAACAGAGCTTTCGTAATCCAAATATTCATTCACGATGTGTCCAACACGTTCCTTTGATATCTTTAGGGTCTCAGCTATCTCAATCAACTTCACTTTACGGTTATCAGAAAGTATTTTATGGACTTTTTTGATGTTTTCGTCGGTAACAGCCTCTTTGGGGCGTCCACTGCGTGCATCGTCCTCGGTGCTCATTTCGCCTCGTTTAAATTTAGCAAACCATTTCACTGCGGTTGATTTTCCTGGTGCAGAGTTCGAATAATGTTTATCAAGCCAAACCTTGGCTTCAATAGTATTTTTTTTCGCCAAAAAGCAATGCTTTATTAACACACGAAATTCCTCTTTATCCAATTTTTTCAAACTAACAAAAGTTGCTTCACTAAAAATGCTATAACTCACATACTAATAGTGCAACAGCTGTCAAATTTATACACGTGTCTTTTGAAAGTTAGCGCTAACGAAAATTTATATGGATTTAATACTAGTAGTGCCATCTATGTGTCAGCCTATAAACTTTGCAGCCCACCTGTCATATAATTTCATGTTATATAATTTTGTCATCCAGCTATTTTCTACTGTATTTAAAATATTCATTTCCAACTCAGATATTGTGGAAATAAAAGCTTGATTAAAATTATTCCTAGAATTATGAGTTTATCTGCTGGTGTGTAATGTTTTAATTTTTTGGATTGTAACATATGTATACTTTAATTATTAAATCTCTAATAATTGCTTATTTTTAATTTTGAAAAATATTGTGTAAATAAAAGCTTGATTAAAGTTATTTCAAGATATATGATTTTACCTTTAGATGTTTGTAATGTTTTTAATTTTAGGACTGCCACATATGTATACTTTAATTATTAAAATCTGATAATTACTTATTTTTAATTTCGAAAAAATTCTCTACGACTTTTATGCTGATGAAAAATACTAAGCAGATATTTTCAATTTGCCAATATGTTTCAATTTTTTATACAAATTTCTTTATTTTTTTTTTATAAAATCATGAAATTAGGTCATAGAACATAAAACATAGTCGTACATACGTAGTCAAAATCATGAAATAAGGTCATAGTACATAAAATCATGAAAAAGAGTCGGTACAAAAGATCCGACTCAGAAGCCGGCAATTTTTCGGCCGACCCCCATTCCTGCTTGGAATCAAATAATTATAAATAAATCCATTTAAAATCTCACTTCATTCTTATTTTTATTTTGTAATAACTTAATTCATTCTTTCATCATTATTTTTTTAACACGTTTTCTATTTCACAACACTTTAATTCTTAGAATCAATTTCATAATTTTTGTCTATATAACAAGACAAAACAAAACTAGTAATAAAAAAAATATTTTTTTTTTTAAAAGTCAATTCCTACTTTTTTTTCACTCTATTGCAGAAAGTCCTTTATAAATAAAGTTGAAATTTTCCTCTTACATCTGGCGCCATCTATTGGTAGATACATACAACTTAAATCTAAAAAACCCTAAAATTAATTAAATAAATTTAATGAATGAACTAATATTTGTAAAAACTGTATTAACATCACGTGTTCCTCCACTAGAAGTTTCAAAAAATGTATTTGAATTTGAGCGGATGAATAAGAAGTATTTTATTAACGATTGAAAATTTGAACAAGATATATATAGCGAGTGTGTGAACTAATAGTAGGAATTGAAAAAAGTGGACTTCTAAGTCTTATAGTTTTCACTTTTAGTAAATATATACCCACTGCCAAATCTTTTATTTTAAATACAAAGGGATATTTTGAAATATAATGTGAGAAGTCGAAAAACATTATAAAAATCTATTTTAATAAACTGTAGCTGTAATTTGTACTTGTTAAGATGATGCATGATTTTAGCTTCAAATGTAAGCAATATATTTTCAGGAATATCATATAATTATTTTAATATTTAGTTCTAAATTTTGATAAATTGATAGGTATTGTGTAATTAAAAGCTTGATTAAAGTTATGCTAAGTTGTATGACTTTCCATTAGATGTGTGAAATGTTTTTAGTTTTTAGGATTGTCACATATGTATACTTTAATTATTAAAATTCTGATAATTATTTATTTTTAATTTTGAAAAAGTTGTCTGCTACTTTTATGCTGACGAAAAACACGATGCAGATATTTTCAATTTACCAATATGTTTTTGTTGATATTTCAATTCTTTTTAATTCAAATTTCCTATTCCTATTTTAATAAACTGTAATATTTGAAATTGGGCGTGATGGTCGAGTGACTAACGCTCTGACGCTAAGTGTCGCAGGTTTGGGGTTCGAGTCCCGGCGGTGCCATGGGTGTTTGTAGTTATTCAGAATCGACTTTAAATCGTAGGCCCCGATCTAATATGGCTGTTGGGCTTAAAGTTGGCAACCCTACTCCGTAAAAAAACATCCGATGTTTCGGATTCTGCCAGTAGGCAGACGGCCTTGGGTTGTTGAGCCATTGAAGAATAACAAAACATTTTAGGCCTGATGGCAGAATGACTAGCACTCTGGCTTTCGGTGCTATAGGTTGCGGGTTCGAATCCTGGCAGTGCCATGGATGTTTGTTAGTGGTTCGGAATCCACTTAGGTTCCAATCTATTATGACTGTAGAGCGTTGGGCTGACAAACCTACCCCGTAAAAAAGAAACCATCTCTGTCTAGAAATCTGCCAGTAGGCAGACGGCCTTGGCCCATCATGAGGCTGTTGCGCCATTGAAGAAGAACAAAACATTTTAGGCCTGATGGCCGAATGAGTAGCGCTCTGGTGTTCGGGGACACAAGTTTCGGGTTCTAGAAATAATCTGAAAGTAGAAATTCTTCTAGAAATCTGCCAGTAGGCAGACGACCTTGGCCCATCATGAGCTGTTGAAGAACAAAACATTTTAGGCCTGATGGCCGAATGAGTAGCGCTCTGGTGTTCGGTGACACAGGTTTCGGGTACGAGAAGAAATCTGAAAGTACAAATTCTTCTAGAAATCTGCCAGTAGGCAGACGGCCTTGGCCCATCATCGGGCTGTTGCGCCAATGATGATGATGCACCCGTAATTTGTACTTGTTAAGATGTTAGAAGATTTTAGCTTCAGATGTATGTAATATATTTTTAGGAATATCATATATTTATTTTAATTATTACAATTTTAATATTTAGTTTTTAATTCTGATATATTTTCTTTTACTTTTCTGTTGATGAAAAGTACTATAAAAATATTTTCAATTTAATAACCTGTTTTTTCTGTCATTTAAATTTTTTTTATTCTTTTGTATTTCATAGGATTATTTAAAAATTATTTGTAAATTGCAATTTGTTAATAGGAAAAACTAACATTTTTTAATAATGAAATATTTTAAAATATTTATTTTTAAAATATTAAAAATAAATATTTATTTTGGAAATTTATCAAAATTATTTCGTAATTGAATTTAAATTTTTAATTATATGTTTTGAAAGTTTAATTATTTTGTTTTTTCAATAATTTCATAATAATTCATACTTGAAACCTATCATTGAAATTAATTTTAAGAGCAATTTAACTTATGATTATTAAAATGTTTTGCATATATTTCATAGGGCAGCATGGAGAATTTTAGTAAGAAGCAACATTTTAAAAGTATGTCAGCCGTAAAAAAAGTATTAATCCTGTAGAGACATGTCTGTTGTTTAACAGCTATATTTTACGTGTGAGAATTTTCATACTCATAGAAAAATATAATTCACCTTTCTTGTTTAATAATTCACAAGTACAAAATTAATGAAATACTTTCATTGCTATACACGGCCAATATGATTAATTGAATAACATGGAAGTACATAATTTTATTGACAATTTCTTTTTTCTTCTATATAACATAAGTTTGTTTTGGTTTTTCTCTCTACGGTCATTTTGTGCACACTTTAGGCTAATTAGACGGACATCCATGCCATCGTCAGGAATCGAACCTGAAGCCTGCGGTACCATAGGCCAAAACGCTAGCCAATTGGCCATCACGCCGCAAGATAAGTTAGGACAACATCTTTTCTTAAATAAATATTGATATTATTTAATTTAATAAAATACCGAAGATATTAATATAGGTCATTTGGGGCCTAAATGGCCGAGTGTCTGGCTCTCGGTGCTGCAGGTTTCGGGTTCGAGTCCCGGCGGTGCCATGGATGTTTGTAGTGGTTCGGAATCCACTTTTAGCCGTAGGTCCAGGTCTCGCATAACCGTAGAGTATCACAGAGCCCAGTCAGATTTATCAACCACATCATTCCCAAACTGTTTGGGGGCAATTCAGCTCTAGGCGCAGTGATATAGTAGTAGTAATAATATAGGTAATTTATATTAACTTAATGTTTGCCAAATTTCGAGTTGTAATTAAAGCTTGCTTACTTCTGCAGTGCATAACAAACAGCTGTGTATATATTTCACGAAAACATAATCATTCACGAATTTTGAACTGAAAACTAAAAAGATTTTAAAATTTCCTAATTGGAGTACATGCAAACAATTTCATATGATAGCTTTCCAATTTCGTATTTTAACCATCAAGAATGACTTTTCCATGTGAAAAGGATCATTTTCTCTAAAACTTTTTGAATTTTAATCTTAACGCAACGTACATTAGAACATGATGCATGAAGACATTTGTTGCTATGAATTAAAATTTTGTCAGCAAAATTCATCATTGTTGTTGTGGCATCCCTCATGGATGGAGGGAAGAGGGGGCATCTTCTGTTTTTGATTGAACACCCGTAGGTAGAAATCTGACTTCTACTCCTTGTCGCTGAAGAAGGAGGGAGGTGCCTTTCGTGACGACTTTTAGGGGGAAAACTACTTCGCAGTTTCTTATCGTAGGCCAGAAAACCCTAAAAACTCACAGCATATAGTCCGACTAACTAGGCAAGATGGTGAACATCGCAAGCGCCACCAGGGGCCCTCGTTTTTGAAACAATAGAGAGTTTTTGCATACCGTATTTTGGACGTCCGTTAGCTTTTTCTCCCTAGCGCGCATGTTCATAGGAAACATTATTACAGATACGAATGCGCAATTTCCTATGAGCATGCGCTCCAGGGTGAAAAAGCTAACTGACGTCCAAAATACGGTATGCAAAAATTCTCTAGTGTCTACAAAAAAGCCGCCAGCGGATTGAACCTCCGTCCTAATGCTGGTTGCTTCGTCTAATGCACGTTTCCACTGAGCCAATACACCTGCTTCATTATTATTAATTACAGTAATAATCACTTTAAATACGTATTTCTAATTTCCTTATATGCTTCATATTTGTTATAACTGTTGAAGAAACGCGGAGATTAAGACGATGTGTATAAAACACCTCGCATTGATAATCAGGCTGCCAGAGAGTACTTTTCCAGGTTTTCTCCTATACGACACGCAAATGATGACGCGAGTGATGAACATTGGTCATTGCCTCGCGGGAGGGCGGAGATTTAGGAGTCTGCATTATCTTTTTAACTACTATAAACTTAAGGAAGATGCAAAAAGTCTTTTCAAAACCTATATGCAACAACGATGGGAACACAACATCGAGACACTCACTCCTGTGATAAGCAATATTTACAGGAAATCATCTGTATTATTTATAAATTATGATTATTTAATAAAACTCTCTCTCTCTCTCTCTATATATATATATATATACTAGCAGACCCGGCCACGCGTTGCTGTGGCTTTCTTGTATTTCGTTCAATTATTAGATATTATTAAGGAAGTGATTGGTAAAGAATGATGAAAAGTTCAAATTAAGCTTCAACGAATAGAAAATGTTTAATTTTTATTCATTTAATGAATGAGGTAGATAATGTTGATTTGTAACACTGTTTTATAATTATTTTACCAAATTTAATTATTAATAATCATTACTTTAATTTATCTAAGAACTAAGAGATGAATAATATTTCTTGTTAATCTGTCTTTCGTCAAAATAAATAAATTCGTTAAATAATTTAATAAGGTGGTTATGATTTTCTACAAGATTTTCCAACAATTCTACAATAGCTCTTTGTACTGCTTGTTCGATAAAATTATACTGGCATCGAGTTGTCACACGTTCTTCAGAACTGCCCATAAAAATAAATTTGAAGAAATTTTGGCTCTTCGTTAGGTATTGGCATCAACGACCCGATCTTATGGCACACCTGACCTTGTATTTTGAATGTACTTTCAAAATTATGTCCATCGGATGAGAAATCGCAAATTTTAGTTGCGCCAAATGACGAAATTTGAAAATCGTCGATTTTGCATTTTAATAAAAACTATCCTATCTCTCAAGTTGGAACAAAACACACACTTAAAAAAAAAGTTAAAATCGGATTGTTAGTTTCGGAGTTCATCCTGAACACTTACATATAATATATATATATATATATATATATATTCCACAGTTAACAATTTCCATAAATTCTCCACGCTGTAACTTTCTTTCTCTCCCATAAAAAGATGTTGAAAAGTGCACTTTAGAAAGCCAGCCTTAATTGGTAGCAAAATTTGGTAGTAAAATTTTACTTTAATTAAAATTTTAATTTATTAGTTTCTTTTATTTCTAGTTATACACTGATTTCCAAAAAACTAAGAGGCAATCTGAAAAATTGCGACTACAAGACAATATACAAGACAAAAGTCATGGGATAGCAATATGCAAATTTTCAGATGGCAGTAGCATCGCGTAGAACAGGTATAAATGCGCAGTGCTTTCGCAGAGCTTTCATTTCTGTTCAAGTTATTCATGTGAAGAGGTTTTGACGTGATGATGACCGCACGACGGGAATTAACAGACTTTGAACGCGGAATGTTAGTTGGAGCTACACGCATGGGTCATGCCATTTCGGAAATCGTTAGGGAATTCAACATTCCCAGATCCACTGTGTCAAGAGTGTGCCGAGAGTATGAAATTTCAGGCATAACATCCCACCATGGACAGCGCAGTGGTCGACCGCCTGCACTTAACGACCGAGACCGGCGACATCTGCAAAGAGTCGTAAATTCTAACAGACAAGCAACACTGCGTCAAATAACCGCAGAAATCAATGTGGGACGTACAAGGGACTTGTCTGTTAGAACTGTGCGGAGAAATTTGGCTTTCTTGGGCTATTCCAGCAGAAGACCGACTCGAGTGCCTTTACTGACAGAACGACATCGCTTGCAGCGACTCTCGTGGGCACGTGAGCATATCGGTTGGTTCATAGATGAATGGAAAACCGTGGCCTGCTCCGATGAGTCACGACTTCAGTTGGTAAGAGCTGATGGTAGGGTTCGAGTGTGGCGCAGACCCCACGAAGCCATGGACCCAAACTGTCAGCAAGGCACTGGTGGCTCCGTAATGGTGTGGGCTGTTTTTTCATGGCATGGACTTGGTCCTCTGGTGCGACTGGACCGAACATTGACTGGAAATGCTTATGTTTAGCTACTTGGAGATCACGACTTCATGGACTTCATGTACCCAAACAACGATGGGATTTTTATGGATGACAATGCGCCATGTCACCGGACCACAACTGTTCGCGATTGGTTTGAAGAACATTCTGGACAATTCCAACGAATGATCTGGCCACCTAGATCGCCCGACATGAATCCCATCGAGCATTTATGGGACATCATCGAGAGGTCTGTTCGTGCCCAAAATCCTGCACCATCAACGCTTTCACAATTATGGACGTCTATCGAGACGGCATGGCTCAATATTCCTGCAGAGGACTTCCAAGACTTGTTGAGTCCATGCCACGTCGAGTTGCTGCACTTCGCCGGGCGAAAGGAGGGCCGACACGATATTAAGAGGTATCCCATGACTTTTGTCACTTCAGTGTATATATATATATATATTATTTCCAATGGCTAGGCAAAAAATTACATAGAAATACAAAACTATCAAAACTAAGAATAAAAAGAAGACCAGAATCATTGCCTAATCAGCGATCGATCTCGACTTGCTTTCCAATACGACTTCCACAAAGAGCCCCACGTCGGAGCGCAATGGTCCCTGTCCATAACTTCTCCATAGTCCCATAGTTGGCAAATAGAATCGGTTGAAATGCCTATGCGGTGCAGATGGACAGCAAGGCAATCGTGCTCTGTTGACACATATATGTTAGAGCTCGGTGTCACAGGTTACGGATTCGATTCTCGGCAGTGCCATGGATGTTTGTAGTACTTCAGAATCCACTTTAAACCGTAGGTCCCGTAGGGTTGAGTGTAGACAGACAATCTACCCCGTAAAAAGAAAAACATCTCTCGTCTCGTAATCTGCCAGTAGGCAGACGGTCTTGGCCCACCATATATATATATATATAAAACATGACATGTTCGTAGGCTGACACATAGATGGCACTACTAGTATTAAATCTATATGATTTTTAGTTAGCCCTAACCTTCAAAAGGCACGTGTATAACAGCTGTTGCCCTATTAGTATGTGAGTTATAGTATTTTTAGTGAAGCATTTTTTGTTAGTTTGAAAAAATGGATAAAAAGGAATTTCGTGTGTTAATTAAAGCATTGCATTTTGTCGAAAAAAAATACTATTGAAGCCAAGGCTTGGCTTGATAAACATTATTCGGACTTTGCACCAAGAAAATTAACCGTAGAGAAGTGGTTTGCTAAATTAAAACGAGGCGAAATGAGCACCGAGGACGATGCACGCAGTGGATGCCCCAAAGAGGCTGTTACCGACGAAAACATCAAAAAAGTCCACAAAATAATTTCTGATAACCGTAAAGTGAAGTTGATTGAGATAGCTGACACCCTAAAGATATCAAAGGATCGTGTTGGACATATCGTGAATGAATATTTGGATATGCGAAAGCTCTGTTCAAAGTGGGTGCCGCGCAGAGCTCACAATCGACCCAAAACAACAACGAATGGATGATTCTAAGCAGTGTTTGGAGCTGTTCAATCTTAATAAACCCGAATTTTTGCGTCGATATGTGACAATGGATGAAACATGGCTCCATCATTTCACACCGGAGTCCAATCGACAGTCAGCCGAGTGGACTGCACGTGATCTGCACTAAAAATGCTATAATTCACATACTAACAGTGCAACAGCTGTCAAATTTATACACGTGTCTTTTGAAGGTTAGGGCTAACTACAAATCATATGGATTTAATACTAGTAGCGCCATCTGTGTTTCAGCCTACGAACTTTTCAGTCCTCCTGTTATATATAATAAACTTACATAAAAATCACGCAGTATACATTATGGTAAAGTAAATTTCTCACTTTTTAAAATTATTGAAAACCAATCAAATATAAACTTAATCTTTGGAATTTGAACTTTCACAATAAATCGACATCTTTTATACATTAGAAGTTTTGTCATTATAGTGAGAGAAGATGAGGATAGTTAAGCTACTTTTTAAATTTAATAATTTTTTATTTTCTTACTGCAAAATAAATTTTTGTCAAGGAAAATTTTATATATTTCTCTACATTAACGGAAAATAATTTTCAGATTTCAGTTATTTTCTTTGTTCAATGAGTTTTTATGTTTTATTTCACACTTTGACTCAAATGTCCCCATAAGATGGATAAATGAGCCATGGTAAACGAATGTTTTAATCAATACTAAAAATATCTACAAAATCAATATTTTTCTTTTTATTTATTTACATAATGCTTAAGATACGAGAAGTCTTTCAGAACCAATTATAAAAACAAAACTAGCAATACGATTATTTATAATGGTGACTATTGGTGTTCGAAGCGTCATTCCATGCTAGCAATCGTCTTCGATGCTAGCAATAGAGAGTTTTTGCATACCGCACGTTAGTTACCGTAGGACGTCCGTTAGCTTTTTCTCCCTAGCGCGCATGCTCATAGGAAATTATGTTTCCTATGAGCATGCGCGCTAGGGAGAAAAAGCTAACGGACGTCCAACGGTAACTAACGTACGGTATGCAAAAACTCTCTAACGTCTTCATTTAGTGGTCTTTTAAATTTGGAACCTGAAATTTTTCGAGCAAATCTCATGTTTAATTTCATGTTTCAGAAGTATTAAATACTTTTCCTGTCCTATAACATAACAAACTTTGTAAAAAAACTAATCCCTAACAAAATTAATACATCTGTAATAATAGTCATAATAGTAATCGCTATATACACTCAAGAGCCAAAACATTATGACCACCTGTCAATAACGAGTTGGCCCACCTTTGTCGCGCAACACAGCTTCAACCCGCCTTGGCATGGATTAATACCACCACTTAATACCAGTTAAATACCACTTCCCCCTCATCACGTGCCTTCCACGTCATCCAGGCGAATTCATTGCAAAATGTAGGGGTGGTCATAATGTTTTGGCTCTTGAGTGTATATCCTATATGCTTCGTAAAAAAAGTCTTGGGAAGGGGGGGCGGAGGAATTTTAAGTAACTTTATTCGAAATCCAAAGTGACAAAACTGAAAATTATTCGATATGAACAAACATCAACAGACAAAAAATATATAAGTAGATAAAAAAAGAAACATACATATGCATAGAATATACAAAAAACAGACAAATAAATAAGTTGTTCAGAAAATCAGCAAAAAAGAAAAACATAACGGATGTATTACAATACCTGAAAATAGCTTTATTAAAAAATAAGTGCCAGCAGGACAATATAAATCACATTATTTCTACCTAATAATTTAATAAACATAATTTATTAATCTTTTTCTAATAATATAATGTATTTCTACCCTATAATTTAATTTATAGTAATTTTTCTAATCTACACGTAAGGTTGCTAGATTTATTTTACTTCATTCTAGCCCTCTGGCAAGAAGAAATAATATGATGATACTAGCAGAACCCGGCTTACATTGTCTTGCCGAAAAATGCATTGTAGAAAATTATATATCTCGAATATAATCTCCATGTTCCAATACATATGCACACTAATTTTCATGGATATCGTTTGAACTTTATATAAGATTAAATGTTGCAGCACCCTCTGGTGGCAAGTAACAAAGTGGATAGAGTGAACCTATTTTCCATACTCGAATACATATTATTATTAGCACATTTCACAACGATTGGTTGAATGGCATACGAATTGATATACTGTAGCACCATATGGTGGCAACTTACAACAAAGAGGATAGCATAAAAACATTCTCCAATTAATTTTGTGGACGTTTGACAAAACACTCACAAAAAATTTCATCAAAATCGGTCAAGCCATTTAGGAGGAGTTCAGCGGCAAACACACGTAGAGAAGAACCCGATTGCAGCGACACCTACCGGGTTCAATTGTAAATCTAAACTATCCAGGGACCCATTCAAACACACACAAAAAATTTCCTCAAAACGGGTTCAGTACTTTAGGAGGAGTTCAGTGACAAACACATGCACAGAAGAATTATATAGCATATAAAGATATAATAAATATAATTATTTAAATATGAAATTACACTTAATATTCAATGCAATAACTAAATCAAAAACTATAGTTTAAGTAACGAAAAATCGGGCAAAGTCATAATGAGAATATGTGGGATGTCAAGAATTACTAAGCCCATTACAAACTTATGTAAAAAAAAAAAAAAAAAAAATTGACTATGGGCTAAACACAAATAGATAGAAATAAAATATCTTCAGCAACTATAAAATTATTCCTATTAACTAAAAATATATAAATTTCGAAAAAAAAAAAAAAAAAAAAATCCCTTGACAGTTCGTAGTAAGTACAAGAGATATTCCAGATATAAATTAAAAGCTGTTGTGACTAAATTACTTCCTGCATAATACAAAACATCTGGCAGACATAATTTTTCACATATCCCCCCCCCCGCCCAAAAATTAAATAAAGCTCATTGGAGTTCAATATGGAGAGTATCAATATTGAAATCGAATATTTCTCGAACATACATCAAACAACCGAGAGAATTTGCTTCAAAATTCAAAAATTTTTATGGTTGCATTGTTGAAAGAGTTTTTTTGGTCTGTTTCTTGTATTTTTTTTTTTTTTTTTTTTTTTATAATTTTGTAATATTACCAGTCAATCTCGGAACGTACATTATATGTACCATATTTATTTTCCCAAATGTTATTTAAAAAATTTAAAAAACTTTCGAAAATTTTGTATTTATCCCTTTCTTTCTTCAGAATGTTATTTCTTTAATACCAGACGTAAGCGGCCTGATGGCCAATTGGCTAGCGAGCTGGCTTTTGGTACCACAGACTTCAGGTTCGAATCCTGGCGGCGGAATGGTTGTTTGTTAGTGGTTCGAAATCCACTAGTAATCCGTAGGTCCCGGTCCTAATAGGATCGTAGAGTGTTGCGGAGGTATTGTTACTCCGCGTCCGTAGCTTATCTTCAAGCTACGGACAATCCACATTATACTGTAGGTCCTGGTCTAATTAGATTAAAGTGTGCATAAAATAACCGTATAGTGACAAACCAAACCAGAAGTACATAAGAATTGCATCGTCTTTTTTCTTTTCTAGAATTGGTTTGGTTTGTCGCTCAACGGTCACCTTGTTCTTAAAGGGCTAAACAGACCGGGACCTACAGTTTGGAATTCGAACAACTCCCAAACATCCATGCCCCAGCCAGGATTCGAACCTGAAGCCTGGGACACCAAAGACCACAGCGCGAGTCACTTTCTTTTACTCGAGTCACTTTTCTAGGAAGCGATTCATTTAAATTCTGTTACTATTTTTCCGTTTTGTTTCCTTTCTTCTTATATTTTTATTTAAAGTAGAGATATGTAAAAGAAGGGCTATATAAACTAGCTGCAACCAGCCGATATTATATATATATTACAAACAAATAATAATATAAAAAATATATAATAATGGGTTAATAAAGAATTTAATGAGTGTTGATATTAATTTAATGGGGCCTGATGGCCGAGTGACTAGCGCTCTAGAGCTAGAGGTTTCGTATTCGAGTCCTGCGGTGTCGTGAACGTAATACTACATAATGCACATCACAATGAATGGAGCTGATGTCATTTAGAGTCAATGAACACGTGTCCGAAAAGATGCTTTAAAAGCATCTGCAATTTCTTCAAATAAAAACTAGTACGTAGTGAGATTTCGAGATAGCCGTATTATAGATATAAGTATGTGCAATCGGGTGCGCAGAAGATCTACCTCCCCGTGGTGCACCTGGTAACACTTTTTTGTGGCTAAAAGATCTGCAACTTGGCATTAGTGTTAGATTAATGAACTCTGTTTCAGCATGTTTTGTTGTATTATTTTGTTGTTGTTGTATGTTTTTGCTGTAACTGTTCATAATCTGCCATTGGAAAAAAAAAACGTATGTGCAATCATTTATCTGAATAATTACCATGGCGTGGAAAGCGAACCAGAGTGAATCCTAAGCATCAAGACGGTTGAATGCGAGTCATTCTGTGAAATGCATTTCTGAATACAGATTAAACTTTTAAAAGATACAGCCGAGGACGGCTTAGAGCTACAAGTGTCACACAGATTGCTACTTGTTGTAAACTGCAGAAAGGGAGAGAATCACTGCTGTTGGTGTTCCTTATCTCACTTGGTAGACATCTAAACCAAGCCCACGAACCCGTATGGACTCATGGTTGAAGGGAAAGGGGGCAGCTCCTGTTGTGATGGATCACCCATAGATAGAAGTCAGACTTGACACCGTGAAGCTCAATAGTCATATGATACCGGGACCTGTGGCTTAAAGTGGATTGCGAACCCCTACAAACATCCTTAGCATCGCCGGAACTCGAACCAGAAACCTGTGACACCGAGCTCTAGATACTCGACCATTCAAGCCCCACTGAATCACTATAACAATCCACCGCAGATCTTCTCTTGTGTCAGCTGGTATGTAGATCAATTTTTCACAAAAAGTGTCACGAATTAAGATCGCATGTAATAACATCGAGCATTCTACACAGTTCTTTTCACACTACTTTTAGCAAAAGAGATGAAAGGATTCATGGGGCACGTATTGACTTGTACTCATGTCGATTGCAGTCATTGAAGGTCTTTGCTGATGAATCAAGATTTATTTGCAAGGCGAGAGAGGACCCATTATTATCTCAATGCTATTTATGAAAGAGACAGTTTTGGTGGGCCCAGCATATGTATGAGGGCAAGTATTTTTTATAACCCTCCCAACCCGCTCAGTTATGCATAAATGGCATTCTTAAACCAATTGTTTGTCGTTACGCAGCTGGAGCCCCATATATTCTACAAAATGACAGAGCTACACCACAAAGATCTCGATTGGTGGTGGATTATCTTCGTGAAGTGTTATATAACGTCTCGGCCTATACTAGACCTACAACGGTTTCAAGAAGACCATCTCTTTTATGATCATGGGAACACTTTAATTTTTATTTATAAGCACTATATATATATATATATATATATATATATATATATACACTCAAGAGCCAAAACATTATGACCACCCCTACATTTTGCAATGAACTCGCCTGGATGACGTGGAAGGCCCGTGATCAAATGGAAGTGGTATTTAACTGGTATTAAGTGGTGGTATTAATCCATGCCAAGGCAGGTTGAAGCTGTGTTGCGTGCCAAAGGTGGGCCAACTCGTTATTGACAGGTGGTCATAATGTTTTGGCTCTTGAGTGTATATATTTGAGTGACAGGGTGTTGTCATTAGTACAAATTGTAAGTAATATGGATAGACCCATGTATGTTTGTAGTGGTTCGGAATCCACGTTAAATCGTAGGTCCCGGTCTAATATGACTGTAGAGCGTTGGACATATGGGCTGAAAATCTTTCTCCGTAAATAGGAAACATCTCCTGTCTCAAAATCTGCCAGTAGGCCCAGCTTAGGGCTGTTGCGTCAATGAAGAAGATATGTTCAGAAATGCATTCAAAAATTTTAATACATTACGATCATTTGATTTTTTCATACACGGTACTATTGCGATAGTTCACACTAAAATAAAGAGTTCATCGTAATGTTATGCGGACATTTTTATTAAAAAATTATTTTTATAAAAAGTCAAACCAAAAATTTACTTTTGACAAAATTACTGCATTTATTTATGATCTTGAAAGACAGTTTTAAGACAAACATATCCTTTCTGTAATTACAACTCTTAAAAATCATCAAAATTAAAGAAGCTACATATAAATACAATGAAAATACTATAAATAGAAAGTTATTTTACCTTATCAGTATGCTATTCTATTATTTTACCAATAGAATTCTTTAAAAACCTTCTTTATTAGGAATACATACCTTCTTTATTTAATTCTTTACTTGATGTTTTCATACATCGTCTCGCACTTAAATAAAGTGTTCACCGTATTGTTATGCAGACATTTTTATAAAAAAAATTGTAATAAGTCAAGTCAAAGATTTACCTTAACAAAATTACTTTATATATATTATTTTTTAAATAAATAAATCTTGAAAATCACTTTTAGGACAAACATATCCTTTCTGTAATTACTCTTTTCTTTTAAGAGTAATTACTCTTTAGGTAAATAACTTCTTAAAATATTTAAGTAATTTCTTAAGTAAATAATATAATATAAATAATAATAATAAGTAATAAAAATAATATAAGTAATAAAAAATAATTAAGTAATTTCTTAAGTTAATTTCTTTAAGTAATTTCTTTTAAGAATAATTACTCCTTCTGTAATTTTTCTGTAAAACTCTCTTTTCTGTAATTTCACCTGTTAAAAATCATCAAAATTAAAGAACTTATGTAACAATATATTGAAAATACTATAAAACAGCTAGTTGTTTTACCTTATTACTTAAAGAAGAATTCTTGGGCAATGGGCGTACCTGTTACGGAGTTCCTAGATGGTTTTAAGAACCACAATACCTCCACATCTTAAAATATTTAGAAAATTAGCATTAAATGAAGTTTCTTAAATTATACAATATTAATAAATAAAAATAAAACAATTAAAATTTAGGAAAAACATATCTTGCTTTAGAACAATTAAAGCAAGAGATCGAAAAAGCATAAAGCTATATGTACAATTAGGAGTCCGTTGACGATGCCCAAAAATAAAAGGTTAAAGTTAAAATAAAAATTTTAAAGTAAAGACAAAAATAAAAATAAAAGAAATTAAAGATTAGAACAAAAAGTAAAAGTGCGATTGACACAAATAAGTAAACATACAAAATAAAAATCAGCAGTTGATGGTTGACTGGGACACCGGCAGAAGAACTCTTTAAAAACCTTCTTTACTAGAAATACATACCTTCTTTACTTGATCTTTTCATACATCGTACTGGCACTAAAATAAAGTGTTCTTTAAGTAAGCAACTTCTTAAAATAATTAAGTAATTTCTTTAGTAAATAATCAAAAATAATAAGTTTCCTGTTGTTTGTTGTTTCTGTAATTACACCTTTAAAAATCATGGCCAAGCCCACAAGCCCTTATGGACTCAATGAAAATTGAAAAGGAAGTTAGCTTCTGTTGTGATGGAGCACCCTTAAAAACCTTCTTTACTGGAAATACATATATTCTTTACTTGATCTTTTCATATATCGTACTCGCATTAAAATAAAGACCTACGGCTTATGTAGAAATTTTTCCGAAAAAATAATATTTTTCATGGCACCGCCGGGTCAAAAAACCTGTGGCACCGAGCGCCAGAGCGCTTATTTATCGGCCATTCAATCCCAAATTTGCCAACGGCACTTTTCAGACAAAGGTCACCCTTTTCAAATTACTGACCGCGCCCAATGATAATTACTTCGGTGATCTAACGAGAACCGGTATATTCAAATATGTACGGCCGTTGGCTAAAAATAATAATAAGTAAATAATATAAAGTAATAATACTAAGTAATCAAAAAATAATTAAATAATTTCTTAAGTAAATAATCAAAAATAATAAGTAAATAATATAATATAAATAATAATAAATAATAAAAAAAAAATTTAAGTAACTTTTTTTAATTTTTTAAGTGTAATTATTCTTTCTATAATTTTGTCACTTAAAAACCATCAAACTTAAAGAACTTATGAACTTACATAAAACTACAACAATAATAAATGATGCCTGATGGTCGAATGGCCAGCGCTCTGGCGCTCGGTACCACAGGGTTCGAATCCCGACGGGGCCTTGGTTGTTTGTAATGGTACGAAATCCACTTCAAATCGTAGGTCCCGGGCTAACATGATCGTTAGAGCGTTGTGGGGGTAGTGTTACTCCGCGTCCATAGCTTATCTTCAAACTACACGCACCTCCTGGGTAGTGCTAAGTGAGTAACTTCGGTGCGGCGCTTGCCTTAAGGCATCAAAGACAAATGTCTAAGTGTTTGCCAGCTGCATTAGGAAAAGAAACCATAAAAATAGAATGAAAATACTATAAAATAACAAGTTATATAACCTCATTACTCAAAGAAAGAAGCTTTAAAAACCATCTTTAGTAGGACATTTTAAATATACACGATACGGTGATAAATTAAATTTGAACAGCGTGCCAATGTAACAACTGTACGAACATAAAAGATCGACAAACTCGTAAACTGTAACCGAACGCATTCGTGAACACACTTCGCATTTAAATACCATAAATCATTTTTATAAACCTTTTAAGATCTTCTTCAGACCATAAACAAAATAGCACCTGTCGCATGAGAATATAGCTCATCTGTTTACAATAAATTCTGTACATTAATAAATGTCGCAAATCTCTTGTGACAACCCTATTTACATACGACGCGCGATGTGTCTATTTAATAAGCCAGATGTTCAATCACATTTATACCACTAAGTAATCCATGTAAGAATCATGCAATGTTATTTACATGAACAAACATGCGTCACACATGGAGTGTGGACTAGAGTTATTTATTCAGCTGCGTGGGATCACGATGTTCAAATACAGATGTCTCTAATATTCAACAAGAAATGGTCCAATCGAAAAGACATCGACATAATTTGGACTCGCTGTCATTTTTAATCGTATCAATCAATCAATTTAATTACTATCATTCGTATCTGTATTTATCGTTTTCGTCAGAGTATCATTACAGATACGATTCATTTATGTGTTGGCGGGCCTTGTTGTTTAGTCCTTATGAGTTGGTTTAATAATAGATTTATTGCTAATTTGAAGAAATTAATAATTTGATAATAGTTTTTAAAGATTATGCTTTTTTCTTTTCTAATGCAGCTGGCAAAAACTTAGACAATTGTCTTCGATGTCTTAATGCAACCATTGGACCGACTTTACTCACTTATCACTATCCCGGATGTCCGTGCAGCATGAAGATAAGCTACGGACGAGGAGTAACAATACCCCCGTAACATTCTACGATCATGTTAGACCGGGACCTACGGTTTAAAGTGGATTCCGAACCACTACAAACATCCAGCGCAATGCCGGGATTCGAACCCTAAACCTGTGGTACCGAGCTCTAGCCACTCGGTCATTCAGGCCCTATAAAAATTATGCTTTTAAATTAATTATTTTTTAATTTTTCAAAAATTTTATTAATTTTAGTGCGTCCTGCTAGAGTCATCCTGCTGGCCGAGTGACCAAATTTTTATTAAATTTAGTGGGACCTTATGGCCGAGTGACTAGTACTCTGGAGCTTAGTGCCACAGGTTTCGGGTTCCTAACTGTGTCATGGATTTTTATAGTGGTTATGAATCCCGGTCCCGGTCTGATATGACTGTAGAGCGTTGGGTTGACAACTCTACCCCGTAAAAAGAAAACATCGCCTGTCTTGAAATCTTCCAGTAGCCAAAAGGCCTTGGCCCACTATGGGGCTGTTGAGCCGCTCATGATGATTAATTTTAATACTTCATTTTTAGATATCAGAAAGATAAGTTTACGTATTGATAACTTATGCATGTTTCTATGTAACTTATAAACTCTTATATACTCTTTGTATGCAACTTATGCACGTTAGTTTGTTGCGTGTCAAAACGCAACAAACTAGCATACATAAGTTAACAACTAGCAGAAACTAGCAAACGTAATTTTAAAATATAACACAAAATAATAATCAAAACGATTACCATATTTAGAACTTTTTAAAAGCTAAATTACAGGGTTCCGTTTATATATGGATCGGCTAATCTCGCAAAAAATGGATGTACTCTCTTGCTAGCTGACAGCAAGTGATAAATCGCTAAATATTGCACGTTTGTATTTGTTTGGTTTATACTTCTTAAGTTTATGAAAAATATATTTTTTAAATGAAATCAGTTGTTTGTTTTATGAAAATGAGTAGTTTTATTGCTGTTCGCTATCATTTTGTATTCTAATTCTGTAATGAAAAAGCTGGCATTGTCCTTCCATTTCACGAAATTTATATAATTACATAATTTATAAAAAAAATGAAAATTAAGTTTAAATAAAATACCCGAGATTTTTCTATCAGCGCCTGAAAACATAGAAAAAAAAATTAGTGTTGTAATGAACCTTTATTTCTCAGAAACCTTTTTTTTTTTTAAATCTGCTGGGTATAAGTTTAAAGGGGGAAAAAAGAACACTTAAAAGAAGGGGAGATTGTCATTTTTAAAGACAGAAAAAGAAATTTTGAAACCATGAATGCTATATTTTGTACTGCCGCAAATTTTTATCATTAGAAAATTATGAAAAATTGTCTGATAATTAGAATTTTTCTTCTTCATTGGCGCAGAAACCCCAAGTTGGGCCAAGGCCGTCTGACTACTGGCAGATTTCGGGAAAGGAGATGTTTTCTTTTTACGGGGTAGGGTTGTCATCCCTACGCCCAAGGAATTATAATTCTACATTTCACTATATAATAATCAAAAAAATCCTGGAATTTTTAACTCATCAGACAGTTTGTAGAAAAAATTTTAAAGTGGAACAATTTCTTTCACCTTTTGATAGTAAAATATAAAGGAAAAATGTAGAATAGGAGATAGCAAAGAAGTAATATAAAAAAAAAAATTAAGTCAATTCCTACTTTTTTTTTCACTATATTGCAGAAAAGTCCTTTAGAAATAAAGTTGAAATTTTCCTCTTACATCTGGGGCCATCTATTATTAGATACATGCAACTTAAATCTAAAAAAACTAAAATTAACTAATTAAATTTAATTAAAGAATTAATATTTGAAAAAACTGTATTAACATCCAGTGTCATCACTACAAGTTTTAAAAAATGTATTTGAACTTGAGTGGATGAATAAAAAGTATTTTATGAACGATTGAAAATTTGAACAAGATATATATATATATATATATATATAGGAGAGTGTGAACTAATAGTAGGAATTGAAAAAGGATAAAAAAAATTGAAATTAGTTTGAAAAGATAATATTTTAAAGTTGATCTATAATGCTTCAATTAGTCATGAAGGTTTAAAACTTAAATTAGTATGAATAATTAATATTAATTAAAATATATGTAAGAAATATATATATATATATATATATTGCAAGATAAAAAAAAGGTATATAGATTGCAAAAAGAAAAAAAAAGGATATAAATTGATTGAGATAATAGATGATAAAAATAGTGTACATAAAATTTTATAAAGAATCGTACAAAAAAATTTTCTTTTTAATTGTTGTACATTAGAAGTAAAGTATGAAAAATATTATTTTAAATAAATATTAGAAAAGTCAAAGACAACTCCTAAAAATATTAGATTAATTAATGCAAATTCATTACATATCATTATTTGTTGTTTTTTAGATAGTCAATTAGGTACATATCCAGAATATTTAAGAAATATATAATAAAAAATGGCTTAGTTAACTCAAGTTAAAACATAATTTTAAAAAAACCTATCATTATCATAAACTTCTACATTATGAGAACGTAATACCTCCAAAAAACAATATGCAAAAAGAAGTTTGGTTTGCCTCTATGGTCCTTTTTTTGCACACTTTAGGTAAATTAGACCTACTGTCTATCGTCGATTCCGAAACAATAACAAACATCCATTCCACCAGCAGGATTCGAGTCTGAAACCTGTAACAGCAAAGGTCAGAATGCTAGTCTATTGCCCATCAGGCCCATACACGAATAGGAGAAATATATCTTTAAAAAATAAAAATTAGAAAGTAAAAATTAGATATATATATATAATTACTAGTAATTTTACTAGTAAAAATTAGAAATATTTTTTTATAAAGTACAGTAACATTTATGTAAAGTATAAAAGGTTTTTAAGATGCATGACATAAAAATTTTTTAAAGAAAAAATAAATCAATTTAATTAAATCAAGACTATGCATAAACCAATATTACCTTTATTTTAAAAAAAGGATACACGAATGCTGCAAAAATCTGAAAATTACTGCTTTAATCAGAAATATTAATTAAAGAAATATAATTGTAAATACACAACAAAATAACATTGTATCGAATTGCATCTAATATAACAAAAAATATGATTGATAAAAAGATTTCGGTTAGATATTAGAAAAATATATAGTTTTATAAAATGTATGTAAAATTGTATTGAATGTAAAAGTTTTTTTATAGCACATAATCAATTCTATAAAATTGTTAAGCCTTTATCATCACATTTATAAACATTTTAAAAGTATATACTTCTGAAATTAACCTTTATGCATACATATGCACACACTTTGTGAATGATGTTTCGAGAATGTTTAATGTGCTTTCGAGTGTTTCGTGTTAAATGTTTAATGTGTTTTTTTTTTAAATGTTTCGAGATTCATCTATTGTGTACAATGGATGAAAAAGTAGCATTATAGGGACATACAGGGAAAACCAATTTTTACATTACACATTTAAATATTTTTCTAAAAGTAAATTACTTACAATACTAATTTTATTACAAAAAAAAAAAAAAAAAAAAAAAGATACATTCTTTCAATTATAATAATACAACACTATGATTCAAACAATAAAAGATTGACTCACCTAAATTTCCTGAATTTCTTTTTCAATCATATAAGTATACAAATTTACTAATTACTTACATATGAGCCAACGGCCACATCATGCTGAATATACCGGTTCTCGTTAGATCACCGAAGTCAAGCATCATTGGGCGCGGTCGTACTTGGGTGGGTGACCGCCTGGGAACACCGCGTGCCGTTGGCAAATTTGGGACCTGAATGGCCGAGTGTCTGGCGCTCGGTGCCACAGATTTCGGGTTCGAATCCCGGCGGTGCCATGGATGTTTGTAGTGGTTCGGAATCCACTTTAAGCCGTAGGTCCCGGTCTCCTATAAATGTAAGAGCGTCACGGAGCCAAAGTCAGACTTCTACCTACGGGTGCTCCCTCACAACAGAAGCTGCTTCCTTCCCCTTAAAATCATGAGTACGTATGGGCTTGTGGGCTTGGCCAGCCAAGTGGGATAAGAAACAACAACAATAACAAACTTACATATGATCAATAAGGACTTTTCTTTTCTGGAATCAAATTGTTTTACAATTTATACCTTATTTACATCAATTGGAATAATTATATTAAGATATATTTTTTCTATGTAAAAAACAACAGAATTTTGCATGTATTCCTATCAATTTAAAAAAAAAAGAATGTACAATGCATGGAAAAGTAGCGTTAGAGACACATACGGGGAAAACCAATTTCTACATTACACATTTCATTATTTTACTAAAAGTAAATTACTTGCAATACTAAATTTATTAAAAAATTAAAAGATTCATTCAATTATGATGCTACAATACTATGAATAAAAAAAAAAAAAAGATTAACTTATTTATATTTCATTAATTTCTTTTTTTAATAATGTAGGTATAAAAAATTACCTGTTACTTACATATAATCAATAAAGTCTCTTTTTTTTAAATTAAAATGTTTATATTTTATATCTCATTTATATAAATTGGCAGAATTATACTGAGATACAGTTTTCCTATGGAGAAATCAACAGAATTCTGGATGTAATCCTATGAATTTAAAAAAAAAAATGGAATGTACAATGCATGTAAAAGTAGCATTAGAGAGATATATGGGGAAAACCAATTTCTACAGTACACATTAATATTTTTCTATAAGTAAATTACTTGACACGCTAAATTTATAAAAAATTAAAACATTCATTCATTTAATTATAATATTACAATACCATGATTCAAAAAAATAAAAGAATAACTCACATAAATTATTTCATGAATTTCATTTTCAATTATATAAAAATTTACCAGTTACTTACGTATGATGAATCAGGTCTTTTCTTTTTTTCTGGAATTAAAATATTTTACAATTTATACCTTATATACATATGAATTGGCAAAATTATATTGAGATATATTTTATTTATGGAGAAATCAACAAAATTTGGATGTAATCCTATCAATTTGAAAAAAATGCAATGTACAGTGCTTGAAAATGTAGCAATAGAGAGACATATAGGGAAACGAATTTCTACATTACACATTTCAATATTTTTCTAAAAGTATATTATTTGAAACACTAAATTTATTTAAAAAAATTAAAAGATTCATTTATTCAATTATAAGAATATAGTACTATGATTCAAAAAATAAAAATGAACTCACCTAAATTTCGTAGATTTCTTTTTCCATAATATAAGTATAAAAATGTATCGGTTACTTACATATGATCAATAAAATCTTTTCTTTATATGGAATTAAAATATTTTATAATTTATACATTTATATGAATCGGCAAAATTATATTCAAATACTTTTTTCTATGGCGAAAACAATAGAATTCTGGATGTAATCCTATCAATTAAAAAATTGGGATGTACAATGCGTGAAAAAGTAGCAATATAGAATGGTTTAGTTAACTTAATAACAATCTAAACAAATATATGTAGTGATAAATACTTAAAAATTTTTATTAATAGGGAATTATTTAGGGAAAACCAATCTACATTGCCCATTTCAATATTTTTCTAAAAGTAAATTACTTGCGACAGTAAATTTATTAAAAAACTAAAATTTAATTCATTCAATTATAATAATACAACACTATGATTCAAAAAATGACTATGAATATGAAATGACTATTAAGTATCAAAATTTACCAGTTGCTTATACATGTTCAATAAGGTCTTTTCTTTTTCTGGAATTAAAATGTTTTACAATTTATACCTTATTTATATGAATTGGCAACATTTACCAGTTGCTTATATATGTTCAATAAGGTCTTTTCTTTTTCTGGAATTAAAATGTTTTACAATTTATACCTTATTTATATGAATTGGCAACATTTACCAGTTGCTTATATATGTTCAATAAGGTCTTTTCTTTTTCTGGAATTAAAATGTTTTACAATTTATACTTTATTTATATGAATTGGCAACATTTACCAATTGCTTATACATGTTCAGTAAGGTCTTTTCTTTTTCTGGAATTAAAATGTTTTACAATTTATACCTTATTTATATGAATTGGCAATATTTACCAATTGCTTATACATGTTCAGTAAGGTCTTTTCTTTTCTGGAATTAAAATGTTTTACAATTTATACCTTATTTATATGAATTGGCAATATTTACCAATTGCTTATACATGTTCAGTAAGGTCTTTTCTTTTTCTGGAATTAAAATGTTTTACAATTTATACCTTATTTATATGAATTGGCAACATTTACCAGTTGCTTATATATGTTCAATAAGGTCTTTTCTTTTTCTGGAATTAAAATGTTTTACAATTTATACTTTATTTATATGAATTGGCAACATTTACCAATTGCTTATACATGTTCAGTAAGGTCTTTTCTTTTTCTGGAATTAAAATGTTTTACAATTTATACCTTATTTATATGAATTGGCAACATTTACCAGTTGCTTATACATGTTCAAAAGGTCTTTTCTTTTTCTGGAATTAAAATGTTTTACAATTTATACCTTATTTATATGAATTGGCAACATTTACCAGTTGCTTATACATTTTCAGTAAGGTCTTTTCTTTTTCTGGAATTAAAATGTTTTACAATTTATACCTTATTTATATGAATTGGCAACATTTACCAGTTGCTTATACATGTTCAATAAGGTCTTTTCTTTTCTGGAATTAAAATGTTTTACAATTTATACCTTATTTATATGAATTGGCAATATTTACCAATTGCTTATACATGTTCAGTAAGGTCTTTTCTTTTCTGGAATTAAAATGTTTTACAATTTATACCTTATTTATATGAATTGGCAACATTTACCAATTGCTTATACATGTTCAGTAAGGTCTTTTCTTTTTCTGGAATTAAAATGTTTTACAATTTATACCTTATTTATATGAATTGGCAATATTTACCAGTTGCTTATACATGTTCAATAAGGTCTTTTTTTTCTGGAATTAAAATGTTTTACAATTTATACCTTATTTATATGAATTGGCAAAATTATATTGAGATAAGTTTAGAGAATTGGAAAAATTATATACGATACATTTTTTTCTACGGAGAAAACAACATAATTAAACTATTTTTAAATTATTTTATTATCCATAAAAACATTAAGTACCAGAATTTCATGTAATCAAAACGCACCTTTGGAAATGCAAATGGAAAAAAATTCAAAAACTTTAACAATAATTCGGATTTCGATTTTATTTTACATCAAATATCGGAATTAATTTCGATATTAGATGATCGATAATTAAATTAATTATTATTATCGATATTAAACCCTAAACTATTTAACCTATTTTTGCTTCTTTCCGATATGTAGGTTATAATGGCAATTATGAAAAATATGATCTTCTACCAAAAACATATTTTTCATAATGGACCTTTATATCTTGCAAATCGGAAAGAAGCAAAACGTACATATTTTAGGGTTTAATATGTAAGAAAGAGTAAAAATTAATAGAATTTAGCTAAAGAAGAAAAGGAAAAAATTATTATAAGTTAGAAACGGGTAAAAATTGATAGAATTTAAAGATAGTAAAGAGCAAATTTCATACCTAAAACTCCTGAAACCTAGCGTCAAAATTCAAAGATCTACTCTAGAGCAAAGATTTTCAATAACTAAAACTGGATCTCGTGCACATGATAGTCTGAACTAAATCGTAACGGAAGTTACACTAATTTAACATGAGTGAGCTACTTACCATAATGGGATCATTTCATTTCATTGATTATACGAAACATTACATACTTCATTTTTTTTATTTTATTAATTCGGGCATTTTTTACCAGTCACGTTTTGATCAATAGCAGATAATCAATATTTAATTCAGAATATAAGATACAGCACCTTGTGACCACAACATTTGCATCTGATGCGCAGTTTTTTACTTTACAGAGAACCAGGTGCCCAAATCAGGATGGAAGTTAATGGTGCCAATTTTGATAACAAGCGCGAGTCAGTAACAAAAATGTGGATCCTAATATTTGTTCGACCACAACTGATCACGAAATTGCAAAGCAAAAGCACGACACTGTCGGATTTTCCGAAAAATGCAGCTAAAACCAATTATCAAAATAAAGTGGCCAACATGGCTAGTGCAAACATTCCTTAATCCAAAGTAGGATTTCTAAGAATTAGAATAACACTTCGTGATTATGTTTTTATCTTTGTTCATTTCGTCAGCTGCAAATATAGAGCATGATTTAGTAAAAAATACGATGACTACAAATTAATAAAACAACGAAAAAAATTACATGACCAAAATGAAAAAGCCATCTGCTATGGCTCTTGTCCTTGGCAAGAGAAAAAGTTTCAGAAAATGTCCACCTTTTTTTAAATTTTAAAATTGTTTAAAAGTATTTTTCTTTTTTACATACTGAAAAGGCATTCAACATATGCATTTACACCAATTATCAAAATAAGATAGAATTAAAGCAACACATCTTTATTCCGTTTTGGTTTTGTTCAATTTTTTAACAATAAACGCAGGAGATAGAAAAACGAGAGAAATTGCCTGATTAAGAAGACGAAACCATCTGTGCATGGTACTTTATCCGAATAGCAACAGAAAAGTTTACAGAGAAATTTCATCTTTTTTAAATTCAATTTTTTTTTTAAATAGGACATATTTTTTTGGGGGGGTATGCTGAAAAATCATTGCTATTTTTATCTTTTGATACCAACAAAAACTGCTAACAAATCTCCTTATTCAATTCCTTCTATTAGCTCACACTCGCCCTATATATCTTATCCTAAAATACTTTTTATTCATCCACTCAAGTTCAAATACATTTTTTTAACTTGTAGTGGATGACCCTCGATGTTAATACAGTTTTTTGAAATATTAATTCATTAATTAAATTTAATTAATTAATTTTAGTTTTTTTTTAGATTTAAGTTGCATATATCTACCAATAGATGGCGCCAGAAAAACTTAAAAAATTAAATGAAAATTATTTATAAAGGACTTTCTGCAATACAGCGAAAAAAAAAAAGTAGGAATTGACTCTAAAAAAAATTTTTTTTTATAAAAAAAATATATTATAATGTGTTGAATGATTTAAAAGAGGCAGATGACTTTTCTTCAATTGGTAAAAAGAGGCCTCATACTGGCAAAAGGGATTCGTGGAACCAAAGAGGTTAAAGGTTAGGATTCCTAGTTTTAAAATAATTTTTATCTTTACATAACGATAGATGTGTAAGCATAGCAATAGACATCTCATATTGATAGACGCTTTCTGGTCTAATGCTTCTCAGATCATATCGGATATTTTAAAATTCATTAGACCTCATAAGGGAAAAATATTGTCTTAAAAATTCCTTATAAAGCATTTTTTAATTTTTTTAAATAAGACACTTAATTTTATTAATTTAATTTCTTAGTTTGAAAAGAATTAATCGTAACAATCCTATTTACAATGGCAGACACTTGTGACTTTAAGACCAAGACACTTGTTTGACACTTTCTGACCCAAGACACTTGTTTGACACTTTCTGACCCAAGACACTTGTGACTTTAATTTATCATTTATAACGCCTCCTTTATATTCAACTATGGTTATTGTTAGAAAATATTTCAATATAAAATACTATGTAATAACTTCTGTATTGAGGGCCTGAATGTCCGAGTGGCTGGCGCTCGGTAGCACAGGTTTCGGTTCGAGTCCCGGCGGTGCTACGGATGTTTGTAGTGGTTCGGAATCCACTTTAAACCGTAGGTCCCGGTCCTAATAGGATCGTAGAGCGTTGCGGGGGCATTGTTACTCCGCGTCTGTGACTTATCTTCAAGTTACGCGCGCCCCCTGGGTAATACAAAGTGAGTAACATCTGTGCAGCGCTTGCCTTAAGGCATTCAAGACCAAGCGGTCTAAGTGTTTGCAAGCTGCATTAGAAAAAAAAAACTTCTGTATTGAGCAAATTATAAAATTGTCTTCATTTTCATCATCATCGGTTGTATGTATGCAATTTTACATATTTATTTTACAACTATAAAACTTTAATGTGAAATTTAATCATTTTATTTTTAAGTTTCAAATTGCAAAGCCACTTATATATACTACTTCGATACTTGTTTTTTAAAAAATTAATCATTAAAAAATTTATTTAATCTGTATTTGAAATTTTCTTAATATGTGTAATTTATAGAGGGTTTGTAAATACTCATTAAATAATAATTAAGTGAAAATGATTAACGATATAAATGCTTCCTATAGAAATTTATAAATCTAAGATGCAGCTCAACTTAGTACCTTTATGAAATTTTGAACTGCAATTACAAATCAATAAATTTTAAAACTATTTATCAATGTATTTAAAATTAAAGTTATTCATTCCTTTTTTTCTTCAGCCAATAAAATGTTATTTTCAAAATTAAATAACTAATTACTTGTGGGACCTAATCCATATATGCATGCATCAATAAACATTAATGATAAATTATGTTAAATTTCAATTAACCAATAAGACCACCCAGGATCTCTCACGCTGCGCCGTTGGTCACAAACCATCTGCCTCAAAATATCAACGATGACAATACTGATCTCACTGCGGACTCTGCCACTAAGGCAATGTATGTTCTAAAAGAAATTGTTAATCTCTTTAACACGTTTGGAGGGCTTGACAATATTTACTCACAATTTAAAAATGCTACTAACCCCTTTGAAAAAATGCAGCTTCTTTTTAAATTCATTAAGTAATTGCGCTTGTTGCTTCTTATTTAATTATTTTTTAATTGCGCCTTTCTTTTATTTACTCTGCGTTTTGTTTTTACTCTCTTCTTTTTTGTACTAACAATGGACATAATCATGCTCACTGCTTTTGTTTGTATTCATGTTTTTTGTTTCCAATGAACTTTATTCCTCAAGATTAGGAGTCTTAAGGCCATACACGGCCAAGGTACTCCGTGCGTTGAATGATGATGATAACCAATAAGAGATTACCAATTTTAAGACGAATGGTAAACACGGTATCACATTAAATTTAAGCAACAGACAGACATCACATCGTATAAAGATTACATAATTTGCATAGCTATGCTTCAACAGTAAAGCGACATCTATCGGCAAAAGTTTGAACTATTTTTACGACGAAAAAACTTCGAATTTATGAAAAAGAATTTGAGGCAAACCGCAAACTCAAGTAATAATTAGTTCTTTTTCAAAAAAATTTTTAATAAAACAGTAGTGATTTTTGTTGACATCTATTCATTCTAAAAAAGTTATAAAATTTGAGTCGCTATGAAATTTTGAACCTCAATTACAATTCAATAAAATTTAAAACTGTCCATCAATTTATTCCAAATTAAAATATTTCATTCATTTTTTTCAGCCAATGAAATGTTGCTTTCAAAATTAAATAACTAGTTAATTGTGGGACCTAATGCATATATACATTCATCAATAGACATTAATGATAAATTCCAATTACCAAGAAGAGATTACCAATTTTAAGAACATGGTACCACATTAAATTTGAGCAACAGACAGACTTAGCATAGTATAAAGATTACATAATTTGCATAGCTATGCTTCAATAGTAAAACCTCATCTATCGGCAAAACTTTGAATTATTTTTATGCCGAAGAAACTTCGAATTTATGAAAAAAGATTTTGGGGGCAAACGGCGAACTCAAGTAATAATTAGTTATTTTTTCATAAATTAAAAAAAAGCCTAGTGAATTTTAGTTCATTCTGTACATTTCTGATAATTTTGAAAAAAAAAATAAATGTGTAGCCAGAAAAACAGTTACAAACTCTGACAAAATAAGTCCTTTCGTAATTTTAAATGAAATCTTAGTAAAAATTGCCCAAGGATACATTATGTAATATTAAAATATACTCAAAAATGAGAAAACATCCTTTTAAATAAACTGCCATCGTAGACATTATTTAAAACATTTGTTTCAATAATTTGTACTCATAAATACATGTCTTAGAAGAGAAATAACTATTGATTTTAGTCAAAAATAAAATACAGAGATGATGATTGGATGATTCCGATGGTTTTGAATTACTACAAATATAATCTTCTAAAAAAATGGGTATTTTATTCAGCAAACATCAAGAAACCTGTTTAAACTACTTAGACATCATAAAAACTTATGTGATAAAAATAGCGAGATTATCAATGTTCAGTAAGGAAATTTCCGAATGACATGGAAATATAATATAGTTCTGGAATTAAGAGATTCCCCCTATTTCTATTATGCGATCTCATTCAAACACTATTCAAAAATTTTAAAAAATTCCTTTATAACAAATTATTCTTATAAGTTTTGAGAAGAAGAAAAAAATAACAGTACTAACTAAAGATTTTATTACTACGACTATCTAAATTCCCTGTATTCGGTGGTTCA
The DNA here is from genome assembly GCA_021605075.1 of Caerostris darwini. Taxonomy (NCBI): domain Eukaryota; kingdom Metazoa; phylum Arthropoda; class Arachnida; order Araneae; family Araneidae; genus Caerostris; species Caerostris darwini. The sequence goes on along the minus strand of BPLQ01015719.1, from coordinate 452,021 downwards.
GTTAATAATTTAATCGTAGCTTTCTGATCCGAGAAGTCTGTATCAATTAATTCAGATATTTATTGAAGTTTCATTTATTTACATATAGTTATATTTGCAAGATATGGTATTTAAATGATAGGGAGTTGATCTTAGCACCCCAGATTGTAACAGCTCATCATCATCATTTATTAGACATTCAATAGACTTATCTAGTATCTAGTCTTACCTTATTCAATAGATCTTAATAGACTTATCTATTTAGGCTTGACGGCTAGGTTTCCATGGATTTAGGCCGATGGTCCTGGTCCTCAGTACCACAGGTTTCGGGTTCGAATCACGGCGCTGCCTTGGATGTTTGTAGTGGTTCGGAATTCTCTTTAATAAAAGTTAAGTAGTAGTATATTATCGATAATCGAAGTACTACTTAAATTACGCTCCCGGTATAATAAGATCGTAGAGCACTGTGGGGGTAGTGTTACTCGCGTCCATAGCATATCTTCAAAGCTATACGTGTCCCCTGGGTAGTGCTAAATGAGTAACAGTGGTGCAGAATGCCTATGGTATAAAGATTAAGTTCTGTATTACCATCTGCATTAGAAACAACAATCTAGACTTTCTAATATTTCCTTATGTTGTAAAAGAACTGTTAAATTATCAATTTCTCAGTATTTTTACCATCTTTATAAAATTCTTCAGCTGTAAGTCTGATTAATTTAGTCACTGAGCTGCGAAACATTCTTCGTTTAACTTTCATTACTTTTAGTTCTGTGTTCATTTTTTTCCTAGAAATTTTTCTAGTCAAGGAAATTTAAAATAAACACTTACCCTGCTCTTGTAAACTTATATCTTTTCTTCTTCAAGGCCGATTGCACCATATTGTTTGGAAAAATACTCGGAAGAATACTCGGGCGTAGGGTTGACAAATCTATCCCATAAAAAGAAACCACCTCCTGCCCGAAATCTGCCAGTAGGAGCATAACCTTGGCCCAGAATTATCTGTAGCGCCAGGCAGTTAGTTAACAGTCTTCTCCTGTACTCTGTATCCTGTTGGACAATTGGCTAGAGCTCGGGCCTTTGGTACCATAAGCTTCAAGTTCGAATCCTGGCGGTGGCTTGGATGTTTGTGAGTGGTTTGGAAACCCCGTTAAACTGTAAGTCCCGGTCTAATTAACCTACAGTGTGCACAAAATGATCGTAGAGCGATAAACCAAACTTACTCTAATCCTGCCAGCATTTACATTCTTTGCATATGTAATTCATTATTTAAGCTTTCTACCATTACTGGATTTATTTTCCTAATTTTATTTTCAATATTGCCATTACCGGAAGTGATTATTTTGAAGTATTCAAAACTATTTCTATTATTTATTTCAGTTATCGTAGAAACAAAACTAATATATCCTTGGAAACAACTGAAATTACATTCTAATTCTGCAAAAATTGAAAAATTGGGATATTTCATGATATTTTGCTTTCTGAGACTTCCAACTCTATTCATTTTTAACTATACAGGCCGGAGAAAGAATAAATGTGATAAATTTTAAAGGATGATAGAGCATGCAAATTAATATTTTTTATATAACAATATACACTGAAGTGACAAAAGTCATGGGATAGCAATATGCAAATTTTCAGATGGCAGTAGCATCGCGTAGAACAGGTATAAATGCGCAGTGCTGTCGCAGAGCTTTCATTTCTGTTCAAGTTATTCATGTGAAGAGGTTTTGACGTGATGATGACCGCACGACGGGAATTAACAGACTTTGAACGCGGAATGTTAGTTGGAGCTAGACGCATGGGTCATGCCATTTCGGAAATCGTTAGGGAATTCAACATTCCCAGATCCACTGTGTCAAGAGTGTGCCGAGAGTATGAAATTTCAAGCATAACATCCCACCATGGACAGCGCAGTGGTCGACCGCCTGCACTTAACGACCGAGACCGGCGACGTCTGCAAAGAGTCGTAAATTCTAACAGACAAGCAACACTGCGTCAAATAACCGCAGAAATCAATGTGGGGCGTACAAGGGACTTGTCTGTTAGAACTGTGCGGAGAAATTTGGCTTTCTTGGGCTATTCCAGCAGAAGACCGACTCGAGTGCCTTTACTGACAGAACGACATCGCTTGCAGCGACTCTTGTGGACACGTGAGCATATCGGTTGGTCCCTAGATGAATGGAAAAACGTGGCCTGGTCCGATGAGTCACGATTTCAGTTGGTAAGAGCTGATGGTAGGGTTCGAGAGTGGCGCAGACCCCACGAAGCCATGAACCCAAACTGTCAGCAAGGCACTGTTCAAGCTGGTGGTGGCTCCGTAATGGTGTGGGCTGTTTTTCATGGCATGGACTTGGTCCTCTGGTGCGACTGGACCGCACATTGACTGGAAATGCTTATGTTCAGCTACTTGGAGATCACTTGCAGCCATTCATGTACCCAAACAACGATGGGATTTTTATGGATGACAATGCGCCATGTCACCAGGCCACAACTGTTCGCGATTGGTTTGAAGAACATTCTGGACAATTCCAACGAATGATCTGGCCACCTAGATCGGCCGACATGAATCCCATCGAGCATCTATGGGACATCATCGAGAGGTCTGTTCGTGCCCAAAATCCTGCACCATCAACGCTTTCACAATTATGGACGTCTATCGAGACAGCATGGTTCAATATTCCTGCAGAAGACTTCCAACGACTTGTTGAGTCCATGCCACGTCGAGTTGCTGCACTTCGCCGGGCGAAAGGAGGGCCGACACGATATTAAGAGGTATCCCATGACTTTTGTCATTTCAGTGTATAGGCACATGTGCCGTATACATATCGCCGCCCAAGACAAGAATCAACACGTTTCTTAAATAAAAATTATAAAAACATTTTTTTTTTTTTTTTTTGTATTTTTTAATTAAAAAATGCCTAAATTAAAAATGTCAAAATCATATTATCTTAAGTTAACGCGACAAATGAATTTAAAACCAAAAATGAAAAAAAAAAATCTCACAATACAATATTGTGCATATTGCATGACCAGACCCGCTAATGGATACAACAATTATTACTTATTTAACATAATTTATTAACAAAATTTATTTATTTATTATACTTTTTTTAATTACGTCGGGGACTGGGTCGTATTGACCATTTCCCTGAGAGCAGCCAAAGTGGGCTACACCAATGAACGCTATCACTCATTTAGCACTACCCAGGGAGCACGTGTAGCTTGAAGATACGCTACGGATGCGCGTAACACTAAACCACCCCCCACAACGCCCTACGATCATATTAGGCAGGGACCTACGGTTTAAAGTGAATTCCCAACCACTACAAACATCAATGGCACCGCCGAACCTCGAACCTGAAATCTGTGGCACCGAGCGATAGTCAGGCGCCGCCCCTCATCGTCAATACTCTCATTTAATTTACTTACTATCACTCCTCTTTCTAATCATTCAGCCCATTAGCATTTTCTAATCATTTCATTCCAGTAGCAAATTGTAATGACAAGTATTCGATTTTGCTTTTAAACTCACCATGTATACTGCATTGTAGTACATTACAAACATTTCTATGTTATGTTTTCATTAATATTAAATATAAATATCGTTTCTTACTAAACGTCGCCTTGGATATTGTTTCCCGTTTTTTATTTAATATTTACAGAATTTATTGTATAACCGTATTAGCTTTTTTTCAGTCAAAAGTAATTGTTGGAAAATTTTATATTTACCTTTTCTTGCATTACACCTCAAAACTTGAAGTATCTATTACCTCTCAAGTCTACTTCACTTTAATTCTATTTAGATAATTGAGATAATATAGTTAGATAATTGTGACAATATCGTTAGATAGTTGTGATTAATGATGTGTTAGATAATTGTCCTCCTCACCCCTCTTTCTAAATCTCCTGAACTCTTTATTGAACCAACTATACTTTATCCACTCTTATTGTGTGTGTATACAAATTCATCTAGTACATCAATTCCAAATGATAAAAATGCATCTCAACTCTAGGCAGATTGATAGAGTACAGTAGTAGTCAGTGGTTTATAAGAACAATTTAATTGACCATCACGATCTCCAGATTTATCTTGTCATTTTTTATTCTTATGTAAACTTTTGAATGTCCCTGTACACGAAACTCCAATTGAAAATTTGGTCGCAAGAATTTCTGTCGCTGCTTTAACTTCTTGGAGAAAAACCGGACATACTCGAAAACGGCTTTTGACGCTTACAGGTATATCAGTATCGTATTTTTCAGTATATGTTGCAAAAAAATCTATGTACACGCATAATTCTTCTTCTTCAGCACTACAACTTGTTACTGGCAAAGGCAGTTTCCATGCGTTTTCTCCATCTGACTCTGTCCGGGGCAATAGATCGCTATCTGGTGACTCCCAGACCCTTTGGATCTCTTTCGACTGAATCATACCATCTGGTGGGAGGCCTTTCTCTTCTTCGGATACCTTCAATTGTTGAAAGAGTAACTTATTTAGTTGGATTTTAATAAACAAAGTTCGAACATTCCATATGCCAAATCTCAAGTCCTTATTTATTTGTCTTTTGGGAGTAGTCAATTCGGAATTTGCTCCTGGAGATTTCTGAATCAGACTTTTTTTTACAAGATTAGGTGATCAGCCCTATGCCCAATCTCCAACCTGGTGGACCAGAATACCCACTCTTCGTCTGGTAACTCCCCACAGACATGGCGGGCTAGGGTGACCCTGCCAGTAGCTAAGCTACCGCACAGTTACACCACACAGATCACACTTACACGTGAGCCCACTTCATGGTAGCAGCAGCGAAAGTGAGAAATGCATAATTGCAAGAGTAAAAATAAGTTCATAAATTTTTGTCTTGTGTCTTGCCAACATGAATCAAGTACCCTCATACTTTGCTATATATTATGCGTTCTTTAATATCTGAAATGTATCACATAAATTCTAGATTTACACGTGCATTAACATAAATTTAAAAAAAAAAATAATTTTCTTTCTTCCAAAAGATGATGCATTTAAAAAATGTCCAGAAAATGAATGAATTTCGTCCGAAAAATAAAAGCTCTTCTTTAAAGGAAAAGCGGCCTGATGGCTACTTGGCTAGCGCTCTGGCCTTTGATACCACAGGTTTCATGTTCGAATCCTGGTGGCGGTAAGGATGTCTGTCTGATGTCACTGATGTCTGCGACCGGTATCTATGTTAAACCGTAGATACCGGTCTAATTAGCCTAAAGTGTGCACAAAATGACCGTAGAGCGACAAACTAAACCTTTAATGTAAAATCAATAATGGCGACAGAAAAAAAATGTAAAATTAGTATGTAATAAATAGCTTTGATGAATTATTGTATGAATTATTGTCTCTGTGTAAAATAAAAAAAGCCCATTTTTGATAAATTTTTCACATCTTTCATTATTTTATATGGTTTCTTTCTTCCATATTATATGAATTTGTCTAGTACGATAGCTTTTAGGCATATGATATCTTTTTTTTTTTCAATTTTTACGGAGATTACTTAGTGAAATAAATAAAATTAATACTTTTGGTATTGAAATAAAATGGTTTTTTAATAGTTATCAACTCTAAATGGCCCAGGGTAGATCTGATTGAAAGGGTTTGCCAACAAAATAAACTCGATTTGAAATCTGACAAGCGAAGCAGAACCAAGAATTCTATACTGAAAATGAGCATGATAAATCAATTGGCCGGAAGGTTTTGTGCGTTTGAAAAATACATTAGGATTCAAATTCTTTGGGCGACCTGATGACCGATTGTCTAGCGCTCTAGACGTTAGTACCACAGGCTGGGGCCTGAATGGCTGAGTGTCTAGCGCTCGGTGCCACAGGTTTCGGGTTCGAGGTGCTATGGATGTTTGTAGTGGTTCGGAATCCACTTTAAACCGGAGGTCCCTTGTCTAATATGACTGTAGAGTGTCACAGAGCCCAGTCAGACTTCTCATCCACATCATTCCCTAACTTATAGGGGCAACTCAGTACTAGGAACAGTGATGTGATGTGGTGTAGTAGTAGTAGTGGTACTACAGGCTTCAGGTTCGAATCCTGGCGGTGGCATGGGTGTTTATTAGGGGTTCGAAATCCATAATATTTAAACTGTAGGTCCCGGTCTAATTAGCGGAAAATAACCGTAGAGCGGCAAATCAAACCAATCAAATTCTTCAGCCTGAAGCCTATTTAGTTCGTTCTAAATTGGAGAAGTATAATTTAGGTAGCCCGGGGTAATAAATACTTATCTGGGTTACGCTAAATATGCTATACACTCTATGAAGAATTACCTCAATTCTATATTCAATATTGTATTTTGTTTCATATATTCAAGATGCACTGCAGATATTCATTATTGCTTATTATATACTCTGTACGGTTTTTTTATGGTAAGTATTTATTTAAACTTCACTTTTTCTGCGGCAAAATTGAAATAAAAAATCAAACATTTCTTTAAAACACACGCACCAGGAACAGGCATTTATGCAAACTCTAAATTGCATTAATGCATTAAAACTGCAATAAAAATTCAATTTTAAAAACATATGTAACATGATAAACAAATTATGCTTCCTTTACGTATATTCTACATACATTATTTCAAAATTTACTATACATGAGCTGAAACCGAAATAAAAATTCAAATTTGTTCAAACATTTCTTTAAAAACACCTGCACCCTGATAAACAAGTTCCGCGCATTATATCGTAACGCACTCATCTAATGAATGCATTAGAGCATTCGATCTATATCTCTTCATTACGTAAGCCACGTGCCCCCGTCTTAAATGGAGATTAATTCTACTTATTTATGATGCATTATCTGAGAAAACGCACACGAAAACTAGATTGCGCATTATAATTATTTGATCAACTGCGAAAGACCACGATATCTCTTAAGATGCGAGCATTCAAAAAAGGACTCATTCATTTGAACGAATTCATTATTGCAATGATTTGGACAGCCCTGCTTAAGCTATCATTCCATATTGGTGACGTCTAATATATCACAATAGAGGTGACTTGTAGGTTACAGTGGCCCAAAAAAACTACCGCTCGTGTACCAATTCTATTGACTTAGATAAACAATCATATTCCACAATCTCATTAATTGCAGAATTTTATATTAATACCATTCTGGGATCAACAAAAGATAATTTGACAAAAATTAATAAAAATAACAAATATTAATAACACGTATGATTCGGTTTAAAAAAACGGTTTGCAGTTTTGTTATTTTTTTTAGAAAAAAAAAATATCAGTTCAGAATTAAAGGCAAATTCAGAAATAAATTCAGAATATATTCAGAAATAAATATTAAAAAACTGAAATCTTTTCACGAATTTCAGTTTATCATGTCCGAACATCTTTACTGGACGAATACGCATGGGAGTATACCAGTGTTCAATAACCCAAGAAATGTATGAAGCAATTGGTCAGGATTCTATTTCTGCGCCTTAGGGGTCAGCTTGTTTATTTGGCGATTTTTTTTCCTTGCGGTTTTTGCCAAGTCCCCTCCTAAACAAACAAAATGGCCGCTGCGGTTACAAAATATTGCATTTTTAGCGGTTCTATTTGGCGTGGAAAAGACTTGGCGAAATCGGAATCTTAAAGTGCAGAATCACCTCAAGAAATCGAATTCAATAGCGATAAGAATGTAACAAAATTCAATAACTCTAGAACTTTAAGAAGAAACAATTGATCAAATATTGCAAGAAACACTACCCAATTGAAACAACGACGTCTGTTAAATTATGGTTAAATTAACTTTTATAAACATAAACTAATCCTTAGATACTATTTTGTGGATATTGAATCACTAATCTGTTTATGCTTTGAAAGCCAGACAATTCAAAATGAGCTGCAGAGCAGTGACTTGGCATGGGTCAATCGTTGTATTGAGCAACATCTATTTCATGCCAGTTTCAAAACACACGTGAAAATCAGCGTTTATTTTAAATGAAATTTTCTCGTGTTGAGCGAAGAGATTAATCTGTTTTAAATAATAACTTATAGCCTTACTTATTTTTTATTTTGTAAATTTATTTTTTTTTGGAGACCCCACGCTCTGAAACGCAGGAGAACATCATGTTCACGCATGGTAATAATCTGTCTAAAATAATATAAATTGATTAAATAAAGTAATCATCGTCAATGAATTTCCAGTGATTTTTAATCTAGTATTATAAATTTCCTAACATTTTTTTTTTCACTTTAAAAAACCATAATTAATGGAACCTGTCAGTTTTTGAGCCTGGCGCCATCTGGTGGCGTAAAAAATTGATGACAATAAAAATTATTTTTAATAATGTTCAAATTAAAAAGACAATCAAGAAAATTCGTGATTCCAAAATTGCATATCGATGGTTATCTTCCTGTCTATCTCATCGATGACCAATAGAAGGGCTTTCCGATTTACGGATTTATCATTCTCATCTCCGGCATAGGCACTAAAGCTTTTGGTTCGCATCGAACCAAGGTGACATAGCTCGGAAATCCAAAGAGCTATCCGTGTGTTACAGCTTCTTGCTAAATGGAAAGTGCAATTCTCATCAGTAACTAAAAGTAGCTAGTTTTCTTAAGTTTTGCTCTTTAAATAACAACAACTATCTTGGAAAATCCACAACTATCATTTAAAAAAAATTATAGTATTATAAAATGAGAAATAAAGAACAAAGATTACCATAAATGAATGATGCATATTTTTAACATCCACAAAAAGGGCTTTTTTTCATTAATTATAAGTAACCAATGAAAATTTGTATATCTAACTAAAGCCCCTATAAAAATTCGGTACTTACGTATTAATGGTACCTTGGCGACAGTTGCTAATAAAGAACAAACCGCAGCTAGATTTGGCGCCAATCTACACTTAAAATTTTTGTTCCAAATAATAAAATATATATGAAACACTTCATTTAAAATCAAAACGCTTTCAAAATATTTTTATTCCAAATAATAAAGATTGGCGACACTTAAAAACCGCCAAGTCTGTCGCCAAGGTACCGTTAATAGGTAAGTACCAAAAATTCACTATTTATCAATATTATTCATCTATAAAAAAATAATGTTCCTAGTTTTCGAATACAATGAAGTTATTTGCTGTTATAGCTATTAGCGTTATACGTTCTGAATTATTATATTACATATACAAAATATGGCACTTACGTATTAACGATACCTTGGCGACAGTTGCGCCAATAAAGAGCACAAGCGCCAACCGCAGCTACGGATTTGGCGGTTTTTAAGTGACGCCAATCTACACTTACAATTTTTGTTCCAAATAATAAAATATATAAAACACTTCATTTAAAATCAAAACGCTTTCAAAATTCGAAACACTTTCATCAATTTCCACAATGCAATCTGGTCCACCTACTTTCTTTTTTGTTTTATTCTCCATATTCAAGACACATAATTCACGCATGTAATTGTTCCAATCTATAACAGTTTTATCCGATAAAATAAAGTTTCATGTCATGGGAATTGGGACATTTTCGTTGTTTTGGTAAAATATTTTGCTCCTGAAAAAATAAAATTGAATCTTGTTCTGTTTCTGGCAAATCCCAAATACGCATTTTCGTAGCACTACAAAATGGCGTCAAAAATCAGCAAATCTGCAGCTGTTAGATTGCCGCCACTTAAAAACCGCCAAATCTGTAGCTGTTAGATTGGCGATACTTAAAAACCGCCAAGTCTGTCGCCAAGGTATCGTTAATACGTAAGTACCTAAAATATTTATAAGTATACATGTATTTTTATTGCGTGTTTGGTAACACATTAATTTTTATTAATCAATTTTATATTTACATATTAATAATAATTTATATTTGAATTTAAAATAGGAACGAATTTTATCAAAACAATGTAAACAAATACCTCAAAAATTTGTCATATGTATTTAAACAGTAAACAAATACTCAAAATATGTTCATGATCATTTACAAATAACTGGAAATATAACTATTTTACAAATTTAAACTATACATAATATGGAACGTGTATTCCATTTACATATTTAAAATACACATAATATTGAATATATCATGTATCGTTCATTTTTAGATTTATGATAAATATAATTTTGAATATATCCATTAGTACAAATAAACATGCAGAAAGTGTAAATTACTATTTTCCACTTAATTTAAAGCAACAAATAGATATTTTCTGTGGCGCCATCTATGAACAATGATATATACTATTAGTGTGTTTTATCGCTATTATCAATCCTGGATCTAAAATCCGAAAAGCATTATTCTGATTTATTCTTTTAAAAAGCTCATATAAATTTACAATGCAAATTATATTAATAATATTAAATTGTTAGATTAACTGTTTCTGTATTTCCAGCTGCATTAGAACAACATATTAAAGTGTTATTCATGTAAGAAATGCATAATAAAACAGTGACGAATTTTGGACAGTTAAAAGAACTTACTTCAAAAATTTATGTCAATTAATTTTACAATTTGTGTATATATTACATGCATTTAAATAAAATTTATGCACGGTGTATTTTTCCATTAAATCCAAAATAGAAAATCTTATTATTATTGAAAATTATTACGAAAATACAATATATGATTATCAATAATATTTTGATTAATTCTTTAGCATTTAAAAAAAAATTTTGAGATATTCGTTTACATCGTTTTTGAAAAAGAAATTTGTAGCTATTTTAAATTCTATTACAAATTATCAATAATGTATAAATATAAAAATAATACAAATATGATACAGAATTGTGAATAACTTACACACTTAATTAGAAATAACGTTTCTAAAAAAAAAAAAAAAAAAAAAAAAACCTATATTTTAAAATACAAATTCTACCAATAATCATATATATTAAATTAATATCATATATATATTATTTTAAATTCTATTACAAATTATTAATAATGTACAAATATAAAAACAATACAAATACAATACAGAATTGTGAATAATTTTACATAAAAAAGCATCTCTCAAAAAAGCCTATATAATTAAAACACGAATTCTAACAGTAATCATTTATATCAATTCTTAATATATTCTATTGTTTCCACAAAAGTTTCAGATATTTTAAAAAGAACATTAATTAATTTTAACCTAGTATAAGGTGGTGGTAGTTTTTTTTTTTTTTTTTTTTTCGGGTTCGAGTCCCGGCGGTGCCATGGATGTTTGTAGTGACTCGGAATCCACTTTAAACTGTAGGTCCCGGCCTAATATGACTGTAGATCGTTGGGCGTAGGACTGATAACTCTACCCCGTAAAAAGAAAACATCTCGTCTCGAAATCTGCCAGTAGGCAGACGGCTTCGGGCCATCATGGGGCTGTTGCGCCAATGATGATGATAATGCTTTATGTGCATGTTTCGTGTTCCTTTTTACATCAGTAATCTGAAACGTCATACAGTATATCTGAAACAGCTGAAAAGCGGAATTTGTCTTTCGGGGTGACTTCGAGGAGTAATTGCCCCACATTTGAGTGTTGCATGGGAGGTGTGCTGGAAAATTCATAAAGTTACATATATAGTACCAGTTATATTTATATTTTGTGCTAGTCACTCATGATTAACCGGAGGTGTTTGTTCCAATTTGTTGCAGTATAGTCGGCTCCCCCTCCCACCTGTAGTACGTCCTCAGTGAAGTTGAATTTGCTATTTATTTGTGATTACAGTGGCATAGCTCAGGAATATCCGGTGTTGGAAAAAGGCAATCATTCCGGCAATCATGGTTCAAATATTAAATTTTCATCAATACTCCTCATTTCTGAATACTTCACAGCAACGGATACCTGTGAAGTAAATTGTGGGAAAAAATAGAATGACACTCTAAGTCAACCATTCTACAATGACATTACACATTGTCGAAACACATGTTAAATTATCATTTAAATTAATTTTACCTTTCGCGGTAACTTTTGGGATTAATTGCTCCCCATTTGAGTATTGTAGGAGAGGTGTGTCAAGAAATTTTTATAAGTGTTATACATGTAGTACCAGTAGCCATTGGACTCGAAAAAAGATGAGAAGGTACTAACTTACCCAGATGCAATTCATTTCGAATTTGGTGTGCAAATTTCTGATTTAGTGTAGCAAGCCTCCAGTAGTTGTATCCTGAGTAGCGTTGAATCTGCTACATATCACCGTTAGAAGTCTGTGTCCTCCGCCGACAAAAGTCTGTTCGACTTCTTAAAATCTGAAAAATTTGTCTTCCAATTGAAAAACTGGTTTTTTTTAAATCTGAATCCTTTTAAATAAAATGAAAATATTGATATTATGATATCAAAAAAAAATGATATAGTTTAAAATATTAAAATTTTCCCTTCCGATTGAAAAATTGTTTTCTAAGAAAACTGAATCCTCTTAAATAAAATGAAATTATTGATATTATGATATCTGAAAAATGATGTAGTTTAAAATATTAAACAGATTTTAAAAATTCATTACCTCGTATGTATTTTTTTATATCGGTAAAATTGATATAATAAAAGTATATATATATCCACTTCAAAAATAAATATTTGCATATCATGCCTCACGTTTTAAATAATATTATTGATATTTATATTACTTATTTATAAAAAACGTTTGGTTTGGTTTATCGCTCTACGATCATTTTTTTTTTTTTTTTTTTGCACACTTAAGCTAATTAGACCTGGACCTACATTTAATGTGTATTCCGAACTACTAATAAACATCCATGCCACAGTTAAGATTCGAACCTGAAGCCTGTGGTACCATATTTATAAAAAAGTTAATTGTAAATGTTTGGTTTACAATTGTTTTGATAAGAAAAATATTTAAAATTTTTATCGTAAACGGATAACAAATGCATTGTTACATAATTAAAAATTGCCAAGCCTTCTTGGTGCTGAATTCAGTAAAAAAGATGCCAACACGAAAACCACGGTATTTATTTAGTAAATACATTTTTTAATTTTAAAAATTTAATTTATCTTAAAATCTTAAAGACGTTTATCGTAAAAATTATTGTTTATTAATAACTTGAAACGTAGCAATGATTTCAACATAATAAATTAAATCGGTGCAATGCGGAGATCAGCTAACTACATTATGCAAGCCAGGTGAAACATACGAAAGTCCGATCACGACAGGTTTTTTTTTTTTTTTCATGAGCAAATATACGTCATAGATGGGATGAAAGATTTACACAGTGGCGGTTAATCATGAAATTACAGAGTATAAAAGAGGCGAGAATGAGTAGCACAATCACTCAGTCGAATAGTCCGATCTTCACAATGATTTGGATAGCTCGACTTGCACTGTTGGTAGCGGTGGCCTTCTCCACTCAGAGCCAGTTAGCCCTGGGTCAAGACAACACGCCATGGTCAAGCACATCGTCTGCTGAAAGGTTCATGGAAGCCTTCATAGGAGGAGCTCAAAACACCGGCGTATTCACAGATGGACAGATTAGCGACATGAAAGATATAATTGACACCATTAAAGCGGCAATGGAAAAGATGAAAAATAAAAACAAGAATTCAAAATCGGTGCTGCAAGCTTTGAATATGGCTTTCGCATCGTCTGTGTCGGAGATTGCTGTAACCGAAGGAAGCCAAAGCATTGAGGCAAAGACAAACGCAATATCTGACGCGCTGGCTTCAGCATTTATGCAGACTACCGGATCTGTAAACCAAGGGTTCATTAATGAAATGAAAACGTTGGTAAGCATGTTTGCTCAAACATCATTTAACGATGTCTCCTATTCAGATAGCTCAGCGTCTTCGTCATCAGGAGGATATGGTTCACCGGGAGGATATAATTCAGGAGGTCCTGGTGCAGCTTCAGCAGTTTCTACATCCAGTGCTTCTGGTGCAGCTGAACCAATATTCTATGGACAAGGTCCAAGCGCCTATCAATATTCAGTAAGCATTTCCACCCAAAGTGGGGGACAAGGCGGTTATGAAGGAATAGGAGGAGTAGGAACAGCATCTGCTGCCTCAGCCGGAGGAGGAACAGGAGCAGGAGAAAGCGGACAAGGCGGGTACGGTGGAATCGGAACTGGGTCTTCATCAGCTGCAGCCGCAGGAGCTGGGGGTGCAGGTGGATTTGGTCCTGGCGGATACGGAATGGGAGGATTAGGAGGCGCCGGATCTGCCGCTGCAGCAGCTGGTGGTGCAGGTGGAATTGGACCTGGTGGTTATGGAGGAAATGGAGGACAAGGAGGAGTTGGTTCTGCATCTGCAGCCGCAGCAGGAGCTGGTGGGACCGGTGGATTTGGTCCTGGAGGATACGGAATGGGAGGATTAGGAGGCGAAGGATCTGCATCTGCTGCTGCAGCAGCAGCTGGTGGTGCCGGTGGAATTGGTCCTGGTGGTTATGGAGGAAATGGAGGACAAGGAGGAGTTGGTTCTGCATCTGCAGCCGCAGCAGGAGCTGGTGGGACCGGTGGATTTGGTCCTGGAGGATACGGAATGGGAGGATTAGGAGGCGAAGGATCTGCATCTGCTGCTGCAGCAGCAGCTGGTGGTGCAGGTGGAATTGGTCCTGGTGGTTATGGAGGAAATGGAGGACAAGGAGGAGTTGGTTCTTCATCTGCAGCCGCAGCAGGAGGCGGTGGTGCGGGTGGATTCGGCCCAGGTGGTTATGGAAATGGAGGATTAGGAGGCGCAGGATCTGCATCTGCCGTAGCCACAGGAGCTGGAAGGGCAGGTGGATTTGGTCCTGGAGGATACGGAGGAGGAGGATTAGGAGGCGAAGGAGCTGCATCTGCTGCTGCAGCAGGAGCTGGTGGGGCCGGTGGATTTGGTCCTGGAGGATACGGAATGGGAGGATTAGGTGGCGCAGGATCAGCCGCTGCGGTTGCAGCAGCAACTGGTGGTGGCGGTGGAATTGGTCCTGGTGGTTATGGAGGAAATGGAGGACAAGGAGGAGTTGGTTCTGCATCTGCAGCCGCAGCAGGAGGCGGTGGTGCGGGTGGATTTGGTCCAGGTGGTTATGGAAATGGAGGATTAGGAGGAGCTGGATCTGCATCCGCTGCTGCAGCAGGAGCTGGTGGTCCGGGTGGAATTGGTTCAGGTGGTTACGGAGGAGGAGGATTAGAAGGCGCAGGATCGGCCGCTGCTGCTGCAGCAGGAGGGGGAGGAGGACAAGGAGGATACGGTGGTAGAGGAGGTCAGGGTGGTGCCGGTTCTTCGTCTGCTGCTGTCGCAGCTGGTAGTGGTGGAGATGGATTTGGTTCAGGTGGTTATGGAGGAAGAGGCGGACAAGGAGGAGCTGGATCTGCCTCTGCTGCTGCCGCAGCTGGTAGTGGTGGCGATGGATTTGGTTCTGGCGGTTACGGAGATGGATCTGCATCTGCTGCCTCCGCAGCTGCTGGTGGTGGCGATGGATCCGGACGTGGCGGTTATGGAGGAAGAGGCGGACGAGGCGGAGCTGGATCTGCATCTGCTGCTGCCGCAGCTGGTAGTGGTGGCGATGGATTTGGTTCTGGCGGTTACGGAGGAAGAGGAGGACAAGGTGGTGCCGGTTCTTCATCTGCTGCTGCAGCAGCTGGTAGTGGTGGCGATGGATCCGGACGTGGTGGTTATGGAGGAAGAGGAGGACGAGGCGGAGCGGGATCTGCATCTGCTGCAGCAGCTGGAGCTGGCGACGGTAGAGGACAAGGAGGATACGGTGGTAGAGGAGGACAAGGTGGTGCCGGTTCTTCATCTGCTGCCGCCGCTTCAGGTAGTGGTGGAGATGGATTTGGTTCAGGTGGTTATGGAGGAAGAGGCGGACAAGGAGGAGCTGGATCTGCCTCTGCTGCTGCCGCAGCTGGTAGTGGTGGCGATGGATTTGGTTCTGGCGGTTACGGAGGAAGAGGAGGACAAGGTGGAGATGGATCTGCATCTGCTGCCTCCGCAGCTGCTGGTGGTGGCGATGGATCCGGACGTGCCGGTTATGGAGGAAGAGGAGGACGAGGCGGAGCTGGATCTGCCTCTGCTGCTGCCGCAGCTGGTAGTGGTGGCGATGGATTTGGTTCAGGTGGTTATGGAGGAAGAGGCGGACAAGGAGGAGCTGGATCTGCCTCTGCTGCTGCCGCAGCTGGTAGTGGTGGCAATGGATTTGGTTCAGGTGGTTACGGAGGAAGAGGAGGACAAGGTGGAGATGGATCTGCATCTGCTGCCTCCGCAGCTGCTGGTGGTGGCGATGGATCCGGACGTGGCGGTTATGGAGGAAGAGGCGGACGAGGCGGAGCTGGATCTGCATCTGCTGCTGCCGCAGCTGGTAGTGGTGGCGATGGATTTGGTTCTGGCGGTTACGGAGGAAGAGGAGGACAAGGTGGAGATGGATCTGCATCTGCTGCCTCCGCAGCTGCTGGTGGTGGCGATGGATCCGGACGTGGCGGTTATGGAGGAAGAGGAGGACGAGGCGGAGCTGGATCTGCATCTGCTGCTGCCGCAGCTGGTAGTGGTGGCGATGGATTTGGTTCAGGTGGTTACGGAGGAAGAGGAGGACAAGGTGGAGATGGATCTGCATCTGCTGCCTCCGCAGCTGCTGGTGGTGGCGATGGATCCGGACGTGGCGGTTATGGAGGAAGAGGAGGACGAGGCGGAGCTGGATCTGCATCTGCTGCTGCCGCAGCTGGTAGTGGTGGCGATGGATTTGGTTCTGGCGGTTACGGAGGAAGAGGAGGACAAGGTGGAGATGGATCTGCATCTGCTGCCTCCGCAGCTGCTGGTGGTGGCGATGGATCCGGACGTGGCGGTTATGGAGGAAGAGGAGGACGAGGCGGAGCTGGATCTGCCTCTGCTGCTGCCGCAGCTGGTAGTGGTGGCGATGGATTTGGTTCAGGTGGTTATGGAGGAAGAGACGGACAAGGAGGACTTGCCTCTGCTGCTGCCGCAGCTGGTAGTGGTGGCGATGGATTTGGTTCTGGCGGTTACGGAGGAAGAGGAGGACAAGGTGGAGATGGATCTGCATCTGCTGCCTCCGCAGCTGCTGGTGGTGGCGATGGATCCGGACGTGGCGGTTATGGAGGAAGAGGAGGACGAGGCGGAGCTGGATCTGCATCTGCTGCTGCCGCAGCTGGTAGTGGTGGCGATGGATTTGGTTCAGGTGGTTACGGAGGAAGAGGAGGACAAGGTGGAGATGGATCTGCATCTGCTGCCTCCGCAGCTGCTGGTGGTGGCGATGGATCCGGACGTGGCGGTTATGGAGGAAGAGGAGGACGAGGCGGAGCTGGATCTGCATCTGCTGCTGCCGCAGCTGGTAGTGGTGGCGATGGATTTGGTTCTGGCGGTTACGGAGGAAGAGGAGGACAAGGTGGAGATGGATCTGCATCTGCTGCCTCCGCAGCTGCTGGTGGTGGCGATGGATCCGGACGTGGCGGTTATGGAGGAAGAGGAGGACGAGGCGGAGCTGGATCTGCCTCTGCTGCTGCCGCAGCTGGTAGTGGTGGCGATGGATTTGGTTCAGGTGGTTATGGAGGAAGAGGCGGACAAGGAGGAGCTGGATCTGCCTCTGCTGCTGCCGCAGCTGGTAGTGGTGGCGATGGATTTGGTTCTGGCGGTTACGGAGGAAGAGGAGGACAAGGTGGAGATGGATCTGCATCTGCTGCCTCCGCAGCTGCTGGTGGTGGCGATGGATCCGGACGTGGCGGTTATGGAGGAAGAGGAGGACGAGGCGGAGCTGGATCTGCCTCTGCTGCTGCCGCAGCTGGTAGTGGTGGCGATGGATTTGGTTCAGGCGGTTACGGAGGAAGAGGCGGACAAGGCGGAGATGGATCTTCATCTGCTGCTGCAGCTGGAGCTGGTGGAGGTAGTGGACTAGGAGGATACGGTGGTAGAGGAGGACGAGGAGGTGCCGGTTCATCATCTGCTGCTGCCGCAGCTGGTAGTGGTGGCGATGGATATGGTTCTGGCGGTTACGGAGGAAGAGGAGGACAAGGTGGAGATGGATCTGCATCTGCTGCCTCCGCAGCTGCTGGTGGTGGTGATGGATCCGGACGTGGCGGTTATGGAGGAAGAGGAGGACGAGGCGGAGCGGGATCTTCATCTGCTGCCGCAGCTGGTAGTGGTGACGATGGATTGGGTTCAGGCGGTTATGGAGGAAGAGGAGGACAAGGCGGAGATGGATCTGCATCTGCTGCCTCCGCAGCTGCTAGTGGTGGTGATGGATCTGGACGCGGTGGTTATGGAGGAAGAGGAGGACGAGGCGGAGCGGGATCTTCATCTGCTGCTGCCGCAGCTGGTAGTGGTGACGATGGATTTGGTTCAGGCGGTTACGGAGGAAGAGGCGGTCAAGGCGGAGATGGATCTTCATCTGCAGCTGCAGCTGGAGCTGGTGGAGGTAGAGGACTAGGAGGATACGGTGGTAGAGGAGGACGAGGAGGTGCCGGTTCATCATCTGCCGCTGCCGCAGCTGGTAGTGGTGGTGATGGATATGGTTCTGGCGGTTACGGAGGAAGAGGAGGACAAGGTGGAGATGGATCTGCATCTGCTGCCTCCGCAGCTGCTGGTGGTGGTGATGGATCTGGACGCGGTGGTTATGGAGGAAGAGGAGGACGAGGCGGAGCGGGATCTTCATCTGCTGCTGCCGCAGCTAGTAGTGGTGACGATGGATTTGGTTCAGGCGGTTATGGAGGAAGAGGAGGACAAGGTGGAGATGGATCTGCAGCTGCAGCCTCCGCAGCTGCAGGTGGGGACGATGGATTCGGTCGTGGTGGTTATGGAGGACGAGGCGGATCGGGATCTGCTGCCTCTGCAGCTGCTGGTGGTGGTGACGATGGATTCGGTCGTGGTGGTTATGGAGGAAGAGGAGGACAAGGTGGAGACGGATCTGCAGCAGCCGCCTCCGCAGCTGCTGGGGGTGGCGATGGATCCGGACGTGGCGGATATGGAGGAAGAGGAGGACGAGGAGGAGCGGGAACTTCATCTGCTGCCTCCGCAGCTGCTGGTGCTGGCGATGGATATGGTTCAGGCGGTTACGGCGGACGGGGAGGACAAGGTGGTGCCGGTTCTTCATCTGCTGCTGCCGCAGCGGGTAGCGGTGGCGATGGATCTGGTTCAGGCGGTTACGGAGGAAGAGGAGGACAAGGTGGTGCCGGTTCTTCGTCTGCTGCTGCAGCAGCGGGTAGTGGTGGCGATGGATCTGGTTCCGGCGGTTACGGAGGAAGAGGAGGACAAGGTGGTGCCGGTACTTCATCTGCTGCCGCAGCTGGTAGTGGTGGTGATGGATATGGTTCAGGCGGTTATGGAGGACGAGGAGGACAAGGTGGTGCCGGTTCTTCATCTGCTGCTGCCGCAGCGGGTAGTGGTGGCGATGGATCTGGTTCAGGCGGTTACGGAGGAAGAGGAGGACAAGGTGGTGCCGGTTCTTCATCTGCTGCCGCAGCTGGTATTGGTGGCGATGGATATGGTTCAGGCGGTTACGGTGGACGAGGAGGTCAAGGTGGTGCCGGTTCTTCATCTGCTGCTGCCGCAGCGGGTAGTGGTGGCGATGGATCTGGTTCAGGCGGTTACGGAGGAAGAGGAGGACGAGGCGGAGCGGGATCATCATCTGCTGCCTCCGCAGCTGCTGGTGGTGATGATGGATTCGGCCGTGGCGGTTATGGAGGACGAGGCGGAGCGGGATCTTCATCTGCTGCTGCAGCTGCTGGTGGTGATGATGGATTCGGCCGTGGCGGTTATGGAGGACGAGGCGGAGCGGGATCTTCATCTGCTGCTGCCGTAGCTAGTAGTGGTGGCGATGGATATGGTTCCGGCGGTTACGGAGGAAGAGGAGGACAAGGTGGTGCCGGTTCTTCGTCTTCTGCTGCCGCAGCGGGTAGTGGTGGTGATGGATCTGGTTCAGGCGGTTATGGAGGAAGAGGAGGACGAGGCGGAGCGGGATCTTCATCTGCTGCCTCCGCAGCTGCTGGTGGTGATGATGGATTCGGCCGTGGCGGTTATGGAGGACGAGGCGGAGCGGGATCTTCCTCTGCTGCTGCCGCAGCTGGTAGTGGTGGCGATGGATATGGTTCCGGCGGTTACGGAGGAAGAGGTGGACAAGGTGGTGACGGTTCTTCATCTGCTGCTGCAGCTGCGGGTAGTGGTGGCGATGGATCTGGTTCAGGCGGTTACGGAGGAAGAGGAGGACAAGGTGGTGCCGGTTCTTCATCTGCTGCTGCCGCAGCGGGTAGTGGTGGCGATGGATCTGGTTCAGGCGGTTACGGAGGAAGAGGAGGAGCAGGTGGTGCCGGTTCTTCGTCTGCTGCTGCCGCAGCGGGTAGTGGTGGTGATGGATCTGGTTCAGGCGGTTATGGAGGAAGAGGAGGACGAGGCGGAGCGGGATCTTCATCTGCTGCTGCCGCAGCTGGTAGTGGTGGCGATGGATATGGTTCCGGCGGTTACGGAGGAGGAGGACAAGGTGGTGACGGTGCTTCGTCTGCTGCTGCCGCAGCGGGTAGTGGTGGTGATGGATCTGGTTCTGCGTTAGGAGGAAGAGGAGGGCAAGGTGGTGCCGGTTCTGCATCTGCTGCTGCCGCAGCGGGCAGTGGTGGTGATGGATCTGGTTCAGGCGGTTATGGAGGAAGAGGAGGACGAGGCGGAGCGGGATCTTCATCTGCTGCCTCCGCAGCTGCTGGTGGTGATGATGGATTCGGCCGTGGCGGTTATGGAGGACGAGGCGGAGCGGGATCTTCCTCTGCTGCTGCTGCAGCGGGTAGTGGTGGCGATGGATCTGGTTCAGGCGGTTATGGAGGAAGAGGAGGACAAGGTGGTGCCGGTTCTTCATCTGCTGCTGGTGGTGATGATGGATTCGGCCGTGGCGGTTATGGAGGACGAGGCGGAGCGGGATCTTCATCTGCTGCTGCCGCAGCTGGTAGTGGTGGCGATGGATATGGTTCCGGCGGTTACGGAGGAGGAGGAGGACAAGGTGGTGACGGTGCTTCGTCTGCTGCTGCCGCAGCGGGTAGTGGTGGTGATGGATCTGGTTCTGGCGGTTACGGAGGAAGAGGAGGAAGAGGAGGGCAAGGTGGTGCCGGTTCTGCATCTGCTGCTGCCGCAGCGGGCAGTGGTGGTGATGGATCTGGTTCAGGCGGTTATGGAGGAAGAGGAGGACGAGGCGGAGCGGGATCTTCATCTGCTGCCTCCGCAGCTGCTGGTGGTGATGATGGATTCGGCCGTGGCGGTTATGGAGGACGAGGCGGAGCGGGATCTTCCTCTGCTGCTGCTGCAGCGGGTAGTGGTGGCGATGGATCTGGTTCAGGCGGTTATGGAGGAAGAGGAGGACAAGGTGGTGCCGGTTCTTCATCTGCTGCTGCAGCTGGTAGTGGTGGCGATGGATATGGTTCTGGCGGTTACGGAGGAAGAGGAGGACAAGGTGGTGCCGGTTCTTCGTCTGCTGCTGCCGCAGCGGGTAGTGGTGGTGATGGATTTGGTTCTGGCTTTTACGGAGGTAGAGGAGGACAAGGTGGTGCCGGTTCTTCGTCTGCTGCTGCAGCAGCGGGTAGTGGTGGCGATGGATATGGTTCTGGCGGTTACGGAGGACGAGGAGGACAGGGCGGTGCGGGAGGTGCATCTGCTTCTGCAGCTGCAGCTGGCGGCGGTAGAGGTCAAGGAGGATACGGTGGTAGAGGAGGACAAGGAGGTGCTGGTTCTTCATCTGCGTCATCTACAGCGTCTGCCGCAGCATCTCGCCTTTATAGTCGCGATTCAAGTGCTCGAATTTCATCAGCTGTTTCATCCTTGGCATCCTACGGACCAAATAATCCAACAGCTCTTTCAGATGTTATAAGCAACACAATGTCCCAAGTAAGTTATAGCAGTCCGGAATTGTCTGGCTGCGATGTGCTGGTTCAAACCTTAATGGAAGTTGTTTCAGCTCTCGTACATATTCTTAGTGTATCTGATATAGGCCCAGTTGCCTATGATTCTGATCAGGCTGTCCAAGTTGTGGGTCAATCGTTTAATAATTTGATGTATTAAATATTATACTACTGTTTTTATTCAATAACTATACTATTTTAGTATATTATTTTTTTTAGTAATATGGCGTAAAATTAACCTTATAAGTTTTAATAAAATTAAAAGTTGTGTTGTTTTTTCAACTCATTCTTTGTTGTTCTTTTCTGCTTCAATAAATATTTAAACAACTGAACTGGTGTTTTTTGTTTTATTTCGTTTTCTTGTGCTTTTTTTTATCTTTATTGTTTATACTTTCTTTATATATATAAAGAAAGTATAATATGTATATATATATATATATATATATATACTTTACCAGATTATTTGTCACTTTAAAAGCTTAGATCCTCTTTTAAAATGTTAAAGGGCATAGGAGTAAAATGTAGGTTTATGCGTTTTATTATTTCGACAGATCCTAAGCTCAAAGCATTATAATGATATTTATGCTTGTCTGCCATATGCGATTTTGCCATATAAAAACTTTGCACCCAAACTCTGTCCTATCCATAACCAAGAGCCCATAGAAAAGGACATAAGAACAAGTCTCACATAGAAATTGGTTTCTACTGATTGTTACTGTGCCCAAAAAGTAAAACCATTTATTTATTTTTTTTTTCAAAAACTCTTTATTTATTCTTCTAAATTTATTTCATCGCCTTCAAGGTAATCTCTTCCGGACACAATGCACTTATGCCGACTTTTTTTCCAATCCTCAATGTATGCTAAAAATGATCACGGGAATCAATTTTAGAGTCTCACATAGCCAAGCGTGACTCAAACACTAATGAATATTTTGACGCGAAAGAACAGTCAAGGACAGTGCCAACAACTTAAAAAAGAAAAAATATGAAGTTCCACATGCCCGGGAAATTTAAATTGAAAATTGGTTTTACTTTTTGGGCACAGTAGTATATTGTAATACTGTTGCTATTCGGTTACACTGGTATAGTACTGCTATTATATTATTGCTATTCGATTATATATTGTTGTTACATACTAGGCTTTTCGGGATTTTTTTTCCTTGCCGTATGATTTGGAATTTAATTTTCTCCCACACCTTTTTTGATAATGTCACAGATCTTATACTTTTTATTATGGTCAGATAAAAAAAAAATTATTTCAATTTACTATTCCTATATACAATTCAGCTATAAATTGTTTTTCGACTATATACTATTCCTATATACAGTTCCGCTATATATTGTTATACTGTTGCTACGTTTCCGCAAACAAAATTTAATGCAAGTTCTTTGCTCAATTAATTCAGACATTTCAAAATTCGCCGGAATCAGTTTTAGCGTCTCACAAAGCCAATTGTGACTCAAACACTAATGAATATTTTGACGTGAAATTTCATACAGATGTCAAGGACAGTACCAGCAACAAGAAAAAAAAATGAAATTCCAAAAGCACCTTGAACTTTAAATTGAAAATTGGTCTTACTTTTTGGACACAGTTGTAAGTGTCCAACATATTCATTCCATTACCACTATTAAATGTAACGATAATATCAGCTACTGTAGCACTCATGAAGCACAAACAATTCATTAAAGCCTCCATTAGCCATTTAAATAAATGGTTTTTAAACTGTTAATTGCCTTGAAAACCCTTTCATACATGTTAACTATCGCATTAAAATTTTTGATATGCATTTATTCGCGTTTTTACCATTCCAAGCAGTGAATTGTATAAATATTTATTTTATTCCGAACGGCAACGACATGACCTAATGCTTGGTAAAATTTTGTCCCTTGTATTTACCATTTATATTTCAGCACTCTACCATTTGATTTATCTTTCAGGCAACTTGTAGAACGGTTTAATGTATCGGCATATATATTAAGATGAAAAAACTTTTTTACAATGAAAAAGAAGACACCATTAATTTGAAGTAAAAAAAATATCGCAAATAAAAGAAACATTTTATTTATTACAACAATAATGCATAACACATTTATATGAAAAATGCATAATGAAAATATTTGAAGTTTTTATATCGTAATTATGCTTATAACTCTTTTAATCATTATTTAAATGAATACTTTTCCTTTGGACGATTATTCTTCGGAAATATCTGGACAAGAAATATCCCTCATATTGAATTTTGCGGCAGCTAGAGTATCAACATTCAAACTAGATTTCTCATTTGTCCAAAAATCATTAGTAACTAACTGAAAAAAACATTCTAACTATCGTATTATTTTCAGGACAGCAGAATATAAATTGAATAAGGATAAATAACTTTTCACACAGAATATGCAGTGACGGATTTAAGTTCGATGACGCCGTAGGCTCAAGTTAATTTGACGCCCTTATATATAATAATAATAATAATACGAATTAATTATTGGATTTAAATGTAGGCATGAATTAAATATATATATATTGGTATAACAACTAAACATACAATTTAGAATAAATTGCTGTTAATTAAGAAACAAGTATTATAAAAAAAAAAATTTAAGTTAATTCCTACTTTTTTTTTCATTATATTGCAGAAAGTCCTTTATAAATAATTTTTATTCATTTTTTTAAGTTTATCGGGCGCCATCTATTGGTAGACATATGCAATTTAAATCTAAAAAAAAATAAAATTAATTAATTAAATTTAATTACTGAATTAATCTTTGAAAAAGCTGCATTAACATCCAGTGTCATCCACTACAAGTTTTTAAAAAATGTATTTGAACTTGAGTGGATGAATAAAAAGTATTTTATGAACGATTGAAAATTTGAACAAGATATATGTAGGGAGAATGTGAGCTAATAGAAGGACTTGAATAAATCATATATAACTAATTAACCATATAATATATTTGTTTGTTGCTTTCATCAGTGCGAAAGTGTTAATGACATCCTCATACTTAACTTTTTGAACTAATTGTGTTTTGTTATTGTAGATTATTACGGAGATCCTTGGCCGCGTAGCGGCCGCTAACTCCTTCTTTGTAAAATGTTGAAACATAGCGGTGGTCTCATGCCCTTTGAGTTAATAAGCAAAATAGATAATTAAATGGCCTTTTTTAAGAGAGAATTATTTATTTAATAAAATTATAAATTGAAAAACATCAAAAATTTCAAAAATGTAGATGTTGATGGAATCAGTTGCATGTAATAACCCCGAATGAACTAATTGTGTTTCAATGCTTAATAATGCAAGTGCATTGAGCCTATCTTGCTTCATACTTGCATGTAAATCATTTTTCACTTTTTTCAGGATGAAAAACGATCTTTCTCCAGAACAATTTGTTGCAGGAATACTTAGATAAATACGTAAGGCGATATCTATATTTGGATAGATATCGCAGAGATCACGCATCCCATTACGTAAAACTATCAAATGTTTATGCGAGATTAAAAAATATAATAACGTTTTTGAGTAACAGGACAAAGGTAAAATTAAATATGGTGAATTAATATTTTTGTGTTATAATGATGAGCAAACAAACGCTACATTTATATTATTTAAGAAAAATTTATGAAAAATCTGACGTCAATAGATAAATGCTGTACTTAACGAAAAAAAAATTGTTTAGCACCTATTTGTTTGATATTTTAAATTTTACAATTTACTCGATTAACTATCTTAAAAAATAATTCTACCCTTTAAATATTGACATGTTGAGGTTGTCAAAGCAAG
The DNA here is from genome assembly GCA_021605075.1 of Caerostris darwini. Classification (NCBI taxonomy): domain Eukaryota; kingdom Metazoa; phylum Arthropoda; class Arachnida; order Araneae; family Araneidae; genus Caerostris; species Caerostris darwini. Next base: position 426,521 of record BPLQ01015719.1, on the reverse strand, counting down.
AAAAGAAGCATTAAAATTCGGTCCTACAATTGATAAAAAAACAAAATCGATTTCAAATTTTTGCCACCTCGAAAATTTTGGCACCCCTAAAAATTTGCCGCCCTAGGCCCGCGCCTTGCAATACTGAGCCTAAATCACTGAGAATATGTCCATTTGTGAAATGGCTGAATATTTCTACCCATTTTTTTAATTAATTTCAACGTATTTATATCCCGTTCTATTAATGTTTTGGAATTTAACTATATTTTCACAGTCTTCTAATCTCTCCAAAGAGTACGATTGTTATTTATTTTAATTCTTAGCATTTCTTTAGATAAAAGCTCAACGTTAAGATTCAATATCTGTACAATATACTTGCAATGAAAAATATCATTGAAAACTGATCGCTTCTCGTGATGTTCGTTTCGGAACATTCTTCTATCTATTGAGGTGGCCTGGTGGCCAAGTGGCTTTGGCCTTTGGTACACCAGGCTTCAGGTTCGAATCCTGGCGGTGAATGTTTGTTAGTGGTTCGGAATCCACTTTAAACTGTGAATCATGGCGGTGGATGTTTGTTAGTAGTTCGGAATCCACTTTAAACTATGAATCCTGGCGGGGGATGTTTGTTAGTGGGTGGAATCTACTTTAAACTGTGAATACTGGCGGTGAATGTTTGTTAGTGGATGCTTGTTAGTGGTTCGGAATCCACTTTAAACTGTGAATCCTGGCGGTGGATGCTTGTTAGTGGTTCGGAATCCACTTTAAACTGTGAATCATGGCGGTGGATGTTTGTTAGTAGTTCGGAATCCACTTTAAACTATGAATCCTGGCGGGGGATGTTTGTTAGTGGGTGGAATCTACTTTAAACTGTGAATACTGGCGGTGAATGTTTGTTAGTGGATGCTTGTTAGTGGTTCGGAATCCACTTTAAACTGTGAATCCTGGCGGTGGATGCTTGTTAGTGGTTCGGAATCCACTTTAAACTGTGAATCATGGCGGTGGATGTTTGTTAGTAGTTCGGAATCCACTTTAAACTATGAATCCTGGCGGGGATGTTTGTTAGTGGGTGGAATCTACTTTAAACTGTGAATACTGGCGGTGAATGTTTGTTAGTGGATGCTTGTTAGTGGTTCGGAATCCACTTTAAACTGTGAATCCTGGCGGTGGATGCTTGTTAGTGGTTCGGAATCCACTTTAAACTGTGAATCATGGCGGTGGATGTTTGTTAGTAGTTCGGAATCCACTTTAAACTATGAATCCCTGGCGGGGATGTTTGTTAGTGGGTGGAATCTACTTTAAACTGTGAATACTGGCGGTGAATGTTTGTTAGTGGATGCTTGTTAGTGGTTCGGAATCCACTTTAAACTGTGAATCCTGGCGGGGGATGGATGCTTGTTAGTGGTTCGGAATCCACTTTAAACTGTGAATCATGGCGGTGGATGTTTGTTAGTAGTTCGGAATCCACTTTAAACTATGAATCCTGGCGGGGGATGTTTGTTAGTGGGTGGAATCTACTTTAAACTGTGAATACTGGCGGTGAATGTTTGTTAGTGGATGCTTGTTAGTGGTTCGGAATCCACTTTAAACTGTAATCTGGCGGTGGATGCTTGTTAGTGGTTCGGAATCCACTTTAAACTGGAATCATGGCGGTGGATGTTTGTTAGTAGTTCGGAATCCACTTTAAACTATGAATCCTGGCGGGGGATGTTTGTTAGTGGGTGGAATCTACTTTAAACTGTGAATACTGGCGGTGAATGTTTGTTAGTGGATGCTTGTTAGTGGTTCGGAATCCACTTTAAACTGTGAATCCTGGCGGTGGATGCTTGTTAGTGGTTCGGAATCCACTTTAAACTGTGAATCATGGCGGTGGATGTTTGTTAGTAGTTCGGAATCCACTTTAAACTATGAATCCTGGCGGGGATGTTTGTTAGTGGGTGGAATCTACTTTAAACTGTGAATACTGGCGGTGAATGTTTGTTAGTGGATGCTTGTTAGTGGTTCGGAATCCACTTTAAACTGTGAATCCTGGCGGTGGATGCTTGTTAGTGGTTCGGAATCCACTTTAAACTGTGAATCATGGCGGTGGATGTTTGTTAGTGGTTCGGAATCCACTTTAAACTGTGAATCCTGGCGGTGGATGTTTGTTAGTGGGTGGAATCCACTTTAAACTGTGAATCATGGCGGTGGATGTTTGTTAGTGGATGTTAGTGGTTCGGAATCCACTTTAAACTATGAATCCTGGCGGGGATGTTTGTTAGTGGGTGGAATCTACTTTAAACTGTGAATACTGGCGGTGAATGTTTGTTAGTGGATGCTTGTTAGTGGTTCGGAATCCACTTTAAACTGTGAATCCTGGCGGTGGATGCTTGTTAGTGGTTCGGAATCCACTTTAAACTGTGAATCATGGCGGTGGATGTTTGTTAGTAGTTCGGAATCCACTTTAAACTATGAATCCTGGCGGGGGGATGTTTGTTAGTGGGTGGAATCTACTTTAAACTGTGAATACTGGCGGTGAATGTTTGTTAGTGGATGCTTGTTAGTGGTTCGGAATCCACTTTAAACTGTGAATCCTGGCGGTGGATGCTTGTTAGTGGTTCGGAATCCACTTTAAACTGTGAATCATGGCGGTGGATGTTTGTTAGTAGTTCGGAATCCACTTTAAACTATGAATCCTGGCGGGGATGTTTGTTAGTGGGTGGAATCTACTTTAAACTGTGAATACTGGCGGTGAATGTTTGTTAGTGGATGCTTGTTAGTGGTTCGGAATCCACTTTAAACTGTGAATCCTGGCGGTGGATGCTTGTTAGTGGTTCGGAATCCACTTTAAACTGTGAATCATGGCGGTGGATGTTTGTTAGTAGTTCGGAATCCACTTTAAACTATGAATCCTGGCGGGGATGTTTGTTAGTGGGTGGAATCTACTTTAAACTGTGAATACTGGCGGTGAATGTTTGTTAGTGGATGCTTGTTAGTGGTTCGGAATCCACTTTAAACTGTGAATCCTGGCGGTGGATGCTTGTTAGTGGTTCGGAATCCACTTTAAACTGTGAATCCTGGCGGTGGATGCTTGTTAGTGGTTCGGAATCCACTTTAAACTGTGAATCATGGCGGTGGATGTTTGTTAGTAGTTCGGAATCCACTTTAAACTATGAATCCTGGCGGGGGATGTTTGTTAGTGGGTGGAATCTACTTTAAACTGTGAATACTGGCGGTGAATGTTTGTTAGTGGATGCTTGTTAGTGGTTCGGAATCCACTTTAAACTGTGAATCCTGGCGGTGGATGTTTGTTAGTTGTTCGGAATCTATTTTAAACTGTAGGTTCCGGTATGTTTAGCTCTCATGTGCACAAAATGACCGTAGAGCGACAAACCAAAATCAAATCCATCTATTGTAGACATTATTGATATAACTTGCGCTTCTTCGAAAAACTTATCCATTATGTTCGGATTCTATTCATTTTAAACTGGCCTTTTTCTTTTAATAACTAAAAAAAGAAACCTTTCTCCAAATCAAGATTTATATTGAAGGAAAAATTATTCAAAATAAGACTAACTTCTCTAGCTGACATCGATTCACCGTCAACTTTTGAATCTTTTAGTGAAAAATAGATGCTCGATTATGTACAAAAAGCATTAATAATCTTAAATATTCAATTATTGAAGACTGCAATGAAAAATCTTTTTAACATTCAAAATCACGTAGATGCTGACTCTTCTACTAGCCAACCATTGAAGTTACCGCTTCTAGTTTCTCTGAAACTTTATATAAATTAATATCGTGACTTAGGCGAAAAAAAAAATTATGTTTTAAATTAATATCGTTTTGGCGGAAAAAAAATTATATTAATATCGTAACTTTGGCGAAAAAAAAATTATATGTTTTAAATTAATATCGCGACGAAAAGTCGCAGTTGGCGACTTTTTACGTGAAGGGGAAAAAAACAACCAGAAAGGTTAGTTGTTTGTAATGAAAACTGCTTTTGAAAGAGAAATATCACTGTTTGGCGACTTTTTATGTGAAGGGAGGGGAGGGGAAGTAACCAGAAAGGTTAGTTGTTTGTAATGAAAATTGCTTTTAAAGAGAAATAACGCTTTTTATATAATTAGGAATTAAATATAGGAATTATTATATAAGAATTAAATTACATTAATTTAGTAAAAGATTGGCTAATAACGTTTAAATAAAACGTAAAAACCATTGATATGAAATTGACATTTACCATTATTTTAATAAGCTTTATTATTTTATTAAATATTTCAAAATAGAATTGGAAAAACTATGGGAAATACAAGCTTAACCAAAAATATGAGGTATTCCTTAAAATTTAAACATTTTGAATAATTACAAAATAAATTTAAAAACACTTTATCATAAATCAAAGGTAGTAATAATGGCGACATTATTCTGAATTATTCTTGACTTTATGGATACGTACATCAACTGTTTTGACCACGCTGCAATCAGCAACAATTATATTGTCCCATACTTATCACATATCGTTCTTTAAATACATAAATAAATATTATAAAAATATTTTAGCCAAAGTTTTCAAAGTGTTTAGTTCTTTTATTAAACTACTGCAAAATCATGTTCTATGTTTTAATTCATCAAAATTTGAAAATCTCCAGCAATCCACATAATGAATGCCGCTAGATATATTTTTTTTTAAAACATTATTGACAGGGTTATTGTCAGGGAATTAACTACAAATCCTTCTAATTGATACGTAAAAGAAATATTTTCCAACTGAGCTAAAATATTTTAATACAGAAAGTATATTTAAAAATATTATGCAAAAGACATTTTAAAAAACTAGACAACAATCTTGTTTTCTATGAAACGATTGCAAAAAATTAATTAACTTCTAATTAGTTTTGAGTAATATAATTAATTAACATTGAAATGAGTAGATTACAATATTTCTGTTAATTATATTCAATTAACAGAAAACTATTAACTGTAGAATACATTATCAATCTATAACACACTTAAAAGAATGAAATGATTTTTAAATAATCATTAAATAATTGAAATATAACTAATGTTAAATACTTATGTAAGTAAATAAATTAAATTGGAAATCACTGTATTTGCCGATTAAGTTGTATTTAAATGTTATATTTTTGTATTTAACTGTTATATTTGTACTCAAATGCATTTGTTATATTTATTATAAAGCTATGTGAAAACTTTCCAATTGTAAATTACTTTTTTTTTTTTTTTTTTTATAAGCAAGATATAATATTCTAAGGCCCAAATTTTAATACAGTTCTAAAGTAACGAATTTTTTAGAAAAAGTAAGAATAAAAACTCAAAATAAAAATATAATATTTTATAAAAACACAATATTATCATAATATAATATAGTATACACATATATAAATTTAATTAGCAAAGTAATTAGTTTTTACATGTAGAAATTACAGAAACGGAAACGAATAATGTACCATTCACGGAGTTCCTGTGGGTTATAAATTAACCATGAAAATCCCTTTATATCAGCAAAAAGAAACAGAAAAATGTTAAAAGTATTAAAAAAAAACCACTCACCAATTCCATGCACTTCGATAATAGTAGCCAACTTTACTTACACATGTTTGTTAATATCCAAAACGCCAAAACCATGGCATACAAATATTGTCCTCAAGAAGTTATTGAATGTTAACCTAAATTTAATGAAAGATTTTCGATCCAATTTGGTGGGAAAAATTGCCGTCTTAAATAATAAGTAATTATAATATGAAATAATTAAAGCTGAGAATCGGATGCGATGTTCTAACTAATTTTATAACAAGAGTTTGGAATGTTTAAGTTTCGTCTTCTTTTGGCGCCAATTCCCTACTCATCAAGGTCAAATTTAGTGTTGTTAATGTATCGATCAGTTAGGTCACTGTTCCCTTTGACAGACATAACTACTCGAAATAAATGAATAGTTTAAAAAAACTAAAAAACACGCTTTTAGAGTTAATCAAACTGAAAAGTAAAAAATAATTGTTAACATAAGAATAAAATGACAGACGAGTAAATGAATGTCATTGTTCTAAAAGCGTGGGGTGCTCGATATCAATCGTTATAATTTTTCACTAGTTTCATTCCGAAATGCAGAGTTAGTTTAAAAATGTCATACAAAGCCCCCCACGCTTTTAGAACAGTGACATTCATCTACTCGTCTGTCATTTTATTCTTATGTTAACAATTATTTTTTACTTTTCAGTTTGATTAACTCTAAAAGCGTGTTTTTTAGTTTTTTTAAACTATTCATTTATTTTTTACTTTTTAGTTTGATTAACTCTAAAAGCGTGTTTTTTAGTTTTTTAAACTATTCATTTATTTTTTACTTTTTAGTTTGATTAACTCTAAAAGCGTGTTTTTAGTTTTTTTAAACTATTCATTTATTTTTTACTTTTTAGTTTGATTAACTCTAAAAGCGTGTTTTTTAGTTTTTAAACTATTAATTAATTTTTTACTTTTTAGTTTGATTAACTCTAAAAGCGTGAATTAAATCTGATCTTTTAAAGTAGAGCAAAATGGAGCCCAAAGAGTCAGTTACAAACAAACAAACATACAGGTGAAATTAATATAATAGCGTATTAAAAAGAATCAACTGTTTTCTTTCTGAAAGATGCCTGTAAATGTTTCTTTTCAGCTTAAATAGTGTATATGAGGAGAAACATCTCCAGGGGAAATAGTCAGTTACATACATACAAACATACAAACATACAGGTGAAGCTAATAAAAGCGTATTAAAAAAATCTGAATTCGCCATGTGTTCCAAACGATTTTAAAAGAAGCTTTACTGTTCTTTATTCAGTAGAAATTATTATTGATTGTTCAATAGCGAATATGTTCTTAAAGAATAATTCTTTCAAAACAAATTATTTAAACAGAATAAAATAAAAATTGCTTTACACAAAATGACTAAAATAAAAGTTATGGAATATAATTAAAAGTGACCAACTAATTGAACTAATTAAGAATGAAAAGGAGGGCACAAATAAATAGAAAGAAAAAAAAACATCATAAATAAAGTAAACATTTTATTCATTGCCACAATAATACAGAATACACTATAACAAGACAAAATTTATAACGAAAATATTTGTATTTTTTTCTGTTTATATTGTAATTATGCTTGCATGCCTATTAATTATTATTTAAATTTGTTCTTTTCCATTATTTCGTATATTTTTTGGCAACATATCCCTTTTTAACGGTATAATAGGAATATCTGAACAACAAATATCCTTCATAATGAATTTTGCAGGAAGTTCTGTTAGCTCTAGTATCAGAATTTAATCTCGATTTCTCATTTCTCGTATCAATCATGTGTATGCAAATAAATGCTTTGAAATGCTTTTTTGCTTGATCTTGAATTTTTAATATTTAAAGTAAATCTACTTGTACTATGATCAAACTTCTAAATGTGAGATCAACGCGGTTGAGTAACAAATCTGTCACAATTTCTTTGAACTTATTCTATTTCATAATTACAATAAACATTTTTTCATTATAATTTTACAGTTTGCTGTTATAGAGTTAATTGGACAAGTAAATTATCTAACTTTAATTTATATGAAGTTAATATGCAATATTTAAACATCATGTTCTACAGACATTCCATGTTTCCTTTTTAATTTTTACAGTCGAAAAATAGTAATTTTTGTAAATAAAAGATGTCGCCACATGTTGAGTATTAGCAAATTTCTTAATTTTAACAATTATGTTAAATTACATGATTATTGTAAAGAATATATACAAGATGCCCACATGAAACCTCCGTGATTTCAAATGTTAATTGTATGGAAATTATGAGTCCTAGAAGAAATGAATAAAATGAAATGGAGGTATTTGTCACGGAATATCACATTCTCTAGGTAACTTATAATTTATATATAGGTAACTGTAACTGTAACTGTAACAGCTGCTTATTAAATTACTAAATTAAACAAAAGCTGCAAAATTGCAAAAAATCCTATAACCCTCCTAATATTAAAATATACAATAATTATATCACCTGGTCTAAAGAAACTAAGTACTTATCAATTATCCTTGATAGTAAACTTAACTACAGATCGCATATCTACAACCTTAGAAATAAATTCAATACTCAGTTTAGAATTCTCTACCCTTTAATCAATAGAAGTTCAGCTTTACCTCTTAATCTCAAAATTCTAATATATCTCTCTTATCTTCGTCCAGTATTAGCTTATGCAAACCCAGTTTGGGGTTCTGTCGCACGTACAAATTTTGAAATTATTCAAAGGCTTGAGAACAAAACTCTCAGAATGTTAACGAATTCACCCTGGTACTTTCGTAATGACGATATTAGACGAGCTCTCTCGATTCCAAGTTTAAGACAATTTGTTCACAAAATTTCTACTAAATTCTATAATGGTATGCGAAACATTAATAACCCTGTATTAAATATCCTGCAAAATTACGATTATGATATTCCGCAAACATAGCAAAAGACCTCGAACTGTTCTAAATATATTAAATTAATTCCTTACAACTGCCTAGATGAAAAAAGTTAGCTTTTCTCCTTATTTGACCTTTGCACATTCGGGGTTATTATATGCAACTGATTCCATCAACATCTACATTTTTGAAATTTTTGATATTTTTCATTTTATAATTTTATTAAATAAATAATTCTCTTTTAAAGGGCATTTAATTATCTATTTTGCTTATTAACTCAAAGGGCATGAGACCACCGCTATGTTTCAACATTTTACAAAGAAGGAGCTAGCGGCCGCTACGCGGCCAAGGATCTCCGTAATAATCTACAATAATAAGCTGCTAAATTAGAATCTTGGAGATTTAGCTCAGAATCTACGCTTTCGAATCATTGTTGTTTTAAAAAAGAATTACAGAACCAAACTTGTTCAAATATATATTTTACTGCTCTGACTTGTGGCTCTGTGATCTAGGGGTATGATTCTCGCTTATGAGTGCGAGAGACCCAAAGTACGTGTCGAACCCAATTTTTTTGTACAGTGTTGATACTATCATGATGAAGAAACTAAAACGCAACTTTTATACTTCTGAATTGCGAAATCGGCAAAAAAAAAAAAAAAAAAATCTAGAAGAATTGGCTTGATATCTGTTACTGCAACATCTTCAGTGATTTTAACCAAAGGAACTGAAAAGTAAACTTGGGACAATATAATAATAAAGCTCCGACACGTGGCTCGGTGATCTAGGGGTATGATTCTCTTTGGGTGCGAGAGATCCCGTGTTCAAATCCCGGCCGAGCCCTGTGTTTGTTTTTTGAGTTGTGGAACTAACGATGATAAAACAAACGATGTGGAACACAGCTTAAATTCCTTTAAAACACAAGCTGCTAAATTAGAATCTTGGAGATTTCAAGTTCGGATCAGGATCTGGTCGATTCGGTCCAGGATCTCAATAGCAAAGTTTTTGCGTTTTAGCATATTAAAAATACATGCAACAAAAAGTAACATTTTCAGAAAAAAAAATTTGCAGCAAAATAAACTTATCGTGTCGCTATTTATGATATCAGAAATAACAAATCTCTAGAACTTCTAGTTTCCATACAATTATTTGAAATCAGGGATGTTTCACTTGGACACACTGTATTTTAATCTTCATAAAAATTCTGAACTGATTTTGAAACGTTAAAAAAAAATGGCATTATGTTTTGTTTATAAGAAAATATGCGAATACAAATATCATAAACGTAATTAAATTGAAAATAGTGCATTTTTAAAGAAATGAAAATAACTTTTCTCTTTTATAATCATAAAAACTAAATCGGAATTTCCCTATGAAATCAAAGAAACAGTCATGTTTCTTTGATTTATAACTTACTGTCTGAACCAAATGCCAATAGAGTAAGAAATTATTTACAGGAATAAATCAATGGTATTACAAGAATTTGATTCTTTTCTGCAAAATATATGTATTATATGATTAATGATATAATTTTTTAAACATATATTCATTATGTCAGAATTTTTATTGTCATTTATATTGTCATTTTCGTCTTTTAACCATTCATGTATTGTTTCCAATATTTTGTCTTATCTTGCAATTGTCATTTTCGTCTTTTAAACATTCTTATCTTGCTTGCATGCCTTTATGAAGTTTCTTTTATTCAATTCCTTCTATTAGCTCACACTCTCCCTATATACACTGAAGTGACAAAAGTCATGGGATAGCAATATGCAAATTTTCAGATGGCAGTAGCATCGCGTAGAACAGGTATAAATGCGCAGTGCTTTCATTTCTGTTCAAGTTATGCATGTGAAGAGGTTTTGACGTGATGATGACCGCACGACGGGAATTAACAGACTTTGAACGCGGAATGTTAGTTGGAGCTAGACGCATGGGTCATGCCATTTCGGAAATCGTTAGGGAATTCAACATTCCCAGATTCACTGTGTCTAGAGTGTGCCGAAAGTATGAAATTTCAGGCATAACATCCCACCATGGACAGCGCAGTGGTCGACCGCCTGCACTTAACGACCGAGACCGGCGACGTCTGCAAAGAGTCGTAAATTCTAACAGACAAGCAACGCTGCGTCAAATAACCGCAGAAATCAATGTGGGACGTACAAGGGACTTGTCTGTCAGAACTGTGCGGAGAAATTTGGCTTTCTTGGGCTATTCCAGCAGAAGACCGACTCGAGTGCCTTTACTGACAGAACGACATCGCTTGCAGCGACTCTCGTGGGCACGTGAGCATATCGGTTGGTCCCTAGATGAATGGAAAACCGTGGCCTGGTCCGATGAGTCACGATTTCAGTTGGTAAGAGCTGATGGTAGGGTTCGAGTGGGGCGCAGACCCCACGAAGCCATGGACCCAAACTGTCAGCAAGGCACTGTTCAAGCTGGTGGTGGCTCCGTAATGGTGTGGGCTGTTTTTTCATGGCCTGGACTTGGTCCTCTGGTGCGACTGGACCGAACATTGACTGGAAATGCGCTACTTGGAGATCACTTGCAGCCATTCATGGACTTCATGTACCCAAACAACGATGGGATTTTTATGGATGACAATGCGCCATGTCACCGGGCCACAACTGTTCGCAATTGGTTTGAAGAACATTCTGGACAATTCCAACGAATGATCTGCCCACCTAGATCGAACGACATGAATCCCATCGAGCATTTATGGGACATCATCGAGAGGTCTGTTCGTGCCCAAAATCCTGCACCATCAACGCTTTCACAATTATGGACGTCTATCGAGACAGCATGGCTCAATATTCCTGCAGAAGACTTCCAACGACTTGTTGAGTCCATGCCACGTCGAGTTGCTGCACTTCGCCGGTCGAAAGGAGGGCCGACACGATATTAAGAGGTATCCCATGACTTTTGTCACTTCAGTGTATATCTTGTTCAAATTTTCAATCGTTCATAAAATACTTTTTATTCCTCCACGCAAGTTCAAATACATTTTTTTTTTGAACTTGTAATGGATGACACTGGATGTTAAAACAGTTTTTTCAAATATTAATTCAGTAATTAAATTTCATTAATTAATTTTAGTTTTTTTCAGATTTAAGTTGAATATATCTACCAATAGATGGCGCCAGATAAACTTAAAAAAATGAATGAAAATTATTTTATAAATGACTTTCTGCAATAGAGTGAAATAAAAGTAGGAATTGACTTAAATTTTTTTTTATATATTACTTGTTTGATTGTTTTTTTATGAATTTCACAAAAAATACAGTTGTTTGGTGCAGCATACCTAAATTTGGCTCTTATGCCATTAAACCCCACCCACCCACCAACTATATTTATTATTATAATTTTAAAATGTTTTTATTTAAAAATGCCAGTTGTCTGACTACTAGGCAATAAGATTTATATTAAAAAATTTTTAATTCATATTTCAAATAATATAACATTTCAAAATAAAGTTTTAATTAAAATATAAACAGGAGTATAATAATCTTTTATATTATGCTTTAGTATGAAAAATAATTATGGGTTAGTGAACTCACTAAAAAGAAATGTAAGTGTTAATTCTTTATTTAAAATTTATGATATTGTAATCAAATTTTTAACAAGATAAGACTTATTGTGATAAATTGATTGTGAGGCTTATCAAGATAAGCCTTATTATTTTTTTAGTTAATAAGTGAAATTTTTAAACAATTTACACACTAGATGGCGTTAGTGATTATGTTCGACTATTATTGTTATAATCCAGGGGTCTCCAAACTACGGCCCGCGGGCCAAAGCCGGCCCGCCAGTGTCATCAATCCGGCCCGCGACAGCGAATAGCTTATTGTTGCTGTAATAAGTTGGATTAAAAAACACAGAATGATAATAACTCGGTTTTATTGACTTGCTAGCTAAAGCTTAATGACAAGCATAATACACAGAAAATTTAACTTAAGCATAACAACTAACAAGTAATTGAAATGAATCCCACTAGCGTTATAAACTAGTGAACATCCCGCGGTTACCGTCGGTAGTCATGTTGGGGTAAAGAGTATCGCATATGTATGTATATCGATGTTTGGAATGTATATATCCTGAATCGAACATACGATTTTTATCCTGAAAATTCCCTCAGGAACGGAAAAGCTAAATTAACGCGAATGAAACCGCGGGGTAACCACTTGTAAAAAAATACTAATGAGATTTATGTAATTGTGATTTTTCACTGACAATAATTTGTAGTTAGCAAGTGTATGCTCTCTCAGAGCGCGTACTCGGTGACTGGTCTAGAAATTATGAATAATGGCGGAAAAATTAAAACGGTTTTGGCCCTTGGTACTTACTGAAGTAAACAGTATGGCCCTAGGGCTGGAAAGTTTGGAGACCCCTGTTATAATCGAATACCGATTATTTGTATTTATGTATCGAATGTTTTCTAGCTTCTATGATTTTGATTAATACGTGCAGTAATCATAAATGTTCAATCCGTTACTAGTGTATTTGAATTTATGTGTCGCATCAAACTATAGATTAACATCATTTCAAAATTTCTATGAAAAAAAAAACATCGATCTAAAAACATAAATAATAAAAAAAGAGCAACAAGCCTTATTAAATAACTATTTCTTTTAAATTAAAACATTTAAGGTATAACGTGATTTTCACAAAAATTTTTAAATAACATATTTTTCCAAATTTATTTGAAAATTATGTAAAATATTTCAATTTTATTTAAATACTTTAAAGTCAATTAACATCAGTATTATAGTTTTTTTTTTTAATTCAAAATATAATAAAGAAAATTATCATCATTAGATATTCTATTTTTTTTCTTAATTTATAACGGTATGAATAAAAAAAATAATAATTATCTTAAACATATGATAAGGTTAAAATAAAAAACATATTTCATAATTAAATTACTACCATTTTCTATTATAACTGTTCAGTGTTTTTTTAAGATATGCTGTGTGATAATTTTTTGTGCTTCTGTTTGTAAGCACTTTGCTTTTATTTGCAAGTGTTTGTTTAAAGTTTTCTGTAAATATTTATAAATGTTTTTTTTTATTTTTTTATTCTTAAGGTTCTAGAGGATCTTCCATACCAAAATATCACAGGAATTGCAAACTAGAATTCAAAAATGGATTGTTTGCAAAGTAAAATAAAAATTTAAATGACATAAAAATATAATTTAATACAATTTGCATAAACAAAGTAATGTTCATCAGAAAGGTCCGACTGCTTTTCAATTCCTTCTATTAGCTCACACTCTCCCTAAATATATCTTGTTCAAATTTTCAATTGTTCATACAATACTTTTTATTCATCCACTCAAGTTCAAATACATTTTTTTAAAAACTTGTAGTGGATGACACTTGATGTTAATGCAGTTTTTTCAAACATTAATTCAGTAATTAAATTTAATTAATTAATTTTAGTTTTTTTTTAGATTTAAGTTGCATATGTCTACCAATAGATGGCGCCCGATAAACTTAAAAAAATGAATAAAAATTATTTATAAAGGACTTTCTGCAATATAATGAAAAAAAAGTAGGAATTGACTTTAAAAATTTTTTTTTTTTTTTAATTATTTGTTAATATTTCAGATCACGATTATTTTTTCTGAAAGTAAATGTTTATTTTTCAATTGTTGGGACAAAAATGGAATGCATTTTTATAAAAAAAAAAAAAGTAAAGGAGGCAAATTTTAAAAAGTAGTCCCTATTTTGTCATAATGCTTGTTTTGTTCATCTCTAAAATCTTCATTATGCTATATAATATGAATATTAACTCATTATGTTATGTTATACGTAAATTGCATAATTATATATCCTATAGTATATAATTCATTATGTTATATAATATTATTATTAAAAAATAGGGGTATTTCTAGGCTTTATGAAGAACATCATATTAAAAAGAAGCATGCGATTTATTATTGTATAATCTGAAGATTTAGCAAACAATTTTATGATAGAACTGCAAAACAAAAAAATTATTTTATGACTTTGGTTCTATATTATGAATTGTATAAATATTAAAAATTTGATGTCTACTAATTTATTAAGCATTAATTATCAACACATTTTTGGAAAAAAATAAATAAAACTTCTGGCAATAAAATGCCATTAAATTGACAAGTGATGACAAAAAAATGTAACAATCGAAGTATATATTTCGATTAATATTCGAAGTATATTATAAGTTTTATGTGAAATTTAAATTTTTATAAAAATTTTATTTCTTTATGAAAAAAAGGAAACAATTAAAAATTACTTTTTTTTGTCGTAATGCTTGTTTTGTTTATCTCTAAAATCTTCATTAAATTATTTAATATTAATATTAATTCCTTATGTTGCATTATGTATAAATTATATAACTATATATATATATATACTATATTATATAATTCGTTATGTTATATAATATTATTATTTTAAAAATATGTTCTAGGCTTTATGAAGAACACCATATTAAGAAACAGGCATGCGATTTATTATTGTATAATCTTAAGATTTAGCAAACAATTTTATGATAGAACAGCAAAACATAGAAAATTTTATGACTCTGGTTCTATGTTATGAATTGCATAAATATTAAAACTTTTATATGTGCTTTTTATTATGTATTAAGTATTATTATGTGTAATTTTATTAGGTAATGTGTTATTTTATCAAGTATTGTCACATTTTCGAAAGGAAATAAAATTCTTAGCAATAAAAAAGCCATTAAATTGGCAAGTGATATTAACAGTGGAAGTATATGTTCAGCTTGCAAATAGATTACAGGCCGTTTAGAAGCAATGAATCGGGCATTGAAAAATACTGGATAGTAGCGTTTATGTTATTCCGTGTGTAAAAATGACTTATACTTACACGGAATGACATAAATATAGTGTGTTTAAACCCAACGCTTTTTTATTCACTTTATGCAAGTTGTGTTTGCTCATCAAACTTCATCTCCTTACAACGTGTGGTTACCTAATGTTTATTTATAAGACGTTGATACACGAAACACTTTCGTGATATGACAAACACGCTAAGTCGCTTAGATTTTCTTCCAGTAACGATCGCGTGTTGTGGATGATGTTTGCTTCCAAGCAGCAGTTTAGATGTTGTTGTTTGTTTACATAAGCATTGTAAATATTGAAACAGAGTCATGTTAATAAATCATCAACAAGATTGTATAACACAACAGAATTGTATCATTAACAGAACTAAATCATTAACAGAATCATTATATCATTAACAGAACTAATTGTATCATTAACAGAACTAAATCATTAACAGAATCATTATATCATTAACAGAACTAATTGTATCATTAACAGAACTAATTATACAACAGAATAGAAATTTATCATTAACAGAATTGTACAACAGAACTAATTGTATCATTAAGAGAACTAATTGTATCATTAAGAGAACTAATTATACAACAGAATAGAAATTTATCATTAACAGAATGGTACAACAAAACTAATTGTATCATTAACAGAACTAATTGTATCATTAACAGAACTAATTATACAACAGAATAGAAATTTATCATTAACAGAATGGTACAACAAAACTAATTGTATCATTAACAGAACTAATTGTACAACAGAACAGAAATGTATCATTAACAGAACTAATTGTACAACAGAACAGAAATGTATCATTACCAGAATTGTACAACAGAACAGAAATGTATCATTACCAGAATTGTACAACAGAACATAATTGTATCATTAACAGACAACAGAACAGAATTGTATCATTAACAGAGATAACTAGCATGGTTGCTGTAGTTTTTATACCTTTCATTTTCACTTCAGCAGCAGGCAGTAAATCTCTGATTCTCAAAGTGGGTGATACTCTATTAGGGGTCAGTGCAACAATCAAGGGGAAGGAGAGATAGTTAGTTTCATGTTCCATTTGGGAGCGCTTAATAAAAATAAAGCGACGATAGAAAGATAAAGAAGGAGAAGTAATCAAGAAAATTTAGTAAAACTATTCTTAAATGCTTCACGACAAACACTCTAAGTCACTTAGATTTTTTATCAGCAACGATCGCGTGTTGTGAATGATGTTTGCTTCGAAGCAGCAGTTTATATATTGCTATTTGTTTACATACGCATTGTAAATATTAAACAGTGCCATATTAATAAATCATTAACATGATTGTATAACAAAACAGAATTGTATCACTAACAAAAATAACTTGCATAGTTGCCGTGTTTTCCTATACATTTCCTTTTCACTTCAACAGCAGGCAGTAAACTTCTGGTTCTCAAAGTGGGTGATACTCCATTAGGGGGTAGTGTAATAATCTAGACCAGAGGTGGCCAACCCAAATGATCTTGCTGACCACTTTCGAAATGCATCACAACTCCGAGGGTCTCATACAAAAATTATATATCCCCATATTAGATGTAGACCCACTATATATATATATTTTTGGAGTGAAAAATTGAAACATAAGGAGTTTTATTTTTGTGTTTATTATTATTCTTACATGCGAACATAGATGATATAATAATAACGATGATACTAAACGCACATCGTAAAGAAATATATAACACTAAAAATGGTATATTAAAAATATATAAATATAAATCAAATAAAAAATAAAATAATTACAAATATGTATTTTACTAGTGCGATATTTGTTTTTCCACTCTTTCGCTTAGCTTTTGCAAATCGATCTCAATTAGGGTGTTTGCACATCGTAATGGGTGTTGCAGGTGAGCGTCCGTTATGTTTGAGCGTGTTTTGTGTTGGGTCAATTTCATTTTAGAAAAAAACGATTTGCAGGTGTAAGTTGAACCAAAATCGCTAACAATTGCAACTAAGAGTCTGGTTTGCTCTGCTCTCATCAATCAACTGTGCTAGGGATGGTCACTGATGTCACATAAAATGAGACATAGAACCTGTTATATCAAATATTCCAAGGTGCACATCATAAGTTCACAGAATATAATTTAATTATTCTGCAAACTCATAACTGTAAACTTATGAATAAAACGGGCAATATCTGTCCTATATTCTCAAGAATATTATTTTAAAATCAAAGTTAATTTTTTCTCATCATTTCGACAGTTAATTTTGAATATATGGATGCAAACATAATGTATTTTTTTAATACATTGGTTTTCACTATTTTGGCCATTATAAAATAAATATATTTTGTAAAAGTGTGATAAATCTCACGGGTCGGAAAAATATTCAAGGCCATCCCTGTACTAAACAGTATCATATTAATATATCATTAACAGGATTTTACAACAGAACAGAAATGGATATTTGTTAGTGGTTCGGAAATCGCTTTAAACTGTAGGTCCCAGTCTAACTAGCCCTCGTGTGCAAAAAATGAACATAGAGTGATAAACCAAACCAATTAATAAATATAAAATATGATGGGTATGATAAAAACTGTAAAAGCACTGTTCAACAGCTATATATATATATATATATTATTCATTAATAAAAAAAACGTATCCTTTTCATGAAAAAAAATTATTGTATTAAATTTAATGAGTATGTTATTTCAAATATATAAATTAAATTTCTAAAATTAAAAATATTAACTAACACCCTGGCACTACAATTCATGATGAGCCAAGGCCGTCCACCTACTGGCAGATTCCGAAACAGAAGATATTTTCATTTTACGGGGTAGGGTTGTCAGCCCTACACCCAATTCTCTACATTCATATTAGATCGGAACCCATGACTTAAAGGGGATAAATTAAAATATGTTTGGAGAAAATACCAATGAAGAAACTTACTGTTACTAAATTATGATGATCTTCATATATATAAAGTAAGTTGTCAATATCTCTATCACAAAAATTATAAAAAATTGCTTAATAACCTATAAGCTATTATAAGTCAATTAGAATAATGCCACAGTATTGATTGCATTATTTCCCTGAATGAAAATCTATTTTGTAACTGTAAATTATTATCATAGTTACGTTTCTGTCACTGTGATAAATCACAGTGATTTTTATGTTACAATCATAATTGTGCTATCTCTATTATCCAGTCATGATGTAGTATTCACAAAAAGCATCTACTGCATAGTACTTCACAAACAGCATCTAAAAATTTTCAAAATATTGTATTTGGATTTTAATTAATTCATGTAAATTGAAGAAAGTAAAACAACTTTTTTATGCACTTTAAAATAGCTAAAACCAAAATTTTTATAGCTAGTATAAAAACCTTTTAGTTATATGAAACAATTAATTAAAAAGAAGTGTAAGGTTTCTAAAACATTGCTTTTGAGACTATAAAAATGAATAGGGTATTTACAGTATTCTTTGATATTAATACAAATTGCAGGATTAAGACAAATTAATTATAATATCAGTACTGTATTCTTCATTAGAAAATTAATTTTTAATTCGAAAGATATCTGTTACAAGTTAGGTTAATATTAGTGTCATTTATAGACAACAGATGACGCCATCCTCCACCCTTCTCCTATGTAGAATCACTTTCAAGATTTGTTTTAGTTTGTTTTGTTATTCATAGATGTCGCCAGTAGTTATTGAAAAAACATTTTTTTTTTAATTTTAGTAGAAACGTGTAATGTTGAAAATGAAATATTACACGCTATGCAAACAAAAAAATTCTGTCAACAATTTTTATTATGCAATATTTTTTATTTATGATGTTAAGATAAAATTTTAAAAGCTATAAAATTTATTCCGGTAGATATTTTTATACTAATAATTTACTCACATTATTTGTATGGTTACCATGATAATAGCACAAATGAAATTGATAAATGACAGAACAATGTATTCATCTTTGTTAGTAAAAAGTTAAAAATATTACATAATTTGAAATTATTTAACATCAGCAACAAATTATTTAAATAACATTTTTTAATTAAAATAATTCATGATTATTCCTAATTATTTTCATTTCTCCTCATATATCATTTTATTTGGATTATTCACTAAAACTTGATAAGATTTCTTGAAATATTTTAAATGGAATTTATTTTTTTTACAACGAGTTTATTCCTAATTATTTTCATTTCTCCTCATACATCATTTTATTTGGATTATTCACTAAAATTTGATAAGATTTCTTGAAATATTTTAAATGGAATTTATTTTTATTCCAACGAGTTTATTCCTAATTATTTTCATTTCTCCTCATATATCATTTTATTTGGATTATTCACTAAAACTTGATAAGATTTCTTGAAATATTTTAAATGGAATTTATTTTTATTACAACGAGTATTTAAATTCTCAAGATTAAAGAAAATTTCAAACCCCAAAGCGTAATATTTGTTTAAAAAAAATAGGGAAGTAATTTTTAAAAATTATTTTTCATATTATATTAGCTTTAATTATAAAATCAAACAATATTTTTTAATTAAATTTTATATAAGGTAAAGTTATACTGGTTAAAATTCGAATTTATTGAAGAAACAATTTGAAACCTGGAAAATTCCCACGAGGTAATTCTGATTAGATGCTGCATACCAAGATGCTGCATACCACAAACATAATTCTGGCAAGATGCTGCATACCACAAACATAATTCTGGCAAGATGCTGCATACCACAAACATAATTCTGGCAAGATGCTGCATACCACAAACATAATTCTGGCAAGATGCTGCATACCACAAACATAATTCTGGCAAGATGCTACATACCACAAACAGTGTCTACAACAACGCCGCCAGCGGATTGAACCTCCCCCCTACGACGCATATTGCCATTGAGCCACGAGTTAACTAAAAACAAATGTAAGGTTTCTAAGTAATAATAGAATACTGCGAAAATATCTTTATTTTAAAAACGTTCCCTTTTGAGACTATGATGAAGATCTGATTTGTATTACGGATTATCATTTGTATAAATAAGGATAACCAGGAAAATATCCATGTTACTTCTCTGATAATGTAAATTCAATACTTCCTTGGTTTACTCGTTTTTGTTGCGTCGAAACCCAGGTCCTCGTGCATAGGGGAAGTCAACGCCCTATGTCCAGTAAACATCCTGTCTGTGGGGGTGTCTGGAAGGGGGTGAGATGACGAGAGAGAAAGGAATGTAAGAAAGGGGAGTTGAACAACTGTGACCAAAGAGAAAGGTCGTGTGGCTAGTCCATCCTCGAGTGTGATGGCTCCCTAAATAAAGGAGTTCAATAAGTGTAACCCCAGAGAGAGGTTGTTGTGGCCAATCCATCCTCGAGTGTGATGGCTGCCTAAATAAAGGAGATTAATTTAATACAGTCCACATCAAGTGTTTTGTTTGAGTTTATTTGTGTGTGTGAGATGTCGAACAGTTTTTAATGATAATAAATAATGTGAAAAATGAACTGAATCTGAAACTCTGTAAAAAATTTAGTTATTTGGCTCATGTTGATTAGCGAATCGGTCCCGCCATTGGCACTTATTAATTTATTGAACAATAAATAGCCATCTATATGGGTTTCACTAATACTTAACAATGAATCATAATTCATTTTAATAGCATTAATAATGAATCATGGGGCCTGATGGCCGAATGGCTAGCTCTCTGGCGTTCGGTACCACATGTACCGGTTCAAATCCCGGCTTTGCCCATGGGTGTTTATGGTGGTTCGGAATCCACTTTAAACCGTAAGTCCCGGTCCTAATAGGATCGTAGAGCTTTGCGGGGGCATTGTTACTCCGCGTCCGTGACTTACCATCAAGTTACACGAGCCCCCTGGGTAGTGCAAAGTGAGTAACATCGGTGCAGCCCTTATGGCGAAGATCACGGTCTATTTGCCAGCTGCATTAGAAGGAAAAAAAATAATGATGAATCATTTCAGATTTTGAGATGATTTCTTGAAAATAACTTCACTTAACAATTACAAATTAAAATATGAGAACCCTGGAACTTGACTATTATAATAATGTTACATATAGGGCGACCTATTAAGCATAAACATTTTGATTATATTTTAGCAAAGTGTAGTCTTTGATTATAAGTATTGTTAGTAGTGTATAATTTTTGACAATATTGTAATTAGGGCATAAACTATCTTGTTAACAATATTTATATTTCACAACAGTGTTAATAGTGTGATGTTTTTATACATCATTTTTGTTAGCAAACACAATTGAAACTAAAATATAAAAAAAAAATTAAACATGTGTTCTGATCTTGTGGAGATCTATGCTCCCAAACATGGAGGTTTATTGGCGGAAACATGGAGGTTCATCTTGGCTATATGTAAACAGGAAATAAAAAGGTAAAAAATTCCGTTATATATTTTGTGATTTGGTCGCTACAAAAGTGTAATAATATTTTACTAAAATATATATGCATAATTTTCAAAGTACGTTAATAAATTTAAAAGAAATGATCTTGAAATTTTGAATTATTTATAAGCTCTCCCATTTTGAGCCGTTATCAAAGACGAGCAAACATTGTTTTCTATTATAATCAAGTCTTGATGATGAATGAAGTGGTATATGGGGATGTGAAGCAACAAGGACTATAATCCCCTAATCACTATATATATGAACAGTTAGTTTTTTCCTTATTTTTAATATGTCACTCTCCACAACGCTCTACGATCGTGTTAGACCGGGACCTACGGTTTAAAGTGGATTCCGAACCACTACAAACATCCATGGCACTGCCGGGACTCGAACCCGAAACCTGTGGTACCGAGCGCCAAAGCGCTAGCCACTCGGCCATTCAGGCCCCATAATCAAGTCTTTTTATTTTATCCGAGTTAAATTTGAGCAGCACTTAAGAAACAGCAGGAAAGCATTGATTTCTGATGCTGACAAGAATACTCCGTAATACAACACTACAATTATGCTCCATCGTCTTCATTGGCGCAGCAGCCCCATGGTGAATCAAGGCCGTCGGAATAGTGGCAGATTTCGAGACAGGAGATGTTTTCTTTTTATGGAGTAGGGTTTTCAGCCCTACGCATAACAGTCATATTAGACCAGGACCTAACGTTTTAAAGTGGATTCCAAATCATTAAAAACTTATATGGTACCGCCGGGACTCGAACCCGAAACTTTGGCAGATATAGATGGCCAAGGGTCAGAGCGCAAGTCACTCGGCCATCAGCCCCGACTTTATGCCTACAGAAATAAAAATGAATGCCCTCAAAAGTTTCTGGTATAGTCGTTTCTTCGAATAATAGAAAACCTGTAATAATAAATTGTAGGATTATTTTTAATGTTCACAAAAGTATTATATTAGGAATTGGTTCAAAGGTACTAACTTAGTAACTCAGTAATTGATAAACAAATTTATTGTATTTGAGTACAGTTAGGATTTATTATTGGACTGTCATTTTCTGCCTTCAGGTCGTCTAAGAAAAAAAATTTCGTGTTATTGTTTACCAGTGGTAGTATTTTTTGGCAAACTTAAAAAAAATAACTCAGAATTTTTAATATCTGGTTAGTTTTCAGGAAATAATTAAACTTGCTACATCAAAATAGAAATCAAAAAATTACTGTCATGGCATTTATTAATTTCTCTAAGTTTACTATTATTCTGAAAATAAACAGTTAGTTCCTATATATGCCATTGAAAAAGTTGATCAGCTGTTAAAAGTTTGAAGTTTCCTTCCCAATGAATAGACGGTGCACTGTTGCTTTTGTACTAATGTCTGCGAGTCTGGGTTTGGTTTGGTTCGTCGCTCTACGGTCATCTTATGCACACTTTGGGCTAAACAGACCGAGACCTACAGTTTAACGTGGATTCCGAACCACTAACAAACATCCATGCCACAGCCAGGATTCGAACCTGCGAGTCTGGGAGAAGGGCGGCTATACAACAAAGCTTGATCCTTATCTCTCTTCGCCTCAGGGGCGCATCTCTTTTAGATGTGTACGGATGTCACAACACCGGGGCGACCCAGTGATCTTTGCCTTTATTCTTTTCTCTTCTCCTTTTTTTCCCCATCTTTTTCATCGTCTAGATCAGGGGAGGCCACCTCAAATGATTTAGCGGGACACTTTGAAAATGCATCCTAACTCCGCGGGCCGCATATAAACTAATCTATCCCCATGTTAGATTTAGACCCCTATAGACATTTTTTTGGAGTGAAAAATTGAAACGAATGAGTCATTATTATTGTGTTGACTATTATTCTTGCATGTAAACATAGATAATATATTAATAGGGATACTAAACGCCCATTGTAAATAAATATGTAACACTAAAAATGAAACACAAAAAATATGTAAATATGAATGAAATAAAAAAAATGAAATCATTATTTTACATATGAAATATGTAAATAGTTCATATGTAAAATAATGATTTCATATATGAAAATATGAACATATGATTTCATATATAAACATATGAAATATTTATTTTACTAGTGCGATATTTGTTTCTCCGCTCTTTCACTTAGCGTTTGCAAATCGATGCGGGAATCTCATGGTGAAAATCATGAGTTCGCAGAATATAATTTAATTATTCTGCGAACTCATAACTGTAAACTCATCAATAAAACAGACAATATCTTACATTTATTCACAAGACTATTATTTTAAAATCAAAGTTAATTTTTTCTCATAATTTCACCAGTTCATTTTTGAATATATGGATGCACGTATGATGTAATTTTTAATACATTTATTTTCACTACTTTGACCATTATAAAATAAATATATTTTGTAAAAGTGTGATAAATCTCACGGGCCGAAATAATGCTCAAGGTGGGCTGCATGCGGCCCTTGGGTCT
Source organism: Caerostris darwini (assembly GCA_021605075.1). NCBI lineage: Eukaryota > Metazoa > Arthropoda > Arachnida > Araneae > Araneidae > Caerostris > Caerostris darwini. The sequence continues at coordinate 402,424 of BPLQ01015719.1, read as the reverse complement.
AGAACACAGTCCTCATTATCTTATCGCATCATTACGTCTTCTTACCGTTGTCTTTGATTTATTTTCCAGATCTCTCTTTTCTTTACTTAAGAATTTTTTTAAAAAGAGCATCATTGTTTGGCGCAGCTTGGCCAAATCTGGCCCTTGTGCCATAAAATTCAAACCAAACAACCAACCTTATGTTTCACGATACTTTATGTTATGTATGCCATGGATGCCGAGTGTCTAGTGTTCCGGTGCTAGGTGTCCCAGGTTTCGGGTTCGAGTCCCGGTGGTACCATGGTTGTTTGTAGTGGTTCGGTATCCATGTTGAACAGTAGGTCCCGGTCTCATATGATTCTCACGGAGCCTTCTCACTCCCATCCTTCCCAAACTTTATAGGGGCAACTCAGATCTAGGCACAGTAATGTGATGTGGTGTGGTGTACTAGTAGTATGTATGCCATGTCAAGTTTTACGTATTGAAGTGTTGTGAAAATATATACAATTCTTAATTTAATTCGACGGATATCACTGTACTTGGACAATATCACTGCACTGTATCAGTCATGAGACTGAGAGTGTGCTTAAACTTGGTGTGTGGTAATTACTGTTTTAAAATGTTGTTTAATTATTTAGATTAATTGCATTTATATAATTTGAGTACTTAGAGTATGCTTTGCTTTATGTTGATTATATGTTGTATTTAGTTAAGTAGTCAACAAACAGTATAAAAAATTAATGCTGTTGATTAGGTTTTGGCTTATGGCATCTTTAAATATACAATAATGTTCTTTGTTATATTTGGTCCATGCTTGAGGCAGGAGCGCTTAGCGTGCTGAAGCATAGGATTCGTTATCATTCTTTAATCTAAAAGAAACAAGGCACAGTACTGCCGTCTATGACGCTATATTAATGTGTGAAAACATCTCTGTGCAAGGGGAGTTAAGAGGTGGAGAAAATAAGGAATGAATGGTGCAGACATTTATTGAAACAGAACGAGTATCATATACACTTGCGCTCTTGAAATCGGCGTCTATAGGCTCTTCTACAATTATATGCTTGAAATCAAAGCTCAATGACGTGGCCTGCACTAGGCACAACTGCCTGCATGCGTCGCTCGCCAAATTTTGACATCAGAACCTATACTCACGTTTTCTACCTGCATGTAAATGTTTAGTCTTTCTGAATTCGCTGTCCCTCTACCTTCTGTAATGCATTTTCTCGAATTTAAATTCACATCCGTTGCACATAAGCCGTAATTATAAAATTTCACCAAAATTTTCACTTGTTTTTGGATTTAATAAGCCTGAATTTTAATACATTGTGATTTCATTGTTAAATTTATTTAGACCTCGTCTAATTAGTTCTTGATCACTCCTTAACATGTCTGGATTCCGAGATATAACAGCAGGAATTGAGTGTATGGCGGCGGATTCTTGGCCAATTCCCCCTCTCCTCTGGATCTCCTCCCAACATAGTCCCCCCTCAAGAATCTTTCAACCTTTCTCTATAAATGATATGCTTAGATTTTCCAAATCATGTATAGTATTGAAATTATTAACATTCCAAACTAGATAAGAGAAAGTAGCGCACCAATCCCTAACCGGCCACCCATTCCGATTTTTTAGATGTTTTCACATCAATTATTATTTTTGTCAATTAATTTATTTTTATTTTTATATATTTATTTTATTTTAAATTAATATATTTATTTTATTGTTTATTTATTTATTTATTTTATTTTTAATTTAATTATTTATTTTATTTTAAATTAATATATTTATTTTATTATTTATTTATTTTATTTTTAATTAATTTATTTATTTTATTTTTAATTAATTAATTTATTTATTTTATTGTTTATTTATTTATTTTATTTTTATTTATTAATTTGTGTGTGTGTGTGTGTGTAGTTCGTAAATACAGAGGCTCCTAAAATTGAGTTCTGCGCCCCTGTCTATTCTCCAAAGATTTAAGTCTCCATAATGGTTAATATTCATAGTAACAACAAAATATACATTAAGAGAATCATTAGATTAAAAAACAAAACAGAGAAATTAATAATATTTTTTTGTAGTGTAAATTTACACCGAAGTTAAAAATATGTAAATCACAATAGTGGAGTGAAATAGCTTGTCTATAAAAAGTTCACAATTTATTCGTCTATATGAAGAAAACTTGTCACCTATAAGTGTAATCACCTGTGTGAAATTAACATTCTACAACGTAATCGTTGGCTGCCAATTTGCCACAGAAATCTCTATAACGTTTAAAAATTTACGAAATACGAATTTTTCTTTCAATTTTTCGGTTGTTTTCTGTATAAAAGCAATCCAGAGCTGTATTTTTATAATTTTCATATTGATCAAAAGAACTTGAAGATTTAAAAATGTAAATTTTTTCTACACTGTCTTGCAATTAATTTTTGTCCACTGTCTTGGTTTTGATTCCTTTATGCTGCATTTTCTTTGCTCTGCAATCGCTCTTACCAGGCCTTTTGCTTGTTTTAATGTCAATATTTTCAATTGCTGTTTTTCGACATGCCTTTTGGTACATAAAAAAAAACTCTTTCAGCTTCAGATACTATAATTTTGCATGTACAGATTCAAAGTCCTTGCATTCGCATAATGAAATGTGAAAAAGAATTTTATCCACTGATTCTTTAAATGATTCAAAGAATTTAGTTTACATTTATTTGTATTTATATAAAACATATAATTGAAGCATGCAAAAATAGCATGCATTATGTATATCATAAGCATTTCAATTGTTAACACGCTAAATTGAAAGAAATAGAAATTGAATTCCATATATTTGATGGAAATGATCACAACAACTAGATCATTCTGTTATATGAATCATTCATTCAATTTGATCCTGATCATTATCACCAATCTGGTTATAATTCGTTATTGGCAACTTAGTTTCTTTCAAAGCAGTTGATTTTCAAGAGGAATTGACTTTTCTGGGAAGTGCCTGTTTCTTAGTTGATTTTTGAGTGGCAACAGTATCATCGCTCAATAAAAAGCAGGTTTAAGTGCTGTTGCAAAAATGCTGTTGATTTTCATTCAATTGTATTAGTTTGTAAAGACCGATGAATGACTGGCTTAAAAGTGGTTGGGTTGAATCAACTCGTATGAAAATGTGTGCACATTTTGAGAGATGCATATATTAAAATCGAGCTATTTTATGTCGTGTAGTGGAGACAAGATTTAGAATCCGTATGCGTTATTTGTGTTGTGTCACGAAGATTTTTTTTTTCCAATGCAGCTGGCTAACAGACATGGACGTCTTAGATGCCTTAAGGCAAACGCTGCACAGACGTTGCTCACTTTGCATTACCCGGGGGCGCGTGTCACTTGAAGATGAGCCACGGACGCGGAGTAACAATGCCCCCGCAACGCTCTACTATCATATTAGACCGGTACTTACGGTTTAAAGAGGATTCCGAACCACTACACACATCCATGGCACCGCCGGGACTCGAACCCGAAACCTGTGGTACCGCGCACCAGAAAGCTAGCCACTCGGCCATTCAGGCCCGTGTCACGAAGCTGCTATCACAGAATTTTTGTGATTCATAATACCAAACTTATGCTGGGTATTACAGTTTTTCCATACACAAGTTCTCAAGGTTTTGCTGGGAGAGCTTATCATTGTTGAGAAGGGAAGTGTTTCTGTGCAGTTGTAAGTTTATAAACGTTTAATGCACGTTTTAAATAATGATTAAAGAATTCAAAAAGACTATTGGTCATTGGATGACTGGCTTTTCTAGAATTCTGGTTGTTATATTATAGAGCAAATATAATTTGTATCAAACAATAAAGTTAGTTAGCGAAAGATAACTATTCTTGTTGCCGGTCTTGTTGTTAAGTGAATCAAAATTTGGTATCAAATTGTCAAGAAAAAACTATAAAGATTTCGCTTTATTGTTTGGACTTGCGGTAGCTTCCATCCAACTGGTAAAATGTCAATTTTTGTGAGATAAATAATATTGTCATTTTATAGAGGCAGAGGAACAACCAGTTTTAAATGCAGAGGAAAAAAAATCGAATATCTGACAAAGCAAACCAAATAGCAATAAAGTTTTCGTATGTCGTTGAACTTCTGATCTCAGGACAGGTACATATTTATGAAAAATGGTTTTTTTACCTGTTTTTAAATTTAAAGCCGCAGATGAGGAAAATTTGGTTCAGTGAAAATAGCAAAGTAATAAGTTTCAAATATGTGTCTGAAACATTTGATATTTTATATATGATCTCTCGATCATGTGTAAATTCATTGACTTTGTGTAAAATGACAGAAAAAATGCAATAGACTCAAATTTATTTTTGCTAAGTTGCATAAGGAAACCACCAATAGCAGCCTTTCTAGCGTATTTTTCGTGGCAGGAATAGAATAGCGAATAAAGGTTACCGTAATTAAAAGCCTTTTTTTTTCGGAAATTGATTTTCAAGTAGCCTCAGTCCACTGAACAAACCCTTTGGGTTTGGTTTATGCAATGCTTTTAGATTTTTTTTAAAAATCTGAATGCCTTCTGAACTATTTTATTACCTTACCTTAACTATTTTATTACTAACCCTATCAATCAGTGATTGATATCAAAGTCAAACCAATAGCTCCCATGTTTTTGGTGGATATAAACATGATTATTTCTTAAGTTGGAAAATCCCTTCGATGAGCTTCAAAAAAAAATTAGAAAATCATACTTGGAAGGTGCCAGTCCACCAGATGCGACTTCTAGAGTTGCTAATTACAATTCTGGTGTCAACAAGAAATCTAACCGTGGTTTTAGGCAATGGAATCCTGATTAATAGTAAACAATTAATCAAGAGTTTTGATTAACGAAAACTTCATTGTTTTGAGTTAAAAAGTAAAACGTAAATGATTGCAAAACAACTTAACAAATACTTAAATTAATTATTCACAATATTTTATTTTCCTCACTCTTAATCTAACGCCATGCATTTTAAATTATTTCATAAAAACTGATCGAATTCTATAAAAATGAAATCGAAAGAGATCTCGTCAAGTGTTATCAATTTGCTATAATTGATCTTCCATTGTTGAGTTAAGCTCTAATTATTTCTATTGATTTAATATTGCAGGATTTCTAAGCAATAGAAAATTGGACATCACCATATATTTAATGAGCCGATGCTTCGAAAAATATCGCTTTGCATAGAACTGCTTTATACAAAACACTATTTTTCACCGAATTTTTCACCTTTTTCACCTTGTCTAATTTTTTTGGCAATGCATTCTTGTGAAACTGGTAACATTAAAACTTTAATTAATTCTATGGTATTAATAGTACACCATGTCAGCGTGTAGACATCACCGTATATTTAATGAGCTAATGTTTGTACAAAGTAAAAATATATATATTTCCGAATTATAAGTCATTTTTGACAGTGTGCTTATGTAGCATTTGCACATGAAGCGCTAAAATTCCGACTGAAACTATGTTACTGAATTTTGAGTCGTGATTTTATATCACGTAGCGTGCAATTTCTGTTTTAAATTTTCACATAAACGACGGTCATTAAAAATGCATTACTCCACCTGCCACGCTTTCCCTTTTAATCAAATGGAAAATAATTTTTTGAGATTTAGGACAGTGATAATGGATGTACGTCTGGTTGATATTTACACGAATGCATGCAATCAACACAACAATAAGCACGATGCATTTATACTCGACTTTTATCTCAACTTTTAATATTTACACAGAAGATTGGTTTGACATGTGTGGAATACCTTGCATCGCTAGTGGCAATAACTTTCTACGACCAATCAGGAATCTGAAAACTTACTGAATCTGAAAACTTACTGAACTTTCTACTATCTGATTGGAATATTAACAATATTTCTACCATCTTTGTTATTTAATGATGATGTTTCTGTTGCTAGTTGCTTAGCTTACTGATTGGATGTTGCAAGTAAAAATTCAAATTAAAAAGAAACATCATCATTAAATAGCAAAGATGGTAGAAATATTCGTTCTGAATCGGGGTTTTATTACTCTTAAACTATTTTTTAATCATCAGTATGATATTATACGATGGAATTGAATGTCTTAAAAAAGAAAAGATTAATCTCAAATAAGAAATGTATAGATTTTCTGACAACTATTTCGAAGTCGCATAGCCTTCATTTTTAAGATGAATGATTAAATTACAAGTGCAGGTCGGAGGTTGGTCAAGGTCGGAGATTTCGGAAGTCGGATCTAACTGCCTGGTCTGCGGCAGGCCTTAATTATCACACGACGTGATACATGAAACCACAAGGAGCTCACTTTGGAAACAGGTAGAAACTTCCGGGCCTATTAAGTCACTCATAATACTACTGGTCGACTGGTCTCAGAGCTCTCTCTTTTCTTCTCCAAAACTTCCCTTTAAAAAAATTCACCAAGAGGGAGGATCAGCTTTCCTCACTTCTCGTTGGGGTAGGCGTTTCTCAATTCATGGTCCCTCACTAATCACGATGGAACAACACATGATACAGCCTATATTTCATTTGTAATTGTTTCGCCATGAACAGGTCGCACAGACAAATGCTAATTTCGTGAGTCTCATTATAAAGGATACCTAATATCTGCTATCAGATTTGAGTGACAGGTTGTTCTCATTAGTACAAAACACCAATTGAATGTAATATAACTACCCACAGTGCTGCTTGTCTGCTGTCAAATTTGAGTGATGGGTTGTTATTATGTACTTGTCAAAGAATATACATTCCTCTCCTGGGAAAGAAATGCCGAAACTCTTCCCGTGAAAAAAAAGGCTACAGATGCCTATCATTCAAACTTACTGTCCAAATGGCACGTAAAACTTAAAGCCTACCGAGATTAAATCAGAAATAATTAAAGGTTTTTTTTTTTTGTTTGTTTGCCGATATGGTTTAGTCTAAAGACTAAGCTTTCGGACTATCGCCATATGAATTTTAATTTTCTACTGATTCAAGAGGTGTTCTTTCCTATCTTTTGTAAATCACACACACGAGAGACATTCAGGTATCCTATTGGTTCAAAAAGTATTTTTCCAATAGTTATAAATTTACTTATACCAAGAACTAAATTCAGGTTATCTATTGGTTCACGAGGTGTCTTTCTATCTTTCGTTATAAGTTGATCTTAATACCTAAATAATAATAATTTGATTCCGTTATAAGTTGTTCAGTTATAAGTGGTTAAACACTCTCGATGTAGAGTACACCAATAGAAGACTTTTTTTTCTCTAACTATCCACACGTTGTATTCAACTTAAATTTCATCCAACTTCTCGATGTTTTTAATGTTCTTCTTCTGAGGAAAAGAGACGTTTCGTTGACGGTAAAAGACGTTTCTTTATTTAAAAAGGAAATCTGCATTGGTACAATATCTGTAGGAAAGCTGAATTTTTAGCGTCATATGTGCCAAAGAAAAAACAAGTTTTTTTCGATCTAGTCTTGAGTTCTATCTGAACATCCGGTTTTAATCGCGAAGACTGAAATGAAATTAAAGTTCAATGTTCAATGTAAAACATTGAACAGAAGAACTTCTTTCTGATTGGATACCACTCTTAGTTTCGTTTTTAATTCTCTGTTTTAAATTTCCTTAGATCTTTCGACGTTATTGAAAATCATCACTGTTCGATAGCTCGGACTCAAGAAGCATACTCCAATAATGACTCATACTCAGTTAATGGACTGTATTTAAAAACTCCTTTATTTTTGGCAGTCATCAAACTCGAAGATGGAACTGCCCACATAACCTTTCACTGGGGTTACACTCAATTATTTATGCAGTCATCGCGCTCATGGATGGACTGCCACAAGCAACCTTTCTTGATGGTCGCTGGGGTTGAACTCAATGAATTATGCAGCCATCGCAACTCATGGATGGACCGCTAACACGAACCTTTTCCTTCGGTCGCTAAGTTTCAACTCCTTTTACTTACATTCCTTCTTTCTCTCCCTGGCCCTCCCTGCCAGACACCCCCACAAACAGGATGTTTTTCTGGACATAGGGCGTTGGCCTCCCCTAAGCGGGAGAAGCTGGGTTTCGACGTAACAATCACTTTAAATAACAGGAAATTTGAAATTTGATACACACTAGGATGAAAGTTTAATTTGCTGTGGTAACCCTATTCCAGAAGAGATAAATTTCTTGATTTAATCGGAACTTTTAGATATGGTGCGCTTTTAATCTTCTTTTTAATCCTTTGTGTTAAATTTTCTCAGACTTATTTACACAATACTTTCGAAAAGTCATCTCTTTTAAGTAGCAGGAAATACGAACTTCGTTGTGCACCTGGCAGAAAGTTTAATATACTATTGGAACCATATAGGAAAATTATTATTAGAAAGAGAGAAATTATATTTAATTATATTAAAAGAAATTATATTTAGGCTTGAGCTTTTAGTCTCTTGGTATGAATGCAGTTTGAGCATCATTTTTTAAAATTAATGTTTAATAATTGCAACGTAATTATGGATAATAGTTTCAGAATAAGGTAATGATAAGAAACGTTATGATTTTCATTAACGAGTGACCTGCATTTTTTTATTAATTATTTCCATATTTATTCGAATATATTTGGTTCTTAAAGTTTATATTTGAGAATGTCTTATTAAAGATTACGATTAATTGCATTTCCGCTTTGATTTGCAATTAAATATCGTTCGCCCTTTGATTAAAAAAATCAGTTTTGTGTTAATGTAAACATTTCTGTAGTTTCATATCTTCCTCATTTCAAATATTTTTTTTTCTTTCTAATGCAGCTGGCAAACACTTAGACAGCTTGGATGCCTTAAGGCAAGCGCTGCACGGACGTTACTTTTTTGAATGTAACTTGAAGATAAGCCACGGACGCGGATTACAATGCCCTCCTCAACGCTGTACGATCATATTAGACCGGGACCTACGGTTTAAAGTGGATCCGAACCACTACAAACATCCAAAACTTTTTACCCGAATTTTATACCAGCGCCAGAAAGACACTCGGCCATTCAGGCCCTCATTTCAAATATAAAATATGTATTATATATATAATTTTTAATAGGATAATTTTTGTTTGAGGTCCTGAACGGTCGAGTGGCTAGGGCTCTGGCGCTTTTATCACAGGTTTCGGTTCGAGTTTATTTTCCCTGTAATCGTATAGCGTTGTTCACTAATCCTGGGTTTAAAGTTTCGAAGACAATTGCCTATGTGTTTGCCAGCTACATTAGAAAAAAAAATTTTGTTTAAATAAGCATATGCTGACATTACACCTTGGAAAAATTCATACTAAAATTAGTTACATTTATTTTATAATTTTATTTTACACTATTTATTACACATCTAAAACATTTGTTACACGTCTAAAACATTTTTAATTTTATACTCACGTGAAAGATATGAAATCAAATCTCTGAAACAAAAGCGATTACTGAACAATTAAAAAAAATCAGCTTCGCATAAATAAAAATATTCTAAATGCCTTTTATAAAACTTAAACTAGATATATAATTTTAGAAGCAAATGAAATAGTTTATTTCTTACTAAAAATTTATCTAATAAGAAAATAACAATTAAACCATTGATGGGTAACATAAAAGAAATTATTTATGACTGGAAAAGCCGTGACATATAATAACCAATTAATTAGTAAAATACTACAACAAATACCTATATAATATATGCATAATATACCAGAATAATTGTTTTGTACAAATAAAAATATAGTAGATGTATTTTATAGAATTTCAATTATTAATTCAAATATACTAAATATATGTATTTATTAAAATATAAGTTTTAAAAAATATATTTCGTAAAACAATTTGAAAATACAAATGAAATAATAAATGTCTTATTGAAAATTTATCTAATAATAAAAAAAAATTATTAAACTATTACTACGAAATTTAAACTACGGAAAGGTAATGACTGTGGAGGCATTTGTATGTGGTTATCAATTATTAAATAAAATATAACTACTAATATATAAATAATAAAAATATAAATAATAAAATTGTTTTTCATATGTATATATATATATATTGTTTTTCATATAAATATTTATAAGAATATAAATTTAAAAAGTATATATTTCATAAAACAATTGATACCAAGGAAGGTATTATTTATGACTGAGAGCGCAGTTTTATGTAGACAATTATTGTTGTTTATATATAATATATAAACAACAATAATTGTTTTACATATAGGATATTAGATATATTTTTTATAAAATTTAAACTATTACAAACATAATATATTAATATAATATTTTTTTCTCATAGATGGGTTACAAATTTAATTCATCTAACGAGAATTTATAGATTATATTAGCTAAACTCGTATAATTACAAACATGCTAAATTAAATATAATTTCTCGTTAGAAAAATTATTTATTTATTTATCAAAATATAAATTTTTAGAAGAATATTTTGAAAAAAAAAAAAAAAAAAAAAAAAAAAAGCAAATGAAATAATTTATTTCTTATTAAAAATTTATCTAATGAGAAAAAAATAGTTGAAACCACGGAAAGATACGTAAGAAAAACTATATTTTTGACTAGGAAGGCAGCTCTATGTAATTATCAATTAATTAATAAAACATTGCAACAAATATTAACTAATATTAATAATTTAATAAATAATCTACAGCAAGGGACACTAAACTCTTGCTTGCGACAGAGAATAAAGTATTTTTATTTTTTTAACTATAAAAATAACAATCATATATTTTTATTTACTAAAAAACTCTGTTATTTATATACAGGTGGTTATCAAAATAATGGAAACACCTGTGAATAAAAATGACATTTTAAGAATGCGCTTCGTAAGCAATAAAATGTAATCTTATCATGGTACTACTTCTACGACTACAACACCACACCACATCACTGTGCCTAGAGATGAGTTGCCCCTATATAGTTTGGGAATGATGTGGGTGAGAAGTCCGATTGGTCTCTATGACGCTCTATGGTCATAAGTGACCAGGACCTACGATTTAAATTGGATTCCGAACCACTACAAACATCCATGGCACCACCGGGATTCGGACTCGATATCTGTGGTACTGAGAGCCAGAATGATAGTCACTCGGCCATTGAAGCCCCTAGGCATATCAGGCCCCTAGTCCCCACCTATATAGGGGTAGCATGAGGTAGCCTTGAGGAAATTATATACGTCTTGAATTTTTGTCAAAAGCTTAAAATAGCAGACCTCACAGATTTTCAAAGAGGCCAAATTGTAGGAGCCGAACAACTGTGACCGAAACATCCCTGTTTCTAGAAGTACGGTGTCTAAAGTCATGACAGCGTACACGCAACACTGCAAGACAAGTTCGGGACAAACAAAATAATGGACGGAAAGAGAAGCTCAGTGAAAAAAGTTCAAAGAGACCAAATTGTAGGAGCCCGTCTAGCTTGAGCAAGTGTAACTGAAACATCCCAACTTTTAAGCGTTTCTAGAAGTACGGTGTCTAAAGTCAAGACAGCGTACACGCAACACTGCAAGACAAGTTCGGGACAAACAAAATAATGGACGGAAAGAGAAACTCAGTGAAAAAAGTTCAAAGAGACCAAATTGTAGGAGCCCGTCTAGCTTGAGCAAGTGTAACTGAAACATCCCAACTTTTAAGCGTTTCTAGAAGTACGGTGTCTAAAGTCAAGACAGCGTACACGCAACACTGCAAGACAAGTTCGGGACAAACAAAATAATGGACGGAAAGAGAAACTCAGTGTAAAAAGTTCGAAGAGACCAAATTGTAGGAGCCCGTCTAGCTTGAGCAAGTGTAACTGAAACATACCAACTTTTAAGCGTTTCTAGAAGTACGGTGTCTAAAGTCAAGACAGCGTACACGCAACACTGCAAGACAAGTTCGGGACAAACAAAATAGATGGTCGGAAAGAGAAGCTCAGTGAAAAAGACCGACGGTATAAAGCGGATTGTGATGTCTCAAAAGCGAACAACTGCAGCAAAAGTGAGCGCAGAGCTCAATCAGCATCTGGATTCTCCAGTGTCAGTCATTACAGTTAGAAGGCATCTTCATAAACAGGACATCTACGCCAGAGCAACAATTCCCAAGCCACTTGTATCAGATGTTAATGCTAAACGTCTTCTACAGTGATGACAGACTCACAAAACCTGGTCGATTGATAAGTGGAAGAAAGTAATACGGTCTGACGAATCGTCTTTTACACTTTTCCCCTACAATAAGACGGGTGAACGTTTGGAGGACACCTGCACAAGCGTATAGTCGTAATGTCTCCTTCCAACTGTCAAGCTTGGAGGTGGATCGGTCATGGTATTGGTAGCCGTGTCGTGGTTTTCTGCTGGAACAATCGTAACCCTAAAAGGAAGGATTACTGGGTATAGTGAAATTTATATGGAAGTATAGAGAAATTTTAGCTGACCAGGTCCATCCTATGATGCAAACTTTGTTTCCTGCAGGAGATTTAATTTTCCAGCAGGATAATTCCCCCATCCATACAGTGGGACTTGCCCAATCATGGTTTGATGAACACGATGATGAAGTTAAACATCTACCTTGGTCTACACATTCCCCCCGACCTCAATATCATTGAACCGTTATGGTCTATTTTAGAACAATCAATCCGGAATTGATATCCTCCAGGGTCATCTCTCTCTGAATTTTCGCAATATTTCCATGAAGAATAGTTCAATAATCCTCTAAACATTATTCAGCGTTGCGATTCGATTCCCAGGTTAATCCAAGTTGCATTGCTTACCAAAGGCTGTCCTATGCCATATTAGTAAAGGATTTTACATATTTATCATTATTATGATAAACTTCTGTGCATAAGTTAATATTTATAGAATTGAATTTAATATTCGTAGGATAATAATAAGATTTATGGAATTAAGTTTTCCCACTGACAAGGTTTATACTTTAAAGGATATATTATTACTATTATATTTAATACTTTCAAAAGTTTAGGTTTCGTACTATTAATCCAACTACACTATGTGGAAGAAAGTGACGGGACACGACACTATAACGACATAAACCCATATTTATTAAATTAATAGGAGGTAGGGCCTCCTTTGGCTGCGATCACAGCTGCAACCCTTCTGGGCATGCTTTCCACTAAATTAGCCATAGTGGCAAGAGGAATTTCCTTCCAAATGTTTAACAGGAAGTTCCATAGTTCAGGCTTGCTTTTGGGGAGTGGGGTGCAGGCCCTCAACTGACCCAGAGATGTTCAATTGGGCTAAGATCAGGGCTCTGCGCTGGCCACTCCATGCGTTTAACGTTGTTGTTCACATACCAATCAAGAGTCCTTGCAACATGGCATGTTGCGTTGTCGTCTTGATACCAGCAATGATCCATACCGTACGTTTCCCACAAGGTAGGAAGGACATGATTGTCGAGAATATCACAGTATCTATCGACATTCATCGCACCATCAACCTTCACCAGTAGGCCAGCCCCATACCAGGAGAAACAGGCCCATACCATCAATCCTCCTCCACTAAATTTACAGTTGGGACGACACACTCGGGCAAAAGGCGTTCTCCTGATAAACGCCATACCCAAACACATCCATTGGAACGGAAAAGGGTAAATCGTGACTCGTCACGCCAAAGGACGCATTTCCAGTCATCTAGAGTCCAAGTACGGTGGTCTTTGGCCCATCGAAGGAGCGCTTTCTTGTTGGTTTTCGAAATCAAAGGCTTATGGGCCGCCGAACGTCCAGTGTAACCTAACTTATAGGCCTCGATACGAAGAGTCTCGGTCAGAACGGCCACACCTGGGGCTTGTCTAAACTCCTTAGCGATGTTATCCATGGATGTTTGACGGTTACTTCGAATCTCCCTGCCGAGCACTCGCCGGTCCCTGCTGTTGAGAACTATAGGTCGTCCACTTCGGGGTTTGTTCTGACAGTGTCCCTCAGTCTTGTATATAGTTGACAGTGTCCCTCAACACGTGCTACAGTTGATTTTGAGCAGTTACGGAGACGGGATATCTCCCTAATTGACACCTTGGCAAGATGCAATCCAACCAACACACCTTTCTCGAACTCAGACAACTCTTCCCGTGGCGGCATCTTGACAAAAAACAACTCTAGTCGACTCCACAGAGTATTTATAGGACATGGCTGACACGTGATACCTATTATTGCGCATGTGTCAGCTGTATTGTCGACTTTTCTACTTTTCGAAGGGTGTCCCGTCACTTTCTTCCAGATAGTGTATAAAAAGGGACTTGCATTGGATGCTAAAAAAACACAAAGAATTCCAGCCAGTCGAAATTTTAATCCCCACTCAGTCTTCCAATTAGCTGGTGTTCTATGATATGAGATTTTAGTATCTAATGGGAGTACACCTTTACGCTTATATTACAAGTAACTGCAATAACTTATGCTTGCTTCGGATAATATTATTAATAATTGTAGGACTGCATTTTTGCAATTAATTATTTGCTTCAAATTGAACAAAATTTGTTTGCCATTTTTTTTTTTTTATTCTGGAAGCATACATAGCTCATATTCACATTACATTAAATATCCTGTAAATAATTTTTGAATCTTTTAAAGCAAATTATTACACAAATCATTAAAAACCAAATTGTAAAATGTTCAATAAACAGGCTTAGTATTTTTGTAAGGATACTTTTGTGGCTCAAATTTTTGATGACTATTCCATCGTCATTTAATGTAGCATATTTAATGCACTGAAACTTTATAGATTATGATTAGCAATAATTTGTTATAGTTATGCTTATAAAAGCCCTTCATAGTTATGATTTGCAATAATTTGTTATAAATATGTTTATAGAAGTACTTTATAGTTGTGATTTGCAATAATTTGTTATTTTTTTAAACATTAATATGTTAAAAGCAACGAAATTTACCATAACAATAACGAAAATCCACAATTTTTAATTATTTCAAATCTCGATTAATTAAATAAGCAATTGTTTAATCTTATAATATTTCATGTTAGTGTAAAATTTTAAAACATCAGGGGCAACGGGCAACGGGCGTACCTGTTACGGAGTTCCTAGGTGGTTTTAAAAACCACAATACCTCCACATTTTAAATTAGTTAATAGATTTGCATAAAAGGAAATTGCTTAAATTTAAAGAATGTTAATAAAAAGGTTAAAACAATTAAGAATTTAGGAAAAACATCTCTTGCTTGAGAACAATTAAAGCAAGAGATCGAAAAAAGTTAAAACTTATAGGTACAATTAGGAGTCCGTTGACGATGCCCAAAAATAAAAGATTAGAGTTAAAAATAAAATAAAAATTATTTTAGGGTTAGTACAATTTCATAAGGATTATATGGTAATTACAACAATATATTACAGGTATATATCAATAAACCTTTAAAACATCATTAATTTTTAAACTTGAAATAAAATTATTTTAAATCAAAATTAAAATTTTGATTTAAAATACTCAGAAAAATTAAGCATTCCTTAAAATTAAAATATTTATGACTTGAGAAGAAATTCCTCATTACATAAGCCAGCTGGCTGACTCTGATAACGAATAACGTCAATTATGTTCATAAATAAGTTTGAGTCAGAGGAAAAGTAGATCAGGATATATTGTCTCAACTGCAAGATATCACGAATTTCAAAATATAAAAGGGGTTGAAATCTAGCAAGAAACCAAACAATCGATGATCAACTCCAATTATGTCTTGGACATCTCGACTTGCGCTATTCTATCTACTAGTGATCTGCACTCAGAGTGTTCTTGCTCTGGGTCGGAACAATAATCCTTGGTCCAATCCAAGTTCGGCAGAGAGTTTTATGAATTACTTCATGGATGGAGTAACTAACTCAGGAAGTTTTACACCAGACCAATTAGACGACATGTGCGTCATATGTGACACCATCAAAGCCACGACAGATAGAATGTCAAGAAGTAACAAGAATACTGAATCGAGTTTGCAAGCCCTGAACATCGCCTTTGCATCCGCAGTGGCAGAAATTGCTGCAGCCGAAGGTACTGAAAATATCGGAATGAAAACCGGAGCTATCACGGATGCTCTGAGTTCAGCATTTATGCAGACAACAGGACAAGTTAACACGGAATTTGTCAATGAAATTCGAAGCTTAATAAATATGTTTTCACAAGTATCAAGGAATAATATCTCTCAAGGAGGTCTTGGTGGTACTGGAGATGTTGGAGGAGCAGGTGGACCAGGAGGTTTAAGTGGTCCTAGTGGATTAGGAGGAACAGGTGGAAGAGGAGGATTTGCAGGTTCTGGAGGTGGATTAGGTGGTGGTGATAGTGCTGCATCTGCATCATCTGCTAGTTCTGGTGGGCCTGGTGGTTCTGGTCAAGGAGGATACGGCGGAAGTTTAGGTGGACCAGGAGGATTTGGACGTTCTGGAGGTGGATTAGGTGGTGGCGATAGTGCTGCATCTGCATCATCTATAGGTTCTGGTGGGCCTAGTGGTTCTGGTCAAGGAGGATACGGTGGAAGTTTAGGTGGACCAGGAGGATTTGGACGTTCTGGAGGTGGATTAGGTGGTGGCGATAGTGCTGCATCTGCATCATCTGTAGGTTCTGGTGGGCCTGATGGTTCTGGGCCTGGAGGATACCGTGGAAATATAGATGGACCAGGAGGATTTGGACGTTCTGGAGGTGGATTAGGTGGTGGCGATAGTGCTGCATCTGCATCATCTATAGGTTCTGGTGGGCCTGGTGGTTCTGGACCAGGAGGATATGGTAGAAGTTTAGGTGGACCAGGAGGATTTGGAGTTTCCAGAGAC
The DNA here is from genome assembly GCA_021605075.1 of Caerostris darwini. NCBI lineage: Eukaryota > Metazoa > Arthropoda > Arachnida > Araneae > Araneidae > Caerostris > Caerostris darwini. The sequence continues at coordinate 385,717 of BPLQ01015719.1, read as the reverse complement.
TCGAATGATGGCGCTAGCTCAGCAGCTGCATCAGCAGGTGGAAATGATGGCAGAGGTGGTCCTGGAATAGGAGGTAATGACAGAGGTACAGGTAGAGCAAGTGGATTGAGTGGTTCAGTTGGAGGAGTTGCAGCAGCTACCGGAGCAGGAGATCTTGGCAGATCTGGAGGTGTAGGAGGAACAGGTGGACAAGGAGGTTTAGGTGGTTCTGTAGGTGGATTAGGAGGTTCTGGTGGAGAATTAGGTGGTTCTGTAGGTGGATTAGGTGGTTCTGGAGGTATAGGAGAAACAGGTGGACGTGGAGGATTAGGTGGTCCTGGAAGTTCAGGTGGAACAGGTGGACAAGGAGGTTTAGGTGGTTCTGGAGGTGGACTACCTGGCTCTGGAGGACGATCAGGCGGTTCTGGAGGTGGATTAAGGGGATTAGGCGCAGGATTAGGCGGTTCTGGAACAGGATTAGGTTCTGGAGGATTAGGTGGTTCTGGAGGTGGTGGTGTTGGTGGAGTAGGTGGTTCTGGAGGAGGATTAGGGGGGTTCCAGAGGAGCGTGTTCTGTGGAGGTGGACTAGGTGGTTCTGGGGGTGGAGGTGGTTCTGGAGGTGGACTACGTGGTTCTGGAGGAGGATTAGGGGGTTCTGGAGGAGGATTAGGCGGTTCTGGAGTTGGACCAGGTGGTTCTGGTGGAGGTCTAGGTGATTCTGGAGGTGGACTTGGTGGTTCTAGAGGAGGATTAAGTGGTTCTGGAGGTGGACTAGGGGGTTCTGGAGGTGGACAAGGTGGTTCTGGAGGAGGTTTAGGTGGTTCTGGAGGTGGATTAGGTGGTTCTGGAGGTGGATTAGGTGGTTCTGGAGGTGGATTAGGTGGTTCTGGTGGAGGAAGGGGTTCTGGAGGAGGACTACGTGGTTCTGGTGGACGATCAGGCGGTTCTGGAGGTGGATTAGGTGGTTCTGGAGGTGGATTAGGTGGTTCTGGAGGTGGATTAGGTGGTTCTGGAGGTGGATTAGGTGGTTCTGGTGGAGGATTAGGTGGTTCTGGAGGAGGATTAGGGTTCTGGAGGAGGATAGGCGGTTCTGGAGGAGGAATAGGCGGTTCTGGAGGAGGATTAGGGGTTCTGGGAGGAGGATTAGGTGATTCTGGAGGTGGACCAGGTGGTTCTGGTGGAGGAGTAGGCGATTCTGGAGGTGGATTAGGTGGTTCTGGAGGAAGATTAGGTAGTTCTGGAAGTGTCGGAGGATCAGGTGGACGTGGAGGATTAGGTGGTCCTGGAAGTTCAGGCGGAACAGGTGGACAAGGTGCTTCTGAAGGTGGATTAGGTGGTTCTGGAGGAGGATTAGGCGGTTCTGGAGGAGGATTAGGCGGTTCTGGAAGATTAGGCGGTTCCGGTGGAAGATTAGGGGGCGGTTCTGGAGGAGGATTAGGGGGTTCTGGAGGAGGATTAGGCGGTTCTGGAGTTGGACCAGGTGGTTCTGGTGGAGGTATAGGCGGTTCTGGAGTTGGACCAGGTGGTTCTGGTGGAGGAGTAGGCGATTCTGGAGGTGGATTAGGTGGTTCTGGAGGAAGATTAGGTAGTTCTGGAAGTGTCGGAGGATCAGGTGGACGTGGAGGATTAGGTGGTCCTGGAAGTTCAGGCGGAACAGGTGGACAAGGTGCAATGGGTGGTTCTGGAGGTAGAGGATTGGATGGTCCAGGAAGTTTAGGAGGAACAGGTGGACAAGGAGGAATGGATGGTTCTGGAGGTGGAGTAGGTGGTGATTATAGTGCTGCATCTGCATCATCTGGTGGGCTGGGTGGTTCTGGTCCAGGAGGTTATGGTAGAAGTTTAGGTGGACCAGGAGGATTTGGAGGTGACAGAGACTCGGGTGATAGCGCTAGCTCAGCAGCTGCATCAACAGGTGGAGATGGTGGTAGCGGTGGTCCCGAAAAAAGGGGTGGTTACGGCAGAGGTTCTGGTGGAGCGAAGGGATTAAGCGGCTCAGGTGGAGGAATTGGAAGTGGTGCAGCAGCTACCCTAGCAGGAGGTCTTGGTGGATCTTTATCTGCAGGTTCTGGAGAATTCTTAGGAACATCAGGTGGACGAGGAGGTGATTCTTCCCAAACGATTGCATCGTCTACTGTATCTTCTGCCGCATCTCGTCTTTCTTCTCCAGAAGCTAGCTCAAGAATTTCATCAGTTGTTTCCTCTTTTCTATCTAACGGTATAGACAATCCCAGTTCTTTGTCAAGTTCTCTGAGCGGTATTGTGTCAAGGATTAGTTCACTCAATCCTATGCTATCTTCTTGTGACATTCTCCTTCAAGCATTGCTGGAAATTGTTTCGGCGCTCCTTCAGATTCTTGCCTCTTCTAACATAGGTCCGATTGACTACAGTTCTACAGGTCAGTCTACAGGAATTGTAAGTCAGTCTGTATATCAAGCTTTCAGTTAATATTTCTGTTTATGAAAAAGGAATTTTTCAATTATATATCTGTATTGAAATATCTATGTTATCGAAAATCTATATTAAGCATTGCTATCTGTTTGTTATTAATAAAATTGGTTGAAATAAACCATGCATTTTGAAAAAGTTATCATTTTTATTGGTTTTTAATTGAGTTGTTTCATTGAACTTTGCCCATGTGTAAAAGTTTCTACTTTTTGTTATAATTTTTTTGATATTTTTATACATACATAACACTGAGGCAATAAAATGTTATAGGTGAAATATTTCATAAATTTTATATTTATATATTAAAGCATTCATTTAATATTTCATATTTATATTTGATTTTTAATTTGTTCTTATAAAAATACAATGACAAATTATATATTCTGTAATATATTATGTAAGGATATATTTTTACAAATGCAGTCGACAATGGAACATCGCTTAAAAAATCTTCGAGAATTGATAGAAATGGAATTATGCAAACTATTATGAAATAAACTATTCGCACAATTTATTACTTATATCAATCCCATTTCTTAATTGAGTTCTTTTATCTTCTTGTTACACTTTTGTTTAAGCAGTGCTAGAAATTGTTTGCTAATATTTTTAATGAATTCAACATACTATTTTATTAACTAATTTAATGAAAAAAATTTAATTAATTTCAGAATTCTTATTATTAATTAGCTTTCTTATTTACAAGTGTTTCTTTCATTAATTATTATGTTCTTTTTTTTGGTTATCATTTTTCTAAGGATAACTATAAATATTTAAAACATATTATTTTAATTTATAAATCATGAAATAATTTAAATTGTTATTTAAATATTAATAATTATATATATTTTCCCTAAAAAAATAATACTAGTTAAGGAATACAACCACTTACGGCTAGATCACGGATTGATCACTTTAGTATGTAGTGCTATGTAGTCACTTACCATTTAAAAAGATGAGGGTGTAAAACAATATTAATATTAAAAATAATAAAAGCAATTTTTGAAACACATGATCACAATGAATTATAATACAAAAAAGAAAAATATATTACGGTACTATGCAACTAACAAACGAGGAGTATGTTGTGTCTAATCATCAGTGTCTCAATCTCAATCTCAGATGTTTTTATTCCGTATAATAGTTAACTTCTGTATAACAGTTAGCTACTTAGTGGATTTTTAATTTGTTCTTATAATTAAAAATTTACTAAGTAGCTAACAAACAAATAAGAACAAATTAAAAATCCTAGGAGGTGCTATGGTGGATTGATTGACTTTCACGAAATTATTAATCTGAGCTCTAAAATCAACATTATTTACTAAAGCACTTGATTATACCAAAACTCTAGGCCTGGTAAACAAAGTTTGTAGTGGGTAGAGTTTCCTGCTGTTGTTGTGCTGTGTCTCATGCGCAGTGTCCGGTAACGCGCGACGGACATCCCATGAATAATCTACTCGCGAATGGAGAGAAATGGGGAGCTTCTTTTGTTTGCGTTTGTGATGGAGCGTTTGTGATTCCGCGCGTTTGTGATGGAGCACCCGTAGATAAAGTCTGACTTGAGACTGACTTGTCGCTGAAGAAGGAGAGCAGCGCCTTCCTGGAGGACATTTAGGGGGAACTAAAAGTAATTTGCATATCGTATGGAAGAAAACCCTGAAAACTGTCAACAGATAGTCCGACTCAAGAGGCAAGATGTTGAATATCACAAACCCCCTCGAATCTAATCGTTTTTTGAAACAGTGTCTACAACAAAGCCGTCAGCGGACTGAACCTCCGTCTTGATGACCCTCCCGTCCTCCTACGTACATTTCCACCAGAAAAGCTCGGCTGTTGACACGAGACACTTTCACACGCTGCCACAACAGTCAACATGTCTATTCATTTCTGAAAGCAGTGATTACAACGAATGCCACTAGTCAATGCGAACCGGAGCCCACATTCACGCAAGCTGTTTACGCTGCCAATGTACTACAAACAGGATAGGTCAATGAACTGTATCTTCATTTTAATTATAAGTAAAAAAGAAAGATATAAAATGTTTGCAAGTATATTTATAAATAAACACAAATAGGTGAAATATGGTATTCAAATTATAGGTATTGAGATAACAGAGTAGCAAAAAGTCGTTACAACTCTGAAGTGAATAGTCAATTCAGTGGTGGTTCTTTATAATCCTTACCATTATCAAAATAAATCTACATCACCATTTAATTCAAGGTTCATGGTTTTATTATACCAATTATAGCTTCACAATATTCCTGTTTAAATGCTGTGTTTGCACGTTCTAGTTAATTTGTCATATTTTTTCTCCCTTTCAACTGAATGGATCATTGATTTGAATGATATACTAGTATTAAAATAAAATATCCATTTTGTGGGTATTTTAAAAATATTTGTGGTTTATTGTAGCCCCTGGGAAAATAGTTGGATTGAGACACCACTGGCGATCTGGGATAATGAACTACAGATTTATATATGAAGCGCATTTCAGATAAATTCGCAGGTTTGTTACATAAGAAATGAATAAAATTTAATTAATATCCATATAACAAGTATCTTTGTAGTTTTTATATGTAGTCATCATTCATTTGTCTATACACTGAAGTGACAAAAGTCATGGGATACCTCCTAATATCGTGTCGGCCCTCCTTTCGCCCGGCGAAGTGCAGCAACTCAACGTGGCATGGACTCAACAAGTCGTTGGAAGTCTTCTGCAGGAATATTGAGCCATGCTGTCTCGATAGACGTTCATAATTGTGAAAGCGTTGATGGTGCAGGATTTTGGGCACGAACAGACCTCTCGATGATGTCCCATAAATGCTCGATGGGATTCATTTCGGGCGATCTAGGTGGCCAGATAATTCGTTGGAATTGTCCAGAATGTTCTTCAAACCAATCGCGAACAGTTGTGGCCCGGTGACATGGCGCATTGTCATCCATAAAAATCCCATCGTTGTTTGGGTACATGAAGTCCATGAATGGCTGCAAGTGATCTCCAAGTAGCTGAACCTAAGCATTTCCAGTCAATGTTCGGTCCAGTCGCACCAGAGGACCAAGTCCATGCCATGAAAAACAGCCCACACCATTACGGAGCCACCACCAGCTTGAACAGTGCCTTGCTGACAGTTTGGGTCCATGGCTTCGTGGGGTCTGCGCCACACTCGAACCCTACCATCAGCTCTTACCAACTGAAATCGTGACTCATCGGACCAGGCCACGGTTTTCCATTCATCTAGGGACCAACCGATATGCTCACGTGCCCACGAGAGTCGCTGCAAGCGATGTCGTTCTGTCAGTAAAGGCACTCGAGTCGGTCTTCTGCTGGAATAGCCCAAGAAAGCCAAATTTCTCCGCACAGTTCTAACAGACAAGTCTCTTGTACGTCCCACATTGATTTCTGCGGTTATTTGACGCAGTGTTGCTTGTCCGTTAAAATTTACGACTCTTTGCAGACGTCGCCGGTCTCGGTCGTTAAGTGCAGGCGGTCGACCACTGCGCTGTCCATGGTGGGATGTTATGCCTGAAATTTCATACTCTCGGCACACTCTTGACACAGTGGATCTGGGAATGTTGAATTCCCTAACGATTTCCGAAATGGCATGACCCATGCGTCTAGCTCCAACTAACATTCCGCGTTCAAAGTCTGTTAATTCCCGTCGTGCGGTCATCATCACGTCAAAACCTCTTCACATGAATAACTTGAACAGAAATGAAAGCTCTGCGCATTTATACCTGTTCTACGCGATGCTACGGCCATCTGAAAATTTGCATATTGCTATCCCATGACTTTTGTCACTTCAGTGTATTTCTGATTGCAGGTGACAAAACTTTCTTAGACTCCATACATAGAATTCCATCACCATAGAGTTCAATACACATGATTTCAGCTATAAGTAAAACGTTCAAGCAAGTCTCGTTATCATGTGAAGGTTTAGTGTGTAGATGGGCGATCATTTGTTTTGCCCACTTTCGGCTAATTAGACCAGGACCTACAGTTTAATGTTGTTTTGCACTCTTTGGGCTAATTAGACCAGGACCTACAGTTTAATGTTGTTTTGCACTCTTTGGGCTAATTAGACCAGGACCTACAGTTTAATGTTGTTTTGCACTCTTTGGGCTAATTAGACCAGGACCTACAGTTTAATGTTGTTTTGCACACTTTGGGCTAATTAGACCAGGACCTACAGTTTAATGGGAATTCCGAACTACTAGCAAATATCCACCCGCCAGGATTCGAACATGAAACTTATGGCACCAAAGGTCAGTAGCGCTAGCCACTTGGCCAACAGGCCGCTCTGCGTGGCGGAAAACAGGAAAATTATTGAGTGCAAAGTTGGATAAGATTGGGGTGATCATATATATAATGACGGATATATAAAATATAAAAATGGATCGTATAAAGATAGGGGTGGTCAAACAGTTCCCATCAAAAATTTTGAATAGTCGGAACAATACGAGAAACTGTACCGCATTCGTATTTTTCCTTTAATCACACAATTTTCTATGATTTTCTACGGCATTATGTTCTTTTGTTCATCGCCTTTGAATTTCGGCGTTTATTCACTGTCATACGATACTGAACGAATGTACGATTAAGAATGTGACGATTAAACGATGACGATGTGTAACGATTAAGCAAATGACATTTAAGAAATTAGATACTCAGATTTTACGAAAAAAAAAATCAACCCTTTCACTTTTGCTATGTGTTGTATACGTGAAAAAATTCGTTGTTTTGTTACTAAATATTTTTGCAAGTGAATTATTAGATCGATTATTTTATTAGCTAATAATAATAAAAAATCAATGAATAAATAGTTTAAATGGTTTGAGTTATTTGAAGTTAAAATCAAGACTATAACCATCCGGAAGTATGCAAAATCAAGACTATAACCATCCGGAAGTATGCAAAATCAAGACTATAACCATGCTTTCTCCTACCTACTGGTAAGAGTGCCCCATGTGGCCTTCAGGAGAAGTGGTCAGTTGGCCTACAGACTATCACCAGGAAAGGAAGTATCATTCGCTCATCCTGCGCGTATCCGAGTTTCTGGTTTTCGACTTAGAAGTAGAATCCTTCCACGATTCTATAGTTATATATCTTTAAATGTGTTAAATATTGTATGTCTCTAATTGCATGTGCGTGTGTAAATGAAGCTATGAATTTTCTCCAACCTATGCCTCAAGTATGCCAGCCCAACCCCCCGCAGTTACAATCGGGTTGAACAATCCGCACACTATAAGTCTGAATAATAAATAGTTTAAAAAGGATCATGATTATTTGGTTTTAATGTTACCGAAATACTTGCTGCAGCGAATATAAAACGCTAATACAAAAAAAAAATATTTAATCAAAGCATAAAAGTCTCCATTATGAGTTTTGATAAAATCAGAAAAATCCCGTTTGTTTCTATGATTTTATTGGCCTTTTTATTACTTGACTTGCTATCTAAAAAGCAATAATTCGATTTTGATACGAAAATAATCGACATGTAATGTGATTTCACCTGTCGTCAAGTCATGTATTTTTTTTTATGGAAAATCATTTTATTACTTTTTAAAATGCGATGATGGTTAACACATTTAGAAGTAGCTATAAAAGTATTTGATCAATTGATAATACTAAAGATATAAAATTGTTTATAGTGGACAAGATCGATCGTAAAATTGTGTTTAAATACATATTTGAATGAATTATATATCCATATATAAGGTACGTTTTAAGGTATTGTCTTTATACTTTCGTAAGGAATAGATAGGAATAATTATGATAATTATTACTAACACACTTTCTTACCTGACTATAAGGATTTTAATAATACTCATCCAGCATTCAAATTTAATTTTAATTACCGCGCAAAAATATAATCTTGCATTAGATAAAAATAAAAATGTAATTCCGAAAAAATAAATTCATATAAGTATCGTTTTTATTCATTTCAAAAGCAATGCACGTGTAATTAATCTTCATTATTAGATATTATATTATTAATAAAGCATATAAAGTTGAAAAACTATGTATAGTATGCAGGTTGCCAATCAGATTGTAACTGTGTGTGGTTGGGTTGAGACTTGAGACGCAAGTTTGAAAACTCACAGCTTTATTTACACACGCACAAACCACACACATACAATTAAAGGCACATATATACATATAAACAACATATAATTATTGATTCCTGAAAGGATTCCACTTCTAAGCCGAAAATCCGATACTCAGCTACGAGCAGGGATGTGCGAAATGTACTTCCTCTCCGGTGAGAGTCTGTAGGCCAACTAATACATAGCGTTGCGTTAAATATATTTCCTCTCGAGGTGAGAAACTGCAAACTAAATGTTTCTTAACAGAAGTGCGTGGTTGCATTGTATTTCCTCTGGGGTGAGAGTCTCGAGGCCTACTGACCATTTCTATGTAGGGGAATCACGGTTACATATGTGAATTTGTAGCAAAAGTTGTTTCGTTGTTTAATTTGAGTAATTTGTAAATTTTTAGTGTTCCGAAGAGCATTTATTTTTTTTAAAGTTGCCTGTCTCTCCATCTATCTATCATCCATCTAATGTGTTTATTTATTCTAGCAATCTATCTGTCTACCTATCATCTAACGCGTTATTGACAAAAATTCTGCTTCCTAGTTTGCAATAAATCATTTCAGGGTCATATTATGTGTTTTCATGTTTCATCCAAATTTTAAACTTTTTAATAAAAAAATACACCTATTGTATCCGAAAAATTATATTTAGAATAATCTGGCAGTATTGTTTTTCTTTTTGCATTTTTGACTTACCTTTCTTGAAACAGGCATCAATTTGTTGCTTGACTGCATTTATACAAAGAGTAGAAATTTATGTGAAGCCTGAACATACAATATACAATATATATTTTGGAAATTATTTAAAAATACTGTGATTTATTGGCTGCAGCCTAAAATCGTTTAAATTGATGGAAAATGTTCGAAATAGATTAAAAATTAAATAAATAATGATTTTACTGAAATTCATGAAAGTGGCATCGCTTATAAAATCCCAAAATAAAGTAGATGGAATGTTCGAATGTAAGTTTTGTTAGATGAGATTTCAATATGATTAATAAACATAAGTGCTAATAATACACTCAGTTGTGCTTCTTAACTAGCAAATCAACACCCCTCGCTGCAGTCCATGTTGGATTATGGCAATCTTCCTACTGGCAGATTCCGAAACGAAATGAAAATCCTTGTTAAACATTATTTTTATTGTTGCCAAGATTTATTTTTGGTTAAATTTTCACATAAGTGTTTTTGGAAAAATGTTAATTCATGTTCCGAGGATTGACGGGTTTTAAATAATTCATCACTTCTAAAAATGTTAATATTGTATCAGTTATATTAGAGCGGAACCGACGGTTCTGACGGATGTTTGTAGTGGTTCGGAGTCCATCTTAGACTCCGAACCACTACAAACATCCATGGCACCACCGGGACTCGAACCCAAACCTGGGGCACCTAGCGCCAGAACTCTAATCCCTCAACTGTCACTCCTCGTATGTATTAACATGATGTGATTAATAATCACAATTGAAATAATAAATGGTCACTAACGGTCAACATTAACAAGTATCACTTTCGTCATATAATAGTAGTCAGGCAGTAAATTAATATTCATTTCAAAAAAAGGCAAGACAATAATACTTCTAGAATATTCAGTTGTGGTTGTTTCTTATCACACTTGGTCGACAGCAACATCTAGACAAAGTCCATGAACCTGTGAGAAAAACGACGAGTCATGATAAAGGGTAAAAAATGCAACTTCTTTTTGTCCTGGATCTTGTGGCACAAAGTCACGGGGTACTCAAAGGGAAAAGTCTGACTTTACTTCACTCGGTTATACCCCCAGATACTAGGTACCCATTTTAGTCACCTTTTACAACATGCATGGCCTACAGTGGGGCTATTCTAACCCGCACCCACAAGGAGGTTTGGTTTTGTTTGTCACTCTACGGTCATCTTGTGCACACTTTAGGCTAATTAGACCTAGACCTACAGTTTAACATGGATTCCGAACCACTCGCAAGCATCCATGCAGCCACCAGGATTCAAACCTGAAACTTGTGGTACCAAAGGCCAGAGCGCTAGCCAACTGGCCCTCAGGCTGCCGAACCCACACGGAGGGGAATATTCTAAATAATCAGAATCAATACTGATTCAATTATCATAAACGGGGCCCTCCAAACTACGGCCCGCGGGCCAAATCCGGCCCGCCAGTGTCATCAATCCGGCCCGTGACAACGAATAGCTTTTTGTTGCTGTAATAAGTTTTATAAAAAAAACACAGAATGATAATAACTCGGTTTTATTGACTTGCTGGGTAAAGCTTAATGACAAGTATAATACGCAGAAAATTTAACTTAAACATAACAACTAACAAATAATTGAAATAAAATCCCACTAACATTATAAGCTAGTGAACATCCCGCGGTTACCCTGGCTAGTTATTTTGGGGTAACGCATATGTATTTTAAACGGGGTTACGCACTACTTTACTTCACCATAGACACAGTTGCGCTTCCTTTTCATTCCCTAGGTAGACTGAGTCGCGGTTCGTGCCGCTAGCTTTTTATACTCCAATTACTGCGATCTCGTAGAAAGTGAAATACACTAGAACCTTCTCGAACTAATGAGGTTATTCACGAATGTTTAATTGTTACCGCTCTTTCGAAACTACTACTAGTGCCGTCTGTTAGCGATAAAGGGTATTACCTACCTATTTCCGATTTTGACCACTAGATGTCGTCAAGTGGCACGGTCGTATCGATACACACAATAGTAATAGTAGTAATTGAACCAGCGAATTTGGCAAGCGTATGCTCGTTCAGAGCGCGTACTCGGCGACTAGTCTAGAAATTAAAGTTAATGGCAGAAAAATTAAAACGGTTTTGGCCCTTGGTACTTACTGGAGTAAGTAGTATGGCTGGAAAGTTTGGAGACCCCTGCTCATAAACATACTCTCTAGATATGTGCTGTTTATGAAAGTTAATTTATTTATTCTTCCTTCTTTGCATGTAGATATATGAGCCTAACTTCTTATCATCAACGTGTTTATTAATCACTGATAGTAGAGACAAAGAGCGACAAACCAAACAATTATATCATATCATTATCCTTAAACCGTAGCTCCCGATCTAATATGATATAATTGTTTGGTTTGTCGCTCTGTGGTCATCTTTAGGCTAAATAGACCGGGACGACCTACAGTTTAACGTGTCGTGGATTCCGAATCCCTCACAAACATCCATGCCACCGCCAGGATTTTAACCTGAAGCTTGTGGTATCAAAGGCCAGATCACTAGCCAATAGGCCATCAGGCCGCATTATGATCGTAGAGCGTTGTGGGAGTAGTGTTACATACGTCCGTAGCATAACTTCCAGCTTCACGTGCCCCTTGGGTAGTGCTAAACGAGTAGCAGCGTTCGTCGGTACAGCCCACTTAAGGCTGCTCACACAGACATGGTCAATACGACCCAGTTCTCGACGCAATTAAAAAAAAAGTTTGTTTCGTTAAACATGATGCGAACTTACGATAAACTATTTCGATGTTAGAAAAATCAAATCCCTGAATCATAAAATATAAACAGCTGGTTTAGTGTAATCACCAAAAATTCACAAACTGAATTATTTGTGACAAAGCGATGTGAAAATGCGACATGTTTCCCGCGAAATGGGGCTTTTGTTTATTTTATATTTGCAATTCCAGTTCTAAAACGTGGAATCAAAGCCCTTTCTGTTGATTTAGAACATTCTCGAATTGAGGTGTACACACTTTTTGCTTGCATCGCCCTCTAGTTCCTTCGAAGTCTTATCTTCGAAAACATGTTGTGCAGATTAAATAAAAACTGAATATTTTATTCAAATGAAATAAAAAGTAGCAATTTATTCTAGTTTAAATATTCAAATGAGAGATGCTTGAAATACATAACATGAAAAATGTCTCGAAATAATGCTGAATAAGTTGTGAATGTGTGACGCAGTTCTTGACGTATCGAATAGGTTACGCCTTTAAATGAATACGTCTGTGCACTAATTATTATCTCAGAACAATTAATGTATGTAGGGCGAAATTTAATAAAATTTTAATAAAATCAATCTAATGCTGATTGGTTCGGCTTGTCGCTCTACGGTCACTTTTTTTTTTTTTTTTTTTTTTTTTTTTTTTTTTTTTTTGCTCACTTTGGGCTAAATAGACCGGAACTTGCAGTTTAACGTGGATTCCGAACCACTAACAAGCATCCTTCAGAATTCGAACCTGAAACTTACTACTACTACTACTACTACTACTACTACACCACATCACATCACTGTGCCTAGAGCTAAGTTACCCCTTTACAGTTTGGAAATGATATGGGTGAGAAGTCTGATTGGGCTCTGTGACGCTCTACGGTCATATGAGACCGGGACCTACGGCTTAAAGTGGATTCCGAACCACTCATAAATATCCAGGCCACCGACAGGATTGGAACTTGAAACACCAAAGACCAGAGCGCAGCCAATTGGCCATCAGGCCGCATCTAATGCGGAAAAAAAGCTAAGCAGGTAAGAATGTTACGTCAATAGAAAATACTCTTGTTGTTTAATTATTATAAGGAGCATATATCTATTATAGTTGAAAAGAAATGAATATTTTTTTAAGTCTTTGGAACCTAAACTCTTGTTTATTTTATTTTTATTTTATTTTTATTATTATTATTATTATTATTTCATATATATATCCGCCTAACACGACATTTTTTGGAATCTAACGATCGTTTTGTAAGGATCTGTATGTGCATTCCAAGCGCATTTAGTAGCTGTAGATTATTCAAATTGTCTGCAAACTCATAATTACAAACGCAGTTTTTTAGTTTATAAAATATTTTTTTTTCTAAAACAGCATTTGTTTTGTAGTGTAATCAATCATACAGGTATCTATAAATAATCCTTATTTATCTCAATATCAAGAGTTTTGAAACGATTTGAATTATTGTTCTCCTTCAAGGACAAAATAACTAAAAAAATAAAGCAAATCAATTTAATTGAAAGCTAATAATATTCCCGAAAATCTCAGGAAATTACAGAAACATTGTAATTTTTATTGAACTTCATGGGCTTCGCATTTCACTTTTACATGCTACAACCAACCAACTGACGGGTGATAAGGGAAAGACTTATTTCAGTTTAACTGCTTTGCATTTGCGTATCATTTGAGAGAAAAGCCCGAAAACACCTACTGGCAGTCCAAATATCGATGCGAGACATTTTACAAACGTTATCACAAATTCCATCGGTCTCTTCGCTTCTGAGAGCAGTGACTGTAATGAACGCCATCAGCGATTGCGAACTTAGTCCTCAGTCTTGCAAAACAACTTGTTTAATAGCTGCTTTTAATTATAATAATAATTTTACTACCTAAGCCCATATTAGCTAAAAATATTCGTTTTAATTTAAAAATAAATGACTTGCAAATAATGAATATTTTGACTGATCTTCATATAAAAAAAAAGTCTATATCACGCAATAAAAAAAAACAACTTAAAAAGCTACTCTCAGAAAAAAATAGTCTATATATTATTGCATTTTCCCAGCGTCTGTCCTAAATTAGTGTAAATTATGTTTTTAATTTAAATAAAAATTGATTTGTAAGATAGAAGAAAGAATGCTTCGCTATCTTGCAAAAATGAATCAAAATTGCGAAACGTCAAACCTTGCTCTATAATGAGTCTGACTCTGAACTCGATATCATGTTTATCATCATTCACTTATCATCATTACGGATCCCACGCTTTCAGCACATCACAATATTATCATTTTTCAATGGTTTTATGGCATTGGCAATTGGTCCCTAATTGTACCGAATCTTTAACTTAAATTCTTTTAAATTTTTATTTTTTTTATCTTACTTTTATTACTTTTATTCAATTCCTTCTATTAGCTCACATTCTCCCTGTATATATATTGTTCAAATTTTCAATCGTTCATAAAATACTTTTTATTCATCCACTCAAGTTCAAATAGATTTTTTTTGAACTTGTAGTGGATGACACTGGATGTTAATGCAGTTTATTCAAATATTAATTCAGTAATTAAATTTAATTAATTCATTTTAGTTTTTTTTAGATTTTAGTTGGATTTATCTACCAATAGGCGCCAGATAAACTTAAAAAAAATGAATGAAAATTATTTATAAAGGACTTTCTGCAAAAGAGTGAAAAAAAAGTAGGAATTGACTTTAAAAATTTTTTTTTTTTTTTATATTACTTGTTACTTTTTTATCTTAACTTTACAGCCATTTAAAATTGTAACTTATATCTATGAATTAAGATGAGGAGGTTAGGGGGTCTATCCCCATTGGTACTCCGTAATCGGCACGCCAGTTGCTAGTTTATCACCATTCATATAATGTCCTGAAAATAATAATTGTTTTCAATACTTTTTTTTAAAAAAGAATGCATACAGTTTTATTAACTGAAATGAAGAGGCCATTCTTTTATTGTGTTTCTTCCTAATCACATGTCGCCTACGTGTCTCCGTAGGAATAAAAGTGATCTTTATTAAATGTTATTGAATCACTTTTTGTGATCTGTTTTTACCATTTCCTTTTATTGTGTAAACAATAATTACAATGTTCCTTTCTGTTGTCATTCTGTATTTAAGATTGATTTGGCTTAATAAATATATGCATCTGTCCTTCATATATATTATTTTGCCTTTGGCTTAGTCTAAAGCATGATGCAGTCCAGAAATCTGTAAATGTTGTAATCATATCTATCAATTCATTGGTTAGATCCATAGCTATGTCTTTAAATTAGGAGAGCAAAGATATGTTCGAAAATTTAGTAATGCTTCATGACATAGTTTACAAGGCATGATATTTAATACTACATTAAAAATTTTGTACAACAAGAATGCAGTTAAATTATTATAAAGAGAATTTATTTCAGAATATGATTACATTTTACAATCAAAAATAATTTAATGAATTCCTTTTAGCATTTATTAATAAATATACTTTTATTCGATTTATAGTTCCGGTATTTTTAGTTTGGTTCGCTTTGGTTTGTCACTCTACGGTCATTTTGTGCACACTTTAGGTTAATTAGACCGGGACCAGCAGTTTAATGTGGATTCCGAACTACTCACAAACATCCATGCCACCGCCAGGATTCGAACCTGAAGCATGTAGTACCAAAGCCGAGAGAGCTAGCCTATTGGCCAACAGGCCGCACCAGTATTTTTAGAGCAATAAATACGATCAAAACATAATTAATAACATTTCAAAAGTTCCGCAGATATTAGAAAGAATTTTATATCTTATTTATTAGCTTACTAAACAATTAGAAGCAATTTTTAGTTTACTTAAATTAGTTTAGAAAAGTAACCCGATTCACGGCACAATGGCAACGCGCGCCGCTGGTGAACGTTAAAACTCGTGCCTACCGAGGCGAGAAGATTTGAGCGACAAGATTTGACCAATCACTAGCTTTCACCACGTTCGCCTGAAACCGGTTTGAAATGCACCGCTTCGAGTCAACCCACTTTCAACTCGAAGCGGAACTTCATTAGGCGTGATGCTATTTCTAACGTTTCCCTGTGAAGGGGTCGAAAAAATTTTCTCGCCTGCCGCATGTCGCGTTGTCGCCTGTCGCCTCGGTGGGAAGGAGCCTTTAGGGTTGAGGTTCAATCCATTGGCGGCTTTGTTGTACACACTGCTTCAAATAATGAGGGGGCTCGATGGCGTTTGGGATGTTCAGCATTTTGCCTGGTTAGTCGAACTACGTGGTGGGAATTTTGCGAGTTTTATCCCATACGATACTGGGCAGTTCCCTCTAAAAGCCCTTCTTCCAAGAGATCACACGTGTTCTTGGATTTGATCTAGATGTTGCTGTCTAAATAACGAGATAGGAAAAAAAAGTTTATAAAAGAAAATATTAAATAATCTATATATATTTATCTAATTTAGTGTCTGTTTTCTAACATAAGAAAGAGATTTAAAAACCTTATAGCACGAATATCTAAATATTGATTATTCTGTGAAACCGTTTCAGATTAATTAATTGGTTTTTAACCGTTTAAACAGTTTCCAGTTTTTAATCAGACTCATTTTTTTTTAACAAAACAGTTGACAGCTTTCAACCACATATTGCTTTCCTAAATCTAATATTATATAAAGAAATATAAGTCGAAAATACTTTCTGAAATAATAATAATGCATAATACTCTGAAACTGAATAAAATATATAACCTAATTTTTTAAATGAAAAATGCTTTTGCATTTTGAAGGATATTTTTACATTTTACTATATTTTAATAACAGTTGCCATCTAAAATTAGCTAGTTATCAAAAAAAAAAAAAAAAAATTCAACTTCACAGAATTAATGCAATATTTGTTTTGTTTTTATTTTTAATAAATAAAAACTGTTTCTACATGGCATCAAGTTTTCAATATTTTTTATATAACTGATTTTTCTACATAACCTGTATCGTGCATGAAACATAAAAATAAAATAAATTTATTCTGCATATATAAAAATAAAATAATGTGCAAAATTGAAACATAAAAATAAATAATGAAAATAAAAATAAACACAAAAATAAAAAAAACATAAAAAATAAAATATATATATATACAGCTTATATAAAAATAAAATAAATGTGTAAAAAAAAAAATCTAAAAATAAAATAATGAAAATAAAAATAAACACAAAAATAATAAAAAACATAAAAAATTAAATAAATATGTAAAGCTTATATAAGAATAAAATAAAAAAATGAGTAAAAATAAAACATAAAAATAAAATAGTAAAAATGAAAATAAACATAAAAATAAAATAGTAAAAATAAAAATAAACATAAAAATAAAATAATGAGAATAAAAATAAACACAAAAATAATAAAAAACATAAAAAATTAAATAAATATGTAAAGCTTATATAAGAATAAAATAAAAAAATGAGTAAAAATAAAATAGTAAAAATGAAAATAAACATAAAAATAAAATAGTAAAAATAAAAATAAACATAAAAATAAAATAATGAGAATAAAAAAAAAAAAAAAATAAAAAAAACATAAAAAATTAAATAAATATGTAAAGATATAAGAATAAAATAAAAAATAAAAAATGAAACAAAAATAAAATAAAAAAAAATAAACATAAAAAAGTAAAAATAAAAATAAATAAAAATAAAATAATGAGAATAAAATGAACACAAAAATAATAAAAACATAAAAAATTAAATAAATATGTAAAGCTTAAAAAGAATAAAATAAAAAAATAAGTAAAAATAAAACATAAAAAATAAAATAGTAAAAATGAAAATAAACATAAAAATAAAATAGTAAAAATAAAAATAAACATAAAAATAAAATAATGAGAATAAAAATAAACACAAAAAAATAATAAAAACATAAAAAATTAAATAAATATGTAAAGCTTATATAAGAATAAAATGAAAAAAATGAGTAAAAATAAAACATAAAAATAAAATAGTAAAAATGAAAATAAACATAAAAATAAAATAGTAAAAATAAAAATAAACATAAAAATAAAATAATGAGAATAAAAATAAACACAAAAATAATAAAAAACATAAAAAATTAAATAAATATGTAAAGCTTATAGAAGAATAAAATAAAAAAATGAGTAAAAATAAAACATAAAAATAAAATAGTAAAAATGAAAATAAACATAAAAATAAAATAGTAAAAATAAAAATAAACATAAAAATAAAAAAGACATAAAAATAAAATAAATATGTACAGCTTATACAATTTTAAAACAAAAGTTTTATAATCATTACTAATATAATACAGAACCAATTTTAAACAAATTAATAAAAATGATAAAATACTTATTCAATAATATTTTTTATGAGCCTGCAAAAATATTCATTAACAAATAGATTGCATTTCTTTAAATTTCTTTTGCAAAAAAGTATTACTTATTGAAGATTTATTCAAACAAAAAACATTTTTAGTTTTGTTATTTTAGTCATTTTCATTTCTAGCTAGAAATAACAAGAATCGTTTACTGTGGAGGGGAAAAAAAATAAACCGGAAATGGCATTTCGTTTGGACTTTACTCTCAGAAACTGATGAACGAGGCCTTTTTTTTTTTTTTTTTTTTTTTTTCCCCTTCACAGATAATAATTCTTCTTCTTATTTTTTTTTTTTTTTATGTACATACTATTTATAAAAACAAAAGTAGGACACACACACACACAAAGTAAAAAAAAAAAAAAAAAAAACCGTTCATGATTCGCAAATTGTGAATGAACCATTCATAGGAACTCAAAACAAAATGATTGTTAAAAAAAACGTATAAAAAACAATAGGTCTACATGCATCTGGAATGTATAGAATGCTCGTGCGGTCTTAATTTTTAAATTATAATTTATATTTTTTTAAAGATTTTTCTATTTCGATTAAAAATAAAACACAATTATCCTGCTTTAATTTAATAAAAGAACTTATTTAACTTAATTTAATAAAATATATTTCATTCATTTAAATATTAGAAAATATTTAATTCTTTTTTTTTTTTTTCGTATTTAAAAAAAAATTATGAAGACTATGAGATTCAATCTTTTGTTAAGAATGTACTGGACTGGATGCAAGATTATCTATGTAATTTTTTAAGATTATATATAAGAATGTAATATATATATATGTTAATATATTTAAGATTTTATAGCAAAAAACATGTTCCATTTTAAAATAGCACAAAAAAAGTAGATATGATTGCTAAATAATATGTTAAAATGCACGAACTAGTTTGGATCAATACATATATACAAATATTTTTAGGCATGAATATCATAGAAAATAAATAAATAAAAACCATTTGATTAATCACTTTTAAGCAAGTTACTACAAAAATTGAAAAATACTAAAAAATATATATCTATAAAATTAATGTAATATCACGCATCAAATTTTTTGTTACTTTTTTTATAATATTACATTACATTATTTATTTTTTTAAGATATGTAAAGAATGAAATATATATAATAATTTTAAGTTAAGTTAATACATTGAGTTATTTTTATTGTTAATAAGTTATTTTCACTGTTATAATTTCCTATTCGGCTAAGCTACAGTGAATATATACAGTTCGAGGTTCTATATATCCTTAGTCTATAAGCTTATTAATCGTGATTTTTAAGTAATAATACGTTTTTAAAAATAATAAGCATGCATTTTTGTATAAGCCCATTAGCGTATTTTTAATATACATAAAAATATATTAATTTAATTGTTAAATAAATTAGTTTGTGCAAAAAAAAACCTCACTGAAAACTTATTAATAAATAACTTTTTCTCTAACAACATATTACTTTTTACCCATTTATTTACCTGAGTAAAATATAGTAAACTGAGTATGATATAGTAAGTATATATATATATTTTCTGGTATATATTGTAATATGGTATACATCTAGTATTTACCTTTAATACCTTTATTTACTGTTTGATTTTTTATTTATTTTTTTTTTTTTTCGTTTACTTATTTGATGTTTGACCTTTGTTTATTATATTTACATTTTTACAATTTTAAAAATATTATTAAGTAATTTTTACAATTACGATTTCATGCCATTTCTACAAATTATTTTTTGCTTATTTTAATATAAATAATTAATTTAAGTTTAGATAGATATGGAATTAATCTTTTGCACATCTTGTTGATTTATTGCGCACAGATTTGACATGATCGCTTGCAATAATGTGATCAATGATATATACTTTCTTAAATAATTTCCAATTTTTTAATACAATTTAGTGAAATAAAAATATATTATTTACTGAAGACGTTAATAATTTAATATTTTTAGTAAAAATAGTAACGCCAGGTCATATCTAATAGTGATTTTTAAATATAGTCTACTTTAACTTTCATTTATCAGGAACTATGCACATTTAAAGAAATATATTATGCATAAGAAAAGAAAGCAAATATTATATTTCGTTCACTGAGAAATTCAATAATATTAATTTTTAATGTAAAAAAAATCATTTTATTGCATTAAACAAAACATATTTTGCATACATTTATTAATCAATTCCATTCACTTTACAAAGACATTTTACTATCGAAGTAAAAGTTCCCACTGTAAATCAAAAATTGCTATTTCATTTCCATTTTTAGTTGTTCTATACATATTATAATATTTAGTTGTGTATCAATTTCAAATTTTAATTATAGCAAAATTGTAGAAGCTATTTTATTTCAATGGTACATATAGTAATATACTTTAATAATAGATGGCGCCACAATATTTTGTAGCTTGCAGTCTTTGATTTTTTTACTTCTAGATGGCAGCATGCATACGAGAGATTCCTGCAAACTCATTAGTAGTAGCTAACGATAAACCAAACATTGTATTATTTTCTATTTATGGGAAAGCAATTAATTTATAAACATTATTTAAATTTTCAACTAAGTAGTGCTTGAATTTAAATTTGACACCTAAAATTTTTGAACAAAATATCTTACAAAATTAAATCAATAAAAATTTGTTGTGTTCTTTAAAAAACAAAAAATAAATAAATAAAAACAAGTAATATAAAAAAAAAAAAAAAAATTAAAGTCAATTCCTACTTAGGCCAACAAAGAAAACTTTTAATTAATTAAATTTAATTACTGAATTAATATTTGAAAAAACTGTATTAGCATCAAATGTCATCCACTACATGTTCAAAAAAAAAAAAAAAAAAAAAAAAAAATGCATTTGAACTTGAGTGGATGAATAAAAAGTATTTTATGAACGATTGAAAATTTGAATAAGATATATATAGGGAGAGTGTGAACTAATAGTAGGAATATAATAATATTATATATTTATTATATAATTTAATCACAATATGATAAAATTTCTATTATTTCAATTTATAAAAATCAAATCATTGATGTTTATTTGTATTTTATCGGTGAAATTTCTTGCATATAATCCACGAATTAGAGGTTAAAAAACATACAAATTCTTGAAGCAGATAACAGGCTATTTGCAAATATTTTGATAGTAATTTTGGTAAAAGCAAATTATGAAAATTTTAGATGATTTAAATGATTTTAATATTTTTTGAGGTAGATAATACAAATGTCAACATTTTTTAGATAGCCAAATTAATGATGATTAAGAATTTCATCACTCTAGCAAATATGAAGTTTAAGAATTTCCAGAAATTTTTATTTAAGTTATTTCAATTAATGGCCAAATGGCCGAGTGACTAGCGCTCGGTGCCACAGGGTTCGGGTTCGAGTCTCGACAGTGCCACGGATGTTTATAGTGGTTCGAAATCCACGTTAAACCGTAGATGTAATATGACTGTTGGCCGTAGGGTTAACAGCCCTACCCCGTAAAAAGAAAACATCTTTCTTCTCGAAATCTGCCAGTAGGCAGTCGGCCTTGACCCATCCTGGGGCTGTTATATTGATGACGATGATGTTTCATATAGAGTTGAACAGTTTTGAATTTAATGTTTAGTTTGTTTTTTTAGTAAATCTCAAATTAAATTTAATTTCTTTGATCGATGCGTGATGTTTTACGTGCGTTGCCACAATGCCCATCGAGTCTCCTCTTTTCTGTAAGCAGTGCCTACAGTGGACGCCGGCAGTAGATTCATACGCGAGTTCTCCTGAAAGCTAGATGTGCACATTACCACTAGTACCAGCACAGACATTAAATGAACTTTCATGTATTTACGTATAATTTGTAAACAGAGCAGTATGCAATATTTGAGTAAAAGCATCATTTGAAAATTAACAGAGGATGATCTTCAAAGGATTGCTATCTTAGAAAGAAAAAAAAGAAAAAAAAAATTATATTATTATTTAGTTTAATATTGTTACAAAATATTTATATAAATCCTATAAATCATATTGTTTTTGCGCTTACTTTTGCAAATATTACGTTAATCGAATTGATTAATGATTTTAATTGATCAAAAACCACAAGTACTGTTAATTAGTTTTCGATTACCATGCCGGTTGGTGGTTAAAACAAATCTGAATTCAATTTTCAGAATTTCTTAGAAAAGTATAATCTGGGATTCTTTTGGGGTCACGAATCGGCAATCTGTGGAGAATTTTCTAGAAGGCTCTGCAAGACGCCAGCGGGGCGTTACAAGATACTGCTGCTTTCGCCGGCGATGAGCGATTAGCTGCAGTAGCACGCCACACACTGCTTTCAGGACGGGCCTTAGTTTGCATTTGTTTCTTATGTCTATGAGCTTTAAAATCTATTTAATAACTAATCAATAAAATATGTTTATATATATATATATATTGTCCTGAGATATGAACACAACCAAATACAAAAATGTAGCCAAGTATAAACCTCCTTCATTTAAAGATAATAGATAAAAAAAAATTCTGAACTGGGAAAGTATTGTTTTATTTTATAGCAATCAATTTTTTATTCATATAAAATCTACATACGTGAATTTTTACAAAATATTTAAATGCAACCATTAATTAAGTGCTGATTGTATGTATAAAAATCTTATTCCCCTTGGTAGACAACAACATGTAGACCAAGTCCCAGAACCCGTGTGGTCTCATTTAAGAAAGGAAAAGGGGGCAGCTTCTGCTGTGGTTGAGCACACGTAGGTAAAAGTCTGACTTGACACCGTGACCCTGCAGAAGGATGGCAGTGCATTCCGGGAGGACTTCTAAAGGGAACAATTCCGCATGTGCTTATCCCACCAGGTAGTCCGACTCACGAGGCAAGATGTTAAACATCACAAACGTTTTTGGAATTTCTTGAAACAGTGTCTTCAACAAAGTCGCCAGCGGAATGAACCTTCGCCTTAATGCTCACAAGTGGCACGCATTGTCACTGACACCAAGTCGGTCATGTATAAAAATAAAATCTTTCATTAAATCAATTTTAATATGAAAAAAAAAAAAAAAAACATTTTTAAAGTGAATCTGGTGAATGATAGTTGGATGACAGTTGAATTTAACATTGCGGCTCTCATGTTTTAATTATGTATGCCACGAGCTGTTAAGCTTCGTAACTTCAATTAGTTTTTAATAAAATATTCCATTAAATTAAATCATTCATTTTGTAATTAACTACCTACGTTTTTACCGAATTGGACAGTTCACAACGTTCTCTAATAATCATTTTTGTAACCTGAAAATTCTAAAATAAAGCGCAGTGTAAGTCCATTCAACTTGTGCAGAGCAATGACACTGCAGGGAAGGACCCCTACTGGTGAAGAATGCATGACAAAGAGTGACCGCTTCCTGTTTACTAACGGGGGAATGAGGTGTGTACTGTCCCTTTGGGAGGTAAAACGTTATATCTTTCCCTTGATGGCGCTTTACAAATTGAAGAATCGTTAAATTGGCTATCTGTGATAAGCGCCGGATTTAGATGAAAAGAGGCCCTAGGCTATTTCACTTATGAGGCCCTTTCACCTCCCATTTTTAAGTTGGTAAATTACATCACATAATGAAATACATTATTACTGTGATATATATCAATATGCTAAATGGAACAGGTTGGGATGGGTACTAATCTTTATAAAAAATGTGGCACGGATAATAAATAAAAGAAAAAGTCGAGAACACTTATTTGGACATTTATTCTCAGCACCCTATATAGTACTTGTAATAATAACTAATCAGACATAACGCGCTACATTTACAAAGTAACAAAATTCAAATAATAAAAATCTTTGACTACGAAAATAAAATATGCAATAAAAATGATCATATTTTCTATCAAATTAAATCAAATATATTCAATACATTGGAGATTAAAGCAAATTCAATTCAGATAAATTTATTTCATAATAATTCGCATTTAAAGTTTAAGTATGAATTATTATGAATTTTAAGTTTTAAATTAAACCAAAAATGGAACTTTATTCAAACAAAATCCAGGTCACAAAAAACAAAATATCAAATTGTATATCATATTAAATTTTATGTCAATAGTTATTTTATTTAATGTTAATAGTTACTGATTCAATCCAAGTATACATTTAAAACTAAATAGTAGATTAGAAGAATTTCTTTCTAAACTTTTTTACAGTGGCCAATCAGTGAACATATGAACTATACTTTGGTGTAATCTAGTATATAGAAAGGAACAGACCCAATGAACCGAACGCGTTAACTTAACCAATACATTTTTATGTTTATTTATTAGTCATATGTGTAGAATTTCTCCTTATTTTCGATTCAGTCTTTACTGTTTTTAGAATAGTGTCATTCTAATTTTGCTAACAATTTGAATGGAGGCCCCTCTTGATCTTGGGGCCCTAGGCTGAAGCTTAGTTAACCTATAGGAAAATCCGGCCATGTCCATGACATGGAGTCAAGAACAAATTATCCAAATTTAATTTGTTCAAAAGTAGTGATTATTTATTTTATGCAAGGTTTTCAGAATAATTCTTATTCCTGGTGATATCGACGCCCAGACTGTTAATTCTACTTATTAAAATACGACCCTGTTATAAGATGGTTAAAAATAACGCGGGTACTGTTATAATGGGGATATAATATATAGATAATGTATTATACTCCCGCGATTATAATGAAGATTCATTAGTGCGACAACCCTATGGTGGGCCAAGGCCGTCTGCCTAGTAGCAGATTTCGAAACAGGAAATATTTTCCATTTATGGGATAAGGTTGTCTTCCCCACGTCCAACGCTCTACAGTCATATTAGATCGGCACCTGCGATTTAAAGTGGATTCCGAACCACTACAAACATCCATGACACCTTCTGGACTTGAACCCGAAAGCTATAGCACCGAGGTTTGGTTTGATTTGTCGCCCTGTCATTTTTTGAGCACTTTAGGATAATTAGACCGGGACCTACACTTTAACGTGGATTCCGAACAACTCACAAACATCTATGCCACCGTCAGGATTCGAACCTGAAGCACCAATGGCCAGATCGCTAACCAGTTGACCAACAGGTCGCTCCTGTTTCACCCAGAGCCATATTATATATATAATATGGCTCTGGGTCGCCTTTTTAGAAGGTATACAGTCGCCTTTTTAACTGTGTATGCATATATATATTTTTAAATATTTGTCTGAAGTTAAGTTAAATGCATTCAGATGTGTTTTGTTCATGTAATAATGTGTTCTATTAAAGTAGTATTATACGTACTTTACTACTTTACTTCAGGTTTTTTTTTAAATTCAAATTAATTATTACAGTACTATATTTTCAATGAGGTTATAAGGGAAAGAATTTACAATTACCGTAAAATACTTTGCAGTTACCGTAATTTACAGTTGATAGAAGAAAAAAAAAGGAGGAGATTAAAATTCATCTACATAAATGTAAGGGAACATACATGTTCAACACTATAGGTTTATTTTTCTACACTTTATTTTAACCTTTATTATTCCCATTTTTAACCGTAATGCTCAATAATATTTTTGTGTTTCAAAATTAACTCAACAGGCATTGCTCTGGAATTTCTTTTTCTTTTTTCGTTCGTCACATTACCTTTGAAATAACGTCTACACTACAGATATAGCAATTGCCTATGGATGACCGTCTTATAATGGAAATGTATCGTATTAAATTTTAAAATTCATTTTTAATAACTGGTAGATATGCAAATACTTTTTCAACACTTTATAATAATGATTCTTAATGGAGATATAGGGAAATATAATGCCACATTGATATTTCTAAATGAAATACGCGCTTCGATATTTATCAACTTCGCAAAAATATCTATCAGCAAAATTTCATCACTTTTTTTTTCTTCAAAATTTCACCTTTTGCGAAAATATCTATCTATTTGTAAATAAATATTATATACTATATAAAAAAGCTCATGAAAGAAATTTAAAAAAATTCGTGAAAGAAATTTAAAAAAATTCGTGAAAGAAATTTAAAAAAAATTCGTGAAAGAAATTAAAAAAAATTCGTCAAAGAAATTAAAAAAAAATTCGTGAAAGAAATTTAAAAAAATTCGTGAAAGAAATTTTAAAGGAAAGCTCGTGAAAGAAATTTAAAAAAAAAAAATTAAATATCTCAGTGAGGAGCCCAAGATCAAGGACACGCAAGTCCCCGCACCCCAAAACAATATCCATATATTCTATAGGCATTAAATAAAAAAATAAAAATAAGTTAATAAAATCAAATAAAATAAATATATATAAATAAATAAAAATAACAATAATAAAAACAAACCCTTTTTTTTTAAAGAAATAAATGATTTTTAAGTCATAATGTTTGTTTCAATTTTTCATTATGGATATTTTAGATGTGTACTTTTAACTACCTTTTTTACTTTACAAATCAATAATATTATATATATGAGACTGAGATATCTCCAAAGGCAAACCCTAAAGGGGGCAAAGGGGGGCCCCTAGTTGTTTCCTTCTTTTACCCCATTTTAAATGTTTAATTGCCAAAAAAGAGAAATGCTAATGCAAATTGTTATCTTTCTCTCTAACAAACACGCTTTCCTGATCATGAAAGAAAAAAACTCGAAAAATGTAATTTTGAGATTTTTTTTTTTTTAATATCAATAAAATTGCTTCCGAATTGTAATGCTTAACATTAATAAAATCACTTGAGCATTTTAATTTCTAACATTTATGACAATATTTTAACTGTGGAAATTGTATACTTTAAAAACTTCTTCCTTAGATTCCAATGAATAATACATTCTGCTAATCTTTATTTTGTGTTCTTGCCTTCAGAACAATAAATACGAGTAGGCTAGCTCTCTGGTCTTTGGTGCTTCTGGTTCGAATCCTGGAGGTTGCATGGATGTTTGTCAGTGGTTCGGAATCCACGTTAAACTGCAGGTCCTTGTGTGCTTAGCCTAAAGTGTGCAAAAAATGACCGTAGAGCGACAAACCAAACGTAATGTGAATTATATATAAGTATTGAAGAGTATATATAAGTATAAGTATTATATATAAGTAATGTGAATTATATAGAAGTATTGATTATATATAAGTACTGGCCACAAATGAAAAATAAAAAAAATCTATATACAAGCTTTTGAAATTAAAGTCCATTTTATATATTTAAATAATAATATTATTAGTTATATATTAAATAATATTATAATTTATATATTATATATATTATTATAAACTACTATAATTTATTATTGCGTTCCGTGATTTGCTCTGTATTATGAGGTGCTAAAGAGAATTCACATGAAGAATAAAACTCTATGTGCTATCTTTGAAACCATTATGAACCCATTAAAAACCAAACCCTTTTCAACTTGGAGGAAATGAATAAAATTTACTTTTTGCACTACTACTCTGCACTTTTACTAGTTGCAAAAGCTCAAAGTCAATAAAAAAAGAATACTTTTTCATATTCCGTATGTTTTAGTTTGAATAAAAATAATATCATAAAATGTTTGGACAGTTTTAATGAGAATAAATCAAATAAATAATGAGAATGAATCGAAAATAGAAAAAAAAAATATATGCTAAATTATCTAAAACGAATGATTAATAGTTATAAAAATGATCGACGAGACCAAACATATTTTTTTCTCATAACCAGAGAAACTTCATCTGTACCCGGCAGTAAGAGAGATTTGGAAAATTTGCCACAGAAAATAAGAATAATAATAACTTATTTATTATAATATTTATAATGATAATTTATTATTAATTTTATTATAAAAATAAATAAATATGTAACGTATGTTATGTATGCGTATGTTTATGCAACGGCAATCTTAAATGGGCTAAGAATAATTATCTTCATTTTTTATAATAACTTTGCTTGCTTTATTATATTTATAATTTTGCTATATTATATTCATTATTTATTATTATTTACTTGCTGTATTATTTTATATATTTTCTTGATCTAAATTTTAACATATTTTTTTATTGAATTATTAAATTATGATTTATTAATCATCATGATGTCATATAATAACCATTTCAATAATTTTAACTATCTACGTATACGCACGCACGCACGCACGCACACACACACACACACATATATATATATATATATACATGTGTGTGTGTGCAATATATCTGCGTGTATTATAGCAATTTCTTATCTGTTCTTATTTCCTCTAACAAAAGGTACCATATATATAATATAATATATATATATATATATATATGGTACATTTTGTTAAAGAAAATAAGACCAGATAAGAAATTGCTATAATTCCATCATCGCAAAGTCGCTAGCTGCAAAGTCGGACGAATTCAAACAGAGTGACGTAATAGGGGAGAAAGATATTTTTGGGAAATATTTTGATTACAATAAAAAAAAATAATTTTAATTTTTAATTTAAATTTTAAATTGCATAATATTAATGTAAAATTAAATTTAAAAAATCTTCAAATTTTAATCTATTCAATTTTTTTTCTTTCAAAAGTGATTTGCACTGAGAATTTCTGACTAGAATCCCTAACAAATAATCGAATCGCCCGTTTCCGCCTTTGAACCAGATGTTTAAATTTTTACGTAATCGACAGTTGAACTATATTTTGCTTACTATTTAATAACAGTAAGATTAGGTTTATTTGTTATACTAAAATTGAAAGGCATATCTATATAAAGGTTTATAACATAAATAATTAACTGTTGCATACAATATTTCCAATAGTTTATATTTCTATATGAATGATTTTTTAAAATAAATTTGGTGTTTATTCCAAAAACTAATAAAAATATGCATAACCTGTCAAGGATGCCTTTAACTTAAATACATATTTCTACTTTTAATCAAATTTTATGAGTTAATTATTCATGAAAATATTCTTTCTAGAATTGTCAGCATCAAATACGAGGAAACCAAATTCAACGATTGATTTTTTTTTTTTTTTTTTGTTTTTTTTTTTGCGAAATTTTAAAAATTTTCAATCAATTTAAATTATAAGGATTCGAAATTTTATTTCTATTGTTTTATATATTTTTTTTCGAGATATTATAATGTTATAATTTTAATATGGAACATTGTCATGTAATTCCCCTATTTCAATTTGTGTTCTAAAAGCTTGAAATAAACGTATTTAGTTATTTTTCGTCTGTCTAATCTTTGCTATAAGATATTTATAGTAAAAATCATTAAAATGATTCAATTTCCGTGATAATTTTTTTTGTTAGAAATGTTGATGACATAGGATTTATAGAATACAGATTTAAATATGTCAGTATAATTGTTATTTATTTTAAAATTAAGCCGAAAAGTTTCGGCAAAATATTAATTTCTGGAATTTTTTTTTGAGTTCAAGACATACAGGTATTTAATTTAATTATTAAAAGTTATGATGATTGATATCTTACATTTAAAAGGTTAAAATGAACATTTCAGAAATAAAATAGATTTAAATAACTTCTTTTAAATAAAGAACATATTGTAATTATATCCTTTTTTAAAAATATTACTTAAACATTTATATAATTTATAGAATCCAGATTTAAATGTGTCAGTATAATTTTTATTTATTTTAAAATTAAACTGAAAAGTTTCGGCAAAATATTAATTTCTGGAATTTTTTTTATATTCAAGTCACGTCCGTATTTAATTTAATAATTAAATGCTATAATAATTGGTATGTGACATTCAAATGGATAAAATAAACATTTTAAAAACAAAATACATTTAAATAACTTATTGTAATTATATCCTTTTTAAAAAATATTATTTAAACATTTAAATATTATTTATAAAATCCAGATTTAAATGTCAGCATCATTGTAATTTATTTTAAAATTAGGCCGAAAAATGCCAGCAAAATATTAATTTCTGGAAATTTTCGGTATTCAAGTCATTTTAATGATTTTTATGTTATATTTAAATGGATAAAATGAACATTTTAGAAACAAAATCGATTTTAATAACTTCTTTTAAATAAAGAACATATTGTAATTATAACCTTTATTGACAAGATTATTTAAACGTTTAACGAAATATTGAATTGGAGCATCTTATAAAATACTTGGTTCCTTTGTTCTTTTGTATTATAAAGATGGGGCCCTACTATCCCACTTCTGAGCGTTGGGCATCCTGTCTGCATACTTGGTTGTCACCGAAAATAAATTTGGTGCTCTCTCCAAAGGTCAACGGCGAGAAAAAGTAAACCGCCAAGATAAGAAAAAAGAAAGATAAAAGATCTCGTCGCCAAAAGTCTCCCTTTTCCACTCATTCCGGCAACCCTGTGGGCATTCAACAGTTTCCCATCGATAGCAACCACGGGACCTTCGCCGAAGGGGGAAAAACTTTCTCTCTTCTTTCGAATTTCGGGCATCGCAGAACGAACATGGCGACGAGTGCGGTCGCTCTGGAGTGGACTCTGCTTGTTCTAGTGTCCGTTGTCCTGTCGTGCGCGCGATCCCAGTACCAGACGCAGCAACAAAGGGAGCTGATTTTCTCGGAAATCCACAGCTCCAGGGACCAGCCGAGTCGGTGCTACGACGAATTCCGCAGGCCGCTTCGCTGCGTGCCGGAATTCGTGAACGCCGCTTTCAACGTGCGGGTGGAAGCGACCAACACATGCGGCACGCGGGGTCAGACGGAGTACTGCCTGCAAACGGGTGTGACCGAGGCCAAGAAGTCTTGCGAGATCTGCGACGCCGCGGCCCCCCACCTGGCCCACCCCCCGGACTACTTGACGGACTTCAACAACAATGAGAACCAGACATGGTGGCAGAGCGAGACTATGTTCGATGGAATCCAAGATCCAACTCAAGTGAATCTCACATTACATCTTGGTGAGTCATTTTTAGTACTTTGCAACACACTATAATTGTGAGATGATTCTGATATTTCGTTGAAATTATCACCAAGAATAATTTAAAATACATTCTGTCATTTAATATAATTGTGAGATAATTCAGGTATTTCGTTGAAATTATCACCAAAAATAATTTAGATAAATATCTAAATTATTCCAAAATAAAATTAATTAATAAATTTTATTAAATTATCTCCAAGAATAATTTTATATATTCTGTCATTTAATATATAATTGTGAGATAATTCAGATTTTTTTTTTTTTTTAAATTATCACCAAGAATAATTTAAAATGCATTCTGTCATTTTATATATTACTGTGAGATAATTCAGATATTTCTTTGAAATGATCTCCAAGAATATTTTAAAACGCATTTTGTCGTTTAATATATAATTTGCCAAAGGAATGTAATGAACATTGTGTGAATATTACAAACTGTTATTAAACTGTTTTTTTTTTTAAATAATCGTTAACACAGAAAAAGGTCTGTCATTAGAAGTTGGTGAGTCATTCTTGTACTTTTTAACATGGTATAATTGGGAGATAATTCAGGTATTTCGTTGAAATTATCGCCAAGAATAATTTACAATACATTCTGTCATTTAATATATAATTGTGAGATAATTCAGATATTTCGTTGAAGTTATCTCCAAGAATAATTTTATATATTCTGTCATTTAATATATAATTGTGAGATAATTCAGATTTTTTTTTTTTTTAAATTATCACCAAGAATAATTTAAAATGCATTCTGTCATTTTATATATTACTGTGAGATAATTCAGATATTTTTTTGAAATTATCACCAAGAATAATTTAAAATTCATTCTGTCATTTAATATATAATTGTGAGATAATTCAGATATTTCGTTGAAGTTATCTCCAAGAATAATTTTATATATTCTGTCATTTAAAATATAATTGTGAGATAATTCAGATTTTTTTTTTTTTTTTTTTTAAATTATCACCAAGAATAATTTAAAATGCATTCTGTCATTTTATATATTACTGTGAGATAATTCAGGTATTTCGTTGAAATTATCACCAAGAATAATTTAAAATGCATTTTGTCATTTAATATATAATTGTGAGATAATTCAGATATTTCGTTGAAGTTATCTCCAAGAATAATTTTATATATTCTGTCATTTAAAATATAATTGTGAGATAATTCAGATTTTTTTTTTTTTTTAAATTATCACCAAGAATAATTTAAAATGCATTCTGTCATTTTATATATTACTGTGAGATAATTCAGGTATTTCGTTGAAATTATCACCAAGAATAATTTAAAATGCATTTTGTCATTTAATATATAATTGTGAGATAATTCAGATATTTCGTTGAAGTTATCTCCAAGAATAATTTTATATATTCTGTCATTTAAAATATAATTGTGAGATAATTCAGATTTTTTTTTTTTTAAATTATCACCAAGAATAATTTAAAATGCATTCTGTCATTTTATATATTACTGTGAGATAATTCAGGTTTTTTTTTTTTTTAAATTATCACCAAGAATAATTTAAAATGCATTTTGTCATTTAATATTAATTGTGAGATAATTCAGATATTTCGTTGAAGTTTCGAATAATGAAGATAATTATCACCAAGAATAATTTAAAATGCATTCTGTCATTTTATATATTACTGTGAGATAATTCAGGTATTTTCGTTGAAGTTATCTCCAAGAATAATTTAAAATACATTCTATCATTTAATATATATAATTTGCCAAAAAAATATTATGAACATTGTGTGAATATTTCAAACTATTATTAAGTTGTTGTTTTTACCACTTGAAATAACCGTTAACACAGAAATTGGTCGGCAGTCAGAAAATCAGTAGCAAGAATTTTTTCACCCTTTTTCATAAATGTGGTCTTTCTCTCTCCTTTCCTCTCTGTGGGAAGTCTTAAAACTTTTTGCTGAAGAAAGGGGAAAGTGACCTTTTTGTATAAACCAGATGAAAGCTTAGAATTCTTAGCCTTAACTTATTTATTTTGTTAGAATCTTTCTTCGTTACTGTATTATGGTTAATTGTATCGATAAATATAATGACTGATTCGATCAGATCATTAAAATTTGTATTTATTTTGCCAACTCCTTTAAATTTATTTAATTTATGTTCTTTAAATTTATGTGCTATTTATTATTTCTGTTATAAAATAGTAATAATTTTTTTGACTGATCCTGAAAATATTTTTGGCAAGTATTGACTTTGAGACACATTTTATCATTATGTTTCTGCCACATTTTTCAATTTGGTTTGTTAAGTAAATTTTCATAAATGCTGAAAAATAATACTCCAAATTTTATTTATTAATTTATTTAATCATCACGTAAATCTACGTTATAATCCTTGGATCTCTTTGTAACGTACATAATAGAATACATAAAATTGTGAATGCGGTTGTTTACATTATCGTTTTCTTTTTTGCATATTATATTTTCAATACTATATGATATGTAATATAATGTATTTGTAAATCTCATAAATAAGAATATTTATTTTATTTAAAAAATAATTTTTTTCCTTTTTCCATTGAGCAATTCAAAATACGGAAAAAAGGCAATATTAAAAATAAGATATATGTCATTTATAATTAAGTAGAGCAATATAATAATTTCGAAATTATATCAATTGTTATACTGGTAGAAAATTTTAGTATTGTCATATTATATGATTGAGACTAAAAGGAAGATGTATGGCATTTATAATTATGTAGAGCAATATAATAATTTCGAAATTATATCAATTGTTATGCTGGTAGAAAATTCTAGTATTGTCATATTATATGATTGAAACTAAAAGGAAGATGTATGGCATTTATAATTATGTAGAGCAATATAATAATTTCGAAATTATATCAATTGTTATACTGCTGGAAAATTTTAGTATTGTTGACTAATCCTCAGTGTCCTGCAGTGCGGGACGGGCATCCCATGAGTCATCTACTCATGGATGGAGGGAAAGGGGCAGCTTCTGTTGTGATGGAGCACCCGTAGGTAGAAGTCTGACTTTTACTCCGTGACGTTCTTACAGTCATATGAGACCGGGACCTACGGCTTAAAGTGGATTCCGAACCACTACAAACATCCATGGCACCGCCGGGACTCGAACCCGAAACCTGTGGTACCGAACGCCAGAGCGCTAGCCATTCAGGCCCATATCAGATTGCCCAAAAGGAAGATATATGACCTTTATAATTAAGTAGAGCAATATAATAATTTCGAAATTATATCAATACTTAAAAATTAGTACCAATTTAAAATAAAATTGAAACAAAAGACCAGAGACAAATGAGCATTTAAACTGACAGTAAGAAAAATTATAATTTATCGTAATTTCATCCGTCATTTATAAAAAGAAATATTTGGATTTTATTATTATTTATTATTTTCAGTCCTTATTTGAGGCATATTTTCAATCGTCCATGTATTTAATCGGCATGCCAATGGTGTTTTATATATTTGGGTTTTATTTAGGTTATATTATTTATTATTTTCAGTCCTTATTGGAGGCGCATTTTCAATCGTTCGTATTTAATCGGCATAATGGTGTTTTATATATTTGGGTTTTATTTAGGTTATATTATTTATTATTTTCAGTCCTTATTTGAGGCACATTTTCAATCGTCCAATTTAATCGGCATGCCAATGGTGTTTTATATATTTGGGTTTTATTTAGGTTATATTATTTATTATTTTCAGTCCTTATTGAGGCATTTTCAATCGTTCGTGTATTTAATCGGCATGCCAATGGTGTTTTTTATATATTTGGGTTTTAAACATTATTTATTATTTTCAGCCTTATTTGAATTTTCACTTCGATTTAATCGGCATGCCAGTGTTTTATATTTTGAAGGTTAATTATTTATTATTTTCATTTGAGGCGCATTTTCAATCGTTTCGGCATGCCAATGGTGTTTTATATATTTGGGTTTTATTTAGGTTATATTATTTATTATTTTCAGTCCTTATTTGAGGCGCATTTTCAATCGTTCGTGTATTTAATCGGCATGCCAATGGTGTTTTATATATTTGGGTTTTATTTAGGTTATATTATTTATTATTTTCAGTCCTTATTTGAGGCACATTTTCAATCGTCCATGTATTTAATCGGCATGCCAATGGTGTTTTATATATTTGGGTTTTATTTAGGTTATATTATTTATTATTTTCAGTCCTTATTGGAGGCGCATTTTCAATCGTTCGTGTATTTAATCAACATGCCGATAGTGTTGGTTGTTGAGTGGACTATTTTTCCCTTTCCGTTCGTCCTACAAATCTCTATCAAATCAGAACTTGGACGGAAATTGACACTGTTACACAATCATCCAATGTACGCCTTTTCCGTCTTACAAATGGTCTCACATACAAAGAATTCGGTTCGCACTCCTTTTACGGCTTTAATCAAAATGAAGTAATAAAAAAAATGCAGGAATTGTATATATTTTTACCTTAATAATTTCTAAATGTAAAGTGAAAACTAGTAAAATACTGGAATTCTATTTAAAAGAAATAAATTCCGGTTTATAATTTTATTGAAACCTTAGGATTCTAACACTCTTTTATGTACATATATTGTCAATAATTGTACATCTTTATGTACACAATCTTATCTTGACAGTTGCTTAGAAAATTTGTAGAGTTTGGTTTGTCACTCTACGGTTATTTTGCGCAAACTTTGAGGACAAACGAATGAGACCGGGACGAATGAGACTACCGTTTAACGTGGATTCTGAACCACTTACAAACATCCATGCCACCGGCGGATTTGAACCTGAAGCCTGTAGTACCAAAGGCTAGAGCGCTAGCCAATTGGCCATCAGGCCGTTAGAAAGAGTGTAGGAAAGCATATTTGATCGAATATTAAGTTAATTTTTTTAGTTTGTCTTTAATTCATTTTTCTTTATTTAATCACATCTGCATTATAGTTGAATAGTTAAAAAATATTAAAAACGTTCATTGAAATAGTAAAATATCTGTATTAAAAATGAAGAAACACATAAATATTTTGTAATACAACTAATGCAATCGGAAAGGATGAATGTTAATGAAAATGTCTTGGTTTAGGTATTAAAAAATCAAAAATCGGTAAAGAGAAAATTATTAGTAATTTTAGTTAAAATTAAATTATTACTTAAGAATACATCAATACTAGATTTATTTTGTTTAAATATTAAAAATAGTTATAAATTAAATCCTAAAAAATTGAAAGAGAAATGGCAGGGAAAAAAAACCCGATAAATTAAAATATGCTATATGTTAATATGTCAATGCATATGAATCATTGACATATTAACGTTTCTTGAATTTTTAAAAGTATTAAATAAGATAATGGAATATTTTTAAAATTATTAATTTTATATATTCAAAAATTTAATAATTTAATTCATAAATTAAATAATGGAAGATTTTTAAATTATTAATTTTCTTATGTATTCATAAATTTTGAATGAAAATGTTAGTTTTTAAAAAAATTTTAAATAAATTACACCACATTTTTTAAGTACTTGAAGAATACTACAATATCTACTTGTATTTTTAAGTGGGTTTGATACAGATTTCTTGTCATTTAATTATTTAAATATCTATATATCTAAATTTTCACGGCATTATTTAAAACGTTTTTTCCTTTAACTTCTTATAAAAATGCATTAAAAATACCTTTAATTTTAATATCTTTTTACCTTAAATATACCAATAGCCTTAAGCAGAATTTTATAATTGTACAAAATACATTCTGTTGTTCTATGATTTATAATAATTTATATTGAAATAATGTTACATTTTTTTATTTATGTAATATGGGCGGACGAACTATTTTAGCCAAAATAATAGAATGCCAAGTGTAGAAGGAAAATTATAATTATAAATTATATTATTTTATATTTAAATTTAATTATACAAAAAAATTTAATAATAAAACTTCAATTTCAAAAATTCCTTTGTTATACAAAGATACATTGTATCTTGAATTTGAACGTTTTGAAGTTAGCATTTTTCACATATCTGAGTATCGTTTTTTAATTAGTGGAAAGCCCCCCAACCAACAACTTGTTGAGCTTCGGATATCCGAGTATTTAATAGGGTTGCTACACATTCAGATTATCTGAGCTTTTTCTGATAACAGTTTCTATCTAAGAAATGCTTCTTTGGCTTGGCGAATGAAGAATGGCTTGAAGACGAAATACAGCAGAATCCAACTTTGTCATTGGAAACATTTTTTGGTCATTTGTTAAAAATATTTCATTATTTGACCTTGCATTATTAGACGACATCACTATAGTCACAGGGAACCTAACTTTAATATTTAAACTTTAGTTTTATTGCAAAAGTGTGACGATAACTAGCTTAAGAAAACTGTGGGAAAATAACCTCTAAAGATCAGCGGACAAAGAACAATATTGTTATCAGTCAATTAGGCATTAAATGCTGCAGATTTTATCTGAAATATACGAAAGACAGCATTGTTGAAACATTGTTTCTCTCTTATCATTTTCAGTATCAATCGTTATATTATATATTTTTGGAAAAAATTATTCTTTTTTTGGAAAAAAATTATTCTTTCTTTTCGACCGACAGTGAAGTGACACAGTTTTAGACTGGCAGTGACAGCTAAAGTTAAGTTTTTGAGATTGTAAAATAAATGTTATCCGAATTTTAATAAATGATTTCAAAAAAATTTATTTAGTCAAATATTTAGAATATATAAAAAAATCTTAAAACACACAATAACTGAGTTTTCTTTTAAAGAATTAAAACTATTTTTCTTTTAATTAATTAATTTTTTTTACGGAATGTGTTCTTATTTTAATTTTCGTTCTAGTCTCAAAACCAAAAATTTTTTTTCCCTATGGTGGGAGCCTTTTTTATTTCTAAGCATCGTTTCATAAAACCTGCATAGTTCATTATTTGAGGAGTAAATGGGTTTCAAAATTTAAATATGCCAAGTTCCGAAAGTCTTCATATTTAAAAATTCATTATCTTTTCCTGAATTTTCAATTTTCAAATTTTACCATCTCAAAAATAAACAATATACTAGTATATAAAAATTTATCATTTGAAAGCAGTGGTAACTTACATTTTATTAAAAAGACCATATGGCGTATTCTTTCAAATTTTATAATCCAATTTTGCTGGAAAGGTGAAAGGGACAATCTAATTAATTTCATGTACAATTTCCGAAAATTTGGCCTATAGTTAAGAAAATTTCAATGGTATCCTCAATTACACCTGTTATTGATAATGCTAAACAGGACCACTAGTAAACGGTGATTAGTGATGTCACTGCGATTTGGAATTATCAACTGAATTTTTCCTGAGAATAGTATCTGGGGATTTCCACCAGTATCCATCTAAATTCGTGATTATATATATATATATATATCTTTTTGTTTTTCAATGACGCGATTGCCGTATGGTGAGCAAAGCCCTTCTGCCTATTGGCAGATTCCAAAATATGAGATGTTGATTTCTTTTTACGGACCGTGACCTACGGTTTAAAGTGAATTCCGAACCACTACAAACATCCATGGCACCGCCGGTACATGAACCCGAAATCTGTGATACAGAGCACTAGCCACTCTGCCCCTGCCTATATATATATATATACACTGAAGTGACAAAAGTCATGGGATATCTCTTAATATCGTGTCGGCCCTCCTTTCGCCCGGCGAAGTGCAGCAACTCGACGTGGCATAGACTCAACAAGTCGTTGGAAGTCTTCTGCAGGAATATTGAGCCATGCTGTCTCGATAGACGTCCATAATTGTGAAAGCGTTGATGGTGCAGGATTTTGGGCACGAACAGACCTCTCGATGATGTCCCATAAATGCTCGATGGGATTCATGTCGGGCGATCTAGGTAGCCAGATCATTCGTTGGAATTGTCCAGAATGTTCTTCAAACCAATCGCGAACAGTTGTGGCCCGGTGACATGGCGCATTGTCATCCATAAAAAAATCCCATCGTTGTTTGGGTACATGAAGTCCATGAATGGCTGCAAGTGATCTCCAAGTAGCTGAACATAAGCATTTCCAGTCAATGTTCGGTCCAGTCGCACCAGAGGACCAAGTCCATGCCATGAAAAACAGTCCACACCATTACGGAGCCACCACCAGCTTGAACAGTGCCTTGCTGACAGTTTGGGTCCATGGCTTCGTGGGGTCTGCGCCACACTCGAACCCTACCATCAGCTCTTACCAACTGAAATCGTGACTCATCGGACCAGGCCACGGTTTTCCATTCATCTAGGGACCAACCGATATGCTCACGTGCCCACGAGAGTCG
This sequence comes from Caerostris darwini, assembly GCA_021605075.1. NCBI lineage: Eukaryota > Metazoa > Arthropoda > Arachnida > Araneae > Araneidae > Caerostris > Caerostris darwini. The sequence goes on along the minus strand of BPLQ01015719.1, from coordinate 346,262 downwards.
CTGCAAGCGATGTCGTTCTGTCAGTAAAGGCACTCGAGTCGGTCTTCTGCTGGAATAGCCCAAGAAAGCCAAATTTCTCCGCACAGTTCTAACAGACAAGTCCCTTGTACGTCCCACATTGATTTCTGCGGTTATTTGACGCAGTGTTGTTTGTCTGTTAGAATTTACGACTCTTTGCAGACGTCGCCGGTCTCGGTCGTTAAGTGCAGGCGGTCGACCACTGCGCTGTCCATGGTGGGATGTTATGCCTGAAATTTCATACTCTCGGCACACTCTTGACACAGTGGATCTGGGAATGTTGAATTCCCTAACGATTTCCGAAATGGCATGACCCATGCGTCTAGCTCCAACTAACATTCCGCATTCAAAGTCTGTTAATTCCCGTCGTGCGGTCATCATCACGTTAAAACCTCTTCACATGAATAACTTGAACAGAAATGAAAGCTCTGCGCATTTATACCTGTTCTACGCGATGCTACTACCATCTGAAAATTTGCATATTGCTATCCCATGACTTTTGTCACTTTAGTGTATATATATTATTCTTTTCTTCATATAAAAGGCGTACATAATTCTCTCCTTTATATATATCATATATATTTTTATGTATTGCAATACATTGATTTATCGTTACTTATGCCGAATATAAACATGGGAACATCTCGATTTAATAAATAATTATTTTTAAATGAAAATTTGCAACATACGTGGATTAATACGCGTTTACTTTTCATACATCAGAAAAATATATATTAATATCTGAAATTAAAGACTTTTATCATTGAAAATTACTCTCAAAATAATTTTAAATGATTAACAGATAAAATTATATAATTACTTCGTATCAGTTAATTTCCTATTTATTAATAAATTATTCCACAGCCTTGCATTTCCTTTTTTGTTTTCTGTTCACAAATAATGTATGAAGAATACAATATAGACATATTTCGAATTTCTAGAAACGGCTTTTAGAAAACTTTCTCTTAATATGATTTGTATCAAGCTATATTGAAGTATTCTAGAAGTATACTAAATAAATTCTTTTGCAATATTTGATATTTTGAAAGGCAGCAATTTGGCGGCTTTATTTCTAGTTAGATAAGATAATTGTCCAAGGTATCCATCTATCAAGCATCTATTGAAAGAATGGATCTATCAAGCACGTACTTTACTTAAGTGAAATGATAGTCCTCAGGGTTCTGATTTAGGCTATGTAACCTTATTTGCTCTTCCAAAATAGTGTCATTCATATATATCTACTGATATGATCTGTATGGCTTTCGTAGTATTTTAACTGTACTTCTTTTAGTTTCTAAAAGCAATTTTAGTTTATATACGTACGTATATAAACTAAAAAAAATATGTTTTACATGTTTTAAATTATGCGTTTATGTAATAAAAATTCGATTTTGATATTTCTGATTTGGACGCATTTAATAGAATTGAATTTCATAAACAAAATATTAAGCTGCTATATATCTGCAGACATTTTGTATGGCCTTCATGGTATTTTAACTGTATTGTTTGTAGAGTTTTTTTTTTTTTTTAAAAGATTTTATTTTTAGATTTTAAAGAACAATTTTAGTTTATATACGTTACGTATATAAACTAAAAAATAAATATATTTCTTGCGTTTATGTAATAAGAATTCTCTGTTGGTTATTTCTGATTTGGATGCATTTAATAGAATTGAATTTCATAAACAAAATATTAAACTGCTATATAACTGCAAATATTTTGTATTGCCTTCATCGTATTTTAATTGTATTATTTGCAGAGTATTTATTAAAAATAGAAATAGATTTTAATTTAAAGCAGCAAAGAAGGCAATTTTAGTTTATATGCGCTACGAATATAAACTAAAAAATATGTTTTACTAAATTATGCGTTTATATAATAAAATTTCGATTTATAATATTTCTAATTTGCACCTTCTGATTTGGATGCCTTTAATAGAATTGAATTTCATAAACCAACTGGGACCTACGGTTTAAAGTGGATTCCGAACCATTACAAACATCCATGGCAACGCCCGAGCATCCATGGCAACCCGAAACCTGTGGCACCGAGCGCTAGTCAGTCGCCCCATAATATACACTGAAGTGACAAAAGTCATGGGATATCTCTTAATATCGTGTCGGCCCTCCTTTCGCCCGGCGAAGTGCAGCAACTCGACGTGGCATAGACTCAACAAGTCGTTGGAAGTCTTCTGCAGGAATATTGAGCCATGCTGTCTCGATAGACGTCCATAATTGTGAAAGCGTTGATGGTGCAGGATTTTGGGCACGAACAGACCTCTCGATGATGTCCCATAAATGCTCGATGGGATTCATGTCGGGCGATCTAGGTGGCCAGATCATTCGTTGGAATTGTCCAGAATGTTCTTCAAACCAATCGCGAACAGTTGTGGCCCGGTGACATGGCGCATTGTCATCCATAAAAATCCCATCGTTGTTTGGGTACATGAAGTCCATGAATGGCTGCAAGTGATCTCCAAGTAGCTGAACATAAGCATTTCCAGTCAATGTTCGGTCCAGTCGCACCAGAGGACCAAGTCCATGCCATGAAAAACAGCCCACACCATTACGGAGCCACCACCAGCTTGAACAGTGCCTTGCTGACAGTTTGGGTCCATGCTTCGTGGGGTCTGCGCCACACTCGAACCCTACCATCAGCTCTTACCAACTGAAATCGTGACTCATCGGACCAGGCCACGGTTTTCCATTCATCTAGGGACCAACCGATATGCTCACGTGCCCACGAGTCGCTGCAAGCGATGTCGTTCTGTCAGTAAAGGCACTCGAGTCGGTCTTCTGCTGGAATAGCCCTAGAAAGCCAAATTTCTCGCACAGTTCTAACAGACAAGTCCCTTGTACGCCCCACATTGATTTCTGCGGTTATTTGACGCAGTGTTGCTTGTCTGTTAGAATTTACGACTCTTTGCAGACGTCGCCGGTCTCGGTCGTTAAGTGCAGGCGGTCGACCACTGCGCTGTCCATGGTGGGATGTTATGCCTGAAATTTCATACGGCACACTCTTGACACAGTGGATCTGGGAATGTTGAATTCCCTAACGATTTCCGAAATGGCATGACCTTGCGTCTAGCTCCAACTAACATTCCGCGTTCAAAGTCTGTTAATTCGTCGTGCGGTCATCATCACGTCAAAAAACCTCTTCACATGAATAACTTGAACAAAAATGAAAGCACTGCGCATTTATACCTGTTCTACGCGATGCTACTGCCATCTGAAAATTTGCATATTGCTATCCCATGACTTTTGTCACTTCAGTGTATAATATAAGGACACGATTTCCCTTCGTTGTAGAATTACTCACATTGAATAAGCCATTATAATTTATTGCTAAGTAAATAAACAATAAATTATAAATAATTTATTAACCGAGATAATTTATTGATCTTGTGGATGGCTACGTAGACTTGATTCGAAACATTACAAGAGGTGCCAAATCAAAAGCCTCTGGAGATGTGCTCTATGTATCCGTTAGCCGGAAAATCCTTCCTTTGGATTCGCGTATGTGGGGGAATCCTTCAGATGCCATTCTTGATGGGGTTAATTCTAAATTGTGGTGGGAATTTCGTGTGTAGTGTATCAGGTTTCTTATGATGGACCTTGAGTTACGTTGAATATATATATATATATATCTGCTTTTGTAGTGGCAAATGACATTCCCAGTTTAAAAAAAAAACTCGTACGTGAATAAAGCAATATGTCATACGGTAGTATGTAATAATTTTTTTGCATTTTCCACTTATTATTACTATAAATTACGATCTTTTATGTGTTTTTGATTTCGTTTGTCGCTCTACAGTAATTTTTTGCACACTTTAGGCTAATTAGATCGAGACCTACAGTTTAACGTGGATTCTGAACAACTAACAAACATCCATGCCACCACCAGAATTCTAGCCTGAGGCCTGTGGCACCAAAGGCCAGAGCGCTAGCCAATTGGCCATCAGATAGCATTTATGTGTTTAAATAAAAATTTAATAACAATTTAAAAAATAAATACTATATTATAATTTGGAGTACTATTCAACCCAAAGAATGGTTATTTGTAGAATGCTACATGATTTTGCATAAGATCATTTGAGCAAATGATGTTAAAAATTTAGCAGATCTGAAATCTGGATATCTTTCAGAGATTTCTACTGGCCTAATGGCTAATTGGTTAGCTCTCTGTCCTCTTATTGGTACCACAGGCCTCAGGCTAGAATCCTGACAGTGACGGGGATGTTTGCTAGTGGTTCGGAATACACATTAAACTGTAGGTCCCGGTCTAATTAACCTAAAGTGTGCAAAAAAAAAAAAAAAAAAAAATTACCGTAGAGCGATAAACCGAACCAATCCAGGGATTCTTCCCATTCACATATGGAAGAAAAAAAAAGATGGGAAGAACAGTTAATTAAAATAGGTAACGTTATTATTGTACAATTTGTTATTACACATGCGGGGAAAAAAAATGTTACTGTTATGTTTTCTGATTGGGAAAACAATTTTATATTATCTTTGTCGACATGCTTAGATTGGTCTTCAAGAAGGTGCATGTTTATGATCAATTTTGTGCTGATACAAAATGAAAATTACAATTAAAGAGCTTATTAATTGAAAACCTCAATTAGAAATTAACTGAAACTTTGCGATCAGTGTATACATCTAACAAGTGATCTCGCTTATTACATTAAGTACAATAAGTGTAGAAAGTATTCATACACTGCCGATTTATAATGATTATTTATTAGAGGGTACCTTTCATGGTAATAATTATTAGAAGTTTCAAAAACTATTAATTATTACTAATAAAAACTATATGCTACTATACAAAAACTATCAAAATTTTAAAATAACAATCAATATATATATAAATTTTTATTTTAAAATTTTAAAAAAAAAAAAAAAAAAAAAACCTTAAGACGAATGACATTTTGACACTTTTTATTCGTACACACCAAAAAATGCTAGTTTATGGTCGTAATTTACGATTGTTTTAGGCCCTTTCTGTGAGATTTGTTGAAATTAAAATTCAACATGAAATTTGTATTTTTGAAGTGTAATAACTGTTAGAAATGGGCAGGAAGCGTTTGGAGACTTCTATTTCCGAAGGGAAACGAATTTTGCAACTTCGTAAAGAAGATAAAGCATGAAATAAAATTTAGTTCTGATTGGTAAACCTCGTGCTATAATAATATAGCTAGTAATTAAGAGATTTGGCACTTTTATCAGTGTTACTTAACCAAACACGCAGGATCAACCATTGCTCCTCAGTTCATATATCGTCCAGATGGTCAATTGGCTAGCGCTCTGGCCTTTGGTGCTTCAGGCTCGAATCCTGGCGGTGGCATGGATGTTTGTTGGAATCCACGTTAAACTGTAGGTCCCGGTCTAATTAGCCCAAAGTGTGCACAAAATTACCGTAGAGCGACAAACCAAAGCAAACCTCAATTCGTATTAGCTAGTTCTCTGGCCTTTGGTATCACAGATTTCAGGTTCCAATCCTGGCGGAGGCATGGATGTTAGTGAGTGGTTCGGAATCCACGTTAAACTGTTGGTCCCGTTCTAATTAGGTCAAAATGACCGTAGAGCAACAAACCAAACCAAACCTCAGTTCGTATTGGCTCTGGCTTTTGGTATCACAGATTTCACGTTCGATTCCTGGCGTTGGCATAGATGTTGTTGGGCTCATGGATAGATATTTGTGGTGGTGGTTGGTGGCATAGATGTTTATGGTTCGGAATCGTAGGTCCCGGTGTAATTAGACCAAAGTGTGCAAAAAATGATCGTAGAACGACAAACCAAACCTCAGTTCCTATAACTTTCAGTTCATTGTCCGTCAATAGAAAAAAAAATCCGAAGGTCACTACTTCTAAAATTGTAATTTAGCTTCAAAACACTTGAATACACATATCAATAAGTACAGTACGAAATGCACGCAGAGAAGATAGTTTCGCATTAACTGGAAGAATATATTTCGTGTTTGAGATGAATCAGGAACTACACTTAATATTTGGAAAAAAAAAAAAAAAAAAAAAAAAAAAAAAAAAAATTGGTTGAATATTCTTGGATGGGATGAATCCAGAAGGTTGTGTTGAAAACCGCAGAAGTTCAATCAAAGAAATCTTCTTCCAACAGTGGATATTCTGTACATGTTTGAATTTGTATGAGTGTCCCTGGTGCAGGACATTGGGTCATTATTCATGGGATCATATGAAAATTGATATATTAAAGAATAATTTACAATCTACTGCTGCAAAAATGGGACTCAATCGTGATTCCTTTTTTATACCAGATAACGATCTAAAACATACAATATTTGGGTGTTGTATAACAAGACAAAATTTCTTCAGTTTCCCCGACAGTCCCGAATTGACTGTCGCATATCCCGAGAGTCAAGTGGACTGTCATTTGTGGGATCCCTTTAACGCTCTAAAAATTACTCATAAAGCAGAATTTATTTCTGTTTTGAATTAAATTATTTAAAAAAAAAGTCGAATCAATGCCACGAAGGCTTTAAGCTATTATAAAAGTCCAAAGATATCCGACTACGTATTAACTGTTAATTATGCATTACAAACTTTGTAAATTATCTTGACTGTAGGAATATTTTTTTCAACAACTGAAATAAAATGTACTTTTCGTTTATATATATATATATATATATATATAAAACGAAATTTACATTTTATTTTAGTTAAAACAAATGAAACGTTCTCATATGTATTACAAGAAAATTTGCTATGTATCTAACAGTGTAAAAAATCTTATTTATTTATTATTATTATTATTATAAAATTATTACTTTCTGTGTATTTATATATATATATATATATATAAATACAACGTTAAAACAAAAATTTTAACTGAATCGCATAAATCAAAAATGTTTCGAATTTTGAGAAAATATCACTTAATTACTTGTCAGTAATTTTTCTTATCACATAATTACTAAAATTGTTTTAAATATATTGCTTCCTGTTTTTTCATGTAATTTTTTTGTGCGAAAGTAGATTTACAGTGGGATTCTAATAACAAGCTAAATAAGCTAAATTGTTTCTAAAAATTAGATGTTGATAACCTGGAAGAGGAAGATCTTAAGAGCTATATTTGTACCTATCAGAGAGAGTGATGTTTGGAGGACGCACTATCGTGAAATTGCAAAAATATTTGGAGAAAAGGGTATCATAAATTATAGAAAGTCAAAGAAAATTCAATGGCTAGGACACATAGAGAGAATGTGGCCTGATGGACAATTGGCTAGTGCTGTGGCCGTTAGTTCCACAGACTTCAGGTTCGAACGCTAGTGATGGCATATATGTTTGTTGGTGGTTCGGAATCCACGTTAAACTGTAGGCCCCGGTCTAATTAGCCTGAAATGTGCACAAAATGACCGTAGAGCGAAAAGCCAAACCATAGAGAGAATGGACGATAGTAGAGACATAAAGAAGATTTTCTAGGGGAAGTGCCAGGTCCAAGAAAAGAGGGAAGGCCAAAAAAGGGATGGATTGGTGAACTGGAAAAGGATCTGAAGAACATAAAGATCACAAATTGGAAAACCAAAGTTTTGCAGTCATATTGTTAGTGAGGTCGTGGTCCAACATGGACTGTAGTGTCGGCGAGTTAGTTAGCTTCTAAAAATTGAAGAAATTATAAATTATAGTGATAAGATTAGATTTCATCATTATATTTATCTTTCTTTTACTGTTTCATTGCAACAAACTATATCTAAATTAAGTGTAACAAAAATGAATTTTCATACAAATCAAAATAAAATTTAAAGAATTTGACTAATTTTATTTTTGCAAACCTGACAAATAAAAGTTTTTACTTGTTGAATTGCTATCACCACTATACTCTTTTCGAGTGAATTCAAGTATTTTTCAGAACATCTTTCTTGCTCTTATGGGAGAAAAGAATGTTTATCTCTGCTATTACTCGGTGGTCCCATTAGAGATTTTCGACAGAAACATTAAGATAGCATTAAATCCAGTTTTTAATTTGCGTTGGAAAGATTTATGGAATAGTGCTCTTGTGAGTTTTTTATTTTTAGTTTGGATATAAATATTTCCTGCTTATTTTAACAATAATTTATTTGTGAATCAATTAAATCTTTATTTCATTTGCATTAAAAAGTAAAACATAATAGTTTATTATTGATATATAAATAATGACAATAGAGTAGAATATATAGTGATTTTCTAGAATTGACACTATGTTTGATTGAAAAGGATATTTTTTTTAAATTTATATTTTGATTTGAATGTGCTTTGAATGTATTATGACATTAGAAGTATACTTTAAATTTTTATAATACATTCCGAAGTTCTTTGATTTAGAACTGTTTATAATATAACTGGCAATAATACTTAAAGAGTATATTTTATTTACTCATTTGACCTATTAGCAGGGTAGATTAATAACTAATTCCGTGGCACTACAGTCCATGTTGAACCATGACCGTCTGTTTACTGGTAGATTCCGGAACCGGAGACGCTTTCTTTTTACTCGGTAGGGTTGTCAGCCCTACGCCTTACAGTTTATAGAGACCTATGGTTTAAAGTGGATGCCGAACCACAACAAACTTACTGACTCGAACCCGAAACCTGTGGCACCGAACGCAAGTCACTCGTTCGACAGGCTCCATATTAATAGATATCTGCCGAATAAAGTTATAAGAAGAAATATGCAGATATTTGAATTCTAAATATTGATAAATATTTTATTACATAAAATTGGACTTAATATTATAGAAAAATAAATAATTCCAAACTTTCATATTAATGGAGAAGGATATTCAGCAAACAGATCTAACCATCGTCCTAGAAATTAGAAATTTCTTAGTGAAATTTTAGTTTACATTGCGTCAGAAATTTTAGATACTTAAAAAGGCATTCTCGCGCTTTTTTTTTTTTTTTTTTTATGTAGAGCAAAGACAATGAAGTAGTTTGTGAATATTTGATATTCATTTTCTTTGTCTTCTTTTTGCATAATTCTAACTTCTATTTGCTGTAAAAATCATGGTAATTTTATTGATGTGATTAAAGAACCCAATATTTTTATATTTCTATCCCATGGTGGGCCAAAGCCGTCTGCCAACTAGCAGATTTCAAGGCAGGAGATGTTTTCTTTTTCCTAACCACTATAAACATCCATGGCCCTGAGTGCCAGAGCGTCGACCATCAAGCCCCAATATTTCTATTACTAATCACTGAAATTTATCACATAATGAGATGCTTTTTGTTTTGTGCATTTAACTGATATTTCGATTTTTTTTTTTTTTTTTTAAAAGAAAATTCTGCCATCTTTTGTTTGTATGATTCTTTTTAATAGTGACTTTTCTTTTTTCCGTAATATACAAACATAAAATTTACATATTCCCTATAAAATTATTGGATACTTTTAAACTTTTCAAGTAGAATTTTCTAATTATAAATCCTAGAGCAGTATTTTAGATGCGATTTTTTTTTTTTTCTTCCATTCAAAACTTGCAATAATGTATATAATTAATAAATTATTTAAAAGGTCCCGTGAAATATTATGTTGAGAAGATCATTTAAATTCATTCATTCATTTAAATTTAAATTCATTTAGGGTTTGAGAATTTAAACATTGTTATATCAAACTGAACAATATTTTTAAATCTTATTTGCATCTGAAATACGTAAAGTAGTTGTTTTATTTTATCATCAATACAAAACAAATATATGATGGGTTATTTTTTTTTTTATTTTCTTATCCCACTTGATAAACAGCAACATCTATACCAAGTCCAAGGAACCCTGGATCTTATGGAAGGAGGGAAAGAGGTAGGCAGCTTCTATTGTGATGGCGCATCTGTAGGTAGAAGTCTGACTTGGCTCCGTGTGACTGAAAAAGGAGGGCGACTTTTAGGGGGGACTCCCCGCATTTGCGTATCGTATAGGTGAACACATGGAAAACTCCCACCAGGTAGTCAGACTCACGAGGAAAAATGCAAAACATCACAAACGCCCTCAGATCTCGGATTTTTGTAATTGTGTCTACAACAATGTCGTCCGCACTAATACTCACCAGCTGCGCACGTTGCAACTGAGCCACGAAGAAAATACAAATATGTTATTTTAATGTATTTTAAATGCGTGTGTCGCAATAATCGTTATACATAATTTCGTATTTATTATAATCAATTTTAGTTTGATTAATTCTTGCTATATCATGTAAGGTAAGTATAGAAATTGTTATGTTGCGAGATTGTAGATAATACTTCTAAATTAATTTTATTCTAAATTGTTTCAAAAGACTGATCTTTTAATGAAGATTTGAATTTTTTTTTTCAGGCAAGAGTTTTGATATCACCTACGTCCGTCTAAAGTTTTATACGAGTCGACCCGAAAGTTTCGCTATCTTCAAGAGAACAAGACCAGGAGTTGAGTGGATACCATATCAATATTACAGTGCCACATGCAGGAGTACCTATGGATTAAACGATACTTCATTTGTAACGTACAGTGACGAAACAAAGGCTCTCTGCACTTCAGAATTCAGCGATATATCGCCGCTCACCGGAGGAAACGTCGCTTTCAGTACCTTAGAGGGACGGCCTTCAGCGTACAACTTCGAGAATAGTCCTGTTCTGCAAGTGAGTATACAAATTCATTATGACATTTTTTAAACGGATTGAAATCTACGTTAATTTAAGCTGGACTTTATGGGCCAACATATGCTATGTTACAATATGGTTAATTATGGTATAATATGGAAACCTGATTACGACATAACAAATTTTTAATGAAGAATATACAATGATATAATTAATGGCTGGGGTCTGATGGCCGAGTGATTAGCGCTTTGACGCTCGGTGCCACAGGTTTCGGATTCGAGTCCCGGTCATTATCGTAAAGTGTTGAACAAGTATTTGCTCATCTACCAGTTATTAAAAATGAATTTAAACATTTAATACGATACGTTTCCGTTATAACACACTCATCCATAGACAACTATTATACCTGTAGTGTAGATGTTATTTCGAAGATAATGTGACGAACGAAAAAAAAATTTCCAGAACATTGCCTATTGAGTTAATTTTGTAACACAATGAAAATATTATGGAGGGTTACAGTTAAAAATGGTAATATTAAAGGTTAAAATAAAGCGTAGAAAAAAAAATATAGTGTTGAGTATGCATTTTCACTTACATTTTTTGTAGTTGAATTTTAATTTCCTACTTTTTTTTCTTTCAGAACTGTAAATTTCAGTAATAGTAAATTTTTTCCCTTATACCCTGATACTATAATAACTAATATTAATAAATAATAAAAAAAAAAATTTAATGTAATATGGGGCTGATGGCCGAGTGACTGGTGCTCGGTGCCGCAGGCTTCGAGTTCGAGTCCCGGCGGTACAATGGATGTTTGTATTGGTTCGGAATCCACTTTAAACCATAGGACCCGGTCTATTATGATTATAAAGCGTTGGGCGTAGGACTGAAAACCCTACCCTGTAACAGGGAAACCACCTCCTGCTTTGAAATCTGGCAGAAGGCCTTGACCCACCATGGGCTGTAGTGTCAGGGAGTTAGTTTAGTTATAATTAATGACTATTATATATCGATTCAAATTTGCGTAACAAAACAATCACACAGCATTTTTAATGAATTAACATTTTATTGTGTTGTTTAACCGCCAACTTTATTGTTGATCAGAAAAAGCCGATTTAATTTGTGTAGGTAATAAATGAAAGTAGTAGTTTTTAAATCTATCAGCTTTCTTTTTAAAATACATTATAGAAATTTGTAAGATGACGTTTTTATAATTTGATATTAATAATAAAGTGACATGCAAATTATTAGTTTGTATAAATCGTTTGACCCTAAATAAGTTAAGCCTTATAGTCTTATTATATGCTCAAATATTACATGGACGTAAGGCTGACAACCCTACCCCGAAAAAAAAAAAAAAACATCTCCTGTCTCGATATCTACCAGTGAACAGACGGCCTTGGCCCGCAATGGGACTGTTGTGCCAATGAAGAAAAAATATCGCATGGAATTTTGATTGTGTTTTAAAATGATGAAATGAATAATTTTTTCCTCTGTTTTCACTGCAATTGTTATAACTCGGAGTTATAATTTGAAGGTAAAGTTAATCTCCCTTTAATTAATAATCCATTAATAAATACATTTTATTTAGAGTTCAGAATTGTTGGTGTTCATTTGCTTTAAAATAATTTAAATGAACAGAGTATTCAACTATTTTGGTATAAATTAAACGGAGGGAGTACCAAATTACTATAAAATAAATAAATAGATTTTGAAAGCAATTTCGCTTTGCGGATGAATTATCAAAACCATCTTTGGAAATTTTCTTCTTTTTTACCCTCTTCCTCCATCCTAAAATCTTATATTTTTCCTTTAAAAAAGCCGCTCTCTTGAGCAAAAAATGCAGCAAAAGTATAAAAAAATATATATCAGAAACTTCTTAGCAAAAGGAAGATAATTGTGCTCTTGTGTTATGCAACGCCAGGCCATACGTCAAAGGTTGATAGATAAGGTCGTGACATCCCGGTTCCTTACGAGCGCCGGGGTGGTGGATTCAAAAAGTGAGTCACTAGGAAGAAATTTTTTTTTTTTTTATTAAGGCGAGATCTGAGGCAGATTATCTCGACGATAAAAATGGTGAATGATTTGCGTCGCCTTATCTACAGTTGTAAGAACTAACTACTACAATGTGGAAATTTTTATACGGCGGAAGATAAATTACTTGCTGCAGACGTTATTTTTTAATCTTTGAATAAATATCATATTATAGAATATATTCTATTTATTCTCGTTGAAACTGTTTTCTCTTTTTTTTTTTTAATTGAAATTTATGACATTGAATTTTGGTTTAGAAATTTTTAATATCTTGCTATATTATAGAAATTTTTAATACAATGCCTTTAAAATTAGGACACACGGACTGATGCAAATCATTGGCTGAATGTACGCACTGTAAAATGGAACATCTTTTTGACAATATATATTACTAAATAAGGATCTTTCATCCAAGCTAGCACGTTATTCGACTACTGCAGTGGTTCTCAAATTTTTTGAAGCCGATTTGTATATAGTGCACCTGCAATTATTTGAAAAGCTATAAATAATTGTACGTTCACTATATACAGATTTCTGACAATTAAGCATCCGATACTAAGGCCTCACAGTTTTATATACAGATTGTCAACACTACAGACTACTACTTACAGACAGCAGAGTCTCAGATGCTGCAATGGAAATTTTTTTTAACATTGAAAATCACATATACGCTCCTAGTATCCGGAAACCATCTTTGTCTCATTATGGCTGTTGGGCGACTTTTCATGTGAAGGAAAAAAAAAAAAAAAACAAGGAAGATTAGCTGTTTGTAATAACAGCTATCTTTGAAAGGAAAAACTAACAAGGAAAACAGTAACTATTTTTTTTTTTTTTTTTTTTAATTTGAACACATATTTTCTCTAATACCACAGGCCGCAATTTGCACAAATATTTTCTAAATATGTGTATTTTTTATTATAATTATTTATTAACAGTTTTTTTTTTTTTTTTACCTTTTTTTGATTCATAAAAATTCCGAAAGTCGTAAAAAAATATTATCAATTATATGTCGAAGTAAAATGAACCGGGCATCCAAAGAAATATTTAAATATTTGATTATAAATTAGATTATTTCAAAATAAGTTGATTTAATCAAAGAATGTTAGTTTTGATTTTTCAGTATTATTATTAAAGAGTGTGCTCTTTCATGAGACATAATATAAAACCATATGGAAAATATTTTTATCGCAATTAAAAGTAATTCTAAATATTTGATTGTATGTTACTAATATATATTTGTTTGTTTATAATTATTTAGCTGCGCATAAATATTTATTTCCGTCATCCTATTATTTTATCTGTTTTTCGGACTTCATTAATTCGTTCTAGTTAAACATCTTAATAATTTTTGGTTAAATAAAAACTTTACCATTGAAATTGCAAGTTTGAATGGAACTTAATTAATCTCTATTGACTAAATTCTTATTAAAGCAATTAAGTAAAAATATTTAGAGCTAAAAGATGCCCGACTCGTGGCTCAGTAGTAACGCGCCGCTGGTGAGCATGAGGTACAAAAACACTGTTTCAAAAAACGAGGAATCTCGATGGGTTTGGGATGTTCAGCATCTTGCCTCCCGAGTAGGATTACGTGGTGGGAGTTTTTCTCCCATATGATCAATATAAATGAGGGGTAGTTCCTCCTGAGGGCAGTGCCCTCCTTCAGGAACACGGAGCCAAATCAGGCTTCTATCACCGTGTGGTGCTCCATGACAACAAAAGCTGCCGCCTTTTCCCTCCTTCAATTTGAGACCACACGGATTCATGGATTTCGTCTAGATGTTGCTGTCGACCAAGTGGGATAAAAAAAACTAAAACATTAATTTGTCCGCCAATGTTAGGTTCGAATCTACTGGCGAAACGTGGAGACTCCATGGCGATTTTTCTTGGTGAATATTGCTATTTTTTGGTTGAACTTTCCACTTTTTTGTTTTAACACAAAGTTCTTATTTTATCACGATAACACTTTACGCAGGATTATAAAAGAAAACAATTCTCATTCTACTTCTTTTTCTTTTCTTTTTTTTTTTTTTTCGAAATCACGCATGCTGTCAGATTTTGTACTAAAATTTAACGTTTTCATTAATGTTATGTAGATCATTTTTTTTATTATGTATATATATTGGAATCGGGCCGAGTAACTAGTGCTCTGGCTCTCGGGGCCACAGGTTTCGGGTTCGTGTTCTGGCTCTGACAAGATGTTTGTAGTGGTTCAGACTCCACTTTAACCCGCAGGTCCCGATCTAATATGACCGTAGAGCGTTAGGCGTAGGACTGACAACCCCATCCCGTAAAAAGAAAAACATGTCATGCTCGAAATCTGCCAGTAGGCAGACGGCCCTGACCCATCATGGGGCTGTTGTGCCAAAGAAGAAAATAAAGAAGTATATATATTATATATTACCGTGTATTTATAAACTCAATACATTTGATTGTTATTGTTATTTATTTGAAATAAATAACATTCTAGCATATTTGATTATATGGAACAAAGTTATTAATTTATGAAACTATAAATATAGGTAATTACATCTTTTTTTATAAAAAGTATTATGAAAAAATAAAACAATGAGTTATTTTCTAAGAGTGGACCAATCCTTCTATGAAAACTTCTACTGAAAAAATTTTACAAAAAATAGGTCAAAATTGTCAGAAAAATTGTCAAAAATGATTTATGAATGAATATTATAATAGAAATTGTCAAATATACAAGGATGGAAAATTTTAAAATACTTGTCGAAGAATTTTAAATAAATGATGAAAAAGAAAACAAGCATAATATGGAACAAAGAAATTTATGAAACGATTTAAAACATGGAATATTTTATTTTCTAAGGGGAAAATAAATTTGTCAAAAATGGAGCCGCGAACTTTTAATGATGAAAACATGAAATTTTTGGGTTAAAATAAATTCTCTTTTAATGATGATCTGTTGTTAACATGCAGAATTTTTGATTCATCATTTTAATAGTTGTTATAAAAGCAATAACTTAATAACAATCTTAATTTTTGGTTTGTCACTCTACGGTCATTTTCTGTACACTTTGGGCCAATTAGACCGAGACCTACAGTTTAACGTGGATTCCTAACAATTAGCAAACGTCCATGCCACCGCCAAGATTCGAACCTGACGCCTGTGGTACCAATGGCCAGAGCTCTAGCCCATTGGTCATCAGGACACCTATATTTTCGGACATATATATTATACTTTTCTACCTTTTCATTTTACCAATAGAATGACCTTTATTATAAATCTGTTTGTTATTCGAGGTTGTGTATCTGTACCGAAGTTCAATGTGTTGTGTCTAATCCTCAGTGTCCTGCAGTGCGGGACGGACAACCCATGAGTAATCTACTCATGGATGGAAGGTAAAGAGACAGCTTTTGTTGTGATGGAGTACCCGTAGGTAGAAGGCTGACTTGGCTCCGTGACTCTCTTTATAATCATATGAGACCGGCACCTACGGCTTAAAGTGGATTCCGAACCACTACAAATATCCATGGCACCGCTGGGACTCGAACCCGAAACCTTTGGACAGAGCGCTAGACACTCGGCCATTTAAGTCCAACGTAGCTCAATATTTCCTAGTTTTAAATAAATTGGTTTGGTTTGACGCTTTGCTGTCATTTTGTGCACACTTTAGGCTAATTAGAATGGGACCTACAGTTTAACGTTGTTTCCGAGCCACTAACGAACATACACCTCCAGAATTCGAACCTGAAGCCTCTGGTACCAAAGTCCATAGCATTAGCCAATTGGCCATCAGGCAACTGTCAGTTTCTAGAAGATACAGCTGAAGAAGATCAAAAGCTTTAAGCGTCGCAGATGATTATAGAAATCAGAAAGGCGATACAAGCTAGCCAATTGGCCATCAGGCCGCACTAGTTATAAAATATCAGTGTTTATTTATGTCTTCTTATTTCAAATTAATATCATGTTTGATTTTCATTTTCTGAATTTCAATTATTATTCATTCGTCAGAATTTTAGTTAAGTTGTCTATTTTTAAACTTTATTTGTTGTGTCTATGACCATTAACTCTTTCAAATTTCAAATATTTCACTTTTTTCTCTAAATGACACAAACGTTTCCTTTCGTTACTTTTTATTTCCCACCCTTCAAAGAAAGATAACATTCTCTTTAAAAAAAAAAAAATCTCGCCTCCAACCTTTTCCTCGATGACATCAGCTCCGTGGCGAACAAGCCTTTTTATCACTGCAGTCGCGTTGCGTATGCTTCACGCCTTTCTCGGTCATTTTCCATTCCCGAGTTTTTCAGAGACGACATGCCACAGCCGTGACAGCATCCCCAGCATGCACTCTAATCATGATGCGCGGCGGATGAAATTTCTCATCGTTATCTGCTCCCACTCACTCAATTCGTTCTTGACGTTTTCATCCTTCCTTCCTCTCATCGGGTACTGACGACCTCAAGGGGTGATCTAATTGCATTCGTCGGTGCCGCCTCCATCAGTAATTTCCGTCCATCTCTATCAAGGCAGTAATGAGAAAGAGCAATCGCAAAACAGTTACAGTGTACTACACTTCAGCGGGGAGGCAAGGAACGGTGAAATGGATTAGTATAATTGTACCAGCCAGCTGCGCTGTAATGCATTCAGCTAACATCGGATATGAAATTTAGGAATTCATGAAAGAATAGCAAACATTCCTTTTTCTTTTCATAATAAACGGTTGTACCAGTTTGGAGGATAGTGCATTGGATTGCAAACTGATGTCACCAAAGCACCAACCATTGTCTGCCAAATTGACCAGAAAATCCTTCCATTAGTTCTGATGTGGAAGTACACGAAATATCTAAGATGGTACCATTGTGTATTGAGTAACACTTAATTTACTGCATATTCGATATTCTTATAGACTTCAGGGTTGAAAAGGCCCTGAATTCGAAAACACTATTTTCCTGTTTATCGTCCATTTAACGACTGGCAACTGGCGTACCGATTACGGAGTACAAATGGGGATAGACCCCTTAACCTCTTCATCTTAATTCATATATAAATTTACAATTTTAATTGTCTGCTTTAAATTAGTAATGATGATAAAAATAAATAAATTAGTTTTTAAAAATGGTATTCTAAAAAATTTAAAAAATAGTAAAAATAAATAAAAGTGAGCTAAAAATAAAAAAAAGTATAATAAAAAAAAAAAATAATATTAAAAGAATTTAAGTTAAAATTCGGTACAATTAGGGACCAGTTGTCGATGCCATAAAACTATTGAGTATGATTAAAAATTGAGATTGCTGAACGTGTGGGCCGTAACGATGAATCTGAGAATAGAAAACATTAAAAAAAAAAAGGTGGATCTCAGAACCAAAGTTCACCAACCATTTAACGAAGAATACGATATTGG
Source organism: Caerostris darwini (assembly GCA_021605075.1). Classification (NCBI taxonomy): domain Eukaryota; kingdom Metazoa; phylum Arthropoda; class Arachnida; order Araneae; family Araneidae; genus Caerostris; species Caerostris darwini. The sequence goes on along the minus strand of BPLQ01015719.1, from coordinate 328,269 downwards.
GATTTTTTGAATACTTAACGTATTTTATTCTAGTTGAATTCTTACAATTTTTTATCCAGGGTGCCATTGTGTATCCGGGGTAACACTGAATTTACTATACATTCCATCTTCTTACGGACTTCAGGTGAAAATGCCCTGAATTCGAAAACACTATTTTCCTGTTTACCATCCATTTAACAGAAAATACGATTCTGTCACGTACTAACTGTATTTAAAGATTTTGATTTTAGGGCTTTCTGACACTCGTTGCTAAAATTCTCAGTTGAAAATATTACTGATATACTACCATTTTATATTTATACTATTTATACTACTATTTTATTGATTACACGCTGTATTGTAGTAAATTATTGTAGGCCGCAATAAAAAAATTGTTGGGCTTCATGAAATTTCAAATTTTATTTTGATTTTATAACTTTCTGACACTTGTTACTAAAATTCTCATTTGGAAATACTATTTACACTACGATTTTTATTTTCTGCTCGTTGTATTGTAGTAAATTATTATTACGTCTTCATTAGTGTATAGTAAAAATTTAAAAAAAATTTTGTAAGTCTATTTTTCACTTATATTATGTTTTAATTCTAAAAAAGCAAAATGTAGAATTTATGTTAAAAGATTGCATTTTCTATGGGTGTGGTGTGTGATATATAAGATAAAACAAACCTTTAGCCTTTTTATATGAAAATTTATTTAAGGGAATTTGAAATATTTTATTAGATTTCAATTAGAGCCCCGAATTCTGTACAGTGAATAATTCTTGCACATGGGTGTTTAAAAAAAAATTAAAGCAAATATTTAATTGTAACTATTGCCCAGTACATTTTGCAGAAAAAATTTACAAGCATGCAACTTTTGTGCTCTTTTTACCAAGATGGTTAATTTTTTGAAATTCAGATCAAAAACTATTTAGAAATATTTATTTTTAAATATATTTATTTCAATGTGATGAAATTTTGTAAAAAAATTTCCAAATATGATTATTTTCAGAAGATTTAAAAGAAATAAATTAATGAGTATTATACATTTTGGTTTTGAATATTCTGTTTCCCACGCAAATTGTAAAAATAAAAAAAAATTCGTATGAAATTTGAAAATTCGCAATACGTGGTTACATTGCATAAAGAATCCAGAAGTAGTAGAATAGAGTTTTTTGTACTGTCAAAGACAATGTAACAAACTATGTATAAGAAATTCTACTGTTAGTCGCCAAAAGAGCGATAAACTCTGAGCTTGGCATAATCGTACTACCAGATCACTTTTACTCTAGGGATAAACAGCCAAATGTGGGTTCTTCGAAGTTGCTGAAGTAGCTTATGTAGTTTCCGCTATAAACACGTGGAGTAGGGAAAGATAAACAAAGCGCGAAATCTTGTAAAGATACCATAATTTGTGATCTAAAATTTGTGAATGCTGTATATTTTTTGGATTCTTTACAGTATGTGAATTGCAATTTTATTCAAAAGATTTTTAAAACAATGTCTATTTCATTTTAAATAATTCCGTTTTTAAAAGATGTGATAAATTGGTTTTTTGACTCATTTAAAATAATTCTGCCTTCAGAATATGCGACTTTTTAAGATTAAAAGAAGATTTTTTTTTTTCTAATACTTTTCCATTAAAAAGTATAAGAAACAACTATATATATGTACATTTAGTTTATTATAATGCATTATTGTTATTAATTTTTTGTGAAGTTTTTAATGCTGTTAAAATATACTTATAAAATCTTCATATAGAATCATGTGAAGATTTTATATGTATATTTTTTAACAATATGTAAAATAAACAATGATATTTTTTTTAAATGATAAACTATCAATATATATATATATGGAAGATATAATAAATTAATTTTTTTGTGACTTTTAAAAATATGTAACCTTTTAAAATTAAAAGAAGGTTATTTTTTTTTCTAATATATTTCCATTAAATAGTATAAGAAGAATAATGTATATGTATACATTTAATTTATTATAATGCATTATTGTTATTAATTTTTTGAAAATTTTGTTAAAAAATATACATAAAAGATCTTCATATAAAATCACATGAAGATCTTATATGCCTATTTTTTTTACAAAATGTAAAATAAACAACAATGTGATATTTTTTAACAACATGATAAAATATAAAATATATATTTTTAGAAGATACTATGATAAATTGATTTTTTTATAATATTTAAAATAATTCTTCCTTCACAATATGTAACTTCTTAAGATTAAAAAGAAGATAATTTTTTTCTAATATATTTCCATTAAAAAGTATAAGAAGAATATATATGTATACATTTAATTTATTATAATGCATTATTATTATTAAGTTTTTGGAAGTTTTTAATGTTGTTAAAAAAATATACATATAAGATCTTCATATAGAATCAATCATGTGAAGATCTTATATGTATTTTTAACAATATATAAAAAAAAAACAGCAATGTGATGTTTTTTTTAGAAGGTATGATAAATTGATTTTTCATAGCATTTCAAATAGTTCTGTCTTTAGAATTTGTGACTTTTAAGATTAAAAGAAGATTATTTTTTCTAATACATTTCCATTAAAAAGTATAAGAAGAAGAATGAATATGTATACATTTAATTTATTATAATGCATTATTGTTAATAATTATTTGGAAGTTTTTAATGTTATTAAAAAATATACATACAAGATCTTCATATAGAATCATGTGAAGATCTTAATGTATATTTTTTTAATAATATGTAAAATAAACAACAATGTGATTTTTTTTAACAACATGATAAAATATCAGATATATATTTATAGAAGGTATGATAAATTCATTTTTTATAGTATTTAAAATAATTCTGGCTTCTGAATATGTGACTTTTTAAGATTAAAAAGAAGATGATTTTTTTCTAATATATTTCCATTAAAAAGTATAAGAAAAAGAATGCATATGTATACATTTAATTTATTATAATGCATTATTATTTTTTTTGTGGAAGTTTTTAAATTTTGTTAAAAATATATACGTATAAGATCTTCATATAGAATCATGTGAAGATATGTATATTTTGATTACAATATGTAAAATTAACAACAATATCTTTTTTAAGACCATAATAAAATATCAAGCAATATAAATTAAAGGCAACTATAAATTTATTAAATTACTTTTACATTCAATTTAAATTTATTTATAACTTATATAATATGGTAAAACTGTGTTCAACAAATTGTTTATATTATATTGTTATTTATCATGTTTCACAAATCAATTGTAAAGTTAATAAAATTGATCATGAAGATATAATTTTCATACACTATATTTTTAAATATTTGAAAATGGCGATAGAGGACTCCATTAAATATTTCAATATTTTTAAAGTTCCTTGCATTAACAAATTTGAAGACTTGTGTTTAGCTAAACCTTGTTATGAAAGTATTTTTATACTAGCAAATTCGATAAATATTTCTTAAAATTAATTTCATGTGTGAAGTTTTAAAAATAATGTGTGAGATTTTTCAAATAATTTTCATTGTTGTTTCTTAATGGTATAAATTAATATTTCTTGACAATTTTGTATGTTTAAAATAAATAAAAAAAACTGAAGTTTAATTTATTATTTAATTTTAATCAAGATACCAGTGGACTAGAAAACAATTTGAATGAGAAAGGGACATAAAAAAATATTCGAAATATGTATTTAATACAATATTCAATGGATGAATATGATATTTTGTTATTCAAACACATTAAAATCTTATTAGAGAAAGCTTTTCTGAGAAAAGAATTTGTTAAGATTAGAATAAATTAAATTGTTATTCTTATCTGAATATAAATCTCACAAAATTTAAAAAAGAAAATTGTACTCACATTGTATGAAGTATATTACTTTAATCTTCATTAATTTTTAGCATTTATCAAAATAATTCTATATTATTATTGGTTTTTTTTTTTTGTAAAAATTACCATAATTATTTTTAATCATAGAAAAATTCCTTGAAAATTTGCATTATGGTGGGAAAAAAAACCCAACGAAACATTGCACTTTCGAATTCGGAATAAATTAAAGACAAAACGATCGTAGAATTTTTGCAATCATTGCCATTTTTATGATCTAAAAAAAAGCAATAAACATTTTTTTTTAAAAGCAAAATAAATAAATTAATTTATAAAATATTTCTCATGCCAAAATTAAAAAACTTTTTTTTCAATTAATTTATTTTTTTTAAATTATTTTTACAGTATTCCATGCAACGGTAGTAAAAAAATAATTTTTTAAGTTATTCTACTCGCCATAATAATATTTTTAAATTTATTCTAGTCAGTATATTTATCTTGTCAGAAATCTTTCTTTAGAAAAGTTTATTGTTAGATTGTTGAATAGAAAAGTGTTTTTTGTTTTTAAATACTTAAACAGTAGTAATTTTATAACAGTTACAATAAATAAAAATAGTTTCTATTCTAAATTGTGGTTGAACTATTAACGTTTCTGATATAATTTATTAATGGTGAAAAAAAATTAAGGTAAAAATATTTATTAAAAAAAAAAGCATGAACAGCAAATATGTCTAGGTATTTTATTAAATTTAATCTTAAAATTATTTTAATTTATTTAATTTTATTTAAAAATTATTTTAATTTTTAAACTAAATGATGAGACATTCTAGTATAAAAAATATTCCATACTGTAAACGAAAAGCGTATCTGGCATCATGGGAAAAGTATTTTGCTGTATATAACTATGAGTAATTTCATTTAAATTCTTAATAATCTTATATAGTGACAATTTCAGTCATTATTTTTATTATCTATAAATAGAAAATTTTAACTGAACTTAAAGAAGTTGTTTTAAAAAGATGAAAGCTATAAAAAGATGAATTAATACAGAAAGTATTAGAAAGATAATGTATGGTACGTATTGCATTATACAGAACATTTTTTTTTATTTGCTGTATATTTCAACATGTTCTTCATATTTACCCTCAGATTCTTTATCTTTATTGTGCATTCTTTGCATAAACTTCATATTTAAAACAAAGGGCTCGTTTGCTCTTTATTCCAAATTTATATTTCCATGTATATTTTATTGCGTTGAGAAAAAGTAGTTTGGTATAGTTCGATAATACGAAATAATTTCCCTTTTTATGTTGAAGAATAAATTTGAATGAAATAGTGTATAAAAATAATAATTGATAAACTACATGATCTTATTTTAAGCAAATTATTTTGATTTATTAAAATAATTTTATAATAATTTTAATAAATACAAATTATTTTAATTTATTTTCATAATTATTAATAAATAATTAATTTAATATTAATAAATAAATTATTTTGATTTATTAAAATAATTTGCTAAATAATTTATTAAGTTATTTTAATTACTATAATTAAATTATTTTAATTATCTACAAAAGAAGTAAAAAATCTATATATAAAGGAAAAGATTGATGTAAGTATATCTGCTTTTCTTATAGATTAAAAACTACAGTATTAAGTGTGTAGCTAAAAATCACGAAAGAATTCTCATTTATTGTTTTTAATATAATAAAAATAAAACCTTTATTAAAATATTACTTAAAAATCGTTACATCAAAATTTTTTTAATATACACAACAAATATAATTGAGGTATTAAGTAAATGATTTCTAAGATTTTAATTTAAATATTAAAACTAAAAGTCCAGTATTTTTGAAGGAGTCGGGGTCAGTTTAAAAATCGGACTCCAGACTTTTATAAAAAAAAAAAAATTGTCAATTTTAAATTAAAAATTAATTAATTTCTAAAAATTATTTTTTAAAATTCAAGGAATTAATTATATTTAATATTAAGAAGGCAGTTCAATTATCTCTTTATACAACCAGTAACAAAGACTTAACTGCTTTAGCAGCATACCAAATAAGTGTTGAGAAACTTTTCTCAGCATTGAGGCTCATAAAATGCATTTTTGGATCAACAATGAAAGAAAATCTTATAGAAGCTGTTCTATAGTTAAGAAGAACTAATATTTAATTTGTTAGTAGATGTAGCAAAATGCAGCTACTCTGTTTAAATGTGCAATTCTCTTTTGCTTGTCTTAAGCTATCCTATAATACTTTGGTATCTGTTAATTAGGTATTGTTATTTTTACAGGATATATGTATTTCTTGTAAGAAATTTAAAATATTAAAATGTCTTTTTAGTTAGTGCAAATACAACTTTAAAGTTGTACAAAAATACAGGGTACCCACATGAAACTTTCCTGATTCTTGAGTCCTAAATGTTTGCGGTATCGTAAATAGCAACATATCATTTAATTGTGCTTTTAGTGTATTACAAAATTTGCAAAGTTTATTTTGCTGCTATAAAGTTCAAATCCTTCAGGCTCTAAATCCCAGAGGCCTATCAAAACGCAAAAATTTGTCGATCCGAACCAAGATCATAACAGCATTACCTAGGGAATGTGATATACCGTGACGAATCAACATTCCCCACATCTGGAGCGATTAATCATGACAACGTTCGTATCTGGGGTTCACGGCAACCTAACGTTGTTCGGGGACATGTCAGGGACAGTGACAAAGTGAATGTGGGGTCTGATGCGTGACAGAATCGTCGGATCATATTTCTTCATGGAAGAAACCGTAACTGGTCCCATTTATCTTGGCATGCTTGAACAGTTTTTTTTTTTTTTTTTTCCACTGCTACTCCCTTTGCAGCCAAATGTGATATTCCAGCAGAATAATGCTCCTCCTACTACTACTACTGCTATATCACTGTGACTAGAGCTGAGTTGCCCCTATGCAGTTTGGGAATGATGTGGGTGAGAAAAAGACTGATTGGGCTCTTTGACACTCTTACAGTTAGTTATATGAGACTGAGACCTACTGCTTAAAGTGGATTCCAAACCACTAGAAATCTCCATGGCACCGATGGAACTCGAACTCGAAACCTATGGCACAGAGCTCTAGATACTCGGCCATTCAGGCTCCATGATAGTGCTCCACTACACTGGAGTTCAGACGTTCGACGAAACATTTCAGCCGTTTCCTGAGACGAAACATTTCCGCAGCGATGAATCGGACGAGATAGAGGCACTGCCTGGCCACCGCGATCTTCAGTCATAACTCCTCTGCATTTCTTCCTGTGGGGCTATGTCAAAGAAATGGTCTACAATACACCCGTACGTGATGTTTGTGATCTCCCACAAAATTGCGGAAGCCATCAATATAGTCACACCTGACATGCTGCGCAACACATGGATTGAAATTGAATATCAACTGAACATTCTGAGAGTTATGAACGGAGCCGGTATCAAAATGCATACATAGACAAAAATAAAATTTTCGGAAAAATAAATGTTTGTAGCAAAATAAACTTGTGTTGCTATTTATGATACCGCAAACCTCATATCTCTAGTACTGATAGTTTCCTTACAATTAACATTTGAAATCAGGGAAATTTCATGTGAATACTCTGAAAAAAGTGCTTTCATCGATAGATATATGAGTTCAATAAAAATCACTTAAATTTATTTCACAAACTCTGGGCCTGAATAGTCGAGTGGCTGGTGCTCTGGCGCTCGGTACAACAGGTTACGGGTTCGATTCCCGGCGGTGACATGGATGTTTGCAGTGGTTCGGAATGCACTTTAAACCGTAGGTTCTCGGGTCTAATAGGATCGTATGGGGGCATTGTTACTCCGCGTCCGTGGCTAATCTTCAAGTTACACGCGCCCCCTGATTAATGCAAAGTGAGTAACGTCTGTGAAGCACTTGCCTTAAGGCATCCAAGACAGCTGTCTACGTGTTTGCCAGCTGCATTAGAAAAAAAAATTACAAATTTTTCTGAATCCAGTAGTAAAGATCATGGCAAACAAAAACGCAGAGGTCCAATGTTTTTTTTCATGATTTATAGTTTTTTTTTGTGATGAATAATCGAAAAATTTTTTTAATTAAAAAACCTAAATTTTTTTTATGTCAAATTATCATTTAAAATAGAATTAACTCGCACACACACACGAACACCAAGCCTAAAGGTTTCCAACGTTCAGATTTTACAACATTCTTGCAACTTTGCTGTAAGTTTTGTTGCCGATAATCTACGATTTTCGATTATTTTTCGAACGATGATTAGCTTTATTCCGAAAGACAGCTTTGTTGATCTCTGCTATTTGGTCTAATTGTCTGAGGAATTTTTTCAGTAGTATAACCTTTTTTTTATAAATACAAATTTATAATTTATATGTTTCTATTAAAGTAATGAACAAGTCCAGGCATGGCAATATTGTACTTATATAAATATTAGATTAAAACAATTGGAATATTCTAATCAATGAATAAATAGAATAGAATAATCAGAACAGAATCCTTGATTTTATTTAATATGTCATGTTATTTATGAAGAATACTTTCTAATTATGATAGAATATTAATATAATGCAGGTAAACTAATTTGTATGCGAAAACTTGAGATTTATTTACGCGTAAAAATACTCTTTTACTTTTTTCCTTTTTCAAAATGTGGAAAATGATACATCATATATGTTCTGTTATGCAATCATTTGAAATGTTTAAATATTTTTACTTTTTTTTTTCTCGGAATTGTCACCCGAATTGCTCATATGGCGAAAACTTTTGTGAGATGCTATATCTTTTAATTTTGTTTGTTTTAAATGTTGCCTTTAATATAATAAGCTTACAAAATAATTTATAAGCATTAAAATTTTTTTTTTTTTTTTTTTTTCATTTTTTTTTATTTTATTATAACGGAGTGAGTTAAATGTTTATGAGCTTTCTATTGTCTGTTTTTAATATGGCTATAAACTACTAAAAATAGATTAAGAGAAATTGAATATATAGCTATTTTATGTTATAACATATAACTAATATAAATTTAACTTTAAAATATTTATACGATTTTGAATACGTTATTTTTACAGTTTATGTCGTATTTTTTTTTTTTTTCTTTTTCTTTTTGCAAGTAAATAAATGCATTTAATTATTATTTTTGTATTATTAAAAAAATATCACTAATTTCCAGGTTTAATCTAAGGTACGTCTTAACCGCGACAACTGACCGTAGTGATAGATTAAATAGTAATATGTCTGTATCTGTATTAAAATAGTGCCTGATGGCCATTTGGTTAGCACTCTGGCTGTTGGTCCGACAGGCTTCAGGTTGGATTGGTTTGGTTTGGTTAGTCGCTCTACGGTCATCTTGTGCACACTTTGGGCTAAACAGACCGGGACCTACAGTTTAACGTGAACTCCGAACCACTAACAAACATCCATGCCACCGCCAGGATTCGAACCTGAAGCCTGGGATACCAAAGGCCAGAGCGCTAGCCACTGGGCCACCAGGCCGCTAGGCTTCAGGTTGGAATTCTGGCGGTGGCATGGATGCTTGTGAGTGGTTCGGAATCCGCGTCCCGGTCTAATTAGCCTAAAATGTAATCTAAATGCTATGTAAATTAAATATCTGTGTATTTAGTGCTTCTAAAATCGAAAATTAAATGTATTGGTGCTGTTGATGTTTTAATTACTTTAATGCTCACAAAATAAATTGATTGCATTTTATTTATTTCTTTTTCTTTCTTTACAGGAATGGGTCACTGCTACAGACATCCGTATTACTCTGGATCGCATTAACACATTTGGTGATGAAATCTTCGGAGATCCAAAAGTTTTAAAGTCCTACTACTATGCTGTATCGGATTTCGCCGTGGGTGGAAGGTAATTATTTTTAATTTAATTCATTTAAAACTTTCATCTGTAATACTTACTGATTATAAAAGGCATCATATATATATGAATGTGTGTGTGTGTGCATGTATATATACTGCTGTGCCCAAAAAGTAAGACCAATTATTTTTTTTTTTTTCAAAAACTCTTTATTTATTCTTCCAAATTTATTTCATCGCCTTCGAAGTAATCCTCAATGCATGCTAAAAAGTCATCGGCAGGGATGGCCTTCAAAGCGCGCCTTTCGCGTTGAATCTCTTCAATCGACTCAAAACGGTATCCCCGGAGTGGTCTTTTCAGTTTAGGGAATAGCCAGAAGTCGCATGGTGTCAATACGGTGGTTGTGGAAGATATGGGTTTCATTTTTGGCGAAAAAAGTGAATGCAGTGTGAGCAGGCGCATTCAATGTTTTCGGCACCAATCGAGATTTGACACGTTTAAAGCCCAAAATGGAATTGACCGATCCTTTTGAAATTCCAACATCACCAGCAAGGTGTCTAATTGTAAATCGATGGTTTGCAAACACCAAATTTTAATTTTTTCGGATGTGAGCTTCTTTGGTTGAGGTGGATGGTCGACCAGATGGCTCTTCGTCTTCAACGCTTTCTCTGCCTTCTTTGAACTGTTTATACCACTTCTAAACATTTCTTCCCTATATAGGAAGGCTCACCGAATGCCTTCTGAAACATTCTATACGTTTCCGCAAACAAAATTTAATGAATGGCTCAATTAATTCAGACATTTCAAAAATCGCAGGAATCAGTTTTAGCGTCACACAAAACCAAGCGTAACTGAAACACTAATGAATATTTTGACGTCAAATTTCACACATATATCTAGGACAGTGCCAGCAACCAAAAACAAAAAAAAAAAAAAAAAAAAAGAATGGGAAAAAAAAAAAGCAAATATATATATATATATATATATATATACTACTGCGTCCAAAAAGTAAGACCAATTTTCCATTTAAAATTAATATATATATAAATATATGTGTGTGTGTGTATTTTTTGCTATGTCATTCAACAGAAATAGTTCGCACTAATTACTAAATTATCACATTACAAAACAAATTTACTGTATTTTTTAATCTTATTCACATAAGCATAAATTTATTTTACTTATAAAACAAAATCGTATACATTTTGATTTTAGGCGAGTTTATATGACAATGTGATAAGTATATGAGAAGCATCTAACTAACTAACTCGCTGGCACTACAGTCCATGTTGGATCATGGCCGTCTATTTACTGGCAGATTCCGAAACAGGAGATGTTTTCTTTTTACGGGGTAGAGTTGCCTGTCCTACGCCCAACGCTCTACAGTCATATTATATCGGGGACTGATGGCTGAGTGGCTAGCGCTCTGGCGCTCGGTATCACAGATTTCGGGTTACAGTCCCGGCGGTGCCATGGATGTTTGTAGCGGTTCGGAATCCACTTTAAGCCGTATGTCCGGGTCTCATATGACCGTAGAGCGTCACAGAGCCCAATCAGATTTCTTCTCACCCATATCATTAACAAACTGTAAAGGTTCAACTCAGCTTTAGGCGCAGTGATGTGGTGTAATTGTAGTAGTAGTCATATTAGACCGGTACCTACTGTTTAAAGTAGATTCCGAACCACTGCAAACACCCATGGTATCGTTGGGTCACGAACCCGAAACCTGTGGCACCGAACGCCGTAGAAACATTTAGCTGCCTAATACAAAATTTTGCGCAAGTGAAAATTATTAAATTATTAATTATTATATTAATTATTAATTAGATTTTTATTTAAATTTGTTTTTTTATGATCCTTTTATTTTTTTCGTTTAACAATTTTTTTTTTAAAATTATTTTTAAAAAAAAAAGAAGTTTTCATCATTAAAATAAATATTACTTTGGAAAATGAAATAGTAAATGGTATTATTTAAATAAAATAAACATTAGTATCATAAATTAAGCTATAATTAAATAAAAAAAATATCTAAAAATTTCAATGTTTATGTTTTAATTCTGCATAAATCGAGGATATTTATAACTTAAAACATTCTTATTTAACTTTTTTATTACTTGATAGTAATTATTTATTTATTGGTCTTTTTAATTGCTTTTGCATGATGAAATTATAGATACATATAACAGTTTTTTTTTGCAAATTAAATTGCTCTAACCGCTTGAAGGTATGATAGGTTGGAACAATATCATATTACATATGATATTATAAAATACATATATTTTTTCTTAATTTTAATTAATCAATTTTATTACATTTTTTTTTTTATCAACAATACTTGTCAGAGTAAAGAATGAATATAATTTAGAGATGGATCAATCAAATGATTTTTTATGATTGCCATTTTTTTCGGAAATGCGTTTGAGAAAAAAATTCACATATTATAAATATATAAATTCATACATAAATTCACATGTTTAAAACATATATAAATTCACATGTTTAAAACTTTCAATCGTTTTTAAAGAATTTCTATAATCTTTTTATAATTATAAATAAATCTTTTACTTAATATAATTAGTCAACAAAGTCATGTAGATTAAAAATTTCTAACAGCAAATTTTTTGTAAAAAAATATCAATTTTAATATAAAGTTTTGAGAAAAGAAACTAAATCAAAATTATTTAATTATTTTAATCCAGTGTATTGAATTAAAAAAACTTAATTTTCTGTAAATATATATCTTAAAAAAAAAAAAAAAATGTGCAGTTGTTTTGATAAAGAACAAAGGTAAAATCATTTTCGAGGAGGAGAGTTTGTTGTTAAAATTTTATGTTTTATTTTATGTAAATTTTTTTTGATATTTTGTGAACATTTAAATTCCTTTAGTTAAAACAAACTATAGTTTTATTATATCTATTATCTATTTTATTTATTATAAAAGAATTATTCTTAACCGAGAATATATTTTATAGATCGATCCACCGATTATCGATGGATCAACCGAACGCTTTTTTTATGCATAAATTTATGATTGCCATTTTTTCAGAAATGCATTTAAGAAAAAGTTATTAATATTTATTTTAAATTCATATGTTTAAAATTTTATTTGTTTTATCAATCGTTTTTAAAAGAATTTCTATAATCTGTGAAATCTTGAATATGTGAAAATGTTGAGTACATTTTCGTTAATAATAATTACTTTTAAAATAAAAATTATTATTAGAACTTTTTATCCAGAAAAAAATAAAAAAAAAAAAAAAAAAAATTGCTGACTATCTGTAATGTATGTTGCTAATCTTTTTTTATATTGTTAGTCATAAACTGATGACACGAAGAAAGGTTACAAAAGAAGTTTTTTTTTTATTGAAAAAAAAGACAAAATCGAACGTAGCGAATGATATATATTTGCCCTCTATTTAGCCTCTATGCTCTGAAACTTGAATCGCGGAGAAAAAATAATAATAATAATAAATAAATAAATACTAAGTGCAGTGCGGGTAAAATCCTTCATTCAAAACTAGGAAGTCCATACGATATTTAGAGTGAGAAAGCGTATTTCCGGTTTCCGCTGTCTGAATTTGGCAACTTATTAGGCGTTAAGAATTGGAAACTGTCGCCGACGGAGCAAAAAAAAAGTACAAAGAATGGTTCTGTCATTGACCTTGGCGTTGTTTTAAAAATCGTATTAGTGATTCACAAAACTTGCCAATAACTATAAATATTATTAATTCGTCTTAAAAAAGAATTGAGCATTAATAGGCCAAGAAATAAAACTCGTTATATTAGATATAATCAGTATTTTAAACTTATTATCAAATCATTAACGGAAAGAACAGAATTAAAATATATTAGTATAACGAACCTGTTCAAACCTTTACTAAGAATGTTTCATTATTAATAGATTGCATTAATAACATTGCATTATTTATAGAACATTGCATTATATTGTAGATTATTAATAGAGTATTTATTCTAATTAATTACATTGATTATATAAAAATAAATTATTTATTACCCATAAAATTATGGCATTGTTTTAGGGAGCCGCGTTTTTCGCATCCTTGATCAGTTTTTCGTTTTCTTGACCACTTTCAACGTTTCTGATTGGTTATTATTATTTTTTTTTTAATTTCTTTCACGAGCTATTCGTATTGGTTTATTTAGATTTCTTTCGCGAGCTTTTTTTGTACAGAATATTTATTTAAATTCCTTTCTCACGTGCTAATAATTATATAATTAAATAATGCAAAATTGTTCAAAAAGATTCGTTTTATGAAAGCTAAGAAAATTTTATTTCAAAATGAAAAAATGAGATTTTTCAGGAAAAGAAAATCGTTTGCAATTCTATAATTTTTTTATTTTTTAAGATTACTGTTATGTGTTTTGTTCGTACACTAAATTTTAAATTTTATGAGTTATCTGTTTCTATTCTCACTTATTGTTTGTTCATTTCTACAATTTTTGAGCATAGTATGTTGTAGTTTTGTTTTCGAAAATCTGATATAATTGATCTCGAGTTCATTTGTCACAAAAAAGTAGATTCAGCGTTATCCAGGATACACCAAAAGAAGGCTGCAACACTTCATCGACATTTGGCCATCGCAGTTTGGGACGAATAATATAAATTCAAATAAAACACATATAAATTCAAAAAAAAAATTGTATTACTTATTTTTATATAAATGGGCTGGAGCAACCTAGTTGAATAACGCGTCGGCTGTGACAATTTAGGAGTTCGGTTCGAAATCTGAACAAGTGATGCCGATCCGAAATTTCGCGTAGCTGTGATGGAGATAGGCACATAAAGTTCGGAGGCTCTTCCCCCCCCTCCCCGAAATCCATGTTAAAGTGTAGGTCCCTGTCTAATTAGCCTGAAGTGTATAAAAAAGGACCTTATAGCGACAAACCAATCCTGTGTTTATTATTTCTTTCACAGTTATATATCTTATATATTTCTCCTATGAAATTTTTAAAATTTTTCATTTACCATTTCACGAACCGTCAGTTTTCTTCTTACATGCCTCCTTTCTTGTGTTACAAATATTTTCTTTACCCTCCATAGAATTCTTGACATCTGTATATATAGCAAAAGTATCTAAAGTTTTCACTTGATTTCATAAGTCAAGAGTTCATCTTCTCTTAGAATTTCTTTATCCCAGCCACAGATGATCATTGTGAATTGTTTTCATGGTTTGTCACTCTACTGTCATTTTTTGCATACTCTAGGCTAATTAGACCAGGACCTACAGTTTAACATGGATTCTAAACCACTAACAAACATCCATGCCAGAATTCAAAGGCCAGAGCGTTAGTCAATTGGCCACCAGGTTGCATTCTTTCCATAAGATTATTAGCATGTTATATTTCACCTTAATCATTAAAACTCGCTCTTTGATGATTTCATTCAATCTTGGCTTGAGATTTTTTCTTCACTGTACATGATATAAAATCTTCTTGAATAAAAATTCATCCGAACTGGTTTATTACTTTTTATAGGAATAGATTACATAAAGAAATAAATTTAAATCCTTCAAAAACATATTAAATTTCTTTCAAGTTACAAATACAAGTAAAATAAACAGCAAAAAACTGTTAATAGAACAGCACTTTTTTTTACAGGCTGCACAAATTTTTACTAGACCCTCAATAGAATCACCAAATGTTTCGCTACAATTGTTATTAACTTTGGGATTTTTGTCTTCTGCTTAATATATATATAATTGGCTTATTATTATACCAAACATGCTTTCAAAACATAAAAGGCTCAAATCAAATCAAATAATTATAAAATTACCTATGAATTAAAAGTAAAAAACAATTTTCAAAAATTTTTTTTATGTTATATATTAATTTTGAAGGTTTATAACTATTTATATATTTAAATAAATTAAATTATTCAAATTATTTCTTAGTATTAACCCTGGTAATATAAAATAAAAATGGTTATAAATGGAAATATATTTTTAAACATTGTGTAAATGTATACTGCATTTCTGCATTTAAATATTCTACTTTGCATCTTGTTTCAATGTTTTTTGAAGTTGTTATAATAGATATATTGAAAATCAAAATTAAAAAATTGAAGTTTTTTTGCAGTTATTATTTTATTCAATTTAATTGATTCAGCTTTATTTATAACTGTCACAGAAAGGAATGACAATTAAAATTAAACTTTTTTTTTTATATTTATATCACTAAACCTTTTGATAATTTCAATTTGAATTAGGTGCAAATGTAATGGTCATGCTAGTGAATGCATTCAAACCAGTAGCAATCCACAAACACCATGGGAGACGCATTTGGTATGTCGCTGTGAACATAATACTGCAGGAGCTGATTGTGAAATGTGCCTGCCATTCTATAATGATCAACCTTGGGGTAGAGCAACTGCAACTGATGTGCATGATTGCAAAGGTTAGAATCTTTTTTTAAGTCTTGGATGTTCTGTAAAATTACAACATTAATGATATTAATATCCCCATATATTTTTTTTTTTCAATTTTTCTTTAAAAAGAAAAATTTGTATTATGATGCTTATTGGATTGTTAAATGTGTTCCTTTTTTTTTTTTTTTTTTTTTTATATGAATGAAAGTATGTCTGTACCAGTGCTGTGAATTTAAATTTATTTAAACAAATTTTTATCATTTAAACAAGTTTTTTTTTACTCGCGTTTGTTTATATATTAATAATTAATATATAAACTAATAAATAAATACTATAATAAATTTAACTATAATAAATTTTTTTCAAATAATTAATATTATTTGAAAAAAATGATAATCTGGCACTTTACAAAAAGCAAATTATTTATCGTTTTGACTTTTTTTTACAGCTTGCAATTGTAATGGCAGATCCAACTCTTGTTACTTTGATGCTGAACTTTGGTTACAGACTGGACATGGTGGTCATTGTATTGATTGCAGAGATAATACAGATGGTGCCAATTGTGAAAGATGCAAAGAAAACTTTTACCTGAGGGAGGATGAGAGATGTGTTCCTTGTAATTGTGATCCAATAGGTATATCTCCATTTTTTTTATTTTTTTCATATGTATTCATTTAATACGACAGTAATCAATGCCAATTTGCAAGTTAATTTCAATGCATTGAAATATGCTACCTATTCTATGACTATTATTGTATAATGTGTGTGTGTTTAAAATATTATTTTCAAACAATGCTTCTTTTCAAGATATTGATATTAATATTGATACAGTAATAAATAATTTGTCACATAAATGAAAAAATGCTTTTCTCTGTAATTTTGATGTAATGTAACGTAGTTTTTGTCATATAATTTGAATGTTTTTGCTGTGTCTTTGCAAATGTCTCTGTTATGTATTTTAATTACATGACTGTGTTACATGCTATGCTATGCTGTGTTACTGCTATAATACTTGTCAGTTGCACATATCAATACTATCATATATTTTTATAACATAATAAAAATGTCTTTAAAATTAATAAATTTTTTTAAGCAATTTAAGTGTAATAATACACTTCTGTAGAAAAGGTGTCACTTTTTTCCATATAAACAATTATAAATTACAATTGAATCGTTTATAAGATTATAGCTTTATAATAAAATTATCATATTTCAGATATATATTGAATAATGAGTTATTCATTTTCTATCATATTGTTGAGTTAGGTATTCTTCTAATTAGAAGTAAATAATGATAGACTATTGTATTATTAAACTATTATTTAAAATACTTGAAAGAAAGTATGTTTAATTTTTTTTAAATGTTGATACACATAGAAATCAAATACTGTTGTTTCATTTTGTTATTAATGATTGTATCTTTAAGTAGGTATTAAATTTATCGATTACACTCCAAAATACAATGAATTCTTTTTGGGAGGGATCCTCTTAAGATTTTGATGTTTCTCACTTGAATTACTACAAATTGTGTAATTAAAAAACTTATATAAATATCTGATCTTGTTTTTATAGGTTCTCGAAACTTACAGTGTAACAACCGAGGGCAATGTCAGTGTAAACCAGGTGTGGATGGGTTACGCTGTAACAAATGTGCTGCAAACTTTTATGATTTTTCAGAATTGGGTTGCAGGTAAGTAACATTACTTTATTTAGTACTAAATTGCACTTTGCCTAGTTGAAATATTTTTTAATTACTGGGATTGTTTTATAAGCAAATTTTATATTATTAATTATATTTAATACTAGTTCCTTTAGCATATCTCTTTTTGATGTATATGGGTATCAGACAGCCGAGGTGACCCAGTGATCTCTGAATTTGTTCTTTTGTTTTCTCCTTATTTTCCTTTTAATCATCAAGCCTGCAGACCTTTTTACTTTCTTTCTTTTATTTTTCTTCTCCCACCTTTAAGAATCCAACTTGTATTTTCCTTGATATTTAATTCTTATCATTAGCTTTGCTCTTAAAATAAGCTTTGATGTGATTAACGATGTTATTTTTTTTTTCTTCTTTTTGTTATTTATTTATTTATTTATTTTTTTTTCTTATTTGAATTCACTAAAAATGCCAGTTTATTTGTTTTCTGTGCATTACTCCTGGCAATTGAGCTGAAATTGTATTTTAAATTGTGTACTTTAATCTTGCACAACACACTTTGTCTTCTTCTAACCTTTTCTAATATTACAAATTTTAAGTATTATTTTTAATTGCATATTTCATTAATATCTTTCATGCTGTTTAATTTATAACTAATAATGGTTTTTACTATAATTAATAAAGGAATATCAAAATACAATTTTAATTATAATTACTATATTATTTATATTAAATTACATATATGTTTTTATTGTTTCTTTCTTTCTCTTTCTTTCCCTATCATTTTGGAGAATCATTAAACTTACTAACAATGAAAAACTGCTTCTAATTTTATGATTTTTTTTCCTTATGAATTAAAACAACTGATATGTATTTATTTCCCGAATTAATTGTGAATTTTTAAATCAATATTTTTAATAATCTAATAATTTGATTTTTATAACATTGTTATGTATTACTTTGAATTCTGCTTATATACATAGTGTTTAAAATTATTTGAAAGTTAATAAAAACATGTATACATTTCAGAACTAATGTATAAAATTCTAAGCCTGAATAGTTCTTTAAATATTTATACATTTAATTGAGTATTTGTGTATTAATATTAATTACATACTTTCAGACCATGTGGTTGTAATGTTGCTGGAAGTATAGATAACACTCCTGAATGTGATCATATTACAGGAGTTTGCAGGTGCAAAGAAAATGTGGAAGGACAGCGCTGCGATCAGTAAATTTCATTCTGTATATTATTTTAGAATTAGTTTTAAAAATGCTTATTTGGTATTTATGATTTTAAACAAATGTGCATTCTAAAAAGATTGTTTTTCAAATATTTGTTATTTACATTCTAGTGATTGTGATCGTGGTATATATATATTTAAATGATTATGGCAGTCAATTATAGCATTCAGATCTCCTA
This sequence comes from Caerostris darwini, assembly GCA_021605075.1. Taxonomy (NCBI): domain Eukaryota; kingdom Metazoa; phylum Arthropoda; class Arachnida; order Araneae; family Araneidae; genus Caerostris; species Caerostris darwini. Next base: position 309,173 of record BPLQ01015719.1, on the reverse strand, counting down.
ATAATAAACACACCATATAAAGTTTTTAGCATGCTTTTATTATTAAAAATACTCAGCAACATTTAATTACGATATCCATTAAAATGTAAAATTTATTGCATATTTTTTTTTAAAAAATAATAAATTGTAGAGTTCTGTTGAAGAAAAAGTTATGGGAATAAAAAAACTCTTATATATTTCTTTTATAAATCAAATACTTTATTGTTGTATAGATGCAAACCAGGATTTTTTGATCTTCAAGAAGTAAATGAATTTGGCTGTCTATTTTGTTTCTGCTTTGGACATTCATCGATTTGTAGAAGTGCCCCTGGATATTCAGCAGTAAGCATAGAAAGCACTTTTGTTAGAGGTAATAATGTATTTTTTTATGTTTCTTCTTCCAAATAAAACAATTTTATATTGTTATTATTTGCTGTAATTTGTAATAATGAATTTAATTATTAATTGTTAATAAAGTTAATTAAGATTAGAATAAACATAAAGGTTTTCTTTAAAAATTATTGCTTTTATTAATTATTATTATTTTTTTTTTATTTCGCATTACCCTGTTTAACTAAATTTTTATCTAATATTTTGTATATTATATTAATTTATGTCAATTTTTTTCTAATATTTTATATGTGTATATGTTAAAAAATACATATGGCCTATAGCAATATGCTAATACACTCTTTTATCTAATTTCATTCATATACGTAAACAATTTAAAACAGGCAATATTGAAATTTAAAAAGAAAATTAAATTAAAAGAAGTAATAATAATTATTATTTTATTTATTTCATGTCATTAAATAATATGAATTTCAATCAATTGTATTAAGTTGTTATTAATTTATGTACAGTTCTAAAATCTTGATCAGTTCTAGTATTTATTTGTGGTATTTGTTTTGATATTTATTTATTTATTTATTGTGATATTTTTTATCTACAGATTGGGAAAGATGGGATTCCATTGATTACCATAAGAGAGTTGTTCCTTTTAAATATGGTCAAATAAATCAAGAAATTGAAGTTACAGCCAACTCCAGAGAACCAGTGTATTTTATCGCACCAGGTATACATTTTTAATAGAATTTATAATAGAGAAATCATAATAGAATTCAAAGAAGAATGAAACATTTTGATACTTTAATTATTCGTTGAAGTATTTAAAAGTTGTCAACCAATGGAAGATTTTATTAATAATATGAACTTTTGCTTCCAAAATTTTGAAAATAATAAAAATAAGGACCTGTCTGAATAGACTATAATTTGTCTTAAAAATATTTCTGTATATTTTTCTTTATGTGAAAGTGATACTTTTTATGCATTTAAATTATCTTAAATATATTTTAATTTTGAATTATAGCTAGGTACTTGGGAGATCAACGAACAGCATATAATCAATTTCTGAGTTTTACTTTGAGAATTGGAGAAGAAGGACCTCAAGCTACATTAGAAGATATTGTTCTGGAAGGCAATGGATTATCTGTATCACTTCCAATTTTTGGACAAGGCAACCCACTTCCTGCAACATTCAATCAAGAATACAAATTTCGATTACATGAACATTCTGCGTATGGCTGGAACCCCAGGTTAACTCCACGAGACTTCATAAGTATTTTATCTAATTTGACTGCTCTGAAGATCAAAGCAACTTATACTCCTGAAGGTAATGAATAGATTTAAAAGTTTTAACTTATTCTGTTTGTAAATGAATATTTTCTGTTATGCTTCTATAAAATAAATGTAAATAAATATCATAGTTTATAATATGATATGCTTATTTTTGTTTATAATTAGTATTGTACTTTTTTTGCTTTAAAAAGTAATTAAAATTTTTGTTTTTCTTCATTTTATTACCTGCAATAAAAATTCATATATTATAAACATCAAATGCCTCACTTGTGATTGAATACTTAGTAAAGTATGACACTGCAGATTAAAATATATTTTAAAATAAATGTTAAATTTCTTTGAAATTTCTATAATTTTGGATTGAACAATAGAAATGGTCTTAAAATTGAAGAGTTTCTTAGCTTGTATCTAAGATTCATTTATTTACACATGGTTAAATGCTTTTTATTATGTTTTTATTTATTTTGTGATTATATAAGATTGTAAAGGAAGTGTCAAAAAATATTTTTAATTGAAAAAGTGATGCAAATTTGCAATATCTGTTTTTAATGGGAAATAATATTACCATAATAGAGTTCAAATTGATATAATAAAAATTATATTTTATTTCTCAGGTACTGGATACCTTGACAATGTACAGTTAGATTCAGCTCACCGCTCACCTCTTGGAAAAGAAGCAACATGGATTGAAATGTGCACATGCCCAGAAGGATATGTTGGACAGTACTGTGAATCTTGTGCTCCTGGATTTAGACATGATCCAGCTAATGGAGGGAAATATGCACGATGTGTCCCTTGTAACTGCCATGGTCATGCAGAATATTGTGATCCCGAAACTGGTAATTTTTTTTACAATATTGAGAAAATAGTTTCATTATCTTAGAACTATTTTAATTGTTTAACTATAACGCATTTTGATGGAATGTTGATATAATTTATTTTACAAACTGAGGCATTTATTGTGAGGAAATGAATTGCATTAAATGTTATCTTTTTATTAAAGTAGCATTTTAAAAATTGGAACAGCAGTTTGTAAGCATTTCAATATTTGAATTCTTTTTTAAAATTAATCAATTGAGCTGTTTAATTATAAAGTTACATTTTATTATACTTATTATGAAACAATGTAAAAAGCTGTTATTATATTCTTAACAAAATTAATTCCAAAATCGTGTTATTTACTATATAAAAACCCCATAAAAATTAGGAAAAGATTTTTGTAAAAAAATTACATTATTTCATGTATTATTGTAATAAAGTAATTAAAATATAAGAAATAGTAAGATAATAAATGGCAGTTAAAATTTTATTTTACTTGATATATATTATAGCTGCTAAATTTGAAATAATCCTGTATCAATACTTGTTAATGATTAGAAAATTAAAGCTAAAATTGCTTCATTACATTTCTCATTTAATGCTACTTAAAAAAAAAAAAACTTTTATTCTGTTGGAATAAACATTGTTTAAAGAATTGGACAATGTGCTGTTCTTTTTAAATTGAATTATTATTTTAATTTTAATTTTAGGACGTTGCATATGTCAGCATAACACTGCAGGGGACAATTGTGAACACTGTGCTTCTGGATTTTATGGCAATGCTTTAACAGGAACAGCTGAAGATTGTCAACCATGTCCATGTCCTGGAAATGGTGCTTGTGTTATTTTACCTGATGAAGAAGTGGCTTGTTTAGAATGTCCTGAAGGATATGCTGGTTTGTAAAGAACATTAAATTTATGTGCATGATGCTAACTTCTTAATATCCCTTAAATTTAACATTGCAAGACTGTTTTTTTAAAATTAATTTTATTTATTTTATTATGAATTTATTTTTATAAGTTCTTAAAACTGAATTTAAAGAATTTATTTTTTCAAATATTTGTTGAATAATGGAAATTTATTGAACTTTTTTAATGTTCTGTTTTCTTATATATATATTGAGAGAGAGAGGTGTGTAAAGTATTTTTTTTTTTTTTTTTTTTTTTTTTTTTTTTTTTTCATTTTCATCTAATCTTTTAATGTGCATTGATTTTCATTATTATTTTACTTTCAAACTAGGTTATATTTCTCATTTTGTTTTTAAAATGGTATGTGTGTGTGTATTCATTTAATAATTACTGTATATTTCTTTCACTAAGACAAGAATTTTTAGAACTTTTTTCTAAAGCTAAATTACATGGGTTTATTTATATATGGATCTGTTAATCTTGCAAAAAGCATAGGTACTTTTCCTTTAACCTGGTGCAAGTATTAAATCACCAAGTATTGCTAAATATAGTTCTTTTTTATTTCTTTAGTTTTATGTTTCTCAGGTTTTTGAAAAAAATAAATATTTCAAACGAAGTAATTTATTCATTTTCTGAAAATGATTTGTTTTATTTTTGAAATTTTTTATATTACTGGTTTGTTGCATTGTTGCAAAAACGAAAAAAATCTAATGTTAGCAAATTTACACACAGTAATTTAAAACCTACACCAGAAATAATAATAATAGTAATAAATAATTAACCTATAAAAAATAACATTGGTAAAGGAAAATCACTTAATTTTTTTAACTTACTTTTTTGGTTTTATTTGAACAAGACAACAACTGGATGGAAACAATGAACTAGCTTCAGATAACATTAGCAGTTATAACTATCTTTGTTCATGTTTGTTGTTTTATTTAACAGTGATGTGAATTGGAAAAATTCCACCAGTTTTATCACAGTAGCAGCATTTTCATCGTCATATTAATATATTTGAAGGTTATATAAATATTTTCTTCATTTTATCTATATACAGGTTTTGAAATTTATAAACTTTTTGAAGAAAAAACATACTCTCAGCTTATACATGGATATTTGGAAATACATAGTGTATGCATTGATATATATATATATATGGAATCTATCGTTCTTGAGTTTCTAAGTATTTTGAAAAATTTTATGTACTTTTCTACCTAAGATTCATTATCTTGTATTTTTTTAAATTTTTTATTTTATTTCCAATGGTAGATTATGAACAGTTACAGCAAAAAAAAAAATAATAATAAATAAATTTAAAAAAAAAACATACAACAACAAAATAAACAACAAAACATGCTGAAACAGAGTTCATTAATCTGACAATAATGCCAAGTTGCAGATCTTGTAGCCACTAAAAAGTGTTACCAGGTGCACCACGGGGAGGTAGATCTGCACCCATACAAAAATAGTAGTAATGTTTATTTCATAATGGATGCAATCAATAGAAAGAAGTATATTTTGGGGGAAAATTAAAAAGATCTCGGGAGAAATGTAGCATTTTAAATGAAAATCATTTTTGACATTATTTTAGTCATATATTTTTTTTCTCTAAATTAATAATATTGAATTAGTTTTAAAAATACTGAAATTATATTTTGGAAAAATGTTGCAAAATGTACTAGCCTTTATCTGTTACTTGTTTTCTCCAGAGTTCTGCTTTTACAAAATTAGATATTCTTTAAATTTCATTCAGATATTCAGAATGAAAGTAATTTATTCATATTTGGAAAACCTATTTGTGAAACTTTTTTTTTTTCTTGGTAGCCTTATTTTTAGAATAAATCTTAATAGAATTTCAATGCAAGAATATTTGTGTCATTTAGAAAGCTGCTGAATGCATGTGTAATCAAATATTGGTTCTTATACGGTTAAAATTATTTTAAAGCATTACTTTAATTTGGTTTTGCCTTATGAATTTAGGTCATCGATGTGATCTTTGTATTGATGGATATTATGCAGAATCCACTGATCCATATGGAAGACCTCTTTGTCGAAAATGTGAATGCAATGAAAATGTGGATCCTAATGCTATTGGAAATTGTGATAGGTGAGTAAATTGTGCATAGTAAATAAGCCAAGCTAATTTTGTTTTTAATATCGTAATGAGTATTCAAACAAAAATTAGCTTGCATATTTACGATGCGAATTTGGCTACAAGACTGACATTTTATAAGCACAGATTAATATAGAACATTTTGTATTGATCATTGTTTTTTATATTACATTAATTTTTCTATTGATGGTTATTCATTAATATAAATGGGAAATAAATCAAGAATAATGATTGATAATCATTAATGTAAAGATTGCTCTAATTTACGGAATAATTTTTTAATAATAAAATAAGAAGTGCTTTCATCATGAAAAAAAAATCATTGAAATCATGGTTTTTAAAATATTTAATGAAATCAAATTAAGACAGTGTTATAAATTTTAACATATTGCAGTTTAATACTATAGTGTGTTATGTAATAATTATTAATATTTCCAAAAAAAATTAATTAGTTTTTAAAACATTAATGATTTTTAAGAATTAATGTTTCACCGTGTTGGGTTTTCTACAGTGAGTAAATGCTGGTATTTTCTTATTTCACATAAAAATGATTTTTATACAGTTCTGTAATATTTCTAAACTTGTTTCTTAATAAAATACTCAATCATATCTCATTTATTCTTAATATGTGCTGTGCTTGTATGTTTTTTGCATTTATACTTTATTTTTATTTTTTATAATTGAATATGTTATAAATAGAAATTGTACATTTACAGAACAAATGGACATTGTTTAAAGTGTGTGTATAACACTGGTGGAAGATATTGTGAATCTTGTTTGCCTGGATTTTATGGAAATGCTTTATCAATACCAAAGGGAGATTGCAAAGGTTTGTATATTAAAATATATATTTAGAAGTATTGTTTTTGGAAAAAATGTTATATTAAGCATTTATTATATTTTTATAATAACTTGTTACTTAAAATTGACTGAGACATTTGACTTTTTTATATTTGCAATAAATTATACATGGGATTATTTAAAAACAAACATTAGTAATATTCATCTGATTAATTTTCAAATTTACCATGCAGCATTTTATATATTGTCATTTACAACAAATTTAAAAATATAACATAATTTTTTTATTATAATCAAAAAGTGATTTGGTTGAAAAATTTATTTGTACAGATTTTATCTCAGTTTTAATGTAATATATTTTATTTTCATGTTTATATTTAAGTGATATTTTTGGAATTTCATGATATATTACTTTTCCGTCTTTTTGAATAATTAAGTTAAAAACAAATAAACAATAAAATATTCAGACAAAAATATTAATATTTTAGGAATTCAAATAATTTAGTACTTTACTTTTAATATTAAAATATATGGTATTTCATTTTTATTTTTATATGCAGTTACAGTTTAGTGGCTTAAAAAAAAGAATAATTAGAAAATGATCACTATTAAAAAATGTTATAACAACTTCATGTTATACAGCATAAATTTTTTCTCCAGGGTGTTTCTAATTGAAGTTGAAAATTTTTTAGCTTCAACTATATTCCTTCTTGAAAACTCATCAGTAGACAGATTATTCAATTTTACTTCTGTAATATGATTCCATACAAAGAAATAGACAAAAATCACTTTATTTACTGGTGCAATGCCACCTATTAACAAAGATTAAAAAAATGAAATCTACTCGGCAAATTTCAATTTATCATGTGTGAACATTGGAGAATGGATGAATAAACTCAGGAATATGCCAATGTTTAATAATGCATGAGGTATATGGAGCAATTGATTGGAATACTACAAGAATGGCCAAATTCAAATAGTCATATGAATATAGCTATGTTGAATAGATCAAGAACTTCATGAAGAATGAATTGTTCAAGAATCTATAAAAGAATATACAAAAGTAAGATAAATGTTGTTTCAAATTAAGAATGAAGTATTCCAAATTCTACAAGAAACATTATCACAGTCAATAGCCAAAAGAATATATCAAAGTTTGAAAATTCTAGGCATAAATGAAGAAAGTAGTATTCCAAATACCATAAGAAGTACTATACAGCTCAATAGGCATGGGAAAATGCCAAAAGTGATAAATATAAAACTTCAAGAAGGAATTGATCAACGCACTACGAGTACTTATAGCCATTCGAAATAAAAATGTTTAAAATCCCAAGCCAAAACGTGAAAAGTGCTTCAAAACCATACTACAAAACACTTCAAGCAAAAGCCAAATTCTCCAGAAAATTCCTGAGGATTAACGTTATTCATGAATCATTTCAAGAGTTAAGGGGCCCAAACTACCATTTTCCCACCAAAATTTGCAAATTTGGAATATCACTTTATTTGCTTGCTGCACTTTTTGTATTGTGTCACAAACCCCTAACCAGGACATCATGTTCATATATGATAAAAAATATCAAGTTTACATTGCTAAAGCATATTGGTATAGATATCTATTGTCAAGTATTTTCTCAATATATCTCTATCGTGCAATGTATGTCAAATCTTAATGCTAAATTAAAGCAATCTTTCTGTTGTCAGCAACTATATGGGTAGAAGATTAAGAATCAACTGTTTAATGAAAACTCTTTATATTTATAGATCTTTATACTTTGTGGCAGCCATTCATATTGTTTCAATTAATTACTCATATAAATTAATTATTAAAGCAAAAACTGCTTAATAATTAATCAGAAATAAATTTAAATAAAGTAATTTTATTTTTATAGATAACTTTGCATATAATAATAGATATTATTGATAGATTGTTTGATAAAAAGGAACTCATATTGATTTCAATCTAAAACCTATTGTGTGTTAGTAAAATTCAGGAAAAGTGTTATGTAAAAGCTATTGAACTGATTAAAGCAATCAAAATAAAAGGTAAGACATTGAACAAATTCAAATTCAAATTCAAATTGATAATTTTTGCATCAGCATTTGAACAGATAACTTTTATTAAAATAGATGTCACAGCTGACCAAAAGCGAAATTGTATTATATTTTGCAAGAATGTGTGAATTTGTTTCATCAAATACAATGAGAAATTCAGCATCACTTAATTAGTGTAGTTAAAAGATAGATATACTATTATAATGCTATAAAACATGTACAATACTCAAGCGAGGAATAATCTAAACAAAAGAATTTATCAATGAGAAGTCTACATTAAAAAAAATAATAATAAATAAAAGGGTGAAAACCTTTCTTTTAGCTGAGAAGTTTATGCTGATATTTTTTGAAAGGATTTATTGAGAATAATATTCCTTGACTATTTGTAAAAGATTAAAACCATTTGAGGTATATACAATACATAGTTATTTGCTTGTAATTATTGAGTTGTAAGAAAAATAACTAAGATGAGCCAATGAAAAAAAAAAAAAAAAAAAAAAAACTTTTTCCATCATGCTAATACACTATCTCATTCTGCTGGCATTTTAGCTGCCAATTAATGGAAAGGTTCTGTCTAATTCTACATTGCACTCCTGATTTTTTGTTAGTATCTGTTCCAGTGTGAAAAAATGGCAGACGGAAACTTTTTTAAAATGCTAAGTTGATTGTGAGAGCAAGTGCTTATTTAGCTGTTTGAGGTAGTTTTATTATTTAGAAAGGGTATAAAAAATTAGAGCAATATGAAGAAAATTACATATATTTTGTTTAAGAAATAAAGAATGATTTATTTCAAAAAATTTGCATAGATTTTCACGAAACAAAACAAACAGAAATTGACAGCAAATAACTTGTTTTTTTTAGACAATTGAAATAATTTTTGTATAAAAATATTAAATTCATTTAATATATATTTATGTTCTCCATGAAAATGTAAATAAAAATCTTGAAAGAATTACAAATATAAAAAAAATTAATGCTTTTCTCCCCATAATTTTCCTTTTTGGTTTGGAACCATTCTTTGCTTTTTCTGTCTAGTCAATAGTGCTTTTAATGCATATTATTTATTAACACATTTATTGTGCAGATTGAAATTCCGGTGTAATATTTAAATGTAGGGTAATTAAACAAATAATTTTTTAAAAAATTTATGTTATATATCTAATTTTTATAAATTTGCAAGAGTATATTTTGTTGTATTATTCTAAATTAATTTTATTATTTTAGCTTGCAATTGCTATCCAGTTGGCACTGAAAAAAGGGATCTTAATTCTGAAGTCTTGGTCTGCAATTATGCTACAGGACAGTGTCCTTGTAAATCCAATGTAGAAGGAAAACATTGTGACACTTGCGCTGAAGGTTACTGGAATTTAGTGAGTGGAGAGGGTTGTGAGCCATGCTATTGTGATCCTGTTGGATCTTTGAATAGGACTTGTGATATTTCTACCGGACAGTGTAATTGTCGTCCTGGTGTTATGGGACAGAAATGTGATCAGTGTATGTCATTACATTATGGATTTTCTTTAGAAGGATGCAAACGTAAGTAAAGATTCATTTAAACCAGTAAAATATTTATTTATTTATTGTATAGATAGTTTGATTTCAATGAAGGAGTGAAGATTTTTTTTCTTGTTCTTAAAACAATGAATTTTAACAATTTTTATCTTGCTAATTGAAAATTTCCTTATAAAGTTATAGTAATAGGAAAAAATTGCTAAGTTTCTTTCATTACAATAGTGAAATTATTTTTAGATATCTTATAATTCTCTGTATCTTGATTTGTAACATACAAAACCATTAAAAGTTAAATATCTTAGCTAACTGAAAAAATAATACATAGCTAAATAAATTACATATTTTTAACTATGCATGCAATTATATGCAATTCTCAAAATTATTTCATAGCCTATGCATTTTTCCTCATAAAATAGAATGATGTATCCTCTTTAATAATAGTTATACATTAAATTTTACTGCTTTTAATCTATTGAATTGCTCATCATTAAACTGCAGAAAATAAGAATGCAGAGTTTTTTAAATAAATATATATAAAAACTGTTAAAAAAAAATGTAACAATTATATTTTATAACAGTTTAAATTTTTTTTTTAGAAATATGGTTTTTGAAATTAGTTGATACTTTTTGATCACTTACTTTTAAGATGCTTTAATACCATAATTGTTTATTTGTTAGAGTGTGAATGCGATCAGATTGGGTCTTTGTCACTACAGTGTGATCCATATGGTCAGTGCCCTTGCCGACCTAATGTTGAAGGTCGTATGTGTGATCGATGCAGAGAAAATACTCATAATAAAGCTGCAGGATGCATAAGTAAGTAAAACAATAAATTTTTAAGCCATTTTTACTCAATATAACGATTATGTTGGTAAAATATATATTGATCAATTAGATATTATTATAAAATTTTTATTTTATTAAAGAAACATATTGTCAATGGTTGAAAATATTTGATTTAAATATTGTCTCTAATTTGCTTTAGAAAATATAATAATTCTTGAAAAAATGTTATTTATTTTAATTTGCATTACATTTTTTAAAAAAATAATGCTTATCTGGCTAATTATTATATTTAAAAATATTCAACAAAATATTACATTCCTTGTATACTTAAGATGAACATATTTGTGATCTTCTAATATATAATATTTATTATTACCCACTGCATTCCTCAAATTTCAACCCTAAACTTTCTGTACTGAAGGCAACCATCTCTTTTTATTGTTCTCTTGTAAATAAAGTTTTGTAATGTGAATTATGTTTGTTTGTCCTCTCTGAATATTTTAATCTATGTAACAGAAGTATTTTTTGTTTTTCACCCAAATTTATCCATTATATTATCTTCATGATTAGCTTTAAGAAGTAAAGAAATTTATTGTAATTAAAGAATAGTTGAAAGTACTTTAAATCTAACTTGAACAATGGACGACTTTAATGCCGAGGCTATATGCACTCTAGCTGCTGTAATTCATAAGAACTGCTGGGAGACTATCAAATGGGGTTATGGTGATATATTAAGATATTATTAAAGTAGAAACAATCAGAAGCCTGCAACAATTCATTTCCTCTTCATGAAAGATCAATTCTTAAATGATATTGTGAACTGTAAAAGAGCTCAAGATGCCTGGTCCACATTATATCTATATACAGTTTAGACTTCTACCCATCCTCCAGTTCTTGAGAGAACTCTGTAACATTACCTTGAAGAAAGAAGAATTATAAGAAGTTTATATCTTTCTTCCAAATTAATGCATTATTTTCCACTAAACCGGTTTACTTCTATGTCATATACATTGATTATATTTATAAGTTTGTAAACTCTGTATACTGTACTTTTTGTTTGTTTGTTTGACAATTACTTTAATTTTGTTTTATTTTTTCCTTTTGAACAAGATTTGAATTTCTCCTCTGATGAATACATATTTATATGAAATGAGAGATAATTGTCAAATCTCAATTTCATAATTTATATTTATGAAAAATAATTAGTAGCAATAATAATTTGAATGTTTTTAGTTTTTATATAAAATTTATTATTTTAATTAAAGTTATGAGGTAATCTACTTTAAATCTAATTTAAATAAGTTTAGAAGATTAAAGTAGAATAAATAGACCTATCTTATGCAGATTTTATATTAAACTTTATTTTTTACTTAAATTATTTTTTATATTGCTTTGATGAGATATTTTAATTATTTTGAAATAAAATTTATAATAAAAAAAATCTTTTTTAAATTTTATAAACTGTCATGTGCAATCGTTTTTTAATTACTGATGGTAAGAAAAATTTATACAACTCTTGTAATGTTTTTTAATTGCAAATTAAAAGGCAGATTGAAAGAAAATCTAAACATTTTTTGTTAATGTTATTTATTTATTTTAGATTGTCCTCCTTGCTACAATCTTGTTCAAGATGCAGCAAATATACATCGTGCCAAACTTGCTGAACTAGAAGAGCTTTTAAAAGCACTAAAAGAGAATCCTCAACTGTTGAATGATGAAGAATTTGTTTTGAAACTAAAACAAGTTCAAGATAAAGTAGACAAATTGTTAGAAGATGCCATGAGTGCCACGGGTATATTTTTAGATGTTTTTGATTCATTTAATATTTGAATAATGTTTGTAAATAAAAATGAAAATTATCTATTTTAATTAATCTTATAACATTCATATCTATTTATTATAAATTAATTAATTATTCTTAACTATTTAACTTGTTTCTATTCTGAATTTTAAAATGTTAGTTTTACTTTATTTAATATTTGTATTTCGTTAATATTGTATTTTAAATGCCTGTTTTTGGATATAAAAAAGTAAGAAGTGTTATTGGTTGTATGTGTAAAAAATATTATATTTATTATATTAATCTATATATAATATGCATAAATATCTTTTATTTGTGTTTTATTAGATCTTGATGGCAAAGTTGGATCAAATCTTAAAGATCTATATAAACGGTTGGAAGATGTCCGTAAGACAATGGGTGTAATTGCTAATAAAATGGACGATGCTAGAGAAATTGGTCAGTTAGGAGAAAGAAATATTACTATTGCTGAAGATATTATCAAGCGAGCTTTGGATGCCTTGAATGGTGCAAGGAAATTTTTGGAGACAGAGGGAATATCTGCATTAGAAAAAGCCATTGAAAGATCAGATAAGTTTGGTCAGCAGTCAGTAAAAATGTCAGAAATAGCTAGGGAAGCAAGACATCTAGCTGATGAGTAAGTATTTTTTAATTTATTCCCCCTTATTCTATTTCCTGAATAAAAATTATCTATAATCCATGTTGAACATTCAAAGAATAATCACTGTGGAAATTAAAATTTCTAAATTATATTGTGTTACAAATATGTAAGAAACTTGATCATATTATTGATATAGTTTTATATCAATTATGCATTTATTTCTTTTAGTGTGTGATTTTATATTTTTAGAACAGTAAAATTAATAAATAGCAATATTTAGCACGTATTTATAAAATTTTAATTTCTTACAAAATGAAATTTGAGATGTAAATATCTATTATTTTAATTTTTATTTTTTGTTGTAAATATTAGTTACACTTAATAAAGTGTATATAATAGGTTATATAAATATATATAATCATATAAATATATATTTGCCAAATTTTAATATAATATAACTTATATTTAATATAATATAACTTTATACATGCATATATATATTAAAAATAAAAACAGCAATAGTAAATAGCAAAAGTAGCAATAGTATTGAATGACCACAGTTATTTTTTTTATTATCATTCTTGCTGAAAGATGTTCCTTTTTGTTAAAATAAGTAAAAATAATTAAAAAGTATAATGTATTATTTATTTCATGCTTAGTAGTTTAATAAAACTTAATTTTATTTTTTAAATGCTGAAACACTATTGTATATACGATAAATTACATTTCATATTTGAATTATAATATTTGATATTTATAATATTTAGACATGAGAAAGAAGCTAAAGAAATTGAAGATCTTGCTGACGAAGCCAAAAAAATTGCCCAGGAAGCATATGAGAAAGCAAGACATGCATTGGAAACTCCTGGAGAAACAGCAGATAACATTAATCGATTAGAAAGAAAGTAAGCCTATTTAGCATATACTTTTGCCTTATGTCATCAACAAAAAGGTTTTTATTTTAAATGTCAAAATAATATTTTAAAAATTACTGCATCAGAAAATGCTAAGATAACTTTCTTTGTTATAAAATTTTCTCTTTTCTCCTCCAATAATTAATGAAAATGAAAATTAACATATTTTGCATATATTTTATTGAAATACTTGGAAATATCTTGAAGCCAAGGTGACTACTTTTCTGGGAAGATAAATGTGGTGATCAATATCAAAGAAAAATTAGGGAATGATTATTAAAAATATAATTTTTGTAGTACCTTGATATGGTCATCATCTGTATTAGTTTTGTGATTCTTTTTTTTATTGGTTTTTCTCTAAGAATTACCCATATTTATGTTGATATTTATTTATATTTACAACCTTGCTTTGTGCTTCACTTGGCCATTCATATCCTGTAAAACAGATTGTCAATAACCCCTTTTTTTAAAGTCTAAAACCTGCCCTTAGGGACAACTTGAAAATAAAATACAAATAATTCAAAACTTATCTTATTTAGTAGCCAAAAACCTAGCATTACAATCTATCTGTAATAACCAATTCCTAGTATTCTTCCTATACAGAGGTGGCAAGACTAATGTATTTTAAGTCAAATTAAATGATGCTTACCTTTTTAAGTTTTGCACTGAATGATTGAAAATTATTGTTCAAAAAAATTTAACTGAATATCTATGAGAATCTTGATTTTAATTAATTTTATAAAACTAGAATATTAAATACTTTTACTATTAAAATCTATAAATTTGACACACAGTACAGCCAAAACTGGGTCTTTTGCCACTAAACTCTACCTACTTACTTCAACCATGAATACACTGCCCATTACAGTTGAAAACAGGCATCACCCCACCTTCAGTAGATCGATCTCAGTGTATCTCTGAGAGTTGTTCTTAGAGATTGTTCTTGCACTTTGCAAATTGTTTATAACATTGTTTCTTGTTGTTAGTAATATGTCACTCAAATTTAATTGGGAGTAGATAGATGCTGAAAAATATATGGAGTTCAAAAGTTGAGTTATTTAAAAATGAAAAAGATAATTACCATCTCTAGTGTACAGAAGTATGTTTTCTTTCTATGACATGGGTAAACTTTTAAAAGCGATACTGCGTTGATAAAATACAATATGAATATTGAGGACTGACAGTTTTGATGAGTTTTTTAATGTGACCAGTTCTTGAAAGTTTGTTGCTGCCAGTTTGTTGTTGTTGTATGTTCTTTTTTTGCTGTAATTGTTCATAATCTGCCATTGGAAATAAAAAAAAGTTCTTGAAATTGTCCAAATCCAGAGCAAGAATAACATCATTCACACCAGCAAGCTACAGTGATTTTGACTATGCTTCAGACTTTGATGTTTGAATCTGATGTTCTAATTTTAAAAAAGCCAAAATCTTTTGGGCAATCTATGTAGTGAGCAAGAGAAACAGTTATATCTCAGAGGAACCAAGATGAAGTAGCAAGATTGCTTCTAGGATGGAGCTTAGTCTCATTAAAGTGGATTGCATTGTCTTGGTCTTACTTAGCACTAAAGGCGTCATTTGACTGATGACATGCTGCTTATATAAGATCCTGGAAGAACTTATTTTGATGAATCCTTCAACAGGGTATCAAAGAGACAACAGATGGACATAGTAGTATACCTTTGGGATCAAATGAAAAAAAAATTTCAACAAACTATTGGGATTTTTTTTTTTTTTTTTTTTTTTTGGACCAAATGTTGCAAGTGATCTTCTTATGAGTTTCAAGAATGGTCTCGGACTGGATTTCAATTACTAGAACATAATCCAAGTTTTAATGGATAGCTAAATGCAGATTAGGCTTTCCTAGATATGTTATGCTATTTGATATGAAAAAAAATTTAAAAGCATCCTTAAATCATAAACTTTGGCTGATGTGGTTTGTTTGTGACATTTAGCTTTTCAATATGGTTTTCTGAAAAAAAGAGTAATAAATCTCTTCATTTTTAGAGCAATTTATAAAGTTTTCAAAGATTCTCATACTTTTCTGGCTGATTATGCACATATTAAAAAAATAGTGGGTTCCTCATGAAGTTTTGTGTGTCAGTGGCTGGAAAACAAGTCTTAGTGCATGAAAGCAATATGCAAAAAAAATATTCCGCGAAGCATATATTCCTTATTCCTGAAGGTTTACCTAGAACTTAGTATGTTAAAATGGCACAAAACTCTGAGCGACTGTTCTTGTTACCAAGCTCCATTTTTTCTGTGCTGTAGCAACCATGTTTGAATCATTTACAAATGTCTATGCTTATATTTAATTTTCTGCACTAAACTCTTGAAGAATTTGTTTTGAGATTTATAAAATCAATTCATAAAAGCAGAAGATTTAAATGGAACCTCTTCAATATACAAACTTGTAAACATTAACTTCAAAAATGTGAGCAAAGGATTGAAATTCTTCAGTTGAGTCTTTATTGCAGCAGATTTGGTATCAAATGACAGTTCAACACTGTTCTTTTATTCATTAAGCCATTTCTTTTTTACTAGCAACAATGTCATCACATTTGCCAAGTGTGATGACATTGTTGTTGGATTTAATAAATCTGCAATTAAATTCCACAATGTCCTTTACTGTAATGAAATTATTTTTTATACAAAAAAAAAAAAAAAAAAAAAAAAAAGGGTTTTTGTAATACATATCAATAAATATTTTCTAAAAATGTTGTAAAACTTGTCTGTTTTACTCTTTGTTTTTCACAATAATTCTTATATTTTAAGATTATCACTAAAAATTGCACTTTTTTACAGGCTTTTAGATGTTAATTTTATGTTAGAAGAAGTAAAGAAGTTAGCTGCATCTGCTAAAGAAGAAGCTAATAAAACATATGAAGGAGCACTTGATTTGTTTACGAAAGCAAATTCTATCAATCTGCCAGATGTGGATGTAGAATTGATGAAAAAAACTGCAGCAGATATAATTGAAGAGGTAACATGCAAAAGATTCTGTTAATTTGAATGTTATACTCTCTATATAATGTTATTTAAAATATTTTAAATGTAAATAAAAGAAAAATTCTAAATGTTTTTATTTGTTATTTTTCTCTTAATAGATATAAAATATCACTATGATTAATCAAAATACTTTTTAAATTTTAATTCAATAGTTATTTTAATTTATTATTATTTTTAAGTTGCAAAATAAGAATTTTCAAGTAATGCCTGAAAGGTTGCAATGTGATTAATCTGCTAAAATAAAAGAAATGCTGATTTGCTAAAAAAATTGTGTTTGTTTTTTCTTCTTAATCATAATAAGTATATATTGAAAGTGAAGTTAAAAAAATCGTGCAACTTATTTTATAATTTAAACATAGCTAGAAAGATGCTTAATATGTTTTTAATACCATATTCCTCAATATTTTATTTTCTACTTCACAAATTTTCATAGTCTTCTTTTTCTGAGACTGTGATTTCACTTCTATGCTTAGATAACATGACAATTTAGATTAACAAGTAATTTTAAAATTTGATATTTGTTTTTAGTATAAATTATGCCAAAAAGAATTAATTCGTAACTGTTAGGGATTTTCGATTTAGATAAAAACTATGCCAATGGATTTTTTATCTTCTCATTTTATAATATTTAATCTCATTTAAATAGTCTGAAATAAAAATCTAGAAATGATACTTATTTCTAGATTTTTATTTCAGACATGAAATAGAAATGTGTAGTATGTTTTCTTGAAGTTTAATAATTAAAACAATAATTAAGCAGTGAGATAAATTAGCATCAAATTATGTTTGTTCTACTATTATTTGATGAAAAGATGTAAATTCTTTTTATGGATTTTGTTTTCATCATGAACTATAAATATTTTTAGGCAAAAAAAATACAGAACCAAGCTGATGACATATTGAATGAACATCAAGAACTACTTGATAAAGTCAAACAGCAAATAGAAGATGCTGAAGATTTGCTTAAAGCTGGAGAAAAGCAACAACAGGTAGTTTAAATACTTATTTAAATTTGGAATTACTATATGATGAATAATTTTAAATTCATTTTCCATGAAGAATTTTATATACATTAAAAACTATTTGATTATGCTAAATAATATAATAATTTGATTTGAAAATTGCTTTTCATAATTTGATTTTATAAGCTATTGATATTTATAAACAGTGTTATATAATTTTGTTTTATAAACTTTTCTAAACAATTTGCAGTTTTTTTCCCCCTTATACTTTTTTATAATGTTTGTTCTGTCATGATAGACAATTGATGAGATGTTAGCAACTGTTGATGCAGCCCTTGCAAAAGCCAAAGAAGCTGTTGCTGCTGGTGAAGAAACATTAGCTGAAGCTAAAGAAACTCTCGAGACATTAAAAGGTTGTTATCAAAATTTTAATAGTAAAATATATGCATTTTTGTTTATTTAAGAATTTTTATTATTATATACTTTGTGTGTGTATATTTTATGGCAAAAGAAAATCAAAATTCTGTTGGTTAAATTTTAAGTAAAAATAAACTTTAGGTAAGCTATTAAAGTTAAGTAAATATTCTAAGAAGATTAATAAGTAACTATTATAAAATATAATGTGATGCAAATACAAATGCATGAAAAGAGTTAATGGCTAAGTTAAATTATTTTATTGTTTCACATTCAGGTGGAAATATCATAATCATTAGAAGCCTTTATTGATTTTTATCTCCCAGAAAGAATTTTAAATTTATATTTGTTACTTCATTGTAAGCCTTTTTTATTCATTTGTGTATAATGATCTATGATGCATGTGTTCTCAACTTCTTTATTAAGGATAGGATTACTTTCTGTTGTCCATCTAATTTAATTAATTCTGTATTTATTTTTTATGATACATTTATTCTCATTATTAAGAGACATTTTTTAAAAAGAATTTATGGGAAGATTCCACTGATAAAGATGATTTTGGCAAATCTGAATTAAACGAGTTTTCACATTTTTATTAATTTCTGTTTCATTCATTTATTTTTTATAAGTAATGACTTAAAACATAATATATGTAACAACAATTTAGAATATAATATAATAGAATTATAAAGTATGATTTTTCATATTTAGTTTGGCTAATGAGAATGACATTAATACATGGTGAAGGAATAATTGGATTTGAAGAATTGCCAAATGGCAACAATAGATTTTGAATGAATTATCAAAATTATTTTCTTTTATAGTTTTTTTAAAAAATATGTAAAAGTTGCCAGATTTTTCATCTTGGTTTTCATACAGCTTTTCACCTCAAGATAACTTCACTTTCTGAAGTGGTAATATTTAAGTTGACCTTTTTAAAAAATGTATAACTCATTCCTTGTGCCTAACATATTTTCAATTGAATATTTTACATTAAATGATAATTAAAAACTTTTGTTTTGGGGGAGGTCTTTTTTTTTAATCCATTCTTTATTTTCCTCTAAATTTTTGCATTCAATTGAGGAATTGTAAGAAACAAGCTTCGTGATTCCTAACATCTTCTTTGCATGCAACTTTTTACTTTACCATACATTTTTTTAATTATTATTTCACGTCTTGAATATTTTAAAATGGAAAAAGTTAAAATGAAGTTTGTAGCATTATCTGATATCTTCAAATCAAAACAGTATTACCTAATGTATGCAAGAAATAAGAAAAGCACTTAGAAAAAGGTCAGTCAGTGCTTTTTAAAAATTATATTTTTCTGATACTTCCAGAAGAATACTTATTTAAATAATGTACATCCTGTACCTGTAATCCACATCCCAGAATTACTATTATTTTTTAAATATATGATACTCAGGTTTATAAACAAGAAATTACAAATATTTTCAATAGCTTTTATGAAAGGATAATTAAACTTAGAAAACTAGATGTTTAAGATTGTCATTGGTCTGATCTTAAACTCATTTGCTTTGAAATATAACTTATACTTGATCACAAAATATGTAATTTTTTTTTTTTTTTTTTTCAGGATTTGATGAACTCATCCGAGAAAGCAGAGGTAGAGCAGATGAGGCTCTTACACGAATACCAGAAATTGAAAAACTGATTACTGAGGCAGAAGAAAAAACCCATTCTGCAGAAGAAGCTCTTCGCGGTGCAAAACAGGACGCTGTTGAATCAAGAGATGAAGCTCAAACGGCTGAAGAAAAAGCAGAACAAGCTTCTAAGGTACCTTATAATAAAAATAAATTTTATTTTTCTTTATGTTTAAAAAATAAAACTTTATTTGCAATTTTAGGTCTTTTTTAAAATTTATTTAGCAAAGTAGCGTTAAATATGAAATCAATAACTATAAGACCAATTGAAAATAAATAATTATGTGTATGTGTTATGCTCATTTACAGACATTGTAATTATTATTGTTTTTCATTCTATAATAAAATCACTTTGCACTTAAAGAATAATAATAAAAATTATACAGAAAAACAAATCTTTTGAAAGAAAGTTTATTATTGTCACTATAAATAATATTTGAATGTAAATCTCTGTAATAAAAAAAACAGATTATAAAAGATAATAATTGTATTAAGGTGGGATTGTACTGATAATTTATATTAAAGTATGATTATGCTGATAATTTATATTAGGGTGCGATTATGTTGATAATTTATATAAAAATTTGATTATTTTAATGTTTTAAAAACACATGTTCATGTTTCAGCATGCTAATGATGTCTTAGAAGGAGCAGAAGAAACAAAAGCTGAGGCAACTAAACTTAGAGATAAAGCAGATGATCTTGCTGAAGAGGTTGCTGAAACTGAGGGGATTTTGAAAGAATATGAAGATCAGGCAAAAAGTGATGGAGATTTAGCCAGTCAGGTTTGTTTATTTAAAATATATATATATATATATATATATATATATATTCTTTATAAACATCATGACTCAAAAGAATTTTTTTATGAAATTTATTATTATTTCAAAAAATTAATATTCTTAATTTAGACTAATTAAAAATTAAGTTTTTAACTAATATTATTTGAAGATATGATTTCCTGAATGTTATTCATTGCAGTTTACTAATTATTAATTGTTTATAATTATTGATTTACTGAAATTTTTCTAAATTAAAATGTTAGTATATATATTTTTTTTAAGAATATTATTTAGAAAGTATGCTTTATGCTAAAATGTATACTTAGTTAAGATTTTAGATGGAAAAATGAATAAAAACTACTTTTTTTGTAGGAGAAATTTTAAAAGAAGTATAATTATTTATGCTTACTCGGGTTAAAAACTACCAAATATTCCATGCAGTCACCAACCCAACCCTACTGAAGCAATTGCTAAATAATTTATATTTTAAAGTACCATAATTATATAACATTGATCTTCAAAATCTATAAACATTCTGTTGCTTTAACTTAAGTTTTGGTAATCATTATAAAGAAATAGTGGAGGAAGTTATGTAATTAATTACAGAAATATTTGCCATGGAAATAAATCAGTCCAATATTAAATTTTCTTTTATGTTATTTAGAAATAAATCACTTGAAAATTACTCTGCATATTTCTATTTAGCAATTATTCCTTTAATGCAAAAATTCTGGAATTATCTTATTATGTTGATTGCAATAAAAATACCACCTAATCTTGTTTATGCAATAGATCTGTGTATAATATGTACTGCTATAACAATTTTGCCAATGCCTCTATAAAAAAAAAAAAAAAATACTAGAAATTTTAGTGTATCAATATCTTTCGTGGTTTACATATAAGATCCACTAGTTCCACCTTCACCTTTCTAACTGGTAGAAGCTACATATTTGTAGGTACAGGGGTGAGGTGTGGGAAGAAAAAAAAGTTTATTAATTTTATTTCACTGAAATAATTTGAATTCATAAAACTTCTATTTATTATCAGCTTGGATATTTTGGTAGTCTTGATTTCTTCCAATCTAAAAAATCTTGATCAAACTCTACAGTGTAATAATTTAAATTGCAAAAATTTTAGATTGGTCAGTGATATTATGAAAAATATTTCTCTTTAGGCTTTAGAACAAGCTAATCAAGCTAAAACAAGTGCTACAGATGCTTCAATCAAAGTAAAAAATGCCTTAGACACTGTTGAAGATATATTGCGAGCTTTAGGTAAAGTTACTTATTTCTGTAAATTAATTAGTGCATTTACCCTCTATTTGTTATTTACTTTAATGATTTGTATCTGAATTTTTTATGGATAATTCCTTCTTTTATTTAAATTTCAAATTTCACTAATATTTCATTGTGTATGTTTTCATTAGCATATTTAGAAAATCGAAAATTCAATGAATATTATTCAAAAAAATATTAATATGAATTTTTTTAATATTTTAATGTTGTTATAAATAAAGAAATATCAATGATAAATATAATAAACACTGACATATAATTTATAATAAAATATCCAAATTTATATCAATAATCATAGAATATTAAAATCTATATAGAATATAGAATATTTAAATGAAAAAAAATTACAGCTGAATTTCCTCAATTTTTTTATAATAACCAGTTCTATACATTAATTTTTTTAATTTCTAAATAAAACATACATTTATTTTAGATACTAAACAAACATTTATTTCAAATAAATATAACTGAATACAACTTGAAAAAAATTAGAATAAGAAAGTTAACCCTTAAATTTCTTTTATCTTGAAAGTAATGAATAATTCTTATGTGGCAGAAATCATATGTACTTTTTGCTAAATATGAATAAAATAAAATGTTAATATTAAGTTAAAATTGAATATTAATCGTAATAATTTTATTATTTTTAATAATTATAATACAATAGTTTTATGTTATAATATTAATGTTATTTTAATTTATTATTGTATTTAAACATAAATATACAAAAATCATTGAATTTTCATTAATAATGCATTGATAATATAGCATATGAGTTTATGCAATATAAGCTGCAGGAGTTCGAAAAGTTTTAAATTAAAACAATTTCTAAAGGGTTTATTATACAAGTTTAATGCATTTATTATTGTGTAATGCTAAATTTTAAGCCTAATTAAAATATATCATCTTAAACTATTTTATAAATTTATAACTTACTAGGATAAATTAAAAATGTTGTAAATAAATAATTTTACCTCATCAATTTGCTGATTGTTCAATTACAATATTTCTTTTCTTGATTTCCTGGAAACTACAGAAACATAAAAATTTTATACAAGCTTTTTATTTATTTCACACAAAATTCATTTAGTATCTCTTATATTGTAACAATATTATCTTTAAATTTCAATGTTTACATACTTAAAATTTTAGCATAGCTTTTTCCGTATTATTCTCACTTTCTTTATTAATAATTATTATTATTTAATTATTTTTTCATATTTAATTTTATAGCTCTTTTTTATTTTAAAAACAATAAAATAATTACATATTGAAAAGAAAATATAGAGTTTAAAGGCTAATAATCAATCAAATTATTCCGACATGGCAATGCAATATAAATTTATTTGCAAAATATTGTTTCTTAGAAAATTATGAAGATAAAGTAATTTTCATTCTTGAATAGTGATTATTCAAAAACGTAATTTTATTGATAAGAAATATACTTAAAAATATTTTATCACAGATGTCATGCAGGTGATTTCGCTTTTTGGTTGTCCTCCCTCCTACCTAATTTTCTTCTCATTTACTTGATTTCTGTTAATTGAAAATTTTTCTCTGATTTACACATATATTTATACAGATATTTTTTAAATTGCCTAAAATGTAATTCTGAGAAAATCATCACCCCATCAAATGCATTCTTCACTTCTAAATGATGATGTCTTATCATGCTAAAGAAACATATCTTTTCACTCTATGAAATGCATAATTTCATAGAGAAGAAAACTTCATTTAAAACTTAAATCATTATAATTTAAGTATTTCTGATGATCTGTTTTATACTTTTTCAATGCAAAATTTATTTTGGATAATTTTTAAATAATGAATATTTTTTATGTTTAAGTATTTTGCTTTATTTGCTTAGTGCTTTAATTATTAATAGTTTTAATTGCCAGCGATTTTGATATGTGAGTATATGTTTAGTACGAGTATATGAACGTTTTTTTGCCATATTGATGAAATACTATTTTAAACTATTTTTTACTTTTAAAAAACTTCAGTTTTATTCCTTATATTTTTATAACTTCGATGCCTTGATTGATGGTGTTAATTGCAAAAAAAAATCTCTAATTCTGATAAAAAATCCCAATTCTGAAATGATAATTCAATTTTACATTTCAATGCTTGAATTATATTATTTTTTAGTATTGAAAAAGAACTTGATAAAAATGCTACATAAAAGTTATTTATATTAATATGTTTTTTTGCATTTTTAGAGAAGTGGAATTTACATTAAATACTTAAGTAAGGTACTCATACGTAATGAATAAGTATGATTGATGGGTGATTTATTTTGCAGATGGCTTAGATGATATTGATGAGTCTTTGTTAGATCAGTTGGAACAAAGGTTAGAGGCAGCTGAGAAAGATCAAAAGGAAGCTGATTTTGATACTCGTATGGGAGAACTTGCGTCAGGCTAGAGACTTACAGAATCAATGGATGAAAGATTACACTGAAGAAGTTGAACGGTTGAAAAAGGATGTTGCCAATATTGCTGATATTCGAAATGCATTGCCTGATAAATGTTATCGACGTGTGGTCTTAGAACCCTAAATAAAGAGGCTGTTTAATATTGTAATTTAACATCTTTTTATATTCAGAACATTTATTTTTGAAAAAGATGTCATCAGTTAAGTATATTTCTGATTAATTAATTCGGATAGTAGTGAGCTGTAAAAATGTGGGAAAAAAAGCTTGTTTTTGTAGTGTTTGTCATACTATTTTATTACAAAATGGTAAGGCAATTTATTTTATTTTTTATGTTTAAAAATTATGTTTTCTATTTAGAAAGAATATCAAAATTTTCTCTAAAATGTGTACCCTTATGTGCTTAAAATTTTATTTTCTATGTTTTACAATTTGTTTTTGTATAATGCAATGCGGGTAGATTATGCTATATTTTTTTTTCTGTGTCATTCTGTAGAATTTCATTACTTTAAATATACTTAAGATGTAAAAAATAAAAAAAGTAATTAAAAATAATAAAGGAAAATTCAAAATTAAATTTTATTTTATTTTAAAGAAAAATTAATATTTTTTTTATTGATCAAAAATTGTTAGTATGACATTCATATCATTTTTCCATCTTTAATTAAAGTTTTCTTGGTAAAAACTATTGAGTGCCAAACAAATATTTAGCTTTAATATCAAACATAATTGTGTTTTTGCATTTGTTTTAATGTTATATTATAGAGAATCTCATAAATATGTTTTCAAAAGAATTTATGTTTTCCTTAAAATCCATTAATATATATTATATCAGTTATATTACAGTATTAATATACATGAGTATTTTTTATTATCAATTATCTTAATTTTATATGTTTCTTTATAATATAATTGCTTTGGTTTAATGGCAAATCATAATTGTTTTCATTTTAGTAAAATTATATTTGTTATTAAGAATTGAAATTTAATTTCTATTTTGGGAACATGCTTTTCTTATGCATTTCAACATCTAAATGTTCGCTCTATTTCATTAGAGATTTTATTACTTGGTTCTTGTTTCTCCGAGTTCCTGTTTTTTGATAAGTTTATGCCAAAGATATATTAGCTTATCTCTTACATGTTTATTAATGACCAATTTTAAGTGATTAAAGACAATCTTTCTCATCACTGCCATTTTACTCTTTTTCAAATATGTTGTTATATTCGTATATTTTGTATCTAGATTCTCAAAGTATGCCTCTTTGATAACATTTTTATAAGAAAATTTGCTATATCTTTACATATTTTTCAAATTATTTTTGTTTCTTTTTATTTATGTACACTATTTTTAACTTATTCATTAATTAAATATAATTTAAATTGCTATCAAATTAAATACTAATTACATGTATATTCAATATAAAAAAAGAAAAAATACTTCCACTTTTATAACAGATTTATTAAAAAAAATATACATAATTTTACTAATAATATTGATATGTTTTAACAATAATATATTTTTCATTGAATTTTAATAAGAAATAATGAAAACCTTATTTTTGTGTGGAAGCGTATTTAACTCCCAACTAATAAATTAATATTTTTATAAATTGAAAAGCTTTAACGTATATGTGTATACCCAGTACTTCTAGTCAAGAAGTAATATAATTTTACAGACATTAGGAAATATTTTGTCCTAACCTCTTAATTTATAAATCTTTTTATATTTAATAAAATATTTGATGTAATAATTTTTTAACATGAACTTCTGGTCTGTAGTTAGACCGTTTATATCATGTATATAGACATTTAAAATTATTTTAATTTATATTTTTATATGCTTATTTTTTTAAAAATAAAACCCAGTTCTAGTTACCTAAGATATTATTGTCAGTGTAAGAAAAGGAGAAGGAATAAAAAGCCATATCTATGAACCATGTAATTTTTAAAATTTTTTTATTGTATGTATTCTTGTCTTGTATGTTGACCAAATTATTTTGTTCTTATTCTTTGTATGTTATTACATATCAGCCATTCATTCCCAAATTAAATGTTTCCAGCATGCATTTTATTTTGATGCCCATATGTTTACTAAAATCATGTGCAATAGAAAAACTTTTTGTAGTTAGTTCATTGTGCCAATTTTTTTTGTACTGCATTGATGTTTGTAAATAAATAGTTCTCATCAAAAGTTAGCTATTGTTCTTTAAAATGAATTATTTATTTTTTATGAATGCATTATTATTTTTTTTTATGAATGCATTTTTATTCGTCATAAAATGTTTTTAAATGTGGGAGGGTAGGGGGAATGAATACTGCTTATTGTTTTCTTTGGGGGCTTATAAATGGTTTCATATTAGGAAAGAACTCCTATACATCCAGCCTAACAATGTTGTTCAAATAGATATTAATCTACCAACTTTTAATAATTCTTGTCAAGTAAAGATAGTCAGAATTTGCATCTTCTTTCTTCAAAACAGCCAACACTGAAACTCTAATTCAGTGGTTATGAAACTTTTTTTATATTTGTGTTCATCGCCTTTCTTAACAAGAAAAATTATTATTATACCCTACTAACACTTTTCACTAATACAATAAATATTTACTAGATTTGACATCTCATTCAATTTATTATAAACATGAGTAATGAGTTGGCCTAAAAAATCAGTTTTATTACTTTTAATTAATATATTTAAAGGTTATAATAATTACTAAATAGTAAGCATTAATTTTTCCGAACCATAAAAGTGAAGTGGGTGGCTTTTAAGAACAATTTTAAAGATATATATATTATGCAATAGTCGATGTACTCTTCAAATATTCAAAAATATTTGGTTTAAAATTATGAATTTCTTGTAGGTAAAACTTAAAAGCTATTTTTCATAGATGTGTTGTTTAATATATTAAATCAAAAGCATTAATTCTTTATTAATATGAATCTTTAACATTGGGATAAAATAAAAACATTAAATTAATCAGTTGTTTACATCTATGAATAAGTGTTTATAGCTATGAAAAGCACATGATAATACTGCTATGGTCCAACCACCTATAGCATGACAAATTGGCCAGATTAAAAAAAGAGTGGCATCATTGGGGAGAAAATGTCATTTAGTAAGAATTTTAATTGTAATAAAAATAATTTTAATATTTAAAATTTTAGATTACATGACATTAAAAGTAAAGCTAAATGAAAGAAATTCCACACTAACTTCTTTGAAAACGGCTTTGCATCGAATATATTTGATTAGTATCCCTATCAAGTGCTAGCCAATTGAATTTTTACCAAATGATGTGTAGTTGGACTACACATAATCCTATTTTTGGGTGCACAGGGAAATTTAAAGTAGT
The DNA here is from genome assembly GCA_021605075.1 of Caerostris darwini. Lineage (NCBI taxonomy): Eukaryota > Metazoa > Arthropoda > Arachnida > Araneae > Araneidae > Caerostris > Caerostris darwini. The sequence goes on along the minus strand of BPLQ01015719.1, from coordinate 281,346 downwards.
TAAATTTAATTTGTACATTATGCTTTATGCTTTTATTTCTGTTTGTTGTGTATGTTTTTGTATGAAATCTAGAAATAAGGACATCTTCCTTTTGATGAGAAGGATTACGGATTTTTAAATGAATAAATTCTTGAGCGTATTTTCCACTTACGTATTGATCTAGGATTTATATGTATATATATATATATAGTTGAAGAGGTGCTTTGAGATTTATGCTCGCATAAGCTGCTTTATCTCAATTTATCAAAATGCTCTTAAGGAGTGAGGAAAAAAAAATTTTTTTAATTTAAATTTAAAGTCCTCTAGAGATTGGGGTAATTACGTATTAACGCCACCGCAGCTACAGATTTGGCGGTTTTTAAGCGGCGCCAATCTTTTTTGACAAATCATAAAATATATAAAACACTTTATTTAAAATCAAAACACTTTCAAAATTCAAAACACTTTATTTAAAAACAAAGTAGTCACTCGGATTTCGGTGGAAAATGGGCCGATATAGAGTTTAACATAGATTCAAAACAGTCTCTATTTTGGCGCATTGGCAGCTCTTTATTGGCGCATTAGCGCAACTTCTGCTGCGGTGGCGTTAATACGTAAGTACTGAGATTGGATATCTCCAGCGGATTTTTAAATGAATTGGGAAATGGGAAGTCCAGGAGATGTGAAAAATGATGGTGTTTGCTGCTGGTTTTGCAAGAGAGTCTGCTAGTTCATTCTCTGTTATACCTACGTACCATAGACTCCAGATGAATTCAATTGTTAAAATGCTATTTAAGATATTTTATAGTTGGCCGCCTAGTAGTTTAATGGCGTGATTAGATTGGAAAATTACAATACTTTAAAGCTTGAAAAACAGAAAGACTGTCTGTTAGGTTTATATAATTATGAGCTGAGAGTTAATGTGACGAAATGGTGTGTGCGCTGCTGCTGTAAAAGTGCAATAATAATTATAAAACTGATCTGAAGAAGATTCTTAGAAAACAAGTAATATATAAAAAAAAATTTTAAGTCAATTCCTACTTTTTTTTTTTCACTATACTGCAAAAAGTCCTTTATAAATAATTTTCGTTTTTTTAAGTTTATCTGGCACCATCTATTGGTAGAACATGCAACTTAAATCATAAAAAAAACTGTATTAGCATCACGTGTCATCCACTACGAGTTCAAAAAGGAATTGAAAAATATATTGATGACAACTTTTGAACGTTTAAAATGTCTCAGATGCATCTGAAGCTAAAATAAATTTATCTTTCCATTGTTCATCTTTATATTGTCCGAAATGATATTTAATGACATGACGGGGCATTTGTTTGTTTTGAAAGGGTAAATCGTCAAGGTGAAATGTGATTTTCGAATGTTGACCAACTGGGGTCAAACAGGAAATTAAATTATAAAGGCGGACATTTTAAGTTGTCTAAAAAGTTTTCAAAAAAAGATTGAAGAGAAATGAGGCGTTTCCCTTGGTGATTGATTTTCCGATCTAAGATAAATAGAGAGACGAGATGATAAATCGACAGAAATTTTTGAGTAAAAAACTATCTCTCTCCCAGCTCGGCTTGATGGCCAATTGCTAGCGCTCTGGCCTTTGGTGCCACAGGCTTCAGGTTCGTATCTTGTGATGACATGAATGTTTGTGAGTGGTTCGGAATACACGTTAAATTGTAGGTCCCGGTCTAATTAGCCTAAAATGTACAAAAATGACAGAAGAGCGACAAACCAAACTCTGCCAGCATATACTACCTCTGAAACAATAGAAGTTGACCAGATTCTTTAGGGAAGACCAGATTCTTTCTTTTATTCTAAAATAGGGAGTGAAGTCCATTTCGGAAGACCTGTTACGAAATGTAAAGTTAATTGGTACGAAGTGTTAAGTATTTGGAGGCGATACAGATAGGAAACCCATCTTGAAGTAGGCTTCGAATAGTAGAGTTTGCAATTCAAATAAGAAGCCCTGACCGACAACTTCAGGAATTATCTGCTATTGCTTTGATTTACATTCATTTTTTTTTTTTTTTTTTTAGATAAATGAAAGTTTGAAAGGTTTTATTCGTTTCCCATTTCTTGAGTTTCTATGGCTTGCTGATTTAATATTTGAGTACTTTCATGTTTTGAAACATGAGTAGAATTTAAAGTATTGTCAGTTTTGAGTTTAGAAGAAAATGAGTCTTCTTTTGGAATACGATATAACCTCTGGGTTTCTATAAAGGAAATATAGTTATGTGGTTTGAATTTTAATGCTTTTTTAGCATTTAGCATAGTTACTGCCTATGGCCTTGTTATACGCACTGCAGTTAGCACATTTAGGAACTTAAATTGGGAAATATATTTTTTTTTATTATCATACCATTTTTTTTCTTTCATATTTTAATACTTACTAAAATCTTTGTAATACACATGTAAATGTGTATGACCTTTAAATAAAACAGTTTAGAATTCCTTCATTTATAACAAAGGTTTCCAAAGTAAGGTAAACCAGTGTTTTAACTTTTTTTGCACAATTAAAAAATTTTCAGATAGAATTTTGTAGTCAATCTATAGATCATCCTAGCAATCAAACGGAGTTTCACTGGTTCATGAAAACATTTGCTAAAAATGTAAAAATAGAATATCTTTCGATTACAGTTCAAGAATAGTTAATTGACATAAAAAACAATGTTAGAATCTGAATCTGAAGAAAAGTATCTCCATAATGCATGGATGGAAATTGAAAACATAATATCCAGATTTAGTTAGAACGCAACGAATGTAATCTTACTATTTGGTTCTACATACCTTCGGGAAGTAATATTTTTCGCAATGACAGTAATTAAAATCAAGTACTAGAGTTAGAACCAGATCTTCGACTTGCATTAACCGGGGACCTTCAATCAGAATTTTCCGGTATTACTGTAAACAAATGCAATCACTTTCCTAACATTCAATTCTAATTAAAATTATATTTCTAATTGAATTTTTAATAATTAAAAATGGAAATTTTTAATTTAATTTAAATGTACAAATATTGCTTAAAATAAATAACTAATAAGTAGTTGGATTTTTTACTGAACACACGGATATATATATGTATATACATACATATGGGGGGAGAAAATGCAATGTAGATCTACACTCCGAGCAACGTCTGATTCGGCAAAATGATCTACAAGCACGGCCTTCAATCTGGTTCTTAGTGTGAGTTTCTTTGAATTCTGTAGTGAGACGCAGGTGGTTTGTCTCATTATCATAGAGGGCATTACTACGGTTTTTCTGTACGGTTCATTACTATTGTCTCCGCAAGCACCTTCACTACATTAAACTCATTCCTGACCCTCTCTGTCTCCTGTGTGACAACCAGAAAGAAATGTCTCACCTTGCTTCCTGTTCTGCACTGCCTTCTGTTTCTTTATGGAAGCCTCATTGGAATGCCAGACTTAAGTGGATGTATTAACTGACGTCATTTGTTATCTTGCTCTTTGTATTTATCTTCCTTTTTATGATACCTGTTGTCCTGTAAACTTGCCATTGGAAATAATATATATATACGCGAGTACAACTTTTAATGATTTTTAGGTACATGATTAAAAAAATTTGGAGATTGCTGATTTATACAGCCATTGTCATTCAAATTTTTATATAACACAATTCTTTAAAATATATAACCACTTTTATACATTAAAAAAAATTAATTATAGAAATAAAAAGCGTCTGCTATTTGAAAAGGTAGTATTATCAGTTATGTTTTCGTCGACTGCTCTTAAATTTCTACAAAATAACTTTACATTAACGATTTTTTAATTGTTATGTATTATTATTTTTTTACTATTACAAAAATTGGAAGTGTCATGTGAGTACGATATTTCTCTTGACCGCAGATATTATATAAACAAAAAGTAAGTTAAAAGTGTATAAATAATACAATATAAAAGAAAACTTGAATTTCAAAATAATTTTTTATTGTATAGTATATTATTTAAAAAGGAATAAATAACGGTTTATTTATTTTCCTTGCACATAAATATAATTGCATTTCTTATAGTAACTATCAATAAGGAATAAATTCCTTTCTTTCATTAACATAAACCTTTTTAATGCACAAAGTAACAGTACAAATTTCAGAGGATGCTAAAACACACTATGTCAAATATGTTTCGGTATATAACTATTTAGTATGTCACAAGTGATTCTCTTTAAAGCATACACACGAACTGAAACTCAGAAATAGACTTTCCTTTCAATTTACGAGGTACTAGTTAATTTTTTCCATGATCCGAATATTAAACAATTTAGCATAGATTCAATTTAATTTCTACCAAATTAAATTATGTATCGATATAAACATTTATTTTGACCATTTTCCAACTCTTATAATAGACTGCTTTTTCTTATTGTATTTTTATGATTTGCATGATTTATTATAGCTTAGATCCAATCTCTTTGGACCTATTCCTAAAGTTTAAAAAAAAAAAAAAAAAAAAAAACTTTATAATGACTTTTTCTTTCTTTACTACATGTTGAAAAAATAAATATCTGATGACTGAAAAGATTTCTTTTGTAAAAATTCAGAACAAAATATGAAACCTTAGACCTTAGTACAACTTTTTTTTAAGTATTAGCATGATATGGCTCTTTTTTTTTTTTTTTTTTTTTTTTTTTTTTAATAAATTTGAAAGAATATATATATTTTTCATTTTGAAAAAAAACAACAAAAAAATGAAAAAACAGTATTTGTTATGTGTTGGCTTAAAAAGTCTAAACAAAGTATCAGCCGCTTATATAGTTGGATAAGTTCATTCGAGAAGTTAAAAAATTAACACCCCCTCCCCCTTTCTTTTTGTAGGCATCTGTATTTCATGATCAAAATATGGCTAGTGTTTACAGATAGTGCAAATAGTAAAACGAAGTATAACTGCATAAGAAATAGGAAAAAATGTAATCAATTATAGTCCCAACTCATCATAATAGTTGAGAACAGCTATAATACTTTCTTCACAAGTTTTTTCGTGTATTATTCCGCCCTATCCAAATAATGCCCAAATTCATCGGACTAAAATATACATGATTTTTTATTTCATATCATAAAAACATTTTCTGATTAAATCAAAAACAAAGAACTGACAAGAATTTGTTATTTATGTTTTAAATACAAAATTCCAAAACGTTAATGATTGAAAAATCATTATATACCATTGTACCACCATTACTTAATCCGTAGACTTTTCTGTTAAAATTAAAAAAATAAAATACAGCACTAGATACACAAAATGCTATTGGTCTAGTTAGTTTATAAGCACAATTAGTAAAAATCATATTTCTACTAATCCAGATTAAGTCCAAAACTTTTCAAATCCCATACTAAAAGCACGATGGTTTGAAATAGAAAAAAGTTTAGTAATGTCCATCTTCGGAACATGGAAACCTTCAGGTTGGTTTTACTGGTTGGCTGTTTTCAGAATGACTTTCTGTTTCTACTCGACACAGAACATTAGAAGAGTCTTTGGAATAAAGTTGTTTAGAGTTGGAAAACAGCAATCTCTCCAGATTAGCAAATGGAGCCTCTACCAAAAGATGGCCGACAAAAGCAACGGACAGTGATAGGACGATATTTCCGATGTATTCGTACAGCTGCAAAGTAAAATCAATAGAAAAGCAAAATAAAAGTAATAATTGCAAGAAGCAAAATAAAATTAATTTCAGAAAATGCATTCAGCTTATAGTTTTGTTTCATTATTTAACAAACATCGATTATTATTATTTTATTTCCAATGTAAGTTTACGAGACAATAGATAAAAAAATTAAATACAAAGAACAAGATCGAAACAAATGACATCAGTTAATCCATCCACTGGCAATGCAATAATGGCTGGCAGTGAAATAACGCATCCATAAAAAAAAACAGGAGGCAATTCTGACCCTCTCTGTCTCCTGTGGGATAACCAGGAAGAAATGGACATGTCTCACCTTCCTGTTTCTTTCTGGAAGCGTTATTGGATTGCCTGACTTTAGCGGATGGATTAATACGGGGATGGGGTAAACTACGGCCAGCGGGCCAATTCCGGCCCATCGGAAGGTTCTATCCGGCCAGCAGATAGAATTTTAATTTGCTGGTCCGAGGTAAAATTAAAAGAAATATATAGCAGTTGTTTCTAAATATGCCAAAGCTAGAGTTTTACAAATCGTTATCGAAAGTAAGTTTCCCAATTTTAATATCTCCCGCACAGAAAATCACTGCTATGTTTGCTTCATCTTATGTGAACAAGTTTTTTTAACCTATGAACCATAGAAAGAATTATTTCAGAAGTAGACTGACAGATGAGCATTTAGCCTCGTTCCTTAGAATCAGTACATCTAACTTTGAACCTGAATATAAGGAACTTTTAAAAATTAAAATCTCAATTTCGTTCATTTCATTAACATACTTAAATTGTAATACTTGTATATTGTTTTAAAGTTTAAAAAAAATTTATCTTGGCCCGCCAAACTTTTCTTTTTTCAATTTTTGGCCCGCGACTGAAAAAGTTTGCCCATCCCTGGATTAATAGATGTCATTTGTTTCTATCTTGTTCTTTGTATTTAATTTTTTATGAATCTTGTTCTTTGTATTTAATTTTTTATGAATTTTGTTCTTTGTATTTCATTTTTTATCTGTTGTCCTATAAACTTGGCATTGGAAATAAATTATCATCTATTATTGTTTTCATAATTATTATTTTTCTAATTACTAAACATTTACGTTTTTTAAAAATTCTTATAAGAATATATCACAATGATTATAACTTTTATAAAAATATTTATAAAAGTCTTATTCATAAAGTGAGTGGTTCATTATGTCGTATCATAACTTTTATAATTATTATTCTTCGAATGGCAACACATCTAATTTTTGAAACTATTCCTGCGAATTGTTAAAAGGGTATTTCTTATAAAATTTGTGAATGATTATAATTCTTCAAAATAATTTTATGAAAATCTTTTTTTTTTTTTTAAATTCTTATTGTTCATATAATTTTTTTTCTCCTGTCATTCTCTTCTTATAATTTATGCCTTTATAACAAATGTCTTTTTCTATTATTTTTTATTCTCTGATCCTGTTAGTTTACCACAGTGGGAAATATAATATGACATGTTTAAATTCATTTTTCATTAAAAAAAAATCTCTATTATTCATAATTTATAATGATAAAAATAAAAATTTGAATTAGTAATATATAACAAATTAATAAGTTTATTTTTTTTTCTATCATACTTGACTCAAAGTGTTATATCAATTTCATATAAAATATAAAATTAAAAAATTAAAAATTAAAAAAAAAAAAAAGAGCTAACAAAGTTATTACTGGAATTTAGATAAAAATTTTTGAAAATATTGTTTAAAACTAATCGGAAATTAATAAGAATATTTTAAAATGAACTTTGGTAAAACCAGATTTGGTTTTTTTAAGACAAAAAAGTTGTAATGTCTTAAAAAGGCCAAATATTTATTTTTAGTGTTTATAATATTTCTAATGTTTATTTTCATCTTTGTGTATCTATTTATGTATATAATTTAATCGATTATAATTATTATCATAAAAGTAAAAAATAATTCCTAAAAATTCTTTCTTGGGAAAGAATATTTAGGAATTATTGGAATTTCACTATTTAAAGAGTATGTTAAAAACAAGCAAAATTGAAACAAATGAGTCTCTTTGTTTAGTTAGTTGAAATGAGTTATTAGTTAAATGAGTTTATATTATGTAAACAAATTAGTCTAATTTGTTGAAATAATATAAATTAATTTGTTGCAAAGTAAATTATTGACCATAACATAATATTGTCCAGGCACCGGGGAAATTTGGAAATTTGTATCTCTGTAAAGATACTAAATTAATCTAAATTTTTGTGAAATTTATTTATACTTCTATATGTTTGAAAATGGTTTAAATAGTCATTTAAAATTTGTTAATTTCAAATTATTCTTGATTCAAAATATAATGTTTATTACAAAGGAAAAATTAATTTTAATTTTTTTAAAATTTTATTATTAATTTGAAAAAAATATTGTAATTTTATTTGGAACAAATTGAATAGTTTAAATCGTATTGAAATGATGATTAAAAGTTATCAAACGGAACGAAAAAAGAATAATAAATATTCCTACAAGTGCAGTATATTTAACTCTAAGAGACCTTTTAAAAATTTTCCCAAATTTTGCCATCATTACAGATATGCTCCACATGTTTCAGTAAACAATTTTTATGGCGTCTACAACTGGTCCCTAATTGTACCGAATTTTAACTTAAATTCGTTTTATTTTTAAATTTTAAATTTTATTTTAAGTATTTTATTTTTCTGAGTTTCCTTTTTAAATTCTTAGAAACATTATTTTTTTACCTCTACTAATATTTAAGCAGCCAATAATTCATTGTGATTGAAATACATAAATTAAGATGAGGAGATTAAGGGGTCTATCCCCGTTGGTACTCCGTAATCGGTACGTCAGTAACCAGTTTAATTACCAAATAGATCACATCATTGGTTAAAAAGTTTTTGGATTGCAAAGACCTAAAATGAGTGGCAATTTTTTATTTCAACAACGAGCTGGTTGGGTCGTGGTTATTTCTTTGATTTTTTCTTCTCGCATAGCACAAATGAAGGAGTGTTTTCCTATGAATATTGTGTTTTGAATCCACTTTAAACCGTAGGTCGCGGTCTAACATGATCTTTGAGCGTTGCGGAGGGTATTGTTACTCCGCGTCCGTGACTTATCTGCAAGTTACACGCGCCCCCAGGGTAATGCAAAGCGAGTAACGTCTATGCAGCCCTTATGGCATAAAAAGATCACGGTCTATTTGCAGCTGCATTAGAAAAAAAAAATTATTTTGGGGCCTGAATGGCCGAGTGGCTAGCGCTCGGTACCACAGGTTTCGGGTTCGAATCCCGGCGGTGCCATGGATGTGTGTAGTGGTTCGGAATCCACTTTAAATCGTAGGTCCCGGTCCTAATGGGATCGTAGAGCATTGCGGGGGCATTGTTACTCTGTCCGTGGCTTATCTTCAAGTGACACGCGCCCCTTGGGTAATGCAAAGTGAGTAATGTTTGTGCAGCGCTTGCCTTAAGGCATCCAAGACCAAGCTGTCTAAGTGTTTGCCAACTGCATTAGAACAAAAAAACAAAAACAAAAAATGTTGTATGTTCAATAATACTGAGTTTGCTAAAGTTTCAACAAATTTTTTGCCAAATTACTTCGTTTACCGTAAATGTAATTTTTAAATTTAAACTTTGTATTTTTCACATTTAAAATTTCCAACAAACTGAATCCACTTACCATGTTGTAATGGCTGTAGAATATTCTTTCTTTTACTGACCCATATCTAGTCCATATAACTGGTCCTTGCACGAGGTAAGTCATAAAGGTCAAACGACTCATGATGATAAATGGACTAAACTCAAGAATACGAGAAATGGTACCTGAAATTTGACGGAGAAACGTCTATTTATTTTCAAAATCATTATCGTTATCATTGAAACTGTTGGTTCTTTTGGAGAATATTTTTGTCGCTGAACCTCAAAGAAAACTGACGCATAAGAAAATTAACGTAACCGTCGGCTTGTATGTATTATGCAAATTGTGTATAAAAGCAGTTTACATAGTGTAACATCTAGGCCTATACTAGACCTATAACGGCTTCAAGAAGAGGGTTACTTTCAGGTTTATGGGAACATTTTAAGTTTTATTTACAAGCATTATATACATACATACAGAACTCTATTTGCAACAAAAAAAAAAAAAATTATTGACAAGTGCACTTCACTCCAAGGACGGAGATTTTCAGAGTTCTCAGGTCTACAATGAATCTATTTCCCTAGGTCTGCGACAGACCTTAATTATCACAAGGCGTGATGCACAAAACCACAAGGCGGAAAACAGGCGGAAACTCTGGCCTATTCAGTCACTTCAGAGAAAAAAACGAAAACGACACTTGTCGACTCGTTGCAGAACTCCCTACCTTCTCTACAAAAACCTCCCTTTAAGAAAATACATCGGGGGGGAGTCAGTTTCCCTCACTTCTCATTGGAGTCGATACTTCCTCAGCCCATGATCTATCCCCTAATCATGATGCAGCAACTCACACGTAGTTCCATATCGAGTCTGTAATTGTTTCGACATATGAAGGTCGAACAGACAATCGCTAATTTCATGTGGTCTCATTATCTATGACGCTGATTATCTACTATCAGCTTTGAGTGACATTTTGTTCTCATTAGTACAAAACAGTAATTGCATGCGATATAAGTATCCATGACTCTGATTGTCTGCTGTCAAATTTGAGTGATGGGTTGTTAATATGTACTTGACAAAGAATATACATACATACAGAATGTAATATACTAATACACATATCCTCTCTCCTGCAAATGAAATGCCACAACTCTTCCCATGGGAAAAATGCTACAATAGATAACCATAGTTAGCTTACGAGAAATAACTGTATGAATAAGAATGAATGTATTATTAGTGATGAATGTATTATTTTGTAAAATTTAAATTTTGAATTCATTTACCTGAATTGTGTTGTTTACTTTACAATAAAAATGTTCAATATTGAAACTTTTTTATTTATGCTGTTTTTACACAAAGAAACAGTTTATGGGCCTAAGGATCTCTGTTTAATTTATAGCATATTATCTAAAGTACGGGAATAGGTCATTTGATGAAAAAGGTTCTAATTGGAATGGTGGAAATTTGGAAGGCGGGATGGTGGAACTGTGTGGTGATATACTTCAATTCCCCAAGTTTTCAATTTTTTAATTAGGTGTTTTGAAAAGCGAACGTGAAAGTAATTCTGATGGATGGTAGATGCTGGGAGTTCATATGTGGAACAAAAGTTCCTTATCCTGATAGTGAATCAGAAAAAAACAAGCTTTCGCTCCTACATCGTAAACAACGGATATATGCGGATATGCCAGGGCGTTGAGAGAAAGTTTCAACTTTTGATAGTAGACACCGAGGATGGAAAAACTTCATTTGACGCATTGAGGTTGAATTTTAAGTGAAGTTCGCCTGCAAGACTTGCCTGATTGGGTTGATGAATTTTTTAACATGCGATACAAAATTGAAGAAGAAATTACTGACATATTTTAGCAAGAGAATAGCCGAAAAAAAGAATTCAGAATAAAGATTCTGGTTTTACTATTCCTAAACTACTCGTATATTTCCAGCTCATTCGTCGACTGCCACCAGAATATGACAATTTGGTCCAAATTCTCTACCGTCGTGAAGATGACAAATTTACAGTAAAAAATGTTATCAAGCAATTATTGACAGTCATAGAATAGAACTAAAATGAAAAAAATAAGGGTATAGACTTCACAACTAATGGTGATATCAATACTGCAAAAAAAGAAAATGTCACATCAAGTAAGAAAACAATGGATTAAGAAGTTTGAGGACAGCGGATTCGCATTTGCCCCAAAAGAACCATTGCATAAATTAAGTGACAAACCTTCTCGTTTGGAGGCGTGCGTGCACTGGAAAAGGCGAGGACATGCCGAAGACCAATGCTTCAGAAAGATTCGACGGGTCAAGAAAGCATAGAATGTAGAAGTAAGAGAAGCATTTTTGGCTAACACAAATATTGCCTTTACAACAACTGAAGTTACAATTTTGGAAGAGTTTCTGATGGATTGATTCAGTTCACACTACTATTGTAGAAATAGAGACTGGTTCTACAATTTTAGAGAAAATACTGCGTTTTTACATTTAAGTGACAATGGCTGCACTTCAAACGTTTTGCGAGTTGGTGATATCGTCTGTAATTAAAAATATTACAGGTAATGTTCAAATAACCTTAAAAAATGTTTTGTATATACCAAACCTGTGTAGGAATTTAATAGGAGGAGTGTATTTTGACTTAGCAGGAAAAATAATTAAGTAGGAAGATAATAAGAGGATTTTCTATCATAAAAAATTAAATTTTTTTTTACTATACCTCTAATTGATAAATTGCATATATTTAAAGGATACCCTTTAATGCAAAGATCATCTAAAAATTAATTTGTAAATATTAATTTAAATGTTGCTAAGGTACACTGAAAATTTTGTCATGCTAATATTCTTCTGATAGAACACCTGAGCAGAAAAAATATTGTTAAAGATATTGAGAAGTTATCTTGTAAACTTCAGGATAAAAATTGATTTTGCAAACATTATGAATCCAAAAGTTTTTTTAAAGAAGAATTATGTTTATAAATGACTTGCAAATAGAATACTAGAAAGAGAATACATGGATTTGTGAGGACCTTCTCTTGCTAAATCTTTAGATGGGATAAAGTATTTCTTATAGGTTATTATTAATTACTCGTGTAAAGTAGAGGTATTTAAAATAAAGAGTAAAATTGGACTTTATATTTGTTTTGAGAAATATTTAGCTGAAGCAGAACGGGAAACTAAGTGTAAATTGAAGTGTGTAAGACCGATAACGAAACAAATAAAGTTTATAGATAATCAGTTTGAAGATTTTCTTAATAAGTTAGGAATCAAACATGAACGTACTTTCATTTAGCAGCAGAATGGCGTTACAGAAAAAAATCAATAGGACTGCAATGGACTAAGTAAGAGCTATGCTGCAAGACAGTAGCCTACAATTACATTTTTTGACGGAAGATCTAATTAAATTTGCTCACTTTAAAAATAGCCGTAAGTCCAGCACCAACTGCGAACATATTATTGAGGAACTCTCTGAGCACGGATTTGAAATGCACAAAATTCCTAGACTTTCGAAGCTCAAAACTCGAGGGCTGACGCATCTTTTTTATGCCCAGCTAAAAAAGAATGCACTTGTAGAAGGTATCTATCTCATCACTGAAATCCTCGACACATAGAGAAGCTTTCAGAGGACGCCCCGGCCTCAGCCAATTGTTGGAGCTACTAATGCTTGTAGACTCCCGACCAAATGTGTGCGAATCTGCTAATTGGAAAGGATGTCCGCGTTGCCCAGGAAGCAAGAAAGCCTCAATAAAAGCCCCAAAATCAAGACCAGTAGTAAGCAAACAGAGCCCGCCCAGTCACAAATGAATTCTCTAATGCAAGAATGATTGCTGGACCGAAACGACTGCCTACCAGAGGGAGGGGAAACACTCTGTATAGAAGAAGTCAACTTCCTTTTTCCGACCCCGCTGATCGCCTGAGGAGATATCGTTTCGACAGTTCCCTTGCTAATCGCCGCATACGCGCCGAAACCACAAATGCCTTAAGCACATCCAATTGCAGTAGCCACACGCCGCATCTAATGAGCCTCAATTAGACTGCTCAGACATTATTGGACATTTCTTAAATTTCTTCAAAACGGAATGCGCTTTCTCATGCTGAAGTTTTCAGCCAATGTTTGCAGCAACTTAAGCAATTAAACAGTCTTTCAAAATAAGGAGATAGCAAGAATTGTTAATGCCCCATGGTTTGTTTTGTAGCATACAAATCCAGACATTTCGTAACATTTATAATTTGAATCTAATTACTAGAGTTGGGTACTTTACAATAAATAAAAAGTATCGAATATTGGAAGAGTTTTAATTTGTGCTGCTTTTATACACACACACACACACCCACTACGTAGTTACATTTAATTAAGATCAACATAATTTTTTTTAAAGAAATTCATCTAAAAAATTCGGAGAAGATAGGAACTGATGGTCACCGACACATTGTTTGCAAAAAATTCATCCTTTCTCAAATTCAAAGAAAACAGGTTAATAAATAAATAGACACAGATGGGTACATATATGTTTATTTTTTGAACAAAGCTAATTAAATAAAGGTTTATGATAAAACAGTAAGATACAGAAAGCCTTCTTTTGACCAAATAAACATAAAGTGTTTGAATTGAAAAGAAAAATAAATAAGGAATCTAACAAAGATATGTAGTACTCATTTTTACCGTTTCATATATTGAGTATCTTAGATTATTTTCATTATATTTAATTATCCTATGTCCATTGCTATGAAGTTTATTGCAACATAATTAATAGTTTTGAAATGATAGTCTTGCTAGGGGAAGAGGGGTAGCTACAAAATTTCATCAATATGCTATACTAATTTGATTAGATAGAATTAAGCCAAAAATATTATCAACATAAAACAAGGTATGTATGAAATACTTACGAGCTTTGCCTGTTATACACATGTATGTAACCCATGCCAATGCTATAATAAAAGCTGTCCTGTGTAGAGCTGCATAGGTTGCTGTAACTTCTGCGGAGGGAAAATTCCCGGTGTTCCAGCTATGAGTACCATACAAAGAACACAAACCCAATACGCATGCACAGAGCCATCCAGTAAGTTTAGCTCCCTAAAATAAATGTATTTTTCATATTTTATTTTCTAAAGAATAAATAATCATTAGTTTCATTCATAGTATAAAATAGTATAGAAAAAAAAAATTATTAGTTTATAGTTAGTCATTAGAAAATAAATAATCATTAGTTTCATTCATAGAATAAAAATGTTTTCTCTTTGGCAAATGATAAATTTATTTATCAATATGCCCAATAATATAAAACACAATTTCATTAAAAGTAAATAAAAATTTAAAGAGAAAGAAATAAAAAAAAATACAGAATTTTTATGGCAATTGATTTAAAAAGAACATATATAATGTCTTTTATTAGGAAATGGTCTTAACTTAGTAAATATTGGGGAAATATGTTATTACCAATCTCAAGTTGGCTTTTGGATGCTTTAGAATCAGATATCCTATTCCGATTCCTATGCAATAAGGTCCAAAGTAAGTAAACGTCTTCACATGAATATCTTCAATAATTCTGTACATTTGCCTATAAAAAAATATATTAAACAATCTCTTGCAAGCAAATGCAATTAATTAATATATATTAATCATTTGAATTTTTATACAATTCACCTGCTTTTGTTCTTGGTTAAAATATCTTTCTTTTTTCTGAATTTTTCCCTTAAAAAGCTAAAAAAAAAATCAATAACATTTATGTGCCAAATCGTAAAATAGGGACCTTTGGGATTTGGCGACTTTTCTGTAGCTCCAACTGAGAGATAGTTACCAAATGTGGCAATCCGTATTTCTTATACTGTTAACTACGGGCGAAAAGAACTTTTGACTCCAATCCAAGCGGCCCCTATTCTGCGATTTTGCCCATTTATGAAATTTATTCCTATAAATTTAACCTAAACCTAAATACCCTCTTAAATTCTTTCCCCCTATCTTTAAGAGGTTAATAAATTACTAGGAGTTCTATAAATAATTATCTTTTTTGACTAAAATTTAAAAATAAATAAACTTGTTCCAATAAATAAGTGCAGTGTATATATATATATACACTGAAGTGACAAAAGTCATGGGATACCTCTTAATATCGTGTCGGCCCTCCTTTCGCCCGGCGAAGTGCAGCAACACGACGTGGCATGGACTCAACAAGTCGTTGGAAGTCTTCTGCAGGAATATTGAGCCATGCTGTCTCGATAGACATCCGTAATTGTGAAAGCGTTGATGGTGCAGGATTTTGGGCACGAACAGACCTCTCGATGATGTCCCATAAATGCTCGATGGGATTCATGTCGGGCGATCTAGGTGGCCAGATCATTCGTTGGAATTGTCCAGAATGTTCTTCAAACCAATCGCGAACAGTTGTGGCCCGGTGACATGGCGCATTGTCATCCATAAAAATCCCATCGTTGTTTGGGTACATGAAGTCCATGAATGGCTGCAAGTGATCTCAAGTAGCTGAACATAAGCATTTCCAGTCAATGTTCCGTTCAGTCGCACCAGAGGACCAAGTCCATGCCATGATAAAAAAATAAAAACCATTACGGAGCCACCACCAGCTTGAACAGTGCCTTGCTGAAGTTTGGGTCCATGGCTTCGTGGGGTCTGCGCCGCACTCGAACCCTACCATCAGCTCTTACCAACTGAAATCGTGACTCATCGGACCAGGCCACGGTTTTCCATTCATCTAGGGACCAACCGATATGCTCACGTGCCCACGAGAGTCGCTGCAAGCGATGTCGTTCTGTCAGTAAAGGCACTCGAGTCGGTCTTCTGCTAGAATAGCCCAAGAAAGCCAAATTTCTCCGCACAGTTCTAACAGACAAAAAATTTGTCCATTGTACGTTCCACATTGATTTCTGCGGTTATTTGACGCAGTGTTGCTTGTCTGTTAGATTTACGACTCTTTGCAGACGTCGCCGGTCTCGGTCGTTAAGTGCAGGCGGTCGACCACTGCGCTGTCCATGGTGGGGTTTATGCCTGAAATTTCATACTCTCGGCACACTCTTGACAAGTGGATCTGGGAATGTTGAATTCCCTAACGATTTCCTTAAATGGCATGACCATGCGTCTAGCTCCAACTAACATTCCGCGTTCAAAGTCTGTTAATTCCCGTCGTGCGGTCATCATCACGTCAAAACCTCTTCACATGAATAACTTGAATAGAAGTGAAAGCTCTGCCAAAGCACTGCGCATTTATACCTGTTCTAATGCTACTGCCATCTGAAAAAAGCATATTGCTATCCCATGACTTTTGTCCCTTCAGTGTATATATACTTAATATCGCTCTGATTTTGAGTGTCTTCTAACTTTTTCTTCACTATGTTGTTTTCTAAAATGATCTTGCTGATTACTATTATGTATTAAGTTAAAATAATGTTCCTTTTAAAAATTATGGTCATCATATGAAACAAAAATAGTAAAGAAACAACCATTGTATTTTTATTAAATGAAAATTTCTCCAATACTTACTTAAGATTAATTGTTGATAGTAAAATAGTTGGTTCGTAATCATTAACATATGTTATAATTCCAACAGCCAAAGACCCACCAAGTACAAGAAAAAAAGCCATGGCAAAACCAACATATGCATTCCTGCGATATAAAAATAAAAACAAATCAAAGTGCTCTGTCAAAAATAAGATAATCTAATGAATTATCATAACTTTGCTTTAATAAACAAAAACAATAATAGTGAAATTAAATTCTTGTTATTTTAAAAGGAATTAATTAAAATTGGATAAAGTGGCTAACTAGTTTAAAGAACGAACGTTCAGATGTGTATCAAAAATTTGGTTCAAGTTAAATAGCCAAAATATCAAAAAATTTGGTTCAAGTAAAATGGCAAAAATATCAAAAATTTGGTTCCAATTAAGTTGCAAAAATATAAATTTTTACTTATTATCAGTTATGTTTTCGTTAGATTATAGGGAATTTGCCCAAAAAATTAAAATACCATGATATCCAATACAATTTTGTCCAAAATCTGATATAATTAATTGATAATTAATTAAAATTCTGGTTTTATTATAGAAGGTAAATAGCTTTAAAATGTTTACAAATTCGAAACCTAAAAAAGTAAATAATTTCCTTTTTGATAATAAAATTTCGTTTTAAGCAATTCCACAAAATAATAGCTATCTACAAAGTATGAGGATTGCGAAAAAAAGAAACTTATTTTATTTTATTGATTAATTCTATTTTTCTTTGAAAATAAATCTTTAAAACCATCAACAAAGCCAATTGAATAGTCATATGAAATACGTTGATACAGAAAAGCGTACCAAAAGGCATACTATATTCGGACTAATCGATGATATTAATTTAGAAGAAGCAAAAATAAAAAAGAATTTAAATAATGAATTAATATAAGTATGTATCCACAATCACTGTGTTATCTTACAGTATTTCTATTCCAAGGATATCTGTAGCAATAGCCATGAAACCACTTAATGGTTGAATACTAATGAGTTACTCAATAGTTTATGAGTTACTTGACCCCACAGCAGGACTGTGATTGTGAGGTATCTTGCTGTTTCTAATTACTACCATGGTTACGAAATACTGATGAAGAAATTATTTTTTATAATTTTTTTTGTGTAGCAGCTAATGCATGCAAACATGAAATTATCTGTTTGTTCTATAGGTGATCGCTGAGGTTTTATACTGTAATTTAATGCATGCAATAAATTGATTAATTATAGACGAAGATAAAATAATAAATAAAATAAGATAAAACAGAAAAACTATAGACGGAAATAAAATAATAAAAATAAGAAGAAATAGATAAATTATAGACGAAGATAAAATAATAAATAAAATAAGTTAAAGCAGATAAATTATAGACGAAGGAAATGATATATTTAATTAAAGATCCGAAAAATAAAGATATTAAGATATTTGCAAAAAATAAGTTATTTAGACGTTACCTAAAAAAAAGAATAGTGCTAATAATAATATAATAATTTATGCAAATACCGAAAAAATACTTTTTATATCCATAATATGAATTCTAGTAATTTTTATATACGGAATTTTATATGATTATTCGAATTATATAATATATTTGACCCATTGCAAAACTGTTTCTTGTTTCTGTTATAAAAAAATATTTTTTTTGTAAGAAACAATACATAACAGATAATCTTTTTCTAGAAAATTAATTCTATTCTTTTGATAAACTTTTTTCTACGTATGATAAAAATTTAGCAAAATAATATTTTTACTTATTTCACCTAATAAATTTAATTTATTCCTCATATTGTAAAAAATATATAATCATAAAAAAGCACACGGTAAATTAAGTCAAAATTATTTTTTTTTTAAAGATTTATTACATTATAAAATTTTACAAAGATTAAAAAAATTAAAATTTTTAATAAATTAGCAGAAAATAATCGCTGAATGTTCATATTTTTTCTAAACGCCAAAGATGTTACATCGTATAAGAACATAAAACATCTCATCTTACCTATACAAAGCTATAAGTACAAATACAGCAATAATATGGAGTTGCATGTCGGCTGAGATATACCATGAATGCTGCATGCACTAATAAATAAACATAATTTATTTATATAATCGATTCATTATGCAGTAGTTATTCGATTATTAATGAATTCAATGATAAACATATTCACATTTTTATAATTGTTTTAAGGATTGATATTATTTAAAAAAAATAATAATTAAATTTTAAAGATTAAAATCTAATTCTCTCTTTTATCTATACTGAGCATGTCGCTCACTTTTCAATTATACCTTTTATTTTATATTTGGTTAAATTTCTCTATTGTGCAATTTTAATAATTAAGATACGGTGGTACAGGGTTCAATTATAATTTTAGAAACAATGAATAAATTGATTTTATAATTATAAAAAATCTTTGTAGCATCAGAGTAATATTAAAAATAAGGAATTAACTGTTTTCCTTTTTTAAAGCTATTTCTTTTCTGATCTTTAAATTGACGAAGGCTGTGTATGACAAACCATCTCGCTCATGGGTCTCCAGTTATTGATGAAAAGAAGGTTGGTCCACCAGAATTGGCGACAGTTGGCGACCTCCACCCCTGGTAGCTCAGCCCAGAAAGGACCTGAAGCTAGCCACGGCAAGAAGAACATGACTCCAAGAACTAGAAGGACGGAAGGATAAAGTCTGCGAAAAAAGAAGCAATATATGGTTTTATATTACACGGTATTTATTTTTCTTTGCAAAATATACTTTCTACTGAGAAAAACAATATGGAATAATGAATTTAACCAGAACCGACAGCAATAATGAATGTAATCTGGATTCTCACAGAGTGGGAAGAGGGGAAAGAACAGATTTTTTCGTCAAAACTATTCACAGCAAAGTCTAAATTTTCCGATCAACGCAAAACAAAATTAGGTTTCTAATTGGAGAAAGATCCATATGACTTGAGGAAGTTAAATGTAATTCATATTGAAAGTGATAGTTGAACCTTGGACAGGCAAAATTTCCAATTGATGGCATCTTGAGATTTTAGCATCCGGCAGGGAATGATTGAATAGGAATCGTTGAATGCTGTATCAGAAATCAGAGAGGCTGTTAAGTAATAATGATTAATTCGAATAGATATGACGTTATCTGCTGGTGAATTTCATTTTTCTTTACCTTTTGTTTACAAGTTGTATGATATTACCAATAACTTCATCTGGGTTCTAATGTTAATTAAATTTTAGAAATGGTATATTCGGAGTTAGGAAACGATATTTGAAAGTAAGATACATAGTTTTGATTAACATAAATATGTATAAAGAAATGCTCTTACTTATTGTAAATCTTTCTAATAATCTATTAGTCATAAATCTATCGTTTCTAACGTATAATTTTTTACGTAAAAGAAAGAATGAACATTAGCATTGTTCAGGATGCATTTTAAATACATATTCTTATCCATTTTAATCATTATTGAAGGGCGAATATTTTGACTCAAGCAATCATTTTTAGGTTTATAAGTTCTTATATAAATGTTTTGCTTGTATTTTATATGCCAAATAATGAAAACACAACAGGGAAATTTTAGTAACAATATTCAGAAATGCTTGAAAATTGAATAGCAAAATATAGTCAACAATCACCATTTACTTCATTATTTTAAATAAAAAAATTAATAATTTAATTTAAAATGTCAACAAAAACTATATAAAAAGAAAAACAAATTTCAAGATTTCCTCTCAACAATTGGTATAAATTTTTTACAATTTGCTAATAAAACAATTTTTCGAAAAATAAAAATAAAAATTCCATATTTAAAAAAACATGCAAAAATAAGGAATCAAATTATTACCTTAAAAATCGCCTAAATACGTATAAGAATATATTGATTTTTCCATCAGTCTTGTTCATATATCTCAGTGTTGTGTACGTTGTCAGTAAACCACTAGGGGAAAAAAAAGAATCAGTCATAAATTTAGTTTCTATAATCAAATTTTATTACTATTCTTCTAAAATACAGCAACTATATAGGAAGTATGAAATAACTTTGAAATTTGTATTGTAAATAGCTCCTGGAAGCACATCCAAATAATTGATACTGTATCACATATTCATATCTGTGGACTAACGCCTCATGTAAACAATTAAAAAAGAACAAAAATATTTTAAAAAGTTTTATATCATATATTTGAGTTTGAAAGAGACATATAAAAGACAAGAGAAATTGCACATTTGAGTTTGAAAGAAAAAAAATCGTGCAATTTTCTATTATCCATCCCAGAAATCGGTTATGTTGGAAGAAATCAAGCCTTAGTTATATCAATATGGAATCGGTAAAAGCAGAATAGATTTATTGACCGGCGCTACCGTTTGAGCAGTCACTGAACAAAACGACAAGTGTCTCGTGCTCTTGAATATTACGAATTGTATTGCACATTAGCTCAGTACATTAGTACATTAGCTCAAAAATCAGGATTGCTGAACAGCAATCTGCGTTAGCACACATATTCGGCATATATGCAACAGACGGAAATTTGTTTTCAGTTTATCCACTTCTTCGTTTATTTCTGACCTAACAACCCAAATGTTTGCGATTGCATTGGTTTGTTAAAAAGGCACACATTTACGAAAGAATAGCCAGTCATCATCTTTTTAGAAGAATCTCAATTCTGCTTACAGCACAAACAACAGACATAATATAGCCCCATTGAGGTGATAGACTTCTTTATTCTTGCAGTCATTGTACGTTACTGTATTGGTTCGCGACTAGTGCTAAGGTAGAGGGTGCCATTAGATTCACTGCAATTGCACTAGGTACGAATTGCCAATGTAATTAATATTCACCGGCGTATATCTGGAGTTCTGTATTTTATTGTCGTCTATTATTTTCAGGGTTTGCTTAAGAAAAGTTTCAAGTAGAAAAATTGAGACAACATGTGGCATAAATGTTAAATATTTCTTAGGTTTTATTACTTCTAAGGCCTGGAACTTCACTAGATTTGGTCCACCAGCCTAGCCGACGATAATCTATTGACTGACACGCTACAGACCATTTGCTGATTCATCAGAGATTGAAGCATAGACCTGCATACCCAAACGCAAGTTCAAACCTTCAGTGCGAGAAGTAGCATGAGTATTGGGATTCAGAATTATTAATGACTACACAAAACGCTTATTTTTTTTTTCGAGTTTTTTGACGTTGAATGGAGCTGTTACTAATAATTTCGCCTTTGTGTCTCATATTATTTGTGTAATAAATACAGCTTCAAGTTTCTTATTCTTAATAATGTTGGGTTTTAGATGTCTAACATTGTAATTGGCTTTAACGTAGAGTTTAATTTCAATAATTTGAAATTACAGCAAGCATTATTTACTTCACAAATCGTTCAACTTGAGAAGTGCAAGACTGGCTTAATAACTAAAAATATCAGAACATTGATTATTGTTGCGCACGGAAGATTTCATTTCAAAACATTCTTAAGTTCAACTCGATCCGAGGAATAATACAAAGTTTACGCCATGAGAGTCTAACTTGTCTTAAGTGTATGACTGTTAAGAGTAATCGGGCGAGTTGTATTCGCTCATGGGGCATGGACACTAATTTTTCTAGCTAAGATAATTTCGTGACTAAAAATGAATAGCATTTATTGTATTTTGATATTTATTGTATTTAGAAGAAAAAAAAGATACAATTGTTTTAATGAGAAAATATCATACAGTGGAAACAAAGTAAGAAATTTAATTCATTACTTCGGCAAGTTAACTGAATTATTATAGGCTTTTATGAAGATGAATTAAAAAGATATCTTCTGACTAATTAATATCACTATCTCAAGCCATCAATTTTTCTACTAAATAATAATTTTGTTATGTAAATTAAATTTCAAATGTGTAATAAATAAACGAGATTCCAAATGTGAATAAATGAAAGAAAAAATTATAACTAAAAAAGTTTCAAGTAATTTTTAAATAAATATGTCTATTCAGGATTTAAAATTCTTAATTTTTCTTAAATTAAATTATTTTATTTAGCAGCCTAATGGATAGTGTGTTAGATTTGGGAACAGAAAGAGCTCGATTCGAAACTCAACAAGAAAAGTCGAAGTGGAAGCTACCGTGTCCAAGCTGTTGATAGAATTGTGCAATTTAAGGACCAGAAAGAATTAAAATAGAAAATTGTTAAATTGTTGCTTTTGTTAAATTTCAGAAGCAAGGGGGACGGCTACGAATATCCCTGTGTGTTCTAAATCGCTACGGCGAAATATAAGTTCAGTTTAATTGGCCTTTTATGTTGCAACTTAGCAACAGCCGAATCTAAAATGTATCTGCCATTCCAGTGGTAAATGATCTCACGTTAAAGTGCAATTTAAAATAACAGCAATAACATACTTTAATTATCATTGGGTTATACTATCTTTTGAAATCACTGTTTGCCATTATTTTTTGTTTTTTAATTTGTTACAATATGAGTAAAACATAACCCTTTACTAAAAATTTACCATACAAAAATAAAATAAATAAAAAACTTTTTATACATTAGAAAGATATTTTTTTCAGGCATAAATTAATATAAAATAAAATATCAGTATTAGAAAGGCATTGTTCGATGAATGTACAAATGATGAATGTACAAAGCACCCCTTATCGATTCCTCTAGCGTACCTGAAGCCCCGATTATGATTTCATCGTCTCAGTCATTTGCATAAACTCGCTGAACTGAGGAGAATGTGCAATGGTGTCATGCCTGTAAATGGCCATATAAAATGATAAGGCTGTAAAAAATTGTGTGATTATTGGCTAAAGATGTAAATAATGCTATCGAGCGAAACAGGATGAGATTAGGCGCAACTGTATGAAGTTAGAAAAGATAAGAATATAGAGTTCCGAGAGGAAGGATTTTCCTATCGCCAAATCTCAGAATCAAGATGTTGCAATTGTATAAAATTGTTGCCAGTAATGACACCAAGAAGGCAATAATACAAGAATACATTGGTTTGGATGGCCATGGGAAATTAATGGAAAAAAAATTCGATGATGTAAAAATAAATAAGAATATGGCCAGTGAATTCGTACATTCGAATTTAACTTTCTCTAGTTGAAAAAAATTCAGTTAGTGAAAAATACGTTCTAATGACCCCCGAAGTATATCGAAATGCACCAAAGAATGAATTTGAGCTGTCCTGACTTTTGAATCACACGAGATTGACTTTTTAATAACTGAGTTTCAAATCATCGTGAATATCATCGTTTCAGACATCATTCATCCTCAAAGTAATCTTCACTCGTACAGTGAAAAAGCTGAATGAAGATTCAAATAAAATGCGGTTGTTTTCATTCCTGCCACAGCCAGTTCTGTTCCAGCGCTCGTAATAAATGGGGATCTGGTAAAGAGATCCTAAGAAAGATTTTAGTGAATACTTTCCCACCTAGACATTGCTGCTCAGCTCTAGACTTTATGATTTGGAGGAAAGGAGGGTGTGTGCAAAACATCGACATAGTGAAAGTAATAAACATCAACAGGATCTTCTACATCATTTTTCCGACGAATCTGAATACAGAGAGATACGTCAAAATAGGGACCCAATAGGATGATACTATTTATAAACTGAACTGTTGGAGGTTTGTTCCAGCACGAACAATGCTAAGTCATAAGCCACAGTATCTCTAGGTGTGTGTACTCTATCATGCTATATGATTATCAGAACTATCACTGATTGTGTATGTGTGGTACATGACTGTAGATAACTTCATTCTTATTCCCATTTCACAAATATTATTGATGATCGTACTAAACACGAGCAACCGTAGGAGATAGTCGTCAGGCAGAATGACATCCGACAGTTGTACTATCAGATGTATGCGCATGTTCTTCAGTTTTATATGGGATTATTGAAAAGCAATTCTGTCATGTTTTACATGTCACTACTCATATATATATCCATGCCCTACAAATTGTTACTTTTATGCCTCAATACAAGAAATATGTGGACTGATGGCGGAGGGACTAGCGCTATGGATCTCGGTGCTGCAGGTTTCGGGTTCGAGTCCCGGCGGTGCTATGGATATTTGTAATGGTTCGAAATCCACTTTAAACCGTAGGTCCCGGTCTAATAAGATCGTAAAGTGTTGTGGGGGTAGTGTTATTCGCGTCTTTAGCATATCTTCAAGCTACACGTGCCCCCTGGGTAGTGCTAAATGAATAACAGCGTGCAGCCCCTGATTATGGCATAAAGACTATCTGTTCTCTGCATTGCCAACTACATTAGAACAACAACAACACAAAAAATATGTTGTATTATTTTCGCTCAGTTGATGTAATTTCCCCCTGATGTTGAGATTATGTTTTCTGCAAGTGTATTTTGATGTAATCGTGTAATGTGTAGGATTTGCGTGATTACACTTTTAAGATACGACTAATTACTGAAGATCACTGTACTCTAGTTGGAGGAGCAGAGTAGTATAATAGAAATAAATTATAGTGATGAAAGAAGGCATAAAATTTCAATTATTTTTCAACTGAGTTCATATACTAAGCTAATAATTAGTAACAGCAACAACAACAACAAAATATATCCTTTGCTTCCGTTTTTATCAAAAGTCTAAATAATTCATTCATAAAAGAAATTAATTTAATATTTTCTTTTAAATTCGTTAGACGATAAATATGTTTCGTTAACAAGTTTTAAAACTTATAATTTAATATTTTCAATTACTGGGATGAGAAAAAATTAAATTTCAAACAATATTTTAACAGTTTATTATTCATTGGATAATTCAGTATGGCTATAAGCAGTAGCTCATAAAATATATAAATCGGAATATTCATTTTGGTTAACTTAAAATACAATATATAATTAAAAATTAAAAAACAAACGTTATCTTTCTTGATTCTCATCTTTATCTGTAATGAAAACATCAAGCAGTGTTCAATATTATAAAGTGGGGCAAAAAGAATTGCACACTTTATAATATTGAATTACTGCATCACTTTTATGCCTCAATACAGTAAATATGTTGTATAATTTTCGCTCAATTGATGTAATTTTATCCTGATGTTGAAATTATGTTTTCTGAAATGCAGTATTGTTAGAATAAACAATACTACTGATAAATAACTATTATACTACTATAATAGTACTACTGATTTAACAGAAATGTTTAAGAGAACAAAAAAGTAAATAAAATCATAAAGATTCATTTTTCCGTAAACAGTTTTGCGTGATGCTAAGTAGAAAACAAACATTATTAAATAAAGATAGCACAAGGAAGCAATGTGGACAATTGATTCTATAATCGTAAGGACATTAGGCGGAACGATTGAAATTGACATACTAATACCTTGTGGTTGCTCATGCGTCGCCTACTACAAGTTAATCAGCTTTCATTCTAATTCATAAGTGTTGTTTTGAAATGTTTACCTTTTGTTATGTCATTCGTCATTAGATAGGTAAATATATTTCTTAGGGTGCATTTAGGAGGGCATCAGCTGCTCTGCATACTAAATGCGCAATTTGTAATGAACATTTTTCAAAAATAGCATCTGGAGGTTTGCAGCATCTTACTCTACTCAAAGAAGGGATTCTTCAACCTAAAGACTTTATTAAACCTATCTTTGGGATAGACACGAAAGTTTCCGATTCAATTTCGCTTGTCATGTTTTGGAAACATGTTAGAGATGCTGGACCTTACACAGTTACGTCTATGACGAACACTGTTGTTGTCGTTTCTTATCCCATTCGGTCAACAGCAACATCTAGACCAAGTCCATGAATCCGTGTGATCTCATGGAAGGAGGGAAGGGGGGCGACAGCTTCTGTTGTGATGGAGCACCCGTAGATAGAAGTCTGACTTGGCTCCTTGAGGCTGAAGATCTTTTTACGAGGTAGGGTTGTCAACGCTCTGCAATCATATTAGACCGAGACCTACTGTTTAAAGTGGATTCGAAACCACTGCAAACAATCATGGTGCCACCCGACTTGTACCCGAAACCCTATTGGCATCCAGCGCCAGTCACTCGGCCATCAGGCCCAATGGCGAAAAATAATATAATAATATCGACTAATAATAAAATGTAAATGAAAAAAAAAATTATTTATTAGATATTGTAAGTAGCAAAAACAATATGTATCTAGCATTCTACTATATCATCAGTATGAAATATGGTCAACTCTGACTGTAATAATGACTGTACAAATTTTGATGCATATTCACATGAATTGCATCATCCGATGTTCTGATTGGATGTTTGTTATCAAAATTTTAATTTTTACATGATTTTTTTCTTTTACTTAATATTTTCACTATTTACAAATGGTATTTGTTGATTCCGTAAATATGTTTTCATAGTGAAATGTGAATTCAAGGAGAATGAATTCTTCAAATATTCTTGAAAATGATTAAAAATTTACTGTAAATTTACTATTTACTTTGATAAAAAATCAAAGCTTATTTCCTTACCTGAGAAATATGAAGGAAGAAACAGAAAGCCAGCCATTTAAAATTGCTTCAAATTCTATATTATTAAACCAAGTACTGATAACACTTGATTTTGCTACATATAAATGAATAAAAGTTTTAAATAAGTACAATATATATAAGATTAAATGTTAGAAATAGTATCATTAGTTGAAAAAGATTTTTTTTTTTTTTAAACATTGATAAGTTATTTTTGGATGTTTCATTTTTGCTATTTGTTTTAATAATTAAAATGTAAAATGAAAAATTAATCAATTTTTTAATACAAGAAAAAAAATTGAGCAATTTATGACTAAATATAGTTAATTATTTAAACTGTGATAAATAATCTTGATTTTTTTTAAATTTTAAATAAATTTATGTTTATTAATACTATGAAATTTCAATAATTTATGATAATAATCAACAATTACACTATTTAATTCCTAATATTGAACCTCTTTTTCAAAAATAAATGAATAAAATAAAAACACTTTCTGTACATAATATTGACTGTTATTTTATAACTCATATTGTTTAGAACACTGCAGAATTATGACGTGCTTATTATGATAAAATCTCAGAGTATCAATAATTCAGAATTATAAATGAAAATTATGATATTATATTTTAACTAATATCTCTTTTTATATATGGAAAAGAATATCCGATTATGAAATTATTATGTACTATTATGAGTGGTTTTAATCATTTTTCCGATATGGAGAGTCCTTTACAAAGAAATAAAATAATTTGATATTAATAATTTTTAATTAAAAAATTTTCAATAAAATTTTGTATAGTTATAACTAAAAGGAACTTCGAATTTTATGTGAAATTATTGTTGAAATAAATACAATCATTTTACAAATACTATTTTATTAAGTTTATAGACATTTCTTCGAAGAATTTGAAACTCTGAAATAATTTGCTTAAGAAATCTAGATTTTTACTTCTCAATTTTTAAATTTACAACTGAAACATTTAATATTTTAAGTAGGCATTAAGTCACTTTATACATATGATATAGATACTATGCACATGATAATAGTTGCTTATGAATAATTAATCTAATAGTTTTCAGACAGACAAGAACTTACTTAAAGCTTGAAAGTTGATCCAAATGTAAGTGTGCCCAAGAATGACCCAAGTCATACTCAAAGCCCGAATACCATGCAGGCACTTCAATTCGCTGGTTTTGCTTTCAAACGAAAAAAGTTTATGGGCATTATAACTGGCAGAAAAAGCCATCAGTATTTGTTGTGGAAGACCTTAAAAATATCAGTTGACAGCAATATTAAAATAAGAATTATCAGAAAAATTTGAGTAGCATTTTTAAACTTCAGTCAGGGATAACTAATTTATTTAAATACTTCATTATCAAATTTCTAGAATGCCAGGAAAACAGCGTGTCCGGAACAAACACTATCAATAAGAAAATGTCAAAGAATAGTATCTATAATGCTTGTGAAATTTTTATGACAGTAGAAGGACAGGTTACCAAGTTTTGTTGGGCATCTTTGCAGAATCTTTTGTACAGCAGAATGCCATTAAAGCAATGTGTTTTCAACCAACACTTTTGATAAGAAAATGTAAAACAACAATAACCATAATGCTTGTGAAAGTTTTATAATAATAGAAGGACAACAAGTTATCAAGTTTTGTTGGGTATCTTTGCAGAATCTTTTGTACAGCAGAATGTCATTAAAGCAATGTGTTTTCAACCAACACTTTTGATAAGAAAATGTAAAACAACAATAACCATAATGCTTGTGAAAGTTTTATAATAATAGAAGGACAACAAGTTATCAAGTTTTGTTGGGCATCTTTGTAGAATCTTGTGTTCAACATGAACTTTATTTGTGGCCCCTTATGTCTTCGTTTCTATTCGTTTCCTAGTATTATCATTTCTAAATTATAAATTGTACGTTGAACGAAGGTGTTCTTTATATACTCCCAAATTTTAATAAGGATGAGTGGGATCTTTTTTTTTTTTTTTCATGGTGGCTGTAATTAGTTTTACGCCTGGTTTTAACTGCAAGTCTTTCTGGAAGTAAACACACATATCAAATATATTTGGGTTACCTGCTATTGATGTCTATAATACTTATAACTTTCCTGTGTAACTTTTGATGAGACTTTGTAAACAATTACTTTCCGGTATTCTTTGTACCCGACAATCTGTCTACTATTTGAAATGTTGGAACAACATGATAATGAAATTAGACTACTCATAATTTTTTCATTGTAAGATAAAATCTTCGATTATTATATTTTGATTAAAAATAAAGCCCTTTTATAAAAAATTTCAATTCAATTTTTATATCATTTTCAAAACTCAAATTTGTATCACATAATTCTATTCAATCGTTCCATTTTAAACTCAAACGGCAAATAAACTGGCTTGCTTCGAATTTTTAAATAATATGAAATTATTTAGAACATAATTTATTGTGTCCATATTTCATCAGTATTCAGTTTTCAATATTGATATAATGAAAATAAATTTTGGAAGGCTATTTATGAAGCCAAATATTTTTTTTTAAAATTCAGAACAGTCCTTAGTCTTATATTACATTGATGTCATGTCGAAAGAAAAATAACAGACGCAATATAACGCGTGACTTAATAATAAAAGTAGAATAAAGGTTTCTTTCCTTTGGTTTTTCTAGAATATGTGAAATATATAAATGTACCTTATAACAGGGTGCCATTTATCTCTGGACAATTGTGTTTTGAAACTCGTTCAAGAATAGATAAACGAGTTATAGAAGAATGTAAATATCTGTAAATTGAATTATTAATCTTATTTTTCCTTTTTCTTATAATATATTACACAATACACTTAAAGATAATTTAAGAATAAAATACGTTTAAAAAATCAATTTATTACAGAATAAATATTTATGATAATTTTGTAACAGCAAAATTAAAAATTTCAATTTATAATAAAAGTTTCTTAATCTTAAAAATATTTGTAATCAATATATAATTAACAAAAGCAATTTTTTTAAATAAATTATTATATTCGTATTCTTTTCTACTTATTTCTAAAAATCTCAGTAATTTCAAAAATGAATTCTCAGAAATTGAATTTGTTATTGAGTGTAAAAAGTGA
Source organism: Caerostris darwini (assembly GCA_021605075.1). NCBI lineage: Eukaryota > Metazoa > Arthropoda > Arachnida > Araneae > Araneidae > Caerostris > Caerostris darwini. Next base: position 251,064 of record BPLQ01015719.1, on the reverse strand, counting down.
TTATAACTTTTAATTTTGGTCACACAACTGGAGAAAAATGATTTTATGGTTAAATACAAATTCAAAAACTAAATTAAATGCCAATAAAAATTCATAGTTAAAATACCAGCTATTAAATACACATTTCAGAAAACATTTGTTTAAAATGTTTATCGTATTATTAAAAGATTTAAAAAAGAAATTTATACTAAATTTACTTGGTGTGGCAGTCTTTCCATCTTCATTTTTTCTTCTGCTCAAATAGGATTCTAATACAGTTCCAATGCAAACAAAGATGACTAGCAAGGTGGCAATGCATCTGCGCAAAAAAATGTTAAGGATAGTACTTTTTTTTTTATATATACAATTTAACGATGGACATTTCGGTCTGATGTCCTTAGCCACCATAAGATAGATTTAGCATTACCCAAGGTGCATCATTACAGGCCATCTACACCACACTTACATGATGCTACCACAATTTGCAATAAACAGCTCCAGCTGGGCATCTGTAAGTCTCATCAATGAAAGCCCGTTTTAACCAACAGATTTATGACGCCCAATCTTGGCATAGACACTGGAACTTTTGGTTTGACTTTGCTTACTGAATGTTCAGGCCCCAAGAACATAAACTGAGCTATATATATGAATTAATATTTTTGACTGAGGCTGAAACAATTCGAAATTTGTATGAAAATATTAATGAATAGTATGAATTGTTAATTAAGGGTGTATTCATTTCATTATTTTTTGTCTAAAATTAAATGGCAAAATTGACTCATTATAAATTAATTTATTATAAAATTTTGATTATTATCCTAAATTTTTCAAAATTAGCGAATATTTTGTTAAAACTACTGCTTTCAACTTAAACTATGAAAAACAAATTGTCGAATTACACAAATTGACACTACAAAATTACCAGGAAATAAAAACAATGTTAAAATGATATAACCAAACAAAAAGCAAATTTATCTCCATATTGTTTTCCCACACAAAGCCTTTTCTTTCCGTGGCTGTCATTCAGATTATTTCAAAATGCAAAAACTTTTTTCGACTTCATTTTATATAACCTCTGAACTTATGTAATCCGTCTTGATATGGCTGTCTGACTTACGAATTACGTAATTCATCCTCTAATACCTTATTTTGTTGTTGTAATAATTATCCTAAAGATAATCCGTATTTCAAACACTTTTTTTCTATGCTATTGCTCTCTACGCCTGGTTAAGCATCACTGCCTTTACCTTAGAAAATGCATCCTCTTTTCAATTTGCTTAAGATTATGCAATGTAATCATAATAAGGCTTTGTATTCCAGTAAAAAACAGGAATTGCTTTGAAAATATTTCATTTCACATTTCTACAAAAATTTATTTAATGAAGTCTACAAACATTAAAGTGATTAAATACAATAGTTACCAAATGATTTAATAGTACAATCTCTCTTTGATGCCTTTTAGGAATATTTCAAGCTCATTTTTGCTGATGAACAAATAATATATAAAAAAAAAAAATTAAAGTCAATTCCTTCTTTTTTTTCACTCTATTGCAGAAAATCCTTTATAAATAATTTTCATTTACTTTTTAAGTTTATCTATTTATAGATATATGCAACTTAAATCTAAAAAAAACTAAAACTGATTATTTAAATTTAATTACTGAATTAATATTTGAAAAAACTGTATTAACATCCAGTGTCATCCACTACAAGTTCAAAAAAATGTATCTGAACTTGAGTGGATGAATAAAAAATATTTTATGAACGATTGGAAATTTGAACTATAGGGAGAGTGTGAGCTAATAGAAGGAATTGAAAAAAAAAAAGGAACAGCAATCTCGAATTACAGCAAAATATTAAAAGCAAAAATAAAAAAAGCAAATACATACGATAAAAATAATAAAAGCAAATATATTAGGCTATATTTCAAATTTAATTAAAAACTTTTTGATCATTTAAAATTAAAAAATATAGAATACATTAACAAGAATACTCAAACACGATCGTTTCAAATTTCAAACGTAAAAAATTAAGAATAATAATAGAGAGTTTTTGCATACCGTACGTTAGTTACCGTAGGACGTCCGTTAGCTTTTTCTCCCTAGCGCGCTTGCTCAGTTTCCTATGAGCATGCGCGCTAGGGAGAAAAAGCTAACGGACGTCCTACGGTAACTAACGTACGGTATGCCAAAAACTCTCTAATATCCAGAAAAATAAGCTAAATTAGAATCAGACGATTTTTTATATTATTGCCAATTTGTAGCTACATTATTTTAAAAATTGAACACTATATATTAAATGAATAATAAAAATATTTGATAATAAAATAAAAATAATTAATAATTAAATGAATAAATTAAAATCAGACGATTTTTTATATTATTGCCGATTTGTAGCTACATTATTTTAAAAATTGAACACTATATATTAAATGAATAATAAAAATATTTGATAATAAAATAAAAATAATTAATAATTAAATGAATAAATTAAAATCAGACGATTTTTTTTATTATTGCCAATTTGTAGCTACATTATTTTAAAAATTGAACACTATATATTAAATGAATAATAAAAATATTTGATAATAAAATAAAAATAATTAATAATTAAATGAATAAATTAAAATCAGACGATTTTTTATATTATTGCCGATTTGTAGCTACATTATTTTAAAAATTGAACACTATATATTAAATGAATAATAAAAATATTTGATAATAAAATAAAAATAATTAATAATTAAATGAATAAATTAAAATCAGACGATTTTTATATTATTGCCGATTTGTAGCTACATTATTTTAAAAATTGAACAATACATATTAAATGAATAATAAAAATATTTGATAATAAAATAATAATAATTAATAATTAAATGAATAAATTAAAATCAGACGATTTTTTATATTATTGCCAATTTGTAGCTACATTATTTTAAAAATTGAACACTATATATTAAATGAATAATAAAAATATTTGATAATAAAATAAAAATAATTAATAATTAAATGAATAAATTAAAATCAGACGATTTTTTATATTATTGCCGATTTGTAGCTACATTATTTTAAAAATTGAACAATACATATTAAATGAATAATAAAAATATTTGATAATAAAATAATAATAATTAATAATTAAATGAATAAATTAAAATCAGACGATTTTTTATATTATTGCCAATTTGTAGCTACATTATTTTAAAAATTGAACACTATATATTAAATGAATAATAAAAATATTTGATAATAAAATAAAAATAATTAATAATTAAATGAATAAATTAAAATCAGACGATTTTTTATATTATTGCCGATTTGTAGCTACATTATTTTAAAAATTGAACACTATATATTAAATGAATAATAAAAATATTTGATAATAAAATAAAAATAATTAATAATTAAATGAATAAATTAAAATCAGACGATTTTTTATATTATTGCCGATTTGTAGCTACATTATTTTAAAAATTGAACAATACATATTAAATGAATAATAAAAATATTTGATAATAAAATAATAATAATTAATAATTAAATGAATAAACATAATTAATAATTGAATGAATAAAATAATTAATAAATAAATTAATTAATAATTAGTTATGAGAAAAAAGAGATTATTAATTAATTATTAATTAATTAATAATGCGCAAATGAGAAGAAAGAGCAGCGTGAATATATGAATATTTATCCCATATAAAACTAAAATTAATTAATTAAATTTAGTTAATGAATTAATATTTGAAAAAAACAGTCTGTATGTCTGTATGTAACAGTAAAATGTATTTTATGAACGATTGAAAATTTGAACAAGATATATATAGGGAGAGTGCGAGCTAATAGAAGGAATTTAAAAATAAATTATATATACCGATGTTTAAAATAAAGAGAAATTTCACTTTTAGTCGATCGACTTCAGAACTATTGAAATGATTTTAATGAATTTAGGAATAAACCTAGAACGACATAATAAAAAAAAAATAGGTCACACAATAGTTATGGTACACACGCGTAATCATGTGTAATATTCCTCAGAACAGGAAGTTCTAATATGGTTTCATCTTACAGTTATATAGCTTTTATAACATGAATTAGTACAGGAAATCAAGCGGCTTATGAGTCCTTGGCGAAATCAGTCCTACTTCACCAGTAACACTGTTTTCAGACTCATAGTTCATGTTTCTGTCATTCACACTGTCATGGTTCTCAAAAATATAGGAAGTGAGTTGCAGTTGCCCTCCGAACGGCATCCCAGATATGTCATATAAGGTTTGCATTTTAGACAGGTGGTTGGCTAAGTGGCCTGACGAATATTCTTGCTTTCCAGAAATTCTTTGACCATATGAGATGTGTCTATACGAGCATTGTCATTCATTAAAATGAAATCGGGGTCAACTTCATTCTGAAAAGGTGAATATATGGCTCCAGGAGCTCAACTTTCGATTTTACAGTAGCTGCTGAACCTCTGTAAAATACATGGAGGTCTTCCAACTCATCTAACATGATGTTTGTCCATATTTTTATATAATTGCTAATATAATGATGCATTATGGAATTAAAGGTTAAATATTAGGCCCCTAATTCTTTCGAGATAAATGTACTTAGAGAATAAGTGGTTAGATTGAAACGGGACTCATAAGTAAATAGAACGGTTCGCCACTGATCTTTGGTTCAAAGTTGTTCTTTGAAAAATGCTAAATGAGTTCTGTGCGTATAAGTAAACAAAACTATCGTGTAGAACAAATAGATCGTGTAGCCTTCTGAAAACAGTAACCCTTAAATTTGAGTTCTTATGGCTAAGTAATGAAAATTTCCATAAATTGGACACGATGATGGACGTCACATTTAAATTTCTAGCAACGTATACTTTGAAATTGCGCTTCTTTTAACCTCTCCATGATTTTTTACCTCATTCAATCATTTGAATATTGGTGTTTAGTCATATGAACTGTTTTTATTTTATGTTTTTACATTTTATTGAATGGTGCAAAAAAAAATCGCGAAATTCGTTGATGTTTGGGACTGAAAAAAAAAAAAAACACAGAATTTGCCACTTACACTTCTAAATCTTGTAGATTTATGTATCTCTCTGGAGATATGAGTTTTATTTAACGTAGAGTACTTTTTGAGAAAATCGACACAATATACAAATTGATTAAATTTTGAATATCATTGTTCAATAAAACATTAGTGTAGGATATATTTGTGTAAAAAATGTATGTTTAAATTTTAATCGCACAATTAATTTAAAATTTGTTAGTTAAAGACGTGTCATTTCAAATTATAATTTTTTTTATTTTAAAATTTTGTTAGATAAGTTAAAAAAGATATTTATTCTAATTAGTATATTATTCCGGTATCATTAAAATTAACCATCATTAATATATTATATGTAATTTTTGTAATATATTCTGTAAATTTTTAGAATGAATATGTTATGATGCAATATCACATTAGCCTTTCTGACAAACCTTGCATGGTGTCATGTCATTTTTTTCAAAACTAAACACTTTACTTTTGGAAAAGATATTACATGTATTTCTATTTAAATAATAGATTGTTTTTATTTCATATTAATAGGGTATTTAATTTACATTACGAGATTGAAAAAAAAAAATTTCTATGATTACACTGGTTTTAAAAAAAAATTCAAATTCAGATATAAGCAATATTTCAAAATAACTTAAAACTTTAATTTTAATGTTAGTTGTTTGGGGTTAGAGTAAAGCAAAGCAAAGCCGTTGCAAAAATTTTCATGTTTGTGCCGGCAATGGTCACTATAAACCTGTTAGCCGGAAAGTCTTTCTATTGAGCTCGAAGAGAATGATGCGAACACACTATATTCTACTTTTGAGGGTTTTCATACCAGATTGCAATGGGATAAGTGGATGAAACACCTCTTATTATTCACTTTAAATATTGCTGAATTTACAACTTATCTGTCACATTGAAAGCACATGAGTTCAAGGCAAAGTGACCAGCGTTTGAAAATGCATGTTAATTAATTGGGTTATATGCATATATATATATATATATATATATATATATATATAATTAATAATCATTTAATATTTTAATATTTTATCCTTTTTATAAAATTAAAAATTTGATCAACTCTTGATACTGAGTAATATTTTGATGGTTCATAAAATATCGATAAACGTTTTTAAATAAATGCCATAGAACAAATATTACACAGTTGAATTTGAATAATGCAAAAAGAAATAGATAAATAGGATTACATACAGTATCACAATATGCACTGTTTCCACTTGAATTTCTTCATTGACAAGACAGTTCGAGACTCGAATTCCAAAATTCAGAGGTTTCCCAGCTAAATAATCAGAAGGGAGAGTGGTTAAAAATTTATTGCAATTGCGTCAATGTCAGAATATCAAAGAGAGATAAATAAAATAAAAATGACAAATATTTGATTTAACAGTTTCGTAGGTTATATAAAAGGAAAGTTAATATAAAAATCATTTTGAATGTGTAAGCAAATTAAAATCAATGAAAGATGTAAAAAAATTTCCACGGGTTTGGAAATATATTTCAACATAATACTTTAGATTTAAAAATTTCTAAGTACGATTTTATCTTTTTCTTTGGTCCAATGAGCTATCATAATAATAAAAAAAATTCCTTATTGTTATTAATAGCATTATAAATGCACATTGCTAAATTTTCAATATCCCTTAGGAAGCAAATTTTTAAATGAATTCTGTTTCTTTTTTAAAAATTTTAATCTAAAGAAAATTCAATTGTGAAATTTATGTTATTTTAGAAACATATATTATATTAACATGATTTCATCATTTGATGTAATAATATTTAAACTGCTGGCTATTCAATGCAACAGAGTGGAAGAAAATATTCAATAGTTTTGAAATTTATACGATTCGCGAATTTGCAAATCATTGTAAAGACATGCAAAGGATTAGCAACGCAGCAGACGTGAAAATTATGCGGTCTAAATAATTTAAGAAATTTTAAAAACGACTCTAAGCCGAAATTGCCTTTTTCCTCTGTTCTTCTTTTTAAGAATTTTATTTATGGCTTATTGAGAAAAAGTGGGCGGAAGAAGAATGACAAACATATGAGCAAATATTTAAGTGACATAATTGTCTATCACGGATACTCTGTATTATTTTTTACAGAAATGAGCACTCATGGAAAACGAAATTAATAACAGTGTTGCGAATTTGAATACAGTGGTTTCAGGAGTAGTGAAGAACATTTGTAACATCATCGGCACATACCAAACGAAATGATAGATATCTTGTTGGCAGGGCTTTTAGGGATCGTACGATCAAGAATCAAGTAGAATTAATCCTAACTGAAGAATCAAGATGTGTTGTACAGCAACATGTAACCATAGTACCATTCGACATTATCTGCAACAACGGAGAAATTTTGCAAACTTTTGATTGCTAAGACTGATTTTTGACTCTATACCATAGGCTGGGTTGCATTGATGAACAGAATTTACACACGTGGGCAAACGTGTGACACGATATTGTCTTTTCAGATAATTATAGATGTCTATTTGTCTATAGTATCAAGAGAGTTTATAATATTTTGACATACTACCGAATGAAATGTTAGATTTCTTGTTGGCAGTGTTGTTAAGAATCATGCTGTAAAACAAGAATTCTTTTTTAAGAATCAGAGTTTGTTGCACAGCAACTTTTATCCTTAATCACCATAATTTAACACTACTTTTAAACTTTTAATATACTTTCTAACTATTACTTATTAATTTTCTAGTTGTCATAATAGGTTTTTTTTATAACTTTCATTGATACTTCGTTTTAAATTTATTCAGTTACAAAAGCAGGTTAAATTTTAAAGCGGGTGAATTCTTTTCAAACATGCAAAAAAAATTTTAAATTAACAGAATGCTGAAATATCATTTACATCGAAAAATTTTTCAAGATATTTATGCTGAATTGCATCTCTTATTCTAAGATTCGAATCTAATTTTTTAAGCTTAAATTTTAAATTTTAAAAGGTAATTTTTCCACCGTGCGGGAGTATGGTAATAATAATAAGCTCATAAGTGTATAGTAATATATATATATATATATATATATATATTATTGATAAAGATAGAGATAAAGGGAGAGTGAACAGTATATTTGATAAGGGTTTTAATTACACAAAAAATAATTTATATTTTTTATCATTAAAATTTAAAATTATATAAAAATTTTAAATTTATATTAATTGAACTATTTTAAATTTTTAATTAAATTTAAATTAAAAATTTCACAATTACTATTAAACTTTTTCTTCTTTCAAAATTGCTTTGAAATAAGTACGTCTGACTAGTACCTCTAAAAAGTAATCGATTAGTCCGTTTTCGCCTTTAAATCAGGTACCTTTTACCTTTCCACAGAATCAGTGGATGGACTACATCAATAATTAATTGAAAGTGAATTAAGTTTTTCAATCAAAAAAATTTCATTCAAAATTTAACAAATTAAACAGAACTGGTAGTTCCATTGCTTAAGTTTTAATTTTTACCTTGAGCTCCAAGCATTTGCATGTCATCGGCACTACATGTTGAAGGAACACAAATACCAAACCTATGCGTCAATTGATAAAATGCAAATATTTTGTTTTCAATTTCTTTCATAATCTGAAAAAGACGATATATATATGGTAATTGTGCAAAAAGAGATGATATTAATGATATATAATAATCAATAAATATGTAATATGGCGGAAAAGATGAAAGTTGTCTCATTGTGTTTCCACTGACAATAGTTTTATTTCCGATAGCCAATTAATTTTATTTATTTAACATACATATTCTTTAGAAAGAAAAACATTTGTACTAAAGAAAAAAAGCAATAATATATTATGGCACAGATTGTAATCAATGGAGCATAACGAAGTTATCTAACTAGAAAATAAATAAATTTCAAAAGCACATCAATATTTTTCCTATTTACACAAACACAGCCATTTTACCTATGAGGAAGTAATTCAATTTTATTTGTTTTGTTAATTGTGTTGAGAAGTTTAAATTTTATGTAGCTTATAATCTTTGAATTACTATGAGTTGAACGAAAAATTCCACAAATGTAAACATTTTGTTTACATTTGTGGAATTTTTCTACTCAAGAATTACAAAATTGGAATTTTTCTACTCAAGAATTAGAAAATCGGAAAATTTCAACTCAAGAATTAGAGTCATAAGTTTCATTTCACCTGGGGTATGTTGCGTGTGGTGACATATTTTGAAATATTTAAGTTGATCCTTTTAAGAAATCCTGTTTCAAAATTTAAAAAATGGAGAATTCCAAAATCTTTTTTTTAAATAGCATGAAATCATTACAAAACATATAGTTAATTGAGAAACGAAATGAGTCATATTTTAAATATACTGAAAAGAGCGATTTTAAAAATAAAAAAAAAGATTTGAAATATTGTTATTATGAATTCTAAAAGAATAATTTTAATTATAGAAATTTTAAAATACATCGATAGACATAATTTGACATCGATAGTATATGAATTAGAGCGACTGAATCTATTAAAAAAGAATAATGTCTTTTTAGTGACATTGATAGTATATAAATTATTGCAAATGAGCTTGTTAAAAAATGAATAACTGTTTTCGATAATATGTGAATTATAATTAGTAAACTTTAAAAAATGAATATCTGTCTTCCGAGACATCGATAATATATAAATTATAGTGAGTGAGCTTGTTTACCCAATTTAAGGTATTCTCAGCTGAAATTGATCCCAAACTATTTAACCTACACCTATTACCTATTGGAAGAGATTAAAAAAGGAATGACATAAAGTTAACCTACAGATCCATTGTAATCAGTATCGCTTTTTTTGGCAAGCGATAAATTTTTTGGCCGTGGACCCAAAGTTGGAACAGCTTCAACCGAACAATATTGTCCTCTAAAATCTTCGAAACCTTTTTTGTTCTTCACTAAAATTGCAAGGCATTGGTCAAAAGCTCCAAATTCTGTTACTGTTCCATCGAACATACCAGAAGGAATCTTAGCTGTAGCATCAAACACTGCAATAAAATATTTCATTGATTACATTGAACAATACGAAAATGTTTTTAAACATGAAAGTAATAATTTGTTAACTAAATTTGGGGCGATGAATACAAAAATGTTAGTAAAAATTAGAAATCGGAATTTGTGTAGAAATACTGAGTATTCCATTCTGACAGTTTTCATGAAATACATATGAAAGTGAATTATGGGAATATGTTAATTTATATAACTAACACATTATAATCAATTGTGAATTATACAGCAACGTTTATAAAAAGAATATTAAACTGTGCTACATATATTGAATATTTATATATATATATGTAATATGTAAATATTAATATATATATTATAAGTATCTATGTGAAATATTTGGAAAAGTTAGCCTTAGAAGTGTGATTCCCAGTCTAACTTTTCCAAATATTTTTAAAGTTTTATAACTACTATCGATTAAAAACCTTTGGCGCTAATTTTTTTGCAGGAGACGACGTCGGTCTGGTTGGCTGTACTGTTTCTTGCCTTGGCTAAAATAAAAATGTAATAGTTGTTGGCGGCATGAGGTATTTTGTCAGTCAGCCAGTTTGTAATTTTTGGAATTATTTGGCCCCGCAGGGGCCTGACTCCTGTCTGCAAAGTAGGAAGCATGGTAGGTAAAGTTCATGGAATAAAAGTCAAAGCAGCAAGTGACCAAGGTCTGTTCCAGTTCAAAGTAAGTTTAAAAGAGCAACGGGAAAAATATATATAAATATATGTATTTTTAATAATATAATTATATAAAAAGAGAGCTTTTAAAATAAAGTAAAAATAAAAACCAAAAATCAATTAAGAATACACCACAGAATGAACTTACAGCTGCTAGAAATGATGACTATAGGAACAGGTCAGGGTGCTCCTGACGACTGAGCCAGTTCGTCTAAGGTAGTTGCAGGTATTGTAAGACCGCCCTTGGCCGTTTAGCATTCTCCGGCAAAGAGAAATCGTATCTCGGAAGATTACGAATTTCCTTGTTCGGGATATGGTCAAGATTTGCATAAACCTTTTCCGCAAGCATGAGCATAAAATTTTGAATAGAAGGGAGGGCAAGACTATGACGAATGTCATCATTTCTAAAGTACCAAGGAGAATTTGCGATCATGCGCAAAAGTTTATTTTCCAGAATTTTAATATAATTAATATGGTACCTTGCAGCAGAGCCCCAAGCCGGACTCGCATAAGTTATGATGGGACGCATATAGTACATGTAGATTAGTAATTTATAATCAATTGAGAGGGGGGAATTTCTATTAATAAAAGGATAAAGCATGCGACGACAGGTGTTAAATTTCTTTTTAACATGATTAATGTGATTAGCATAAGTTAATTTACTGTCAAGAAAAACTCCCAGATATTTAGCATTAGTAGACCAGTTAATTCGCCGATTAAAGAGGTAGATGTTAGGAGGAAGAAAATTATGTATTATGTAAAAAAACCAATGGCCTATTAAAAAACATATTATATTGGAGACAAGAAAGTGTAAAATTCACCATTAGTAGAGGGAAAAAATCCAACCACATCCCTTACACATAAAACTTGGCTTAATTAATATTTTTGTAAAAGCCATGAACAAGAGTGGATCACTCTTCAAGTATTTAAATAACAAATTTCCCCCAATCAGCGAAGCTAAATTGAAACAGGGAATTTTGATTGGTCCACAGATCTATAAGATCTTTAAGGAGACAAATTTTGATAGAGTAATCCAGCAAGATGAGAAAGATGCTTGAAATTCGAGTTGTGAGAACAAATTTCTTAAGAAATGTGAAATCAAAGGATGATAATCCAAGGACTATAAGAAATTACTGATGGCCATGGTGTCTATATGCAAGAAACTTGGTTGCACAATGTATCTAAAAATATATTTTCTACAATATTATTTGCTCTACTGTCTTTATACACTCATGTCCATAAATTAAGGATAATTCAGAATCACACAGAAATTGAACTCTAAAATAAAAATTTCACCTGTTGAATTATCACACACATCTTGAAGAAAAATATGCAAATTACAGGAAACCACCAGATGGCGCGGATAGTAAGTCACAATGGCGAGAGTGTAAGAGAGGGGTATATAAGGAATGGTGGCAAAGAAGCAAAATTGTTCACAAGCGCTTTAAAAGCCTTTCAGTGCAATAACCGCATAGTTATGGCACAAAGGAAGCATTTGGAGGATTTTTTATGTGGTAGAATTATCGGACGACTGGAATGTGGACGTACCCAGCTGGAAGTATCCGAGGAACTTGGAATAGCCCTGAGTGTCATCTCCAGGCTTTGGCAACGATTCCAAGATGATGGTAATGTGAGTAGATGTTACAGCACAGGTCACCCCCAAGTTACAACGCCGAATGAGGACCGGTATTTAGCAGTTACTGCCAAAAGAAACAGACGAGCACAGCATCAGATCTGTCTCGTCAGTTCTCTTCAGCTACCGGTACGACAGTTTAAGGCAGACCGTGTACAGACGCTTAGGGCACATTGGTCTATATGCTCGTAGGCCTGTCAGATGTGTTCCACTTACCGCAACTCACTGTCGCCTGCGATTAACCTGGAGTAGAGAGCATGCATTGTGGACACCGCAACAGTGGTCTTGTGTGATGTTTTCCGACGAGTCCAGGTTTAGTTTGCAGTCTGATTCTCGCCGGACTTTCATATGGAGAGCGCCAGGTACCCGTTACCACCAAAAGAACACCATTGAACGACATCGTTATGGTGGTGCAGGATGGCTCGTTTGGGGAGGAATTATTCTTGGTTCCAGAACTGACCTGCATGTTCAGAGTGTAACGATGACAGGCCACATCTATCGGGATGTCATTCTGGAAAACATGTACGTTTGTTTTGGGGCGCCATGGGTGCTGAATTTCTGTTTATGGATGACAACGCCTGTCCTCACCGTGCAAACATTGTAGACGAATGCCTTCAATTGGAGGATATCCCCGTATGGATTGGCCAGCATACTCACCGGACTTGAATCCAATAGAGCATGTGTGGGATATGCTTGGCCGACGAATTGCAGCCCTTTAACCCCCTCCCACCTGTTAACCGGAACTTCGGAGGGCATTGCTTGAAGAGTGGTGAAGATCAGATTGATAATTTGATACTCAGCATGCCTAGGTGTTGTAAGGCCTGTATTGCATCGTCCGGGAGACATACTCTATTAACCATCATACTAACCATGTTATACTGTTTTTTGTAAATAGGTTCTTTTTTAAATTTACTCCAGGGAGTAAAAATCGCAATTTTTATTAATTATGTCAAACATATAGCATCTTTTTTGCTCTTTACCTTTTGTTTAATAAATAGACTTTACAAATAAGTCAAATTTGTTTCGCTTCTGTCTCTTTCTTTGCCTGAACTTCATTATCCTTAATTTATGGACATGAGTGTATTATTCTTTCTTGAAAACTATGGCCTGATTAGCAGCACGATGAGCGGTTCCAGCAGAATACATTGAAAATAGAGAAAAAATACCAGGGAAAAGGGTACATTACAACGTTGGTGCACTAATGTTGTACTCTTTTTAATAATGAATCTAAGAAAAGGCATAAGCGACAAGCAATTCTGTAACATCGAGTTAACAAACATAGATATTTGTTAACGCATTGTTTCATATTGAATACATTAAGTTACAAATATCTTAGGAACAGAAGTCAATTTCAAATTTTTATAGACATATTCGTGTTTAATAACTCAAAATTAGTTAATTAAGGGCTATTTTAATCTCGTTTAGTTAATGGTTATTTAGATTTCAGAGAAAAACAATCATCGAAATTTATTTTCCTATCCTATTAATATTTTGACTAATAAGGCATATAAACTTAGTATGTGGTAGGAGGGCTGTTCGTGGTCTTCATGATGCCTACCGATGTTCCACCCTCATCTTTCTAACAATTAAAGGGTTTAAGTAATCATTTCAAAAATCATTTTAAAATTTGCTTTTAATATCATTTTTAACTTATTTCCTGCTTAATATTAAAATAACTGGTAAAATTCAAGTTAATTGCTTAGAACTTGTTCCGAAAACTTATTAATTGAAACGGGCCGATAAAAATATTCCATCAAAACATGAAACTGAAATCGGAATCAGAACGAAAATTCTCAATGAAATGTTTTACTTATTAGAAAAGGTTATTTGTTTGAATTATAATAGAAATAGGAACATAAAATGTTGAACGTTAATGAATTAAATTAACGTTTAAATGTTGAATGTTAATCATCTTTAGTTTAAAGGGGGATTTTGTTGCCATTTTTTTTAATGGGAACAAAATCTGCTTTTTCTTTGTCCTTCTTAAAAGTCTCTGAATAAAAACTAGTGAAATTACTCAAGATGCTGTGAAACATCTTGTTTCTTTTTTTTTTTACGATAAATATTATTCTGACTTTTACGTTCTTTTTCTACTTGTAATACTTTATAATCAAATGGTTAAATAAGATCTGCGTATTAAAATTCAGCAAAGAACATCTTAATGAAACTCGTATTCTCAAAAATTCATCCCGTTCCCTATCTCACATATTTAATCGTTATACCTTATATATATATATATATATATGTATATAAATTCTCACAATTTCATGTATTTTGAAAAAATAATTTATAACGACAATAACAAGGAAATATTTTAAGAGAGTGTATTTTTACACAGAAAACATAGAAATTTGTATTCGAAAATATATATTGATTTATGTAGTTTTATCACATTATTTTCAATGTTAGTGATGTAAGGAATTACACTGGAAATAATAAATATAATAAATTAATTCCTTGACCAGTCCGCAATTTGGCCAGGTGGTAACTTATGAAAATATTAAACTCTGCAAACTTAATTTTCTCGGGAAATTATTAAAGCTAAACCTCAAAGTTTTGGTTAATTAACATCCCGATTCAGGGATGCACATACTGTGGCCTGAAAAGACATATGCCAATTTTAATTTAGAAAGTTATATAGTTCTTAGAAAGACCCAAATTTTGATGAAGGATTAAACATAGAATATGATCTAACTGCAAAAGATCAAAATTTAAATTTTAGAAAAATCTATTTTATTCCATTGCAAATTAAGAGCAAAGAACTTTTGTCAACAACGCCCTAGATTGAATACAATGTTTCTAGTTGCGTTATATTATTTATTTATTACTCAAACAATAGTCTGAACTCTGTTGGCTATCAAAAATATTAATCATTGCCGAATGTATGTTTCAAAAATTGCTTACGAATTTTATGGGGTTCCCAAGAGCATATACCATTTTAAAATTGCATTGTAATTGTACTTATTGCTAGATAATGTTCTAAAACAAGTAAACTTATTTAGATAAATATATTTTTAAGAACAAATATTTCAGACATGAATATTAAAAAATAGACAAGTAGAAATCATATAACTAATTATTTTTTGTTCTTGGCTCTTAGAAAAATCTAACCAAATCGATGCATTAAATTCTTCAACTGTTTTACATAATATATATATATATACACTGAAGTGACAAAAGTCATGGGATACCTCTTAATATCGTGTCGGCCCTCCTTTCGCCCGGCGAAGTGCAGCAACTCGACGTGGCATGGACTCAACAAGTCGTTGGAAGTCTTCTGCAGGAATATTGAGCCATGCTGTCTCGATAGACGTCCATAATTGTGAGAGCGTTGATGGTGCAGGATTTTGGGCACGAACAGACCTCTCGATGATGTCCCATAAATGCTCGATGGGATTCATGTCGGGCGATATAGGTGGCCAGATCATTCGTTGGAATTGTCCAGAATGTTCTTCAAACCAATCGCGAACACTTGTGGCCCGGTGACATGGCGCATTGTCATCCATAAAAATCCCATCGTTGTTTGGATACATGAAGTCCATGAATGGCTGCAAGTGATCTCCAAGTAGCTGAACATAAGCATTTCCAGTCAATGTTCGGTCCAGTCGCACCAGAGGACCAAGTCCATGCCATGAAAGAACAGCCCACACCATTACGGAGCCACCACCAGCTTGAACAGTGCCTTGCTGACAGTTTGGGTCCATGGCTTCGTGGGGTCTGCGCCACACTCGAACCCTACCATCAGCTCTTACCAACTGAAATCGTGACTCATCGGACCAGGCCATGGTTTTTCATTCATCTAGGGACCAACCGATATGCTCACGTGCCCACAAGTTTGCAAGCGATGTCGTTCCGTCAGTAAAGACACTCGAGTCGGCCTTCTGCTGGAATAGCCCAAGAAAGCCAAATTTCTCCGCACAGTTCTAACATACAAGTCCCTTGTACGTCCCACAATGATTTCTGCGGTTATTTGACGCAGTGTTGCTTGTCTGTTAGAATTTACGACTCTTTGCAGACGTCGCCGGTCTCGGTCGTTAAGTGCAGGCGGTCGACCACTGCGTTGTCTATGGTGGGATGTTATGCCTGAAATTTCATACTCTCGGCACACTCTTGACACAGTGAATCTGGGAATGTTGAATTCCCTAACGATTTCCGAAATGGCATGACCCATGCGTCTAGCTCCAACTAACATTCCGCGTTCAAAGTCTGTTAATTCCCGTCGTGCGGTCATCATCACGTCAAAACCTCTTCACATGAATAACTTGAACAGAAATGAAAGCTCTGCGAAAGCACTGCGCATTTATACCTGTTCTACGCGATGCTACTGCCATCTGAAAATTTGCATATTGCTATCCCATGGCTTTTGTCACTTCAGTGTATATATATATGTAAAACAATTGTTGCATCCGGGCTTTACTCAAAAATTTACATATATTTATATTAAAACGATGATGGATAGATAGGTACTTACGTTTTTTAACATTGCTAGTCATCTACTGTTTCAAATAGTTTATAAATGCACCTTTTAAATATTAAAATCTTGTGTAACAGTAACAGAACCCGGCATACATTGTCCTACCAAAGTAAAATGCATTGTAGAAAATTAGATATCACGAATATATGCTACCATGTTACAATGTATGTGCATACTAAATTTCATGGATATCGATTGAACGACATATAAGATGAAATACTGCAGCACTTTCTGGCCCCAAGTAACTATAAAATGGATAGCGCGAACCTATATTTTCCATACACGAATACATATTATTACCAATTTGCATAGCCATCGGTTGAACGGTATAGAAGTTATAGATATACTGCAACACCATCTGGTGGCGACTTACAATAAAGGGGATAGCATAAAAACATTCTCCATGTTTTTTCAAACACACACAAAAAATTTATTAAAATCGGTCCAGCCGTTTAGGAGGAGTTCAATGACAAACACATGTACAGAAGAATTATATATATAAAGATTATGTTTTAAAAAGTGCTGAAATACATTCGAATCAGAAAGTTTTAATGTAAATATTGACATATATCTCTAATTTGTAATCTTTACATTTAATGAAAAAAAAAATCCTGGATTTCAAAATTCCCCTGCCGATTACTATACAGTTGTACTGAACTTATCAACAAATATAGTCCTATTAAACATTTTCAAAGCAATCAGTCTTCAGCAAAATAATACCATTTTACCTGAATATCTTTTTTGTCTATACTGTTAAACTATAAAAGAAAATTATATTTTCATTGCATATCTCTTATTTATTACATTTTTTCCGAAAAGCTGCCCTAAAGGAAAATATAATGTTTAAAGAAATAAACTATCGTCCTATTTTTTTAAAAATGCAACAAATATAATACAATGATATATTCTCACAACTTTAAAGACACATTTCTTGAGAAATGAGGAAATTAAACTTACTTTTCATGGCCCAGACTTTAATTTCCTTTAAGGAAACCGCATATTTGAATAAGCTTGATAAGCATCCAGTAGATATATTGACCTTCTCCAGCATTTGATACAAAATAGGTAGCGTTGCCTTGACTGCACGATTGGTGAAATTTTTCAAGAAGCTCTCATATAGGTGCATGTCAGGCCTAGCCAAGTCATAATTGGATGGCGACTGATCGATTTTCTTTTGTACATTTTGTTTATTTGTTTCCACGTGACACTGAATGCTAATAAAGACTAACACTAAGATAGCAAGGATGAAAGTTATCTTCATCATATTGGAACTGTTTATCACAGACTAGAAGATGAGCAGGTCACAGAAACAGAACATTTCTGGAATAAATATATAAATGAGTTAATCAGTCTGTATTTTATTATATAATTTTTTTTTATAATTAATTTTCTATTTCTGGAATAAATTTTTCCGTATTTTATTACCTAATTTTTTTTTTTTTTTTTAGCAATTAATTTTCTACAGAACATTTCTGGAATAAATATATAAATGAGTTAATCAGTCTGTATTTTATTATATAATTTATTTTTTTTTTTTAGTAATTAATTTTCTACAGAACATTTCTGGAATAAATATATAAATGAGTTAATCAGTCTGTATTTTGTTATATAATTTTTTTTTTTTTAGTAATTAATTTTCTACAGAAATGTATCCAATATTTCCTTTTTTTTTTCTTTAGTTGAATTACAATTTTGACAATAGATAGCTTATTAAATTACACAAATAAACCACTTAATTACTAATATTATTTATTAATAAAAAATTAATATTGATGCTAAATACAACTATCAATCATTTTTATGTTAATTTTTCTTAATAATAATTATGCAATTAATAATACTGATTATTATTAAAATATTTTTAATTGCTTAAATTAAATCTATAATTAAATGCTTATATAGTAAATTTTAATAAATATTTACATATATTATACATGTAACATATTAACGTACATATTAATAAAACGTTATCATACGATCTTTCAGTTCGCGAAGCAAAATTCATATTTTCAAAGTCTTTTTTTATTCGTTTGTATGCTTAAAGTTACTATTCTTTAACCTAGTGTGCTTTTAGTTTACTTTTTATATACATAATATAACACAAATTTAATATTTATTATTATTATTACTACTAATAATAATTGAATGATTTATTATAATAACCATTATTAACAACTAGCAATAATTAATGTTTATATAGTCGGAAAAATTAAGATTGAATAGAGATCATTTGATAAAGTCTTTAAAAATATCACAAAATACATGCATACTATATATAGATAAATATACGCACAATTACTATATAAATACATAACGTGTAACAAATAACTCGAAGTTGTTTGTGTTTACAGATGAACTAAAATTATTGCAAGTTGATAATTTTTTTACAGCACAAGCTCAAAAATATATATATTTATTTAAAAATAATGTATTTACTGAATATAACATTATAAAAAACTTTATAAAAGGCATTTATATACATTATAAAGTGCATTTATTTGCAAATAGATATAAACTTTCGTTGTTTTGAAAAAAAAAAATATTCTAGAATTATTTTAGTTTTGTTTGTGAAAAAATAAAAATCAATTATTTTGGCGAAAATAAGGCATCTAGCGATAGTTCTTTTTACAGAACAAGCTCAAAAATATATACACTTATTTAAAAATAATGTATTTACAAAATATAACATTATAAAAAACTTTATATAGGCCATTTAAGTATATTATAAAATGCATTTATTTACAAATAGAGACAAGCTTTCATTGTTAAAAACGAAAAAATATTATTTCAGTTATATTATATTTGTGAAAATATTAAAATTAATGCTTCTATTGAAAATTTAAAAAAAGTAAGAAATTTTAAAGTTAAAAAAAATTAATTTTTAATGTAAATAGCAATATGATAGAATTTTTTTAAATATATAACAACAATTAGCGATTTAAATTAGATTATCCTGATAAATTAAAATGTAAGAAAGAATATATTTTAATATCATAATTAAATTTGATTACATTCACAATAGCTATGTTAATAATCTTTTTTAATATTTAAAATATAAAAATTATGATTAAAAACAAATGTAATTAAATTTCTGAACATTTATATTTCAGATTAAACCACTCAATAAATAAATCATTTATAATTTAAATACTTATTTAATTAAAATTCAAAACAGCGCATAATTTAAAAATTAATTAATTTATAGTTCTTATATATTTAACCTTTATAAATGAAATCATTTAAGATTGGTTAAAAATATTAATTAACACATTCAATGATAATAAATTTTACCTGAAAAATAGCATCACTGTTGATATTCCACGCGTGAAAGAAAATGATGCTTTACTACTGAATAGCCATACTTTTATTTCTGTAAAAGAATCACATTTGCACAAAAGAAAGATAAAAATTATGACGGGAAGTATTTAATAATTTCCCTACTTCTTAACCTATAAAGAAAGATATTACTTTTGCACTCTCTGTCATAACCAGAGACTGATGCCGTTTTATTTCTTGTAAAACCTTTTCATTGATAGACGACAGCAACATATAATCTTAATAGGAATTTCTTTCTACCAAATAACAAGCATTTTATGGGGATGGAGGGAAAAGGAGGAAAAAAATATTTAAAAAAGTAATGCATTGCGGCATCTTTGCAACATGCGTGACTTTCGTTAGTTTTTGCGGAAGTTGTTGCATCACGTAATCTCAGAGAGAGAGAGAGAGTCCCTGAATTATTTGTGAATGAATTGAGAATCATTAATGTATTACTGAAATGCTCTTTTGAAATTTGACTCCTGCAAGTTTCTCAACACATAGGCGTAGGGAAAGATGCACCGAAAATGCCTGGAATAAAGTTTTTGATTTCCTAAAAGTAGCAAAGGTCAAAGGAAATTGCCTTCAAGATATTTACAATACTATTACCAAGCATATATTTATTCACAATATTAATTTAAATAATTAATATATACTATATATAATTATATAAATTAATATTGCGAATAATTAATTTAATATTATATAAATATTGGTAATTGGATAATATATCTGGCTAATATTGGCTAATATATCTGGTAATTTACAGATACTCATGGCTGCAGAAAATAAAATATTTTTAATCTTGGCAAATTTTATAAGAAAATAATATTGTTGAAATATCCAAAAAAACTAAGCGAAAATCACAGTTGTGAAGGCAAAACATCAAATAAGGATTAAAATTCTTAATGCTTAGAAAATGTCTTGAAGTTTTTGATTTCTTTAAAGTAGCAAAGACCAAAGAAAATTGCCTTCAAGATATTTATATTACTAAAAGTATTAACCAACATATATTATTCACAATATTAATGTAGGTAAATAATAAGTATTATAAATATAATGTTAATATATTGGGTAACTAGCAGATACTCCCGGCTACAGAAAATAAAACATTTTTAATCTTGGCAAATTTAATAAAATAATATTGTTGAAATGTGTAAAAAAAAACCAACCGAAAATCTCAATTGCGAAGACAAAACACCTGATAAAGATTAAAAATTATCTCTTGAAAAATAAGGATTCACTATGTTAAAAAAAACCCTACTTAATTAAATATTTGAAACGAGAAAAAATAATGTAAAAATATTAAGTTCAAAAATTTTTCATTTTAATTTAGAGATAATTTGAAAAACAAGTTTAAAAGAAACTCAATATATGGAAACGAGTTCACTATATGATGTCAGCACTGGAGAGGAAATTTTGACATCATGACTCAATTACATGGCGTAGGCACTGGAGAGGAAATTTTAAACTCTGCATAATTAAAAAATTCTACATTATTAAATATTTGAAACGAAAAAAAAAAGAATGCAATCACATAAATTTCCAAAATTTTCCATTATAATTTCGAGATAATTTCTAAAAACAAATTAAAAAAACCCAATACATGAAAACGAATTCGCTACATGATGTCAACACTAAACACTATGCATCTATTATATGGCGCCAGGCACTCGAGATGAAATTTTAATTTAGCAATACAAAAATAAGGCTTTTATTTATTTATAAAATAACCAATGACAATTATTTCACTAAATTCCAAATAAAAATATTGATCTTCTACATGTTTAAAATTGTAACATGCCGAACGTTCATTTTTATGCATGTAGACTGAAAAATCTAGACTTTTAAAAAATATTTATAAAAGGCACAATAATCAGATAGGCATGGTCTTTTTTATATTCGAAAGAGGGCTAAAGTTGTTATTCTTTTAATTATCTACGATAGTTCTATGTATGTACCTTTAATTGCATGGAAGATATCCAGTTTTCCCCATTTTTTTGTAACATGTCTGTGTCAACAAAAAATTTATATTTACCATCTGGTCCTTTTACTCTGTCACCTTCGTTCTGCAGTTACTTTTGTAGACATAGTCTGTGATGCAAACTATACATAATTATGGTATTATTATTTATGGGGCAAATTATTATTATATCAATTATTCCAAATTCTAATACAGCTTGTTAAGTCGGCTTCTTAAGAATTAAAAAAAAAAAAACATGATGAATGAAAAAATGAGACACATGTAGGAAAAAATTAGCATTTGAAATCTTCTCTTTCAAATGCTACAAAATATATGTGTTTATCTTTTATGCTTTTTTTTAAATACTTCTTTCGAAAAAAAATTAAAGCTTTTTAAACTCATTCACATACTAAAAATTATTTAATACTTGAAGCCTACTTTCAGTAAATTCTTAAGAACTGAAACTAAAAATTTTCTTATAAAAAATGTTTTTGTTTTTTCTTTACGAATATCAGATTTAAAAAAAAAAAATTCACTTTTTAAAAGCTTTAATTTTAGAAAAAAATTGTCATTATACAAAACTTTTAATTTAAAAAAAAAGATTATTTATAAGATATGTCATTTGAAATACGCATTTTGATTAAAAATAAGATAGCCGTTTAAGTTTATTTAATATAAATAGCTTTCAAAGCTTCCTGTTTTAAGCAGACGGCGACAAAAAGATAATTGTCGTATCATTTGATCTGAGTGTTTATCCTGCTTAATAGGCAGTGTTTTTTAATATAATTTTTAATATCACACTGCAATTTTTTTATCCTCTGCCTTATTTATTATATGCTATATCATATGAATTTTGAGTAACCAAAATTCCTCGTCTGATTAATATCAGAAATAACTTAACGTAATACAGAGAAGCACAGACGGTGGATTGTTTCATAAATAATTTTACTCAAATATATAATTGTTATTTTTTTTAAAGAACTTCATATAAAATAGATTTATACATTCATATTCATTCATTCAGAGACATTCATATTCATAGAAAATAGCATGATCTAGATTTACTATAATAAAAAAGTAAATATTTAAAAAATATTTTATTAAAATATCCTATTTTTTTGTCAATAGCATCCTAACGTGGAGGCAAGGTCCCTATCTCTCTCTCTCTCATATATATATATATATATATTGGAAAAAATATATATATATTGGAAAAATATATATGTTCCATTTTAAAATTGCGCTAGTTAAAGTAGATGCGATTGTTGTTAAATAATACATTAAAATACGCAAGCATTTTTGCATCAATACATATTTGTCAGCAAATTGATAAAAAATTAATAATAAAAATAACAAA
This sequence comes from Caerostris darwini, assembly GCA_021605075.1. Lineage (NCBI taxonomy): Eukaryota > Metazoa > Arthropoda > Arachnida > Araneae > Araneidae > Caerostris > Caerostris darwini. The sequence continues at coordinate 227,602 of BPLQ01015719.1, read as the reverse complement.
TTGATAAATAAAATTAATCACATTTGATTAATCACTTTTGAGCTGGACTTATACAAAAAATCGAACTAAAAACTATTACAAAAAAGTTAGTAATTTATCTATGTGTCATTTTATTTTATTATATTATTATTTTTTTATTATTTATGTATATTCAAGGTGATTCGCTACCACGTCAAAAAATTTTGGGAGGTAAAGTCATTTAAAGGCGAATCAGAATCAAAAAGTAAAGCAGTACTGAAAACTCTATCCGAACGCGCTAGATGGCGTAATCTGTGAACAAGAAAAACATCAGTGTAGGAAAACTGTCATTCGACTACCAATCATAAATGTGGTGTTAGCAGATATACATGTTGTTGTTGTTGTCGTGTCCCTCATGGGAGGATGGGTGCAGCTTCTGTTCTGATGGAGCACCCGTAGGTAGAAGTCGAACTTCTGCTCCGTGACGCTCTTACAGTCATAGGAGACTGGGACCTATGGCTTAAAGTGGATTTCGAACCACTACAAACATCCATTCGAACCCGAAACCTGCGGCATTGAGCGCCGGACCGCTAGACACTCGGCCATTCAGGTACCAAATTTGTTAATGCCAACGGCACGCGGTGTTCCCAGGTGATCACTCACCCAAGTACTGACAGCGCCCAATGATGCTTGACTTTGGTGATCTAACGAGAACCGGTATATTCAGCACGGTATGGCCGTTGGCCCAGTACATGCAATATTTGAAATTACTGATTGTAATGGGATTGTTGCTTTGTGGCCTGTACTGGTGGCACTACCTGTAGAAATGTATTACAAACCATGAGATATATTCAGTACATATTTGTACCGCTGCATCGAAGATCATGCGAAAAAGATTCCTTCCAGAGACATACTATGAATCAGAAACGAATTATACAGTTCCCTGAAATGGGTTTTCGTTATGCAGAAGCATGATGAAGCCCTATATTTCACTGCATATGTTAATACACGAGCAATTGCTACACGCTTCTGTCTTTCTCACTAAAGCAGGTGTTCTCAAACCTATTTGCTCTACCAGCCCCTTTTCAGGAAAAAAAAAAAGTAATCAGCGCCGCCCTAAAAATCTTCTTGAAGAGAACAAACAGGACGATGATTAAAATTTCAGTACTTTTATATAATTATACATCTACTTAAATCTTAAAATTAGCAGATTACAGTAGCTATATACACTGCTCATGATATGGATGTAATGGATTCAGGAAGACAGAATTGTATTTCTTTATAATGTAAAGAAATGGTTTCTAAAATGAATACTTTAAAGCTCTGGTTTCTAAAATATTGTAAACAAGATGCTTTAAATCGTATAATTATTTATTAAAATCAAATGTAATAATAGAAAATTAAGATAATAAAAAGAAATAGCAAAATAAAAATTACGAAAAACAATAAAAATAATCCTAATCCGAAATTCTATAATATATATCTATGTATATAAATTCTATAATTTTTATTTTGTAGTTCTAAATTCACTAATTCCATAACATAAACAAAAAAGAGTTCTGGTCTAATTCTTTACATATAAGTAGCTGATATTGACTACCGTTGCCCAACTTCAGGGAATTAGCATATTTTTTTTTACTTTGATGAAGTTAATTCTAAAAAATATCTGCAAAAATTGCAAAGAAATCTAGAGAAATATCATCAACTTAATAACACAAAATTTCATAATTTGAGACGATAGAAAGCCTAATATAATTTACAAATAGAATGTCTGCTTAATGATATTTTAATATTATAATTTTAATATAGTAAAACAAAATTATTTAAAATATTGGTAAAACTAGTAAATTTAAATAAAATAAAATGCAATAGACAAAAATCTAAAAAAAATATTACATACGAAACCAATCATTCTTTGGATGGGGGGTTTGATGTAAATTGCTAAGTAATTATTTTTTAATTCAATAAAAATAATACTGAACAAATTTGAATTGCTAATTTACGTTTAGAATCTTTAAACTTTTTTTTATTTTTTTTATTTTATACGAATTAACATTTTTTTTTAATTCATGAATATATTTTCATTATAATCTTCCTAGAAAAGGGCAGAGATAACAGCCGTGTTCAGACACTGAAAAGATCTTTTTATGTTAATAACCGGCATAATCACAACTGGGCTGCATTGACAAATTCGTGTCTCGTTCGGTTACCGAAAGATGTTCCAGGGAGCACCAAATGGAGGCGAGACAAACCAACCACTGTTCTCCAGGCACTTTTATGGATTTTACACCATGTTCTGCCTTGCGCTCTATGAACTGTTCTCAAGACAACTCTTATAACAAGGTTGGTTTTTTTATTGAGCTGCCAGAGGGTTTACGGCCAAAAGGGCCTCTACCGCGAACTAGGAAAAAAATTATATGCTTCTCTCCATCATTTTTTGTCGTATTTTTTTTAAATAATAATAATATCATTATTAATACGATTTTATGGTGACTCCAAAAATGAATCTTATATTTTTGGGAATTCAAACAGGAAATTGACAATAAAGCACAAGAATTAGTTCTTATTGTTTAAAAGTAATATAAAAAAAAATTTAAGTCAATTCCTTCTTTTTTTTTTTCACTTGCAGAAAGTCCTTTATACATAATTTTCATTCATTTTTTAAAGTTTATCTGGCACCATCTATTGGTAGATATATGCAACTTAAATCTAAAAAAAAACTAAAATTAATTTATTAAATTTAATTACTGAATTAATATTTGAAATATCTGTATTAATATCAAGTGCCATCCACTACAAGTTAAAAAAAATTGTATTTGAACTTGAGTGGATGAATAAAAAGTATTTTATTAACGATTGAAAATTTGAACAAGATATATATAGGGAGAGTGTGAGCTAATAGAAGGAATTGAAAAAGAGGAAAGGAAGGGGAAGCAAATACCATAAGAATTTTTTATGAATAAGAAAATATAAGTACCTTCTGCAAACATGTCATCTTTGAAAAATCCTTTTCGGTCATCTATTAATAACATGCTACCATAGCGGGACACCATTTGTCTTTATTATATTTCTCAGTGATTGAGATTCTGGGAAATATATCTAACAAAAAATGATGAATATGTAGTTTCATGGATATTTTGTAACACATTTTCTTACTAGAGTTTTAAGTTTCATCTGAAACATAATAGAAAATTTCAGTTATGAACTTTTTTAATTAACTACTTGGAATTTTTTTGTATCTTTCTCGGTTGTCTTTTACCATGCCTATTCTTTTGAAGTTTTCCGTGATTAATAAATAGATAGTCTTTCCTCAGTTTTCTATGCTGTAAAATATTTTTAAAATAGATAAATGTTATAATTTTATCTATAGCCTTTACAAATATTTTAATAATTTGTCTATTTACGTATGTAGGAAAATAGTTTTTTTTCGATGAATGATAACGAATATTACATGTTCTTCGGAACCAGTGTAATTGCTACCCAATTCATCCAGTACATTTGTTTTTTTTATTTTTTTATTTTGTAACGATTTATGCTAGCACGATTGTCTACTTACAGAGACGATAACAGAAATTCTATAACTGATACATAATAATTAATTAGTGCTACATTTAAAATTATAAAATGCATAACAATTCGTTATTCTGTGCTATCCAAAGATATTTTTCATGGCTAAATATATTTATTTAAGTTGAATATGCAATCTGGAATTGATAGTAGCATCAAAAACGATTTAAATTCAGAGTGAAAAATTAAAAAAAAAAAAAAAAAATTTTAAATGCACCTTTTTTTTTCTTCTTTTTCATCTATTCTTAAAATTAATAAATCAAACAAATTCTTTTTATATTTTAAAAATAATTTATAGTATGTATTGAATAACTATCATCGCTTTAGTATGTAATCATTAAAATTTACTTGTGGTACTAAAAAGTTAAGAATTTGCAATTTAAAAAAGAAATAAAATGAAAAACGAAGCGAAATGTTAATTTTTGTTGTGTATATTTCTTGCGCCTTTTCGGTTAAGTAATTATTTTGTGATCAAGATTAAATTATGAACATAAACCAAGAAAGAATGATAGAAAATCTACAAAACAATGTTTTTATTAATAATTGCCCATATAATTCGATACTTAATAAATTACATTTCATTTTTATTTTTAAAAAAATAGCAAATTATTTTTAAATATAAATAAAAAATAATAATCTAATTAATATATCTTAAATTAATATGATAATAATATTTTTTAAAGAAATCCTCATCTTCAAACGTCATAATTAAAGTCATCTACTACAGATATTACAGCCTACATTCTACAACAGACATTTACTACATCCAATTATAAACCTTAGTTTTTTACGTATACGAACATACCGTTTTTTACAAAGTGCTAATACAGCATTCATTCAACCGCTAACTGTAACTTTAAAATAACAAAAATAAATAAATAAAAAATAAAAATACAAATGTTTATGTCATTACATATTGTAAATGTACCTAATGCACACAGATATGAAAAAATATTTAAAACTTAACAAATATATAGGATGTACCGATTCTAATTTTAAAAATATAGCAGTTTCACCATTTTTGTAATTTTTGAACAAACAAACATTCAAATACTTTTATTGCCATTTTCGAATTCAATATCTGAATAAATTAAAATAATTTTTAATATAAAAACTTTCTATTTTTTAAATGTATGTAATTACTAATTTATAAAAAAAGTATATTTCTTAATAAGAAAATCAATTAACTAATTTTAGTATTAGTGTTCTTTTATTGAAAAATATAAAATCACACATCAGAAATATTATTTTCATAGTTTAATTATTTATATTTTCTCCCTATACTTAAAAAAAATTCAGACAAATGTTTGCCTCAATGCAAATAACAATGCTAATAATTTTATAAATATTCCATCAAATCAGCAACAGATGTGTTGTCCTTTGAACTAGGGTTAATATTTTATTAATAGTACAAAAAACATATGAGAAAATTTAATTTAAAAATATAAGTTAAAAAATTTGTAATAATTTAAATATTATTATCATGCATATATTTATTTTAAAAGGACTGATTATAATTTCATAAAATATCATATAAAAATTAAATATTCGATTTCGAAAAAATTCTAAATGCATAAGAAATGCCGTTAAAAATAATAGTTCATGTAAAAATATTTAAAGAAAAGAAATAAAGCATTAACAAATGAAAAACTTACCTTCATCATTAAAATAACACAGTTGCTAATAAAATAAATAAATAATAATAATAAAAAGATAATGCCAAAAGAATTTAAAAAAACACTTTATTTAAACTTTCAACTCACTACGCTATTCGGCCGGAACACGATCTTCACATTTGCGCGGCGAATCATGTCTTTGTTCTAAACAAAACTGCATGGTCAATGCATTCGTCAAAATGAGATCAATAACGAAAGACAGTGGAAGCCCTTTCGCGTAATTAAATTAAATTCGTCAGGTTGAAATTGTGAACCCATGTTTTCTCTGGCGTTTTATCGCAGAAATCAGTTGCGGTGTAAAATTCGTGCGGGTCAGTAGGTAGTTAAATTATTTCACTCTGCGTGTGTTCACATAAGCGGAACCAACAAGACGATTTCTTCTTTTTTGTAGGTTGAGGAAAGTGTTTTCTGCTTTCGGTTGTTTTGAAAATAATAATAAAAAAAAAGTATTGGAGTAGATCTCGTTAGAAAACTATATATATATATATATATATATATATATATATATATATATATATATATATATATATATATATATTCAATTGGAATTATTAGTTATTCAATTCTTGACTTTCTGAATAATTTTCAACAAAGATAAAAGCAGACGATTTTATTTTCATGTAGTATGAAAAATTCTGTGGCATCGTAAATTATTCTATAAACCAAATAAAAAAATTCTTTTCTTAGAAGTTCTAATTCATTTTTTTATTGATTATAGAAAATATTTTCTTGATATATTATAGGAAAATGTAGTAATATAAAATAACTATCTTAAGCCAAATACAATAAATAAATAAACAAAATAAAATAAGTAAACCAAATAAAATAAATAAATAAAATAAATAAATAAATAAAATAAAATAAATAAATAAGCAAAATAAAATAAATAAATAAAAATCGTTTGTCTAACTTTTCTCATTTAATATAGTATAATTTATTTCGAATTTTGGAAAAATATTTTTAGGCTTAAATAAATTTCCCAAAAATTTTCGTTTTTAATTTATACTCATATCAAATTTACTTGATTTATATTAATTTTTTCATCTTAATAAAGAAATATTTTTTTAAATAAAGCTTGCCGCATTCTATGAAATAATATTTTTAGAATATTTAATTATTTTTATCTGGTGTTTATTTATATAATTAGAATATCTCCATGACTAGATCAGGCGAGCATACATCTTTCGAAATTCACAAGTTAATTATTAATTTGCACTTAAATAGTTATTTTTAAAACGATTAATTAAACAGTTAATTTAAATAATTCAAAAGATTTTTCTATCCTAATGCTTTAGAAAAAAAAAATATAAGAAGAAAATTAAACAAAAGGATAATCAATAAATTGTAGAATAATCGTAGAATAATGTAGTAGAATAATCGATAGAATAGAATAATCAATATAGGTGTGGTTAACAAAGCTATTTTATGGAAAGAAGTGAATCATCATTCGAAAAATAAAAGCAAATCCAAGACATATGTAGAACAGAATTGCCAAAACATATGTAGAACAGAATTGCAAAAATTTATGTTTTTTTAAAAGAGATCAAAGAATAATTCAATCCGCCTGGTATAAAGTGGCGAAGAAGAAATTCTTAATTAGTGTAGAAAATCGAAGGTTTCAAATTTCATCTGCGAGAAATATGAAAACATTTTTTTTTTTTGCAGTCTTATGCTCTAATGAAATCAAATGCATTAAATTTGCACAATGGTTTGGATAAAATTGAAGAAATAATTGAGAACTTACTTTTCTTTGGTATACATGTGAAAGAGTATGAAGAAGCATGTTATCCTTTGGAATAGATAAAGTCACAATTTGTTGACAACACCATGGATTAGTAAATGTATAAGGACATCTTAGACTAAATTGAAAATCACGATTTGCATATCGGTATTTTCAAATTAGTTTAATATAATTTGATATTAGAGAGTTTTTGCATACCGTATGCAAAAACTCTCTATTGTTTATTGAAACAAACGTTATTTTCAATATCGTTTGTTTCAATAAACTTCTGAAATAAAAAAAAAAGGCGAAAGTACCACTAGCTTTTTTTTTTTCGTTCATCCTAAGATTGATTGATAACCATAATTTTTCACCAAATATATTTCAAACTATTTTATTTATATGTGCATACATATATATTTAAAGAGTAAACGCAATTTTAAAAATGTTTAATATTTTCTCGAAAAATACTGTACTACTGTTATACTATTAAAAATACTATTTACTATTTAATTAATATAATACTATTTTCTAGGAAAGGTAAGATCAATGCTTCTAAATACAAAGTGTCGAATACTTAAGCGTATTGTGCCCATACGTAAAGAGGAACTGGCTTTAGAATATCTTGTTGTCATTTCCGTTATCTTTCACTCACGCACCTAGACAAATTTTGCAGCATTTCTTTGTAAAATAGTGTAAAATTCAAAAGCAAATAGTTAAAATGAATAACCATTAAAGTTTAAATTATGGAATAAAGTGGCGAATCATGTTGAAATTGAAAGCAAGGCAATTTTAAATGCAGATTGCTTTAAATGCTTTAATGTGACGCACAGCATCGAGTCCAATTTATAAAAACAGAAACAAAATACACTAATTCGTAGAGAGAAGATCCGCAATGGTCAATGACGATCTACATTTGTATGTAACAATGAGGCAAACAGGAATTCAATAGATTCTCTGACCTCTAATGAACTTCATGCTGTCATAGGAGCCCGAGTTTCAGAGGATACAATTTCCAAAAAAGATACTCAATAGATATTTGCAAGACATCTGGTGTTGTTTGCATTCCTCTACTTTCAGGACTAAGAAAACCGTCTATTCTTAAACACATTCTAAAACATTCTACATCATTCTATTGAACATTAACATTATATTATAATATTAACATTCTGTTATAATATTAACATTCTATTTAAAAAAACTTCGACATTGGAAAAGAGATCATTGAAGGATTGTTCCATTCATTGATGAGGCCCAGTTAATTCTAATAATTTATTAACGAGATACATTAATTTGAGAGAACTTTGGATCCATTACATGTCATCTGACATGAAAAAAGAGATACCACTTTGGTAGGGGAGGTTTGATGGTTTGAGCAGGCATAATGTTATGTGAGCGCACAGACCTCCACATTTTTGCCATAGGTTCTGCAACAGCTGTGAAGTAGAGATGTTAGATCCCTTTGTTTGGGAGTGCAGTTGGCTCTAATTTTATTTTAATAAGCGACAAAACTCGTTAAACTACTCTAGACGATAAATTTATGGAGAGTGATATTCGCTGGATGAATAGATATCCATATCCGGATAGATAGATCTTATAGCTAAATATTTAGGCTTAGAAAATAACCGGAACATTTTTGTAGGGTAATTGCAGCTCTACTTTCACTTATGAGAACCATCCAGGGTCTGAAAACAGCCTGGCTTGAAGAATAGGATCGACTTCCCCAGAGAGTCTTAAACTTCCAGATTTCCAGTAAGAATTCTTGTTTAAAAAGTTCAAAAAACTGTAAAAGAGGACCATACCTTCTATTAACCCATTTTTGGGTTCGATATTGTAAGCTATGATTTAAAACATGTTGAGGAGTTTTACACGCGATTATGTGTATGTGCCATGACTTATGTTCATATCTAATATCATTAAAATCTATTCAGTAATGTAGGTAATGGACTGCGAATCTCGATTTCTCATTGAAAAGAACTGATTGCCAAAATGTTATTTAGGTGTGCATTCATATTACATTTTCTCGAACTTTAAAAGCTTCTATCGTTATAATACTACATATCATTCTTTCCAGCCTTCTTCTTCCTATTTCTAATTACTTGAGATTTTATTTGAATGTTAAAATTCCTTTGAAAAAAAATCATAAATTTTGGCTCATTATTATTTGGATTTTACGTAACTGTTCTCAAACATTTCTATTTTCTGGTGTGAAATCAATATCTATTACACATTATCTACTAACACCTAAAGTATTTACTTCATATGTATATACCAATTTTAAATATTATTTATCAATTTATAATTTTTTTTTATTTCGAATGGCAAGTTTACAAGGCGGCAACATATATCATAAAAAATAAATACAAAAAACAAGATAGAAACAAATGACATCAGTTAATCCATAAAGTTCAGTCTGGCAATTCATCCAATAACACTTTCATAAAGAAACAGAACAGGAAGCAAGATGAGACATATCCATTTCTTCCAGCTTAACATAAAGTAAAGTAAAGGCTAGTGTGTGATTGGAGTACTTAGGGTACCTGTACCTCCGAAGAATTTAAAATCTTAATTATTAATTTTACAAAATTTAAGCTATAGAATTTAGATTAATATTAAAAGAGCACATGCTCTGTGTAAAATAAAAGGAGAGAAATTACTGTTAGTATTTAAAAAATTTTAAAAATTTAAAAATGAAAAAATAAAAGTTTAAGTAAATATTTAACTTTAATAAATATTTGAAGTAATTTTGAGTTTTAGCCAATACAGAACCATTCCTAGAAAGTTTAAAAAGGAAAGAGAGGGCAGAGTCTATAACACATGTAAACAGAGTGGTTGTTATGCGAGGCAAATGTAAAGAGCGCTCATCGAAGGTTGGCGGAAGAACGAAAAGCGAGCGAAAAAGTTTTAATACTAATAAAATGTGAATAAGAATATTCACACGGAGAGAAAAATTACGAATAATAAAATTTTACCCTGGATCGAAATGAAGGCGTTTCGCGATGGGAAAGGAATTAAAATCTTGATTAAATATTGAACGCGGTCGTTTTTTAGCATATGTGGAATTACGTTTATAGTCTGGAAGGTTTAAGAGAAGCGGATTTTTAGTGTTCGGAATTTTAAGAAGGAAATTTTCAGTTAATTTTTTGGCGTAATTTAAAAATGGCTCTAGGTTTAATTCATTATGAATCCCTTGTCTATTGTAATGGAGTGGCGTGTCGGTGATAGTTAAAAGAAATTGATTTTGAAAGGCTTGGAATTTTTTGAGCGAGTTAATTGCTGAGTTTATCCAGACTGGTGCTGCATGTAGTAATATTGGTCTGATGAGAGAAATATAAAGGAGACAGAGAGGATCAGGAGTCAGCTTCATTCTGTGAAGGTGCTTGTGGTGACAATCGTGACCACAGACAAGCCACTGATTTTTATCTAGGTCATTCATGGATATCTTGAATAGGATCGTACCAGGGCTTGTAATTGTTTCTTCAACATCTTCAAGGAAGGGGTCTTTTTAAATATCCTCTCTCTTGTTGACAATCCACCTGCGTTCCACTACAGAACTCTAAGAAATTCACACTGAAAGTCTGACTGAAGGTTTTGTTTGTAGATCATTTTGGCGTATTAGACATTGCCAAGATGTAGATCTACCAAGAAGAGGTAGATCTACGTTGTACTCTCAATTTATAATGTAATAAATAATATAACTAAAACTATTTCGCATTGATAATAATAATTGATACTCTTTTAACTAGAAAACTAACTGAGGCATTGTATCAAAATTTTCCTTTTAATGGCCATAAAAAATTTGTTGTTATAAAATGTTCTAAATTTCCAATTTAATTGTTTGTTCATACATTTTACAGCAATAAAACTTTTCAATTGTAACTTAAACATAGTTTAAGACATTAGATTTCCTGATCATTTTGATATTTTTATGAATAAAATGCCATTAAATTAAAGGACTACTCTTTTTAAGAGAGACTATTTTATTCCAAAATCAGCTTTATAGAAATATTAGATTCAACATTATAATAATTTATTCATAATTTTCATTAGAAAAAATTATGAAATCATCAAAATATGTGAAATAGATTAATATAATTATCTTAATAATCTGTGCTGTAAGATAATTATCTGCTCTAAGATCTGTAATATAATTATCTATAAAAATTATATTAATAATTAATATAATTATCGTAATAATATATCCTGTGCTGATATTTTTTTTAAATGCCTTTTAAGATATAGAACATGAATATATAGTATTATTAAATATGGATTTCTTTAATTATAAACCATATGTTCCTATTTTATCATTTTAGTTGGAAAGATATTTTTCTAAATAGATCATTCTAATAAGAAAATTAAACGATATTTTTAAAATGTTGCAATTTATATTCAGCAGACACTTTTTTTAATCATTTAATCGATAAATAAAAAATGCCTATATTGCTAAGAGCGTCATTTTAATTTTTCAGGTCAAACTCATTTTTGAAAAATGCGTTCAAATTTTGCATTCGAAATAGAAAACCAAAAAGTTTTGTTTCCAGTTAATAAGAAATGCATTCAATTGAAATATTTTGTAACAAGATTTGAGTATATTTTTATTAAATTTACAAACATAATTTTTATTCGAATATATAAAGAAATAATGGTTATCATTAATCAAATTTCCTGTAATCAAAAATCAAATTATTTAAACGCTCATATAATTTTTTTCCTCAGAAATTTCGTTTAATCTTATAAGAACACGGATTTCGAAAAAAAAATTTTTTTTTCCTCCAGAAGTAATTTTATTTCATTTTTTTCTTTTAGAATTTATTTTAATGAGAATAATATACACTATTTAAGCATAACACATTTGCATTTCTTTTTATTCATTTTGAGAAAATATTTTTCAAATATACTTTTTTTTTCAACTTTTAAAATTTAAAGTTGAATATTATCTGGAACGGTTTTTCTGTGGTCACGATTATCTCCGCAAGCACCTTCACAGAATTCAACTGGCTCCTGTCTCTCTCCTGTGTGATAACCAGGAAGAAATGGGTATGTCTCCCCTTGCCTCCTGTTTCTTTATGGAAGCGTTATTGGATTGCTAGACTTAAGTGGATTTAAAGTTGAATATTATCTGGAACGGTTTTTCTGTGGTCACGATTATCTCCGCAAGCACCTTCACAGAATTCAACTGGCTCCTGTCTCTCTCCTGTGTGATAACCAGGAAGAAATGGGTATGTCTCCCCTTCCCTCCAGTTTCTTTATGGAAGTGTTATTGGATTGCTAGACTTAAATGGATTTAAAGTTGAATATTATCTGGAACGGTTTTTCTGTGGTCACGATTATCTCCGCAAGCACCTTCACAGAATTCAACTGGCTCCTGTCTCTCTCCTGTGTGATAACCAGGAAGAAATGGGTATGTCTCCCCTTGCCTCCAGTTTCTTTATGGAAGCGTTATTGGATTGCTAGACTTGAGTGGATTTAAAGTTGAATATTATCTGGAACGGTTTTTCTGTGGTCACGATTATCTCCGCAAGCACCTTTACAGAATTCAACTGGCTCCTGTGTCTCTCCTGTGTGATAACCAGGAAGAAATGGGTATGTCTCCCCTTGCCTCCAGTTTCTTTATGGAAGCGTTATTGGATTGCTAGACTTGAGTGGATTTAAAGTTGAATATTATCTGGAACGGTTTTTCTGTGGTCACGATTATCTCCGCAAGCACCTTCACAGAATTCAACTGGCTCCTGTCTCTCTCCTGTGTGATAACCAGGAAGAAATGGGTATGTCTCCCCTTGCCTCCAGTTTCTTTATGGAAGCGTTATTGGATTGCTAGACTTGAGTGGATTTAAAGTTGAATATTATCTGGAACGGTTTTTCTGTGGTCACGATTATCTCCGCAAGCACCTTCACAGAATTCAACTGGCTCCTGTCTCTCTCTCCTGTGTGATAACCAGGAAGAAATGGGTATGTCTCCCCTTGCCTCCAGTTTCTTTATGGAAGCGTTATTGGATTGCTAGACTTGAGTGGATTTAAAGTTGAATATTATCTGGAACGGTTTTTCTGTGGTCACGATTATCTCCGCAAGCACCTTCACAGAATTCAACTGGCTCCTGTCTCTCTCCTGTGTGATAACCAGGAAGAAATGGGTATGTCTCCCCTTGCCTCCAGTTTCTTTATGGAAGCGTTATTGGATTGCTAGACTTAAGTGGATTTAAAGTTGAATATTATCTGGAACGGTTTTTCTGTGGTCACGATTATCTCCGCAATCACCTTCACAGAATTCAACTGGCTCCTGTCTCTCTCCTGTGTGATAACCAGGAAGAAATGGGTATGTCTCCCCTTGCCTCCTGTTTCTTTATGGAAGCGTTATTGGATTGCTAGACTTAAATGGATTTAAAGTTGAATATTATCTGGAACGGTTTTTCTGTGGTCACGATTATCTCCGCAAGCACCTTCACAGAATTCAACTGGCTCCTGTCTCTCTCCTGTGTGATAACCAGGAAGAAATGGGTATGTCTCCCCATGCCTCCTGTTTCTTTATGGAAGCGTTATTGGATTGCTAGACTTAAGTGGATTTAAAGTTGAATATTATCTGGAACGGTTTTTCTGTGGTCACGATTATCTCCGCAAGCACCTTCACAGAATTCAACTGGCTCCTGTCTCTCTCCTGTGTGATAACCAGGAAGAAATGGGTATGTCTCCCCTTGCCTCCTGTTTCTTTATGGAAGCGTTATTGGATTGCTAGACTTGAGTGGATTTAAAGTTGAATATTATCTGGAACGGTTTTTCTGTGGTCACGATTATCTCCGCAAGCACCTTCACAGAATTCAACTGGCTCCTGTCTCTCTCCTGTGTGATAACCAGGAAGAAATGGGTATGTCTCCCCTTGCCTCCTGTTTCTTTATGGATGCATTGATTGGAAGCGCCAGACTTAAGTGGATGGAATAACTCAGGGATGGGCAAACGTTTTTTCGGTCGCGGGCCAAAAATCGAAGAAAAAAAGTTTCGTCTTGCCAAGATAAATTTTTCTAAAATTTTAAAAATATTTATAATATTAATAACCATTTATTATGTTGTTGTTTGTTGTTTCTTATCCCACTTGGCTGGCCAAGCCCACGAGCCCATACGTGCTCATGATTGAAGGGGAAGGAAGCAGCTTCTGTTGTGATGGAGCACCCGTAGGTAGAAGCCTGACTTTTGCTCCGTGATGCTCTTACAGTCATAGGAGACTGGGACCTACAGCTTAAAGTGGATTTCGAACCACTACAAACATCCATGGCACCGCCGGATTCGAACCCGAAACCTGTGGCACCGAGCGCCAGACACTCGACCATTCAGGCCCCAAATTTGCCAACGGCACGCGGTGTTCCCAGGTGGTCACCCACCCAAGTACTGACCACGCCCAATGATGCTTGACTTCGGTGATCTAACGAGAACCGGTATATTCAGCATAGTACGACCGTTGGCTCCATTTATTATTACCGTAATATTTATAATATTATTAACCAATAATATATATACTTTATTTTTGAAATATTTTACGAATAACTCAAAACAAGCACTAGCTACACTTTACTTTTAATAATTTCACCGCTATTCACAATGATGTAATATGTCCGCAATCTTTCCATAAGCAATCAATAATATTATAACTCGCGCAAAAGAAAAAGCAGCTGGCCGGAGGTTAAAATGTGCAGTCTGCCACATGTGAGGTCTAATTCACCTATATTGGATTCCCATATGTCTGCTCCCCGAGAAAGAGATAGCGCTTGTTGGCGCCAATCTATAGCTATAACTAACAAAGAACTTCCGCTTTTAACACTTTACCGATTGAAAGCTGTCTGCGCTTGCTATTTCCGTCGATTTATGTTTTGTAGAATAAAAATAGAGAAATTAAAAAGATCATCAGACCTTTAAAAAAAAAAAATATTTAATCAAAGTAGAAAAGGAGATGGATATATAATATATATTTCTTTTAATTTGCCTCCGACAGGCAAATTAAAATTTTATCCGCGGGCCGGAGTTTGCCCATCCCTGGATTAACTGATGCGATTTGGTTCTCTGTATTTTTTTCTTTTTTATGATATCTGTTGTCCTGTAAACTTGCCATGGGAAATAAAAATTATCTGGGAAGAAAATTTCTAATAATACTAGTACTGAATATTTCGCGACATACATAAAAAACAACGAGATTTATTGGTGTTAAATATTGCACTCAATGTCCAGTGCTGTTACAAATTAAAAATATCTAATGAAATATCCAACTACACATGAAAGTTTGCGACAATACAAGGAAATATAAAATGCCTATCTTTATCCGATTTTAACAAAGTGAACAGCTTTGTCATTTTTTGTGACTTAAAAACTGTCCTTGAGGAAATTTAGCTTGGTTGCTCGAAATACACCAAAACAATATATTCTCTTATAATAAAAATTGTGGAGTGCCATGTAGATCTACCTCCTCGTGGTGCACTCCGGGCAAAGTCTGATACGACAAAATGATCTACAAGCATGGCCTTCAATCTGGGCTATCAGTCTAAATCAGGGGTCTCTAAACTTTCCAGCCTTAAGGCTCGTTCCCACCGAGGCGAGAGACGTGAAGATGCAAGAGGCAAGCGACCAAATTTTTTCGACCCCTTCACAGCGAAACGTCAGAAATAGCATTACGCATAGTGAAAAACCGCTTGAAGTTGAAAGTTGGGCTACTCCACGCGGCGAACTGCAAACCGGTTTCAGGCGACCGCGGTGAGGTCAAATTTTGGTCGCTTGCATCTTGTCGCCTTGGTGAGCACGAGCCTTTAAGGCTATACTGTTTACTCCAGTAAGTGCCAAGGGCCAAAGCCGTTTTAATTTTTCTGTAAATATCTGTAATTTCTAGACTAGTCGCCGAGTACGCGTTCTGAGCGAGCATACGCTTGCCAAATTCGCTGGTTCAATTACTACAATTACTATTGTGTGTATCGATACGACCGTGACACTTGACGACATCTAGTGTCAAAAGCGGAAATAGGTAGGTAATATCGTTATCGCTAACATATGGCTCTAGTAGTATCGAAGGCGCAGTAACAATTAAACATTCGAGAATAATCTCATTGGTTGGAGAAAGTTCTGGTGTATTCCAATCACTTCGAGATCTCAGTAATTGGAGTATTACATCGATCCCTTTTTTTTTATCCAACTTATTACAGCAACAATAAGCTATTGGCGGTCGCGGGCCGTAGTTTGGACACCCCTAATCTAAATTATTTCAACAATTAAAATCACATCATTGCCATTTATTAAACGAACTTTCAAATATCTCGTTTATTGTATCCGATATTAAACAACAAAGAGTGCGAAAGTGTGAAGTTCATTTTTTTTTTTTTATTCATTGTTATTCAATATTCGAATTCTTCGACACAGATTTCGACAACAGATTTTTTTTTTTTTTTTTTTTTTTTTTTTTTTGCTAAAGTCGAGAAAAGATTTAAAAATATTTTTTAGTACTGTGCACTTTTAATTTGGAAAGTACTTTTAATTTTATTGTGCACTTTTTTTTTTTTTTTTTTTTAGTTTGGCAGAAAAATTTTAAAAAAATCAATAAACTGTTTTATTTTTTATTATTAAATATTAATTTATAAATACAGAATTAGTTTAAACATTTTTAGTTACACTTACTGTAAAATGACGCCATTAGAATCATAGATATACTTAATTTCGTTCTACCACTTATTACATTACCTTTCGTAATATTATATGATATATCTGAAGGATATATTATAGAACATACTGCGGCACCGCTCAGGAGCACGTTCGTCAGCCGTACAGTCACGCCCGGTGTCTCTTATGCAAGTTTCTTGCATGGGCCGCCGCCGGCTACTCCATCCGTGATTCCGGAACGTCCAAATATCTGGGATAATGTTGATCCTGACAAGGCCGCTAAAACTGCCTATGTATTCCAAGAAGTGTCCAGCATCCTCGATATGTTAGGCGACATTGACAATTTCTATAATCAACTGAAAAGCGCAAAATCTCCCATGGAAAAATTCCAAATCATCGCAAAATGCTTCAATTTCGCTGTTTAATCTTCTCTTGTGTTTTTATTTACCATTGTTTACAATGCTTCTTTTTACTGCTTCTTTTACTTCTTTACAATGCTTCTTTTTACTTCTAATTGGACATGACCATTGCCCACTGCCTTTTCTTGTATATAATGTCTTGTTTTTATTAATGACTCTTATAGTACCAGATTTGGAGTAAAGGCCGCATATGGCCAAGGTACTCTGCATCCTGAACGATGATGATTACAGAACATTACGATTATCTTTATTACACAGACTTTTCAAGACGCAAAGCATAATAAAGTTGCCAATAAGTCAGTTAATAATCTAGCAAACATGCAACTTTTATCTTGCAACCTTCAAATCTTCATGTTTTGGAACTGATAATTGATGATAAAAGAGTTTCAGATATCACAAAAAGGAGTCGCTTGCTACTGAAAGAAAATAATTCTGAGAGTTGCTAATATGGCAGCGGTCTCTTAGATAGACGAGCAAAGTTATCTAACTAGAATCATAGGTATAATAAGTTTCATAGCATTATGGAATGTAAATAGTATAGCGTCATAGCAAAATTAAATAGCATCATAATCATCATTTCATTGCACCTATCACAGTTTAAGCTCTCTGTAATTAGAGAGTTTTTAAGTAGCGTTTTTTTATCGTCCGATATTTTTTTCTTCCTAACGCGCAGGCTCATAAGAAACATTGTACCTAGTACGCATGCGTATTTGTAATTCTGCACTACTGAGCTATTCCTATGAGCATGCGCGGTAGGAAGAAAGAAAAGGAAGAAAAATATCGGACGATAAAAAAAACGCTATGCAAAAACTCTCTATTATATTGCCCCCCTCACTCAACCCTAATAAAACTGTAATATACCCAGTTATGTATTATATCTTTTTTATTATATCTCTTATCAATCATATATATATATATATCTCTCTCTATATATATATATAAATGATTATAGATTTGGGTTAAATTTCACCTTACCAGATATAGTAGAGCGTTTTTGCATAACGTTTTTTTAACCTTCCGATATTTTTTTTCTCCCTAGCGCATGCTCATAGGAAATTGCGCATGCGTATCTGTAATAATGTTTCCTATGAGCATGCACACTAGGGAGAAAAAATATCGGACGATAAAAAAACGCTATGCAAAAACTCTCTATTATATTGTCCCCCCTCACTCAACCCTAATAAAACTGTAATATACCCAGTTATGTATTATATCTTTTTTATTATATCTCTTATCTATCATCTCTCTCTCTATATATATATATATATATATTAATGATTATAGATTTGGGTTAAATTTCACCTTACCAGATATAGTAGAGCGTTTTTGCATAACGTTTTTTTAACCTTCCGATATTTTTTTTCTCCCTAGCGCATGCTCATAGGAAATTGCGCATGTGTATCTGTAATAATGTTTCCTATGAGCATGCATTCTAGGGAGAAAAAAATATCGGACGATAAAAAAACGCTATGCAAAAATTCTCTATTATATTGTGCCCCCCTCACTCAACCCTAATAAAACTGTAATATACCCAGTTATGTATTATATCTTTTTTATTATATCTCTTATCAATCATCTCTCTCTCTCTCTCTCTATATATATATATATATATATATAAATGATTATAGATTTGGGTTAAATTTCACCTTACCAGATATAGTAGAGCGTTTTTGCATAACGTTTTTTTAACCTTCCGATATTTTTTTTCTCCCTAGCACATGCTTATAGGAAATTGCGCATGCGTATCTGTAATAATGTTTCCTATGAGCATGCACACTAGGGAGAAAAAAATATCGGACGATAAAAAACGCTATGCAAAAACTCTCTATTATATTGTCCCCCCCTCACTCAACCCTAATAAAACTGTAATATACCCAGTTATGTATTATATCTTTTTTATTATATCTCTTATCAATCATATCTCTCTCTCTCTCTCTCTCTCTCTCTCTATATATATATATATATATAAATGATTATAGATTTGGGTTAAATTTCACCTTACCAGATATAGTAGAGCGTTTTTGCATAACGTTTTTTTAACCTTCCGATATTTTTTTCTCCCTAGCGCATGCTCATAGGAAATTGCGCATGCGTATCCGTAATAATGTTTCCTATGAGCATGCACACTAGGGAGAAAAAAATATCGGACGATAAAAAAACGCTATGCAAAAACTCTCTATTATATTGTCCCCCTCTCCTCACTCAACCCTAATAAAACTGTAATATACCCAGTTATGTATTATATCTTTTTTATTATATCTCTTATCAATCATCTCTCTCTCTCTCTATATATATATATATATAAATATATATATAAATGATTATAGATTTGGGTTAAATTTCACCTTACCAGATATAGTAGAGCGTTTTTGCATAACGTTTTTTTAACCTTTCGATATTTTTTTTCTCCCTAGCGCATGCTCATAGGAAATTGCGCATGCGTATCCGTAATAATGTTTCCTATGAGCATGCACACTAGGGAGAAAAAAATATCGGACGATAAAAAAACGTTATGCAAAAACTCTCTAGTATTGCTACACTGCACCAAACTAAATCTTCATTCATTGATTCTTTTTCTATCAATAGTACAGTTTCATTACTCATGTAAATTATAAGTTATGTTGTTCTTATTCTTATTTTGAGATTTAAAACTTTCTAATCTCAAAATCATATCTCTTTTTTATTTTATCTCTGATTATCTATGAAATTATGAAATTAGGGATATTGTTTTGGGGAGCGTGGATTTTCAAGTCCTTAATCACCTTCAAATTTTATTTTTAAATTTCTTTCATGAAATGATGATTACATAATTAAATGATTTAATATCGTTCTAAAGAATCATCTAGTGAAAGCAAAGACTATTTTATTTCAAAGTGAAAATGTGATTTTTCAAGAAAAGAACATCGTTCGGAATTCTATAGTTTTTTTTTTTTTAAGATTACTATTATGCGTTTTATTCTTACATTAAATTCCAAATTTAATGACCAACCTGAATATCAGTCAACCCGATTACAATTTTTTGTTAATTTTTTTAAATTTAATTTGTTTTGTTTTCATGTTTTTATTTTATCTCTTTTTAATCTTAAAATGTAATTTATAACACTGGTGGAAGAAGAAAATTATTTTCATTTTGCTGTAGTACCGAGATTTAAAACTTTTAAATCTCAAAATCATATCTCTTTTTTTATTTTATCTCTTATTACTTATAAAATTGTGGGTATTTTTTTAGGAAGCGAGTTTTTCTTGTTATTAACCACTTACAAATTTTATTTTTAAATTTTTTTCAAGAGTTAATAATTATATAATTAAACAAGTAATATAAAAAAAAAATTTGTAAGTCAATTTCTTCTTTTTTTTCACTATATTGCAGAAAGTCCTTTATAAATAATATTCATTCATTTTTTAAGTTTATCTGGCGCCATCTATTGGTAAATATATGCAACCTAAATCTAAAAAAAACTAAAATTAATTAATTTAAATTTAATTACTGAATTAATATTTGAAAAAACTGTGTTAACATCAAATGTCATCCACTACAAGTTCAAAAAAAATGTATTTGAACTTGAGTCGATGAATAGAAAGTATTTTATGAACGATTGAAAATTTGAATAAGATATATATATATAGGGAGAGTGTGAGCTAATAGAAGGAATTGAAAAATGTAAAATTGTTCTAAATGATTGTCTGGTGAAAGCAAAGACAATTTTATTTCAAAGTAAAATGAGATTTTTTAAAAAAAAAACAGAAAATCGTTTTGAATTCTATAGTTGTTTAGTTTTTAAGATTACTGTGACGGGTTTTGTTCTTACATTAAATTCCAAATGTTATGACTAATCTGTACATCGGCCCAGCCGATTATAATTTTTTTTGTTAAATTTTTTAATTTAATTTATTTTGTGTTCATGTTTTTATTTTAACTCTTTTTAATCTTAAAATGCAATTTTTAACACTTGGTGGAAAATTATTTCATTTTGCAATCATACGTTATTATTATTATAAATAACTAATTTCTCAAGAAATCTACATATTTTTTTAATCTTTCAAATTAAATAGGCTGAAACAGCTTGTGTTATCGCTTTGTCCCTTTAAATGTTGATTTTCTGTACAAAAATGAAAATAAATAATTTTTTTTTTTTTTTGAGATAAAGAAACTGTTTGTTGTTGTTTCCAAATATCAGGAATGTAGACCTATTGTCACTCTTCATTAGAATGGCACCTTTGTGTAGCACATGCATTGAAAACCTCTATAAACTTCTTTCTTTCTAATGCAGCTGGCAAGCACTTAGACAGCTTGGTCTTGGATGCCTTAAGGAAAGCGCTGCACAGACGTTACTCACTTTGCATGACCCAGGCGGTGTGTGTAACTTGAAGATAAGCCACGGACGCGGAGTAACAATGCCCCTGCAACGCTCCTATTAGACCGGGACCTACGGTTTAAAGTGGATTCCGAACCACTACAAACATCCATGGCACCGCCGGGACTCGAACCCGAAACCTGTGGTACCGAGCTCCAGAGAGCTAGCCACTCGGCCATTCAGGTCCCTAACCTCTATAAACTAGAAGATGGAACTGCTACACTACACCCATAAGTAGGATATCTGCAGGATTTTCAGTCTCTCTACCATGTCTAACATCGTTAATGGTACATAAACATATTGAGTTTTTGACAATATTTAGCAACAAGAAGTTAAAAAAATAAAAATTTAAAAAAAAAAAAAAAAAAAAAAAAAAAAACGAAATATTTTATCGCATTTATTAAACATTTACTTTAAAAAAAAATGCAATTACCTTAAATCAACCGTAAAAATTTTAAAACTAGCGTTTCTTTTTGAAAGAAAAATAAATAATCTTTTATGCTTGTTGAATCACTCTTTAAAAATGAAAGGAATCGAATTGTTTCCGATATTTAAGACTAATATGCAAAGAACATAACAACAGATTATAATTCTTTTTTGTTGTTGTTCTAGTGCAACCTCATGATTTTCAAGTTCTGCTCCACTAACTCCAGTTGTGACAGAGGAAAATATTTAAGTTAAAAGAAGACTTGATGGTTTCTCGTCACGTGTGACTTATAAGGAAGTGCACTTCCAGAAATTTCTAGAAATGCTTACGAACGATCTTTTAAGAAAGGGAGCATTGAATATAATGTATCTGGCAACGTTTCAGTTCTAAAAACTTTTTAATTTTTTTTTTTTTTTCAAAATTGTTATTTATTTAAATTGGTGCTGGTAATTCAATCTGCAGTGAGCATGTGGAGTAATATGAAATCGCAAATTTTCTTTAAATTGAACATCTTTAAAACATTATATTCTATTTGATCTAATTTTTAAAATTCCAAATACATTCCATTCTAAAAATGGCCGAATGTCTAGCGCTCTGGAGCTCGGTGCCACAGATTTCGGGTTCGAGTCCCGGTGGTGCCATGGATGTTTGTAGTGGTTCGGAATCCACTTTAAGCCGTAGGTCCCGGTCTCCTATGACTGTAAGAGCGTCACGGAGCAGAAGTCAGACTTCTATCTACGGGTGCTCCATCAGAACAGACGCTGCAACCCTCTTCCCTCCTTCCATGAGGGATACGATAACAACAACAACATTTAAAAATAAAGAAGGTTATATTTAATAAAATATTTTGATTAATTTAATAATTAAAAAGAAGTCCTGCATGAAAAAAAACAAAGATTATTATGCCATTTATCTATATATATATATATATTCAGTAGTAACATGCTTGAAGGCTCAGATTCAAAGGCGCTGGTGGCAGCCGTTGCAGTCACTGCTTTTAGGAACGAGGAGAAGCGATTGTAGACACATCATGTATATAGAAATGGATTATTTCTATATAGAAAGAAATAATCCACGAATGTGGATTTGCTATTTTTCCAATATCTCCATTAATAGCAATTTAAAATACATGGTATATGTTAGATCTGAGATGGGCAAACTTTTTCGGCCGCGGGCCAAAAATCGAAAAGTTTCGTGGGACCAAGATAAATTTTTCTAAAATTTTAAAAATATTTATAATATTAATAACCATTTATTATTGCCATAATATTATTAACCAATAATATATATACTTTATTTTTGAAATATTTTACGAATAACCCAAACAAACACTAGCTACGCTATAATTTTAATAAATTCCCCACGATTCACAATGATGCTATATGTCCGCAATCTTTCCATACGCATTCAATAATGTTAGAACTCGCTTCAAAAGAAAAAGCCGCTGACTGGGCTTAAAATGCGCAGTCTGCTACATGTGAGGTCTAATTCACCTATATTGGATTCCCATATGTCTGCTCCCCGAGAAAGAGATAGCGCTTGTTGGAGCCAATCTACAGCTATAACTGACAAAGAACTTCCGCTTTTAACACTTTACGGATTGAAAGCTGTCTGTGCGTGCTATTTCCGTCGATTTATGTTTTGTAGAACAAAAATAGAGAAATTAAAAAAATCACCAGACCTTTGAAAAAAAGGAAGAAAAAAATATATTTAATGAAAGTAGATGGATATATAATATATATTTCTTTTAATTTGCCTCGGACCGACAAATTAAAATTCTATCCGCCCGCGGGCCGGCGGGCCGTAGTTTGCCCATCCGTGTGTTAGATATATTATGTATTTTAAAGTAGGCAGATTATTATTTTTTGTATATTTTAGTTATACCATGTATTTTATTTTCTTAGTTAGATGCGTACGGTGTATAGGAAGTGTTGCCTGTTTATTAGGATTAGCTCAGCTGCTATTTTAATAGAGAGTTTTTGCATTCCGTATTTTGGACGTCCGTTAGCTTTTTCTCCCTAGCGCGCATGCTCATAGGAAATATTATTGCATATACGCATGCGCCATTTCCTATGAGCATGCGCGCTCGGGAGAAAAAGCTAACGGACGTCCAAAATACGGAATGCAAAAACTCTCTAATGATAATAGAATCGCGTCTCAAATGAGAAAAAGTCATATTTTCTCCACGTGTTTTTGAAAGGAAGATAGAAATGTTGGAAACAAGCAAGTCACAAGTCTCGAGAATTTTAATGTGCCATATTATGATATTACAATTGTACAAAGATTAGGATTTCGACGTAAACTGTAATTACAAGGGCAACGACCTCGATGTGAATTATTCGGAAATTCTGGAGGAACTGATTTGAACGCCGCGAAATTTACTTTCAGGTCTTTTTGTACACATTCATGGAGTGAAGCACATAAAAACTACCCATGCAACTTGAGAAACAAAGTATTGCTAAGTGAAGACTATAAATCCTGTTGTTTTGTTGTTGTTGCTTATCCTCATGATTTAGAATCCTAAACCAAGTCCAGTAGATCATGCTGCATCAATAGATCGTAAACGGTCCTCCCCTCATTCAACAGTTGCCTTCCAGAGGCACCAATACAATCGATGAGATGAGAGGGAGACGCGATGGCCGAACAATGACAAAAGGTAAAGGTCTTCTCGTCTCCATTGAAGGTCAAATTCTTAGTGTGGCCAGTCCTTAGTCTAGCTAAAGTCGTTTGAACAGATCTAGGACAGGGGCACTGCAAGGACATACCAGGATATTTCGCGGCGTACCATGCATGTATTGATGGCGACCTCCAAGCGGTATTCACTCTGGCTAAAGTCATGGAATGAACCTCTGAAGCCTATAAATCCTATATATAAATTGCTTGTCAAAAATACAATATTATGTGGGGTAAAACTTTTTTTTTTCTTAATGAGTCAAATGAGTCTGGAGATCGCAGCTATACAGCAGCGCTCAGCGATACAACACCCCAAGCAACAGTTGCAAAATCTACCGAAATGGAGTCCCAGTTTGCTGACTGAATGTTTCACATGCGTGAAACTGCCAAACACCGGCTTACGAGTGCCATCAGTCCAGCCAGCTACAGTTTATACTTTGATTATGTTGTAAAATTTACGATGTAAGTAAATCTTTAATCAATAGAAATTCGGCTTTACCTTTTAATCTCAAAATTCTAATATATCTCTCTTATCTTCGTCCAGTATTAGCTTATGCAAGCCCAGTTTGGGGTTCTGTCGCACGTAAAAAATTTAAAATTATTCAAAGGCTTGAGAACGAAACTCTCAGAATGTTAACGAATTCACCCTGGTACTTTCGTAATGACGATATTAGACGCGCTTCTCTATTCCAAGTTTAAGCCAATTTGTTCACAAAATTTCTACTAAATTCTATAATGATATGCGAAACGTCAATAACCCTGTTTTAAATATCTTACAAAATTACGATTATGATATTTTTCCCCGCAAACATAGCACAAAAACCTCGCATTGTTCTAAATATTTTAAATTAATTCCTTATCCTGACGATTTTCTTCTGTTCTGACTGGTTTATTACCTACAACTGCCTAGATGAAAAAGTGCGCTTTTCTCCTAAGCTATTTTTCCTCCTAATTTGACCTTTGCTCATTCTGTTTTATTTATTTTTTTATTACATGCAACTGATTTCATCAACATCTACACTTTTGAAATTTTTGTTATTTTTCATTTTATAATTTTATTAAATAAATCATTCTTTTTTTTAAAAAAAAAGGGCATTTAATTATCTATGTTTCTTATTTATCTCAAAGGGCATGAGACCACCGCTATGTTTCACCATTTTACAATGAAGGAGCTAGTGGCCGCTACGCGGTCAAGGATCTCCGTATTAATCTACAATAAGAGATGTAAGTAAATCATACAAAATAATAATCGTTAACTAATAAAAATTTGATGTCATTGGTGATAATACCTGCTAGTTTACCACATTAATTATATTAAAATTCTAGAAAATAAACTTTTGCGCATGATCACAAATTCTCCTTGGTACTTTAGAAATGATGACATGCGTCATAGTCTTGCCCTCTCTTCTATTCAAAATTTTATGCTCAAGCTTGCGGAAAATTTTTATGCAAATCTTGACCATATCCCGAACAAGGAAATTCGTAATCTTCCGAGATACGATTTCTCTTTGCCGGAGAATGCTAAACGCTCAAGGGAGGTCTTACATAACTTGCAACTACCCTAGACGAACTGGCTCAGTCGTCAGGAGCACCCTGACCTGTTCCTTTAGTCATCATTTCTAGCAGCTGTAACTCCATTTTGTGGTGTATTCTTAATTGATTTTTGGTTTTTATTTTTACTTTATTTTAAAAGCTCTCTTTTTCTATAATTATATTATTAAAAATATATATATTTATATATATTTTCCCGTTGCTCTTTTAAACTTACTTTGAACTGGGACAGACCTTGGTCACTTGCTGCTTTGACTTTTATTCCATGAACTTTATCTACCATGCTTCCTACTTTGCTAACAGGAGTTAGGCCCCTGCGGAGCCAAGGAATTCCGAAAATTACAAACTGACTGTGATACCCGCTAGTAAACTTGATCCATAACTGCAATCAAATGTCAGTGGAAAATTACATTAAATCTCATTAATCGTAATTAAGGAAAGACCCATTAAGAAATACAATAATTGATATACATAAATTGAACCTTTTAACTGTAATTAATAATATAAGTTGTCATAAGAACTTACAATAAGTGGTGTACATTCATAATTAGCCCAATAAAATTAAGCATAATTATGATTAATGTAATTTTCACTGGCATTTGATTGCAAGTTTTTCTAGAGGTTATTATCAGCAATGACATCAAATTTTTATTAGTTAACTTGAATTTGTAAATATTGTATATTTTATTTTTTCATTTAAGTAATTTCGAAACAGTAAAAAATTATTCACGAGCAAATTTATACAATTGATTAAATTGTGCGAGTAGAAGACTATTATAAAATTTTAACAATGAAGAGATTAAACATTTTTCTTTCAAAATATCGCAACACTGTAGATTAATAACTTTCGTTCGAATTTCTGGGGCAAGGGTTTGAATATCGGCTTTAATTGTATTTTGAAATATCTTGAGTCACATACAATTGCATTAAAATCTAAAAAACGAGAATTAAAATTTATTTTTAAAACACCTAAAGCTATAGTTGCACAATCTATCGGAAATTTAGTCACAGTTTGCTGCCCGAATGCTTCACATGTATTAAAAGGCGTGAAACACTTTTAGTCGAAAGGATTTAATGTAAGTGTATAAATCTGGTTTTCTCCTTGTAATTTTAAATTAAGGCCATTTATTCAGTTAATTAATTCTGTATAAAATGATAAATTCTATAACCACTCATTGTTTTGTAACTCAGCCAGAGGATCATTCTTTTCATTCAAAACAATTTCGATTATTGCTCGAATGTCAAAAATTGCGTTAGAATTTTTCAACACCTAAGCGGACTGCTGTACTATACACGGTAAGTCATTAGAGAATTTTTGCATACCGTATTTGGACGTCCGTTAGCTTTTTTTCCCTAGCGCGCATGCTCATAGGAAATTGCGCATGCGTATCTGTAATAATGTTTATGAGCATGCGCGCTAGGGAGAAAAAGCTAACGGACGTCCAAAATACGGTATGCAAAAACTCTCTATTGTCTCTAATCTCTTCAATAAACTCAAGGAATTGACGATGTTTGAACATACTACTGTGTCAAAAAGTAAGACCAGTTTTCAATTTAAATTTCCCAGGCATATGGTATTTTAATCCCCCCCCCTTTTTTTTTTTAGGTTGTTGGCACTATCCTTGACATCTGTGTGAAATTTTACGTCAAAATATTAATTAGTGTCTGAGTTACGCTTGGTTTTGTGAGGCACTAAAACTGATTCCGGCGATTTTTGAAATGTCTGAATTAACAGAGCAAAGAACTTGCATTAAATTTTATTTGCGGAAACGTATAGAATGTTGCAGAAGGTATTCGGTGAGCATTCCTATATAGGAAGAAAATGTTTAGAAGTGGTATAAACAGTTCAAAGAAGGCAGAGAACGCGTTGAAGACGAAGAGCTCTCTGGTCGACCATCCACCTCAACCGACGAAGCTCACGTCCAAAAAATTAAAAGATTTGGTGCTTGCAAACCATCGATTTACAATTAGAGACCTTGCTGATGATGTTGGAATTTCAAAATTCCATTTTAAAAGATGTTTTGGTCCTCAAACCTCATTGATACCGAAAACACTGAATGCGACAGCTCATACTGCATTGATTCTTTGTGACTTTTTCGCCAAAAATGAAACACATATCGTTTCACAACCACCGTATTCACCTAATTTAACATCGTGCTACTTCTGGCTATTCCATAAAATCAAAAGATCACACCGGGGACACCGTTTCGAGTCGATTGCAGAAACATTTCAAAAATCGCCGGAATCAGTTTTAGCATCTCACAAAACCAAGCGTAACTTAAGCACTAATGAATGTTTTGACGCTAAATTTCACACAGATGTCAAGGACGGTGCCAACAACTTAAAAAAAAAAAATTTTAAATACCATATGCGTGGGTAATTTAAATTGCAAACTGGTCTTACTTTTTGGACACAGTAGTATGTGATCTGGATATAATTAACAACTAACATGACTGGTTTTAAAACTTCTGACATATACGAGCATTTTCTAGGAGGTGTTCCATCTCTGCAGTAATGACATACTATATTTTTGACGCTTGTTTAATCAATAAGTATCAACATGGTCGGTCTATATTTGAAAATACGTAACTTTTAATGTATATTTTTTAACAATTATTCATTTCCTATTTTGTTTTTACCGATATAACAGGTGGACTGAAAAGTTCATAGGCTGACATATAGATGGCGCTACTAGTATTAAATCCATATGATTTTTAGTTAGCCCTAACCTTCAAAAGACACCTGTATAAATTTGACAGCTGCTGCACTATTAGTATGTGAATTATAGCATTTTTAGTGTTCATCACGTGCAGTCCACTCGGCTGACTGTCGATTGGACTCCGATGTGAAATGATGGAGCCATGTTTCATCCAGTCACATATCGACGCAAAAATTCGGGTTTATTACGATTGAACAGCTCCAAACACTGCTTAGAATCATCAATTCGTTGTTATTTTTGGGTCGATTGTGAGCTCACGCGGCACCCACTTTGAACAGAGCTTTCGCATATCCAAATATTCATTCACGATATGTCCAACACGTCCCTTTGATATCTTTAGGTCTCAGCTATCTCAATCAACTTCACTTTAGGGTTATCAGAAAGTATTTTGTGGACTTTTTTGATGTTTTCGTCGGTAACAGCCTCTTCGGGGCGTCCACTGCATGCATCGTCCTCGGTGCTCATTTCGCCTCGTTTAAATTTAGCAAACCACTTCTCTACGGTTGATTTCCTTGGTGCAAAGGTCCGAATAATATTTATCAAGCCAAGCCTTGGCTTCAATATTTTTTTTCGCCAAAAAGCAATGCTTTATTAACACACGAAATTTCTTTTTATCCATTTTTTCAAACAAACAAAAGTTGCTTCACTAAAAATGCTATAACTCACATACTAATAGTGCAAGAGCTGTCAAATTTATACACGTGGCTTTTGAAAGGTTAGGGCTAACTAAAAATCATATGGATTTAATACTAGTAGCGCCATCTATGTGTCAGCCTACGAACTTTTCTGCCCACCTGTTATATATATATATATATATATATATATATATATATATATAATGATCAAGTTTCAACTGCAGACAGATATACAATTTTACTTTTTAATTTATTTAAGCAATTTCTTTACTTGCACCCAATTTAAAATTGTCCTTGCATGTTATCAAGAAAAACATAAAAACTATATTGATTTTATCAAGTATTTAAAGATTCTTCTTCTGATCCCTAACCTAGCTATCAGCATGTTTACGTATGTATTTCATAGTTAAAAGTTTTTCTTAGATTTCTCTAAACACATGCAACTAATTATAAACGGTGTATATGTTACAGCCATAATTGTTAATAAAACAACCAACCCTAAGCTCGAAATTTCTCTTTCTCCCCCAGACTTTCTAGAGCCCTTTTCAATTTGGTCAGACTTTAGGCCTCGGCCATAACATAAATAAAGAATACATAAATATTGCTCATATTATGGGATAGCCCTCTTAACTTCTAGGACCTTTCTTTTTATAACAAAATGAAATTCCCCAATTCCCTTTGACAGGCTACACTAGAAATGAGTTGACTGTAGCGTTCATAAAAGAGAGAGCAGGATTTCACTTTGACCCGGGGTGGAAAAGCTCTGTGCCAGGCATGTCACTCTCTCGTTTTGATGCGAACTTCATTCTCCGATTCCAAAAAGAAGATCCATTTTTAGTTTAGAACCTTTTCCCACCACTGTAGTTTATTTTGACAGCTTCGGAATCGCTCTTTTCTTTCAAGGTCGCTCCAACGCAGAACTTCGAAACGATTGTAGCTTTGGTTTGTTTATAACTCTGCCCTCCCCTTTCCTTTTCTCTTTCTCTTCAGCCAGCCAGAAGTTTTCGTGGTTTCGTAACGGTTATTTTTTAACTCCTTTTAATTGCCACAGTTTTTATTTTTAAATACTTTTGTGAACTATTATTTTAAATTTTGTATTTACTAACACCTTTTTGCTCCTGCAAATTCTCTCCGATCATGAGCTCGTTTAATATTCTTTCCTTAGCTCATCTTTTGGATTTTAAAATTATGTTTTTAATAATAATTATTGATATGGAAGTACGGGAAATTCCCTGGTACTCCAACTAAACACCTACCGTTACGAGAGCAGGACAGCATGTCAAACGTAAAATCCATAAAAGTGCCTGAAGAACACAGGAAACAGTCAGGAATATTGGCCACGCCGATAAGGCAAAGGCATTCTTGTAAAAAGTCATGTCCAGTTAAAACCTAAAATTTGCGCTAAAAACCCGAGGGAAGAAGGTCTATGGGAAGTACGATAATGAGCTCCAGACCCTACCCATTTGCAATCTATTTTTTATTACATCACAGATTTGCTGGTAGGACAGAGTAGAAAGAAGCTGTTGCAAATTGCATCTATTTTTTGCAAGGATGACAGCTCTTTCATTGCCTGGAATGTTGCAGTGGACAGGAATCCACTGAAGAACAATTTTCCAGCCTGTAGGAATTTCTTCATTAAAAAGCATCTTAACTTCCTCCACTTGGAAGGAATCACTTCAATAAATGATTCCTACAGCGCAGCCAAAATAGCAGAGTGAGAATACGGCAGCATTTATTCCAGCATTAGAGTAGCCAGGGATATACAGTTGCTTCATAGATCAAGAATTGTTCAATGCAGCAATGCATAAACAAAGAATTTATTTTGCTTCTTAAGAAAGACAATTGAACCTTCCTTCACTTCTGAGAAAGTGGTACATCTTGTAGGCTGAGAAATGATACCATTCCACGAATGTGTTATGTTTCAGAACTCATAGAAGTGGGACGATATATTTGTGGGCATCAAAAGAGAGCACGTGTTTGTTTCCTTATATGTTAAAAAAAGTTAGATGCATAAAATATTGAAAAAGAAATTTTTTTCCCCCACATGCAGTTAGCAGATATCAGGTGCAACAAGATGCTTTACCAACAGATGTTCTATTTTTAAAAACTTGCACAAAAGGGAATTTCTCTGCAGAAGCAAATAAACTGAAGACATTTTCCATCTCTAAATCTGAAAAGTGTGATATTATTTAATAATTCTGCTTCTCATTAATTTTTGTTAAAATGGATTTTGGTACATTTTTGGACGAATTTATTTTGAAATGCTAAGAACCACTTAGTCCAAATTTTGAGTGAACTGCATTGGGAAATGTTTAAATAAACTTAAATTAAACTGCAGAAGCTCTGTTCAAATGCCTTACAATTTTAATTGCTAACACTTTTTAATTGATCTTTAAAATATTTGTTATACTACATTTGAAAATCTCTTCTTATTTTAACTTATTCACATTATTAAATTTTCATTAGAATTAATGCTTTTGTCACATTTTTTATGTATTTATTTTGAGAATTGTCCACTTAATCCAAATGTTTCGTAATAATTGTGATTAATTCTGGCTATTATCAGAACTTAAATGTTGTTGTAAATCCTCAGTAAATTGATATTTTGTAAATTCAGCTTTAAAATTGTTACAAAATTTGAATTTAGCATAAAGGCTATTAAAAAATTTTACAGTTATCAATTTTTTTAAAAAAAACTTTTCAATTTTTTTTATCTCTTTTAATTTTTTCAAAAAAACCAACTTAACACTTATCAATTTTTAAAAAAAAGAACATTTTATTGTACAAATGATTAGACATTTCAAGGAAGCCTAAGAGATTTCCAATGAAACTTCCAAATGAAAAAATGAATTCAAACATAATATACAAGTAGAAACAAAATGAAAATATTTACCAGATAAATAATAGATACAGATGAACTAAAATAATGGATAAAGTGGTTAAAAATATTTAATAAATTTTAAAAATGATATATGCAAAAGTAATTGTTTAAAAAATGTTCTGGAAATGTCTTGGAAGCAAAAATATTTTTTTGTTAAAAAAATAAAATATTATATATGGTTTCTTTGCGATTATAGAAAGATATTCAAATTCCTATAACAATGAATATTTAAAAAAATATAACAAACAAATTACTTCAGAAGTTCAAAATTAAAATGAAATGCTGCTTCGATAAGTTTTTCTTTTTACCACCAAAAATATATTTTATTTAAAAAAACTATACAAATAAAAAATAATTTTATATTTAATTTAAGTTTCAATAAAGAAAACATCAATTGACCTTTTCTATAACACTTTTAAATCTCATATAAAAACTTATGATAATAATGGGGGGGAAAAAAAACCTAAGATGCTTACAAGACAGATTTAATTAAATAGCATGAGCTGCATTCGAAAAAGAAAAAAAAATTCAGATTATTTTATACATTATCACGCATTTTATATCTCACTTCTCAGGTATATATCTGTATATTTAAAATTTCTATTTATTAACTAATAAAAAATATTTCAAGTAATGCATTCTTCATTACCAACAACAGTTACAAAACTTTCTTTTAGAAGGTACATTTACATCAAACATTTATATTTAAACACAATAATTTATATTACATTTTAAAATTTTGTATAAATTCACATATAACAAAAGTTTAGAACTCATAATATTCTTATTCTCTACTTTAACAGTGTTATTTAATTATAAAATTAAATTGTAACAGCATGACATTCTCAATATAATTGATACAGAAAGAAAATAAATGTTCATTATAGACAATTACTTTTCTAAAATTAAGTAAAAAAATACCTATAAATTAGATAAAGGAAAGCAACATATTTTTATCAAAATTATAATTATAATTAAATACAAGGAATTAAATTTAAAAAAAGTTCTTTAAGAGCACATTAAATTTAATACTTCAGTCACACATTGTATATTACAACATGAAATAGAATTCATCCTCCACGTCAGAAAATGATACATGATAAATGGGAGAAAAAAAAAAGAACATCCTTTCATTCAGGATATTTTGATAGATCCCATGTTAAAACACGGCTAATGGTACACTCTCCGGGCTGAAAGAAAAAAAAAATTATATATAAAAATAAACCCTATAGTATTTATAGTATAGTATGCCAAAAATATTAAATGGCGAATATGAACTTTTAGAAAAGTACATTTATGTAAATTAATATTGGGCAGGCAACTAAGTGATCATGGATTTTGTCATTAGATGGTCTAAGCACATTCTTTTGTTTTATCAACGTGTTCAAAGCATCTGACCTATATTGTTTGGACTTCTGCCTTTTAATTTAGTAAAAAAATTATATTGATTAGTTCTTTCGTTTTATCCCAATTTAAACATGGAAAAACAAGATGCGTATTTCAGACATATTTTATAGTATTATATCTGAAAAGGCAAGAACTCGTCGCAAGCACACAAGATGTTATGTGCTGTATATGGGAATAAAGTCTTGAAAGAAAAGCAGTGTAAAAATTAGTTTTCCAAATTTCGTTCTGGTGATTTTTCACTGAAAAATGGGCAACGATCTGGCCGTCCAGTTGAAGTTGATGAGACCCATATCAAGGCCATTATCGATTCCTCATAGTACAACAAATGAGACTGCAGAGAAACTCAATGTATAGCATACATGTTCAATAAAAAAAAAATTAAAACAGCTTAGCTATGTTAAGAAACTCGATGTATGGATCCCTCATCAGCTTATGGAAATTCATTTGATGCAATGCATTAGCATCTGCGATTTGCTTCTGAAATGCAACAAAATTGATCCATTTCTGAAATGACTGATAACTGGTGATGAAAAGTAGATAGTTTTTAATAATGTTAATTGGAAAATATTGTAGGTGATGTAAAAAAAAACAGCCGAGATGACACCAAATGCTGAAATTCACACATACACACACACAAAAAAAAAGGTCATGCTGTCAGTTTGGTGGAATTAATAAAGGAATTCTGCACTTTGAATTTTTGCCAATAAAACCAAACAATCAATTCAAACGTTATGTTCAACAATTCGCTAAACTGAGCAATGCAGTACAAGAAAAACGGCCAGAATTGGCAAATCATAAGGGTGCTGTTTTCCAGTATGATAATGCAAAGCCCCACACATCTTTGGTATCACATCCACTATATAGCCCTGACCTTGCACCTTCAGATTACCATTCATTTTGTTCCATGTAGAACTCCTTAAGTGGTAAAATTTTAATCTTACATCTTTCATTGATGTAAAATCCCATTCAATGAAAGATGGCAAAAGGTCATCAACAAAAACGGAAATACCTAATTGAATAGTTATATTTTTAAACAAAAATTTTGAATTTTTTTCTTATTTAAAGTCAGCAATCACTTAGTTGCCAACTATATAATACAAAAATATGAATATATACATAAATGTATTTTTAAAAATCCTAAATTAAAAAAAAAATCAATAAAATAAATCACAAATTTTGTTTTTTAAATGTTAACAATTTTTAAAAACTAAAACCACAATAAACAAATTATAGCTCAATCATCGATGGTGGCAAGGTTGCAAGCGGGCAGGTTGGATGGATTCAAATAGAGTGGCATCATATGGGAGAAAATGTCACTTAGGAAGGATTTTAATATCAATAAATATAAATTTAATTTTTAATAATTAAAATTACACGATTAATTTTAGATTACATGATATTAAACGAAAAAATCCCATATAAATAGCTGTTATACATTTTTCTTTCTAAGTAGCTTTGCATCGCATATATCTGGCTAGCACCTATAATAAGTAATTGATCCCTTTGTTTTCACCAAACTGGATCGTTAACATTCCAGGCTACCCTCAGTCGAACTATATTTATTTTGTGGAGCAAGTGATGATTGTAGAAATTGAAAAGTATAACATAACTCACATCAGGTACAATACCAACTAATGAATCAGCATGACCATAGAATTCCTCCTTGAGAGATATTACAATGCACTGAAAAGATGTTTCTGTTTGTTGACGAATAAAACGAGCAACCTATAAAAGGAGGAATAAATAAATAAGCATATTAAACCAAACAATATCTAAAATGTAATAACTCATAATATACTAATTAAAAAAAAAACTAAATGAAATTACGATGTTTGATTATAATACAGAACAAATATAGTTCACATTATTAAAAAAATAATGGGCATTGTCTATAATGGAAATATATTATGGTGCTTCTCTTGCTAAGTTCTGGGGTTTTTTTATAATAATTATGTTTCTACTCAGATTTTTAATTTCCATTGAATAACACAAGAGAAACATTATTCTGAAAATCATTTTCATTCAGGTACAATTTAAAATGACATTATGTTCTTTTTTTCTTAATAAAATTTTAATTTTTTAGTAAACAAAGAACCTAAATTTGAAATTTACAACCAGTTATCAAATTCAGCACATCTTTATCTGTATATATAATTCAAATCAATTTAAATTTTAAAAATATAAGCTAGAAGCATTTCTCTTAGTCTGACAAAATTATGGTAATTTGCCTTACTTTTTAAATGTTTTGCATGATAGAAGAGGAAACTGAGGAAGAATTTTTTATCAAATGCATGGAGAGAGATAATACTACAGATATAAGACATAAAATGCATGAAAACATACCTTTCCAATATTTGTGTTGTCCAAAGCTGCATCAATCTCATCCAAAACAAAGAAAGGTGCAGGTTGGTAGCTAAAAAAAAATAATAATAAGCTAGTCAAGATATTTTTCAATTTAAATAAAAAACATAAATAATGTAAAAAAATATTTTATTTTTATAAGGATAAATATAAGCTCACCACACAAAAAGTTAATTACCCCTTTGAGAAATCACATTAATATTGTGAAACCCAGTCTCTGGATGTATAAGTTCCTGGATTTTGTTAAGAATGAAATTGAAATGCTTCATTTGGCCATAGGTGCACTCAATGCCATGCTTCATTTTGAATCAAAACAAAATATGATTTTTCACACAATACATGTCGCCAGTATATACTGTTCACAATTGGTGATTTATGGCCCATTGATGATATACAAATTGTGTGCTTCTGTAAGCAATGACCTCTTTCAAGGTACCTGACTGTAAATTTCCACTACTACTACACACATCACTGTGCCTAAAACCGAGTTGCCCCTTTACAGTTTGAGAATGATGTGGGTGATAAGAAGTCTGATTGGGCTGTGACACTCTACAGTCATGTGAGAACGGTAGCAGCAGCTCAGAACCTACAGCTTAAAGTAGATTTTGAACCATTACAAACATCCATGGTACCACCGGGATTCGAACCCAATACCTGTGGTACTGAGTGCTAGCCACTCAGCCATCAGGCCCCCTATAAATTTCCACTGATGGAGTTCCTGTGACAATGCCTCTTATTGACAGGTTGGAATGGATCTTATTCACTGATTGAAGCAAAAGTTTGATTCAGAAGCCATGAAACTCTCTCTGTTTCCTCTTGGTTAAGCTTTTACTGATAACAGTTCTGGCATTGTGTTTCATGGCTGCAAAATATCAACAAATCTGGCAAATTTACTCATCATAAGATCATGGGCATTGCTAAACACGATTGCCCTTTTACCACTCTGTCACATCTTCGCATTTACCCATTTCTATGCACAATTTTCACTGGAAACAAAAATGTCTCTTTTGCCACTAGTGCATTAAAATCACAAAATTGAACAAGATTCTAACATTATGCCATTTGTAAAAGTTTAATGATTTCTCTGTACTTTTGTGACAGTATGACTATTTTTTGCTGGTGAATTTATATGTCCCATAGTCTGAATCTAATAACTCACCTTTAATGATGAAAAAATAAATAATAATAATAAAATCTGTAATTTTTAATAAACACAAATTGATGGTGAAATCATCCAAAATTACAAAATAATTTGACCTAAGAATCTAAATTATTATTATACATTAAAATAAATAATAAATCGACATTATAATGTGAATTTTTAGATCATTATCTTATCACTTGCATGATAAGTTAATTTATCACAAAGAAGACAATAGAGACGTTTATTAACTTTTACATGAAATAATTATTCAAATAAACAATAGTAAAGATAAAAAATAGAATTTAGTATGAAAGGACCAGTCGAATATTTTGTAAACTACCTTTTATTGTTAAATTGCATTGTCAATTTAACAATAAAAACCAGTGTGAAGTTCACCATATAAATACTTTCTTTTTTCCCTCATACTGTATCTCCCCCACTAAACTCACTTGTATGATTATTAAATTTTGAACATCCAGAGAGAGGAGAGTGCAGATTTCTGGTCGAAAATTCATTTTATCATTATATGATACATGAAATAATTAAAAAATAATGGAAATCTGTTATTCAATTCTTTCTGTAAATCATAACTTTTATTCTGAAAATAAAATTAAAAAATTCACTATAATGTTTAATAAAAGCAAAAAAAATCTGATTCCTTGAATTGAACTACAGAAATCCTAAAGAATTATTGGCGATATACTTTGGGCTTAATTCAGTTTCATTGGCTAAATATTAGGATTTACAGGAATCTAAGATTAACCAGAATATTTTTATAAGTTAAATGGCAAATCATTTTTTTGTACTAATTAAACCAAATTTTATGTGGCTGCAGTTTATTGGTCAGTATGCATTATTTATTATTATTTTTTTTTACATCACTCTATATGTTAACAGCATAAAACGTAAAGTCAATCATGAACAATTCACCAATCTCGAAGTCACCAAATTGCTATAAAATCCAATTTATCAAATTGGGTAAAAAAAATTTCCAGTTGATTTAGATTATACTAAAAGTATCCCTGCCAATTTTGGTGAAATATGGATGTAAATTAAGGCTGTATATAAGTAGACAAACACACATATTTCAAGAAATATATATAGAGATTTTAGGTTTTAATGTTGGGTAAATAAGTCTTACCTGTGTACAGCAAAAAGTAGAGCAAGAGCAGCTACAGTCTTTTCCCCTCCTGACAAATTGCTCATGGGCTGAAATCTTTTTCCAGGAGCTACACAGTTATAATTCAAACCTTCTAAATAAGGCTCTTCAGGATTCTCTGGACCCAAAAATGCTTGTGCACTTTGGTTGTTGGTCAAAGCCTGCAAACAAAATTTTTTTTGTAAAATTGAACAACTTTTTACTTTATATAGTTAAGAGAAAAAGGGTAAATTACTATTTTTAACTACTTACTTTATAAATCTCATCAATTTTGTTAGAAACATGTTCAAAACACCTCATAAATTTGTCATATCTTTCTCGTTTCACTCTCTCAAAAGTTTGTTTTGATTTTTTTGCTCTTTTTCTAGCATTTTCAAATTCTGTGTCTGTTTCTTTTAATCTTTCTTTCACACCATCAAGCCTAATGAAATGAATTATTTATATATAATGATGCAACAATATTAAAGGATTATTTTACATAATAAAAGGCATAAATCAAACTAATATATTTATTTTTCTTCTGTGATGATTTGGTAATTTGATGCATACATAAAATAAAGCTTCAAAGATGAACTTCTTACTGCAAATGCCGTATATTTTTCAATATTGAATGTTTTATATTATATTAATGGTATACAGAGCAAAATGATTTCTTACTTTTCCATGGCTTTCATGTTAGGTGCTTGAATTCGCTTCAAAAGTGAAAGCATATCATTTATTTCTTTATTTAGTCTGTCTCCTTCCTTCTTTATTTCATCATTTGTATCAAACTGAAAAATTAATATTTTTCAACATTAATATAAATTTTTCTTCTTCATGAAATAAGATTATTATATACAAAGATTCAAAATATCTCAAGAAACATTACATTAATAATTTAAAATATTCTAAAAATATATGATTGTTGTATTGAAATATTTTTTATTATAGAGCAACAATATATTTTTATAAGTTATGAAATAAATTCATAATAATTTCTAAAACAAAACATACTAAAGAAAAGAATAAGTTAATTCTATTTTTAAAAACAACTTTAAAAACCTTATTATCATTACAGTGTGATTTAAAATATTAGTATTCATATGGAATACATAATTACTTTTTCATTGAAATTTTAAATTCTTTTCTATTTCCTTTTCAACAATTTTAAGGAAAAATTAATGAAGAAACAGAACTATTACAAGTAGCTTGTGAATGACATATATATATATATATATGTATTTGTGCATTTCTATTGAATGCATTACTACAACAATGGTATAGAATACCAAAACCATCTACATTTATATAAATATGCATATGTATTGAAATTATTAATTATACTCTTGTATAATTACAAAAGATTGATTCTTTTTTAATTATTAAAATTGTAAACTTTTTTTTTCTAATTGATAGAAGACTTTATTATAATTTTAAGAACCAAAAAAGCTTTAATAACGTATTTATTTCAAAATACAATCAGAAATAAAAGCATCATTACATTTATAATATAGTAGAAATATTTTAATAATATTCATCAATATATTTTACAAATATCAAAATTAAACATTGAATATAAATATAACAACAACAAAAAAAAAAAAAAGGTTACATTTAAAAATGTTAAATAAGAAATAACATTATAGAAAAACACATATTTACCTCTTTTAAATCATCTGACAGATCAGAGTAATCAATTCGGATTTTTGCTTCCTTTTCATAAATTCGTTGAGTGCTCTGACTACCAGAGACATCTGACATTTCAACATCATCCTGCTGGCTAGAGGTTGTGTGATCAATATCTTCCATTGAACCTTCTATCATTGGAATTATTATGTCCTCAAGCTATAAATTAATTTTTAAATATATGCTTAAATCAATACAAAAAATCAATTTATACAATTCTTTCAGGGGGAAAAATAAATCATGTAGATTGAAACCAAAGATGTATATTTTATTTTAAACGAGAAAATATTTCTACTCTGCTTTTCAAATACAATCTGCAAATTTATTAATATCAAAATTATTGTTAAGTATTACACATTTAAAATTTTTCACATTCTTTAATAAATGGGGGGGGGATAATAAGAGTAGCTTAAATTTATGAAATGAATAAGAAAAAAAAAAATAAAATGGATAATAGATAGACATTCCAGGATATTTTTATTAACTTAACTACATATAATTCTAAAAAGGAAATATTCTTGTCACAAGTTTACTTATATATTGTGCATGAAAATTTTATAAAATGTTAAATGGAGAACATCGTAAAAACTGAAAAACACAAAGAGAAATTTTCAAATCTGAAAAATTTGTTATCAAATATGCAATACCATTGGAAATGAATATCTAATTTTAAAAAAGAAATATAAAAAGAATTAACAATTTATTAATTGATGACACTTTTTTTTCACCTGCATTATTTTATTATAAAACAAATTGTGAAAAACTAGTAGCAATTTATATTTGAAAAATTTATTATTTAGATAATAAATATATATATTATGAGAGAATGACTCATTATTTGATTTTAAAATAAAGTATTTGATTGAATTATGACATTTATGTGAAAATTTTAGGTATTTTTTCACATTTTCATAAAATGGAAGTTTTTTTCCTATTAAATTGGAAGCATTGCCATACATTAAATAGCTAAGAATCAATAAAAATTGTAGATTAATTTAATAAAAAATATTGGTAATATATTTACCTTGCAAGTCTGAAATAAGCTGTGCCTGTCAGCTTTCTTCTGTTCAAGTCTCGTTTCTAAGGCCGTGACTTGTTTTTGAGCAGCTGTTATGTCTTTTTGTGCAGCAGATAATCTCTTACGTATCTCTGAAGTAGATTCTTCTAATTTGTCAACATCTTGTTTTTTGTTGATTTTGGAGTTTTTAAGACGTTCTAAATTTTGCATTTCATCATCAATCAACTAAAATATGAGAAAAAATACATTTAGAGATTGTACTGAGATCAACTAATTTAATGAAATTTTTTTTTTATTACTTGCCTGCATTTGAGTTGTTTCAGCCTTTTTCAACTTTTCTAGCTCTCTTTCATCATCTTCAACAGTCTTAGTCCATTTTTTAACATTTTCTACAAATAAATAAATAATTTTTTTAAAGCTTTTTAAATAAATAATTAATTTGGAAGAAAAAAAAAAGTCAACACATAATAATTACCAAGAGTATCCTTTGATCTTTCATACTCAAGCCTGTTTATAATTCTATTCTTCTGATTTTCAAATTCCAATCTTCTTTTATCTCTTTCTTGAGTAGCTCTTAGTTCTCGTTCTTCATATTGCCTGTATATAATCATTCAAACCTTTGAACTATAATCTCTTTAGATTTAATTGAATTAAAATAAACACATACTGTTACTTAATAGAGTGGAGCTTATTTTTAGACTAAAATATAATCTCTATGAAAAGATAATTGCCTTTAGTTCAAGAAAAATGTTAACATAATATTTAGAGCTAGCCAAATGATGGAAAAGTTTATAATGAACAAATTAAATATATGCTTTCTAACACAATTATTTTGAAATGAAGATCAAAATGCAAGTATCATCTGATACCATTCAAGAAATAGTAAAATTCTGGTAAAAAGTAGAATTCCCTTGGGAGATCACCAACATTGTAGAAACAAAATTTTAGGAGTTATTTTGAAGACTGGCAACTTTTTAAGAAAAACAAAGCACAAATTTCACCAATTCAATCATTTTTGATATAACTCAATTTTCATAGAACTTTTTGACATACCCAATTTCAATATACATTAACAATGACACCAGTATTATAAGATATAGTATAAACAAAACAGAAAAGGCCAATCAATAATTAAAAAAAATAAAACATTTATCATTACAGGGAAGGGGTGGATCTGAAAGAAAATATTATTTCCCACTTAATAATGAATGAAGAACACGAAGCTATCTAGCTTCTCTTTGTTACAAAGACTTGTCGGTTTTACTTTGTTTGATAATCATGTAAGTATATTAAAGAAAAGACAGTGAATCCTATGTAAAATATAGCTCATGCTAAAAAATAAAATCTAAATTTAAGTGAATCAGTGTAGCTCTTCATACCTTCAAGAATAAAATCTTGAACATATTGATATATCAAGGTATAGAGATAATATAAAATCTTACAAATAGTAAATGAACATGTGTTAAGCAGTTGACTAATTTGCACTTATTCAAGAATAAAGCAGAGAGCATATTATGAAATGTAGCAATGATTCCTACTACCACCACAAAATGTACCCAAAAGCAAAAAACACCCGGGTGCAATAAATTGTTTAAAAGTAATGCATTAAGCATGTATAAATACATATGTGAAAATACAGCAAATATTCTTAAATTTTTCATAAATGAGGCAATTGTGGTACTTGCAAATATTCAAATTTATTACTCAAACT
The DNA here is from genome assembly GCA_021605075.1 of Caerostris darwini. NCBI lineage: Eukaryota > Metazoa > Arthropoda > Arachnida > Araneae > Araneidae > Caerostris > Caerostris darwini. Next base: position 184,929 of record BPLQ01015719.1, on the reverse strand, counting down.
TTTTATATAGTTTATTTCCATGTGGGTCTAGATTAGAGTAGCCCATCCATGTTCTAAAAGGCGACTAAAATGGGATTCAGTACCTGGGGGGTATAAACGGATGGGGTAAAGTCAGACTTCTCCCTTTGGGTAATCCATGTTTTTGTGCAGCAAGTTCAAGTACAAAAAGAAGCTGCCGTTTTTACCCTTTATCATGACTTGTCAGTTTTTCTCACGGTTTCATGGACTAGATGTTACTGTCGACCATTTGGGATAAGAAATAACAACATATAGTGTTTACATATATATATACAAAAGTATGAGGGTAAGGACTACAAAAATTAAATTCCCTCCTACTAAACAATTAAGTATTTTTTAGCCGTAACTTACCTGATATTTTCAACACCAATAGAGTGACAAAAATCAGCAAAGACCCTATCCTCTACCGTATTCATAGATTCTTTAACATCTTGAATTCGACTTTCACGGTCTTTCATTCTTTCTTCAAGATCAGAAATTCTAGGCTAGAAAATGTTCCCCTTATAACACATATTACTTTTAAATGCAAATAATGAATTTAACTTTTAAGTAAAATTAATAATATAAAGAAAGTGTTAAAACCTCAAAAGTATCTAATTCTCTTTCCAAAGTTGCTATCTCTCTTTCTAACCCAGCAATAACTCGCTTTTCCTGTCAGAGTAAAAAAAATAAATAAATAAATAAATATTAATCGCATAAATTAATTTTAATGCATTCACAAATTCTAATTCTTAGGATAAGTACAAGTGCTCTGTAATGAACAGCAAATAAAAGAAAATTTTGTATTAACTTAACAACAATATTAAACATTTGATATAAATTTATTTTTTCCTTTTTAAAGAAATTAAAATATATAATTCATTTTATTTTCTAAACTAAAAAAAATTAAATTAAAAATTTTTATTACGTTTTGCATTTTTACCTCTAAAATGTGTTAATTAATCAATGGTAAGATAATTACTTTGCTATTATATAAAATATACTGAAATATTTATTAATAATTTATTTTTTAAAAAATACTTGCATAATTAATGTGCTTTTCATTAAAAATGTGAGATATTTTAATTCCCAAAAATAAACAAATTCATTTTGAGTAAAAAAAGAAATCAATTACAAAGAAATACTCACAGTATTTTCTTTATCAGTTATGGAATATTTCAAACGAGTTTCTAAACCTCTTATTTGAGACTGAATTGTGGTTAAATCAGATTCTTTTCTGGTTTTCTTCATCATCTCTTTGAGTTCTTCGTTAATTTTTCTTTTCTATACTTTAAATTATGTAAAGCCTTTTCATCCCATCGACGAGCTCGTTTTGCTAAATCTCTAAAAAAATTTTTTAAAAATTGAGATTACAAAGATATATTCACAAAATCTCATTCAATTATTTCATAGATAAACATACTAAAATGGAAAATTTTGAATTATAGAGAAATTTTTTTTTTTTTTTTTTTTTTTTGCCAAATATTAAAAGTAACTAATAAATAATGATTCGTAACACACTTATGCATAAAAGAGAAGTGTAATTATCAAAAAATATTAGAACACATTTTTCTCAAGCCTGTAAAAATCTTTGTGTACATATATATATTACACAAAGATTTTAACAGAACAGATTTTATATATATATATATATATTTTAAAAATCTGTTTTAAAATTTTTAAAAAATAGAAATAGAATTTGCAGATGAGATCAAACAATTTTTTTCATCAAAACTGAATTGCTTATAACTGTATCAAAATTATTAAAATATAAGAATTACTTACGTACTACCACCAGAAATAAAGCCATTTTTTTGATAATAAGTGCCATCAAGTGCAACAGCCTATTATATATAAAAAAATATTTATAAAGTAAATAAACAAAAAAATTTTATAAACACATAAATTAAAATTTTTAGAATGGACCTTCAAGAATAGAATATGTAAAAAATTGTTAAAACTTACATCATATCTTTTGTCATCTCCAAGATCATATGCCACTCTGTTTGCATCTTCAGCAGTTTCACATACTAATGCATTATTTGTTGCATATAAAACAGCTCTTTTAATAGCTGGAGGATCATATTGCAAAACATCATATAGCAACTTTACATTTTTAGGCTGATGTATATTTCTGGAGAAAATAAAACCAAATACAACATTTAGAAAACAAACGTGTCAAAAATTACTTAGAACAAATATTATTAAGTCATAGCAAACATACAATTAGAAAACAAATACTTAGATGAGTATGTATTATACTTTGTCATTTCAAGTATTAATTAAAATATTTTAATTGTGATAGATATGCAGTTAGATTTGATTAGGTTTAATTTCTTAAGTTGCTTTTAAAATTATTTAATTGTAAAAATAAATTTAAAGATTCAAATTGGCAACTTTATTACTTAATACATTGTTCACTTGATAGATATATCTTAATTTGGAATCTATTCAAAATTAAGTTTTTGCCATTGTATGCCCAAAACAAATGGATACTAAATAATTAAATTAATTACTTTCCTTTAAAATTTCTGCCATTTCAATTTGATTTGAATTTTAAGAAAAAAAGATTTCACAAAAAGGTAATAAAAAGGTCCTTAGACAAAAATAGAAAATGCACTTTTTCTATTATTATCAATAAATAGCAAAAGTATTTATTGTCTTGTAATAAATACATATAATTTTTTACTCAATGTATTATTATATTGATTAACAAAACTAATCTCAAACTACCATAGCATACTAAATTAAAAAGTTAATACACAAATCATAAAATATTAATTATTTTATTAAAATACATGAATGCATAAGTAAAGATAAATCATTATACAATAACAAAAATTTTTACCACACATGTAAAATTAGAACAAAAACCACAGGAAATAAAATACTACAAAGAAAGTTAACTGATAAAGGACTTATAAGAAAAACCAGTTTATAAACATCAATTACATTCACTATATAAAAATTTGAATATGTATCCATAAAAAAAAAATGTCAAGAGTACAAAAAAATTTATTCTAGATCTGAAATGTTAATACTTACCTTAATCTTTCTTTTAATGGTTTAGCATCAATGTAATCAAGAGGTAAGAAAGTTTCAGCCTCCAACATCTGTTCTTTTAAATATTGAATGCATGACCTTCCAGTACGCTCAGTATCTACTACAATAGCCTCCATGTTTTTTCCCAATACTTTAGTGATGGCAACATTGTAGCGCTTATGAATCGGCTGACACATATTCACCAACCGATCATACTATCAGAAACAAAAAAGATTTGATTTGTACATCATATTCATATTTTCGTAATACAAAAGTTAACATAACAATTTAAATTAAACAAAACATAACAATTACAAAATATTAAAAATTTGGAAAATTTGAGTATAAATTTTATTTACATAATTAAAATTATATTTGACATACTTCCATTTAAAAAATACAATGAAAAGCTACATTATATATTAAATAAAGTTTGAGATATTCCTGCTGTCCATTTATCATCAACTTAGAAAAATGACCAATATTTATGCAAGCATAAAAACACTTACTACACCAGGAAAAAGTCTTTTAAAATGATCAACAATTTCAGCTTTTTTCCGACGTCTAGAATCTTCATGCTTATCAACCTACAATAGAAAATAAAACAATTTTAATGTTTTCTTTTATTTCTTCAGATACACAAATGGTTAAAAAAATTTGGATTTTTTTTTTAAATACGAAAGATAGATGCACACACTTTACAACATTTGGCATCTTTTCTTTTTATACATTGAGCTTTAGTTTTTCTTAGCATGCGATGTATAACTTAACGAACTACTTAGGAATACAGTGTTTCATAATTACAGATATTTTTCAGCGCATACAACATTTGAAGAACTAATTTAAAGAAAAACAAAAGCATTCCTTCTATACCAAATGAATAGATTGTACATACACCATAGGCATAGTCGATCCAACCACATTATAAAGTCCATGGTGTAAATCAGAGTATTAACTGATATGATGTAAAGTTTGTAAATTTAAAAATTAAACCACATTTTCAAGAGAATAAATTTACATTTTCAAGAAGATTTTTTTAAATCACTCACTTTTGCATCTCCAAGTTCATTTAAAATGGCCTCCAAGTCTTCATTAATTTCAGCCACTCTTTTTTTAGCTTCTTGAACTTCTTCTCCAATGTCTTTTTCTTGGCTGCGTAGATCAGCCAATCCAGTTTCACTTGTTCTGTAGATCAGAAAAAGAAAAAAATTGTTAAAAAATACATATTTTATACAAAAAAATATAAATATTTTGCACTAAACTAAATATATTCTACTGATTAATTAGACACATTTCACTATTTGATATTAAATTTTATATTTTCCTTCTGAATTATTAAGTATTTAAATGTTATTATGGGTTAAAATTATTTTATAATGATAATTTCAAGAAACTCATAAAGCTAATTTTTTAGTTAAAACATATTAGTAATAAACATTTTAAATAAATAGAGATAAATTAAAACAATTCAGCTCATTTTCGGTCGAAAGATTTAAAAATATTTATAATTTATTTTCACAATTAGTTTTAACAGTTTATAAAATTACCATTCAATAATAAAGTACATTTAATCGATAATTAAGAATATTTCCAGTTTGATAATAAATTATTCCTTAAAAAAAACTTTTATATTTCATGCATATAATAGAAGAATAAGTAAAAATTTTAATAAAGAAATTATGACCTGATATATTCAGTTAGTTTTTCCAATCGTCGAACATTTTCTTCAAGTTCAGCTCTTTTTTGTTTAATCTTGGATTCCACTTCAGCTTTTTTGCGAATTTCATTGTCACATCTATCCTGGTCTGATTTCTGTTCTCTGTTAACAGAATCTAATTCTTGTAAGTAGCGAGAAGAAAGTTTTCCAGCTTCTTCTTTCAAACGATTATATTCTTCAACCTAGAAATTTGTTAATTAATATTGATAAAGAAAATTTGTAATAAATTACAAGTTTTGCAAACCATTAATTTTTCAAAAAATATTATGTAACTTTTAATATAAAAATGTCAAAATTATTTAATCACAAGGTTAGGAATACATAAAAGAAACGGGAAAAAAGGATTAATATTATGAAAAATATGTTTAGTAGTTTATTAGCTTATTTTTGCAATTATAAATTTTAAAAATGGAATTCGCATTATTAGTAATGTAGTTTTACATATTAAAGTAAGTGAGTCCTAATTATAGTTTATTAATCAATTGAAGGATATATATGCATTAATTTCAAATATCTTTTATATTTGAATCTCAAATATATTAAGGCAGATTTTAAAGAAGCATAACCATATAGTTAACAATACAATTTTCTAATACATAATAATAATTTAAAAAATTGAGATTTATCACATGATTTGAAAGAGTCTTTAATAATTGAACACAGAGAATGGCATGTAAAAGTGATATATGTGTATATAAAAATGGCATGTATAAATAAACAATTATACCTGAGAATCCTGCAGAGTAAGATCTCGTCCCTCAGATTTCGATTCTTGTGCAAGTTGTTCTTCAAATTCCTGTTGATTTTTTTCAATCTCTTCAAGCTCTTCCTCCAAACTTTTAATCTCATTTTCATGAGCTTCATTAACTTTTTTAGCAGCTTTTAATGATTTTCTGAAATATAAGAAACAAAAGACCTTAAACTATAAAATTACCTCATGCAATGAATTTTATGTTGAAAGGAAGACAGATAAACAAGTCAAACAACAAACCAAAATATAAGCTTCAAGAAGTCACATTAACTGTTTAAGATATAAAACCTCTGAATTTTTACATTAAAAAAAATGCTATAGTCAATGACAGAAAAGCTTCAATAAATATAATATATATGTGTGTGTGTGTGTGTGATAATACAACCAACAAAAGGTATACAAATATCTTTTAAAAAATTTATATTGGCTACGTTACTATTTAAATTGCCCCCCCCATAAATAAAATGTGACATTTAGTTGAATATATTATGTAATATACAGTAATTGTAGTAAATTTAATTTAACACTTTTTTCATAAATATTGTTAATTATTAAAAGGTCTTCCACACTAAAACAAAAATGAACAATAAAATTATTAATATTGTTTATTTTACAGATCAATTTTATAGCCTCAATTGGAGAAAAAGGTAGCATATTTCTATTTATAAAAACATTTTGCATGATTTTAAAATATAAAGAATATTATTTAAATCTAGAAAAACTTTAGACAAACTGTTAACATCGAACTAAAAATAAGCATTTTATTTTTGCTAAATGTTTAATAACACCTGCTTTTCTATCTAGTAGAATAATTTTAGTATTGTATATGATTTGTTTATAAAATTTAATGTGGAAGAATTAAAAAAAAAAATTTTTAAATAAAATATTGTGACAATCAGTAGTTATTTTAGTCAATTTAGCACTAAGAATTTTTAAATTTCTTTGAATACTGATTTTTTTTAAAAAAAAGCAAATCAAAGCATCAGTAGAAAATTACAAACATAAAAAAAGAAAAAAAAAGCCTTTTATGATTCTTACCGTGCTGTTTCTAATTTTTTCTGCATGTGAGCAGTACGTTCTTTAGCTTTAATATATGTTGGTCTTTTCTTATTCAGCTCTACTTCCTATAGTTAAAACATTAAAAAAGATTCATTGAATGCCCAATGAAAATGCAACTATTTTATCAAGAATTGAAAGTAAGCTTATGAGTAAAATAAGTTGATTAATGAAAACTGAACAAAATAGATTTTGTTAATAAATAATTTTTTACAGCAAAATATACATTTTAAATGTTTCTAAAATTATTTAACAGTAATATTTTATTATAAATGCTTTAAAACTATTTAAACTGATTACAATTCTGAATTCCAGAGCTATTCTAAACAAATATAACAATTTATTATTTTGAATGTTGGAATCATATTAACAAAGTAATATTTTCCCTCTAAATGAGCATGCTTCAAAAAAGGAAATTCAATTGAAATGATCGAGGAACTTCTTACCAATATTTTATATTGTATACTGATTGAGTAACAATATTAAATGTAAATATGACAGCTCAGACATTAATAAATTAACTTGATTCAGAATAAATTCTATATCAATAAACTATAGCGCTTTTTTTAAACTACATTTCACGGTCAATATAATATTATTGCTGTTAAATGCTAAAAATTTCAATTAACTATTGAAATATTTAAAAAATTATGTTTTAAATATTTTACACATTATGATGCAGTTGTTTCAATTTTTAAACTATTATAAATATACATAACATTACATTTTATACAATATCATATATATGTTTTATTTTAACAATTAGGCTTATATAAATAGCTTTATGAAAAATTTAAAATATAACTAATTTGAATCTCAATATAACTCCTTTGAAAATATACAAAAGAATGCATTCTTACCGCTTCTCTAATTTGCTGCTCAATTTTTGCAAATTCTCTCTGCATTTTACCATGTTCCTTTTTCTTTTCCTTGATTTCTTCTTCGATCTTTTCCCTTTTACGAGACACTTTTTCGAGTTCTTTATTTTTATCTACAAGGTCTTGAGTCATGTTTTCAATATCTTGCTCATTATAAAAAAGTTTAAACAAATAGTAATTGACATGTTTGTTAGCCTGAAAAAAAAATTGAATAATTTATAACAATATTATAAATTAATACAATAAATGGATCACTGAAATTTTCCTACAAAAATTTGAAAGTGCCATTGGGTCTGCTTAATATGTCAAATTTTTGAAGAAGAATGACACCTGAAGGAAATATATATATAATTATTATTATTATTCCTGCAAAAACTTATACTGGCTCTATTTGTCTTTAAAGTGCTTAATATTTTAGTTTCCTTTTTTAAAACACAACCAAATTAACATACCTTGATAAATAAAAAAGCATGGCTAAAAAGATAATTCCTATAATATGCAGAGTTAGTAAATTAAAAGATAAGTCAGAGAGAGGAGCGATGTTAACCCCCAGACATTTTCATCATTATTAAACTAAGTTATCAATAAATACCAATAGAATATTTATTCAAAAAATCCAAAACTGTAATTATAAATTATAAATTAATTTTAAAAATAATTATAAACACACTATATTCTTTTATAAAATATATCGATTCTTTAGATATAATATATATAAAGAAGCAGTGTAGTTTTTATAATAGTTAACCTTCAATATAATAAAATAAAAAATTCAGTAAATTCATAGATATTTTAATACATATATTTTTACTAAAATGTATAAATATTTTATTTACTAATACACTTATAAATGCTGTTTGTTATTTATTTAATTCATTGAGACAAATGCTCTTTTAATTAAGAAAGACATATAATTGACCAGGTACTTTTACACATCTTAACTTAATCTTTAAAATTTAATTTAATGAATTAAAAAAAAAACTACACTCCCATTTAGCTGCCATACAACTATTCTTCAATTTATATAAATTAAAAAAGATATTTTTCTTGTATACATGTTTTCTTTTCTTTAATATTATTGTATAAAGAATTCTAAATGCTTTATATTAATTTGCATGTATAATTTTTATTATTATTATTTCTGCAAAAACTTAAAGTATATCTCTTTATATTAAAAGTGCTGATATTAGCTATTTTTTATTTTGTTTTAATTTCCTTCCTTTCAGGATTTATACACCTTAAAAAACATGAAGAAATTAATGTATCTTAATTAAAATAAAATTTTAATAATATTCATTTTTTTGTCAACTCTTGGCCAGTGTACAACTCATGTACATCTTAGGTGTAGAAAGACTTAGACATGATTCTATTGCAATAACTGATTTATGAAATCAGAGACTTTACAAAACTCAATGTAAATGTTTGTATTGATAGTCAGGCTGTCTAGTGTGAGATTTCTGGTATGCATAAAACAAAGTCAACCAATTACAAAATTAAAATATATATTTACTTCCTTATTTCAAAGTCGAGTTTTATCAAATGGATAGTCCTTTAATTCATTGGCAATGCAGCTAATAAAATAAAGCAAAACAAAACAAAAAATGGTAGCAGTATATATTTTTTCATAAATATTAATTATAGAACATTATTCATACCAGATCTTCTTTTAAACGTTGATATTTTTCAGCTTCTTCCTTTTCTAGTCGAGCTTCCTTTTTTTCCGCAGCAATACCTTTCTTTTTCTGGTAAGTGAATTGAGTATCTTCCTCAGCTTTCATCATTTCACTCTTCAAACGATCATACTCTTCTTTGTGATCAATTGAACTAAAATAGTTATTAAAATGAAAATCATGTAGTAGTATGTGTAAGTACTGAAATCAATAATGCTACCTTCAAATGTTGTAATATCTACTATATTATAAAGATAGAAATTTAAAAAAATTTAACAGTCAAAATGTTGCATAGAAATTTATTTTAAGAATTAAAAAAAAAAAAAAAATTTCCATTACAGGATCAAGCAATTTTTTTTTTTTTTTTTAATACAGGTTGTGTTTGAATTAATATGACAAGCATTAAAGAGTTATACAGAAACATTTTTTCTCAGAGATATATAAGGTTAGAAATAAATTATGTAGGCTCATTTCATATGGATTACATCACACCATTTGAAATGACACATTAAAAAAACTTCTTATTAATGCAATTATGCATTCACATTTATATATATATATATATATATATAACATGTTCAAACGTATAGCAATGTACAGCAATATATATTCTTATGAATTGATGGAAAAAATTGGAATATATTTATAAAAATGTCAATTATGTACAAGATTACTTGAATATTTTTCTGAGACATGTACCAGTAATATTCAATCATGAATTTTCGGATGTTCAACTTTGATTTCTTTACTTGGATCTAGAAAGGATATATGAATCTCTTCTTGGGTATTATTTCCATAAAAATTTTGACGGTGGCTTATTATTTTAGAAATACCCACAGCTTTGAGAGGGGGAAAAAAGCATTGATCTTCGTATCAATATTTATAGTCATTACTACTGTTGATGATTCCAATTTCAGCAATTATTGCAAACAAATTAATATTAAAACATAATTAAATTTAAAAAAAGTTTATTTCATTTTTTGAATTTGCATCAACTTGCCACATATGTCCATGAATTTTTTTTTATCTGTATATGTTTTATCATTCTTTAAAGTTGGTTAATCAATTCAGATTCAACCTATATACTTCAAGTCCAATAAAAATAGAAAAATTTTCATATTATTTAAAAGTTTTATGAAATTACTACATTACTATAGATATGTGCTAAAACATTGCTTTTTGTCAGTAAAAATGATATATATATATATATATATATGTTAACATATTGAAGGCAGCAAAAAAACAAACAAACAAACAGAAAAAAATGTCTACTTAATATTAATATCAAAATTTCATTACTTGAGAAGATAGAGAGCCTAATGAGAGGGTTTTACAAATCATATATATATATATATATGCTTACATATCAGGTTTAGGCAATAAATCAATATGTATCAAGATATAGATTTAAGTCTAAAATTAATTAGAATTTGCTTGTATTCTTTTTATGAGAAAGAGGTTCTGAACAACATCATATTTATCAATACTTTATTCTTGAGCTATTTTAAGGAAAAAGTCAAAACTTATTTTATTATTACCACAGGATCTTTAAGCTTAGAAGAGGAATTGGATAAATAGAGATAAAGCAGCTTTTGATGAGCATAAATATCAAAAACTTATATCAAATCAATTTTTTAACTTGTATAAACTCAATATATTTTAATATTAGATGAACGATATATAGGATTTTAAAAATGTCAACATTGTACAGCCAGACACACAATCTTGCTTTTTTTTTTTTAGACCTATGTGGGAAAAAAATAACTTCATAAATAAACATAAAAATATTTACTGTGATATTTCTTCAAATAAAGCTGTTCTTTCTTTGGGACTTTTCATAGCAATAGATTCAACCGCACCTTGAAATACGAGAAAATTCTTAGCCTTGACATTAATTCCCAAAGTTTCCAATCGACTCACATACTCATTATGTCCTACAGACTGAAAGAAAACAAAACTTTTTAAAATATATATACATTAAGTTTATAATTTCTTAAAAACATTAAATTTGCTATAGTTTAAATTTTAAACAGTTTTAACTTTTAGTTTTCTAAATCAGCTAATTTTAATCAATTATTTTCTCTAGATATTGTGAAACAATTTTCATGTTACTCTTTTTCTCAGTTGAGAAACTACATAACAACTGATCTTAAATTTTTCATAAATTTGTGAGAAGGCATTGATTTCAGTAAATATCTTGTTTTGAGGAAAAGTAAGGTTAAAAATCAGTCTCTCAAAATCTTGACTTTTTCATACAAATAATTTTTTCTGTTTCAAAATTTACAGAATTTAAGTTAAAATGAAATGTTCTGAATTTCAAAATGTGCACAGCAAAAATGTTTATTTTTAAACCATGTAAATCAGGAAAGAGGTGAACTTTTTTAAATGCAGTCTTTTTATATTTTTCAGTAATATATTTCTATAATTGAAAATGTAAGAAAAATACATATAACTCTTTAGAAACATGTGCAAAAAATATAATATCAAGATAAACATAAAATTTTTAAAAAATTACTTTTCCATCAATTCTGTATTCTGATGATGAACCAGCAACTATACGAGTAAAATGAATTTCCGTGTTATCATTCTCACAGTAAATTGCAGTTACATGAGCACGATTGGCAACTGGAGCGCCAATTGGAGCACCATGAATGAGTTCCTACAATAAATATTTTTTCAACATATAATACATGTATATAAACATACATACAAACATGAAAGCAATTTAAGAAAAATACGAAACTTACACTTAATTTTTTAACTCGAAGGCAGGAAGTTTTCTCACCTAAAACAAAGCTTATAGCATCCATAAAATTTGATTTTCCTGCAAAGAAATATAAATGTAACAAGCTTTTAATAAAAATAGAGAAATTAATATAATAAAATAAAGTAAAGCAAATTTTTAATCAGAATTAATCAAAAGTTTAGTTTAACATTTTTAAAACCAGAAATATTGTAACAATGTTTATTTTGTTGTTGTTGAAAGAAAAAAAAAATCGAAATTGAAAATATCAGTTATACTTCACTGCCTATTTATTACATAGTTCAACTAATGCTTTAGTAATAAATAAAAAAGCTTAAATTTTCTTTTTTTCAAAATCAGTGATAATATTTTGAAATTTTTAAACAAAATTTGTATCATTTGATTAATTTATGCTGCACATATATTCCTTTAATAAGTGATTTATCATTAAAAAAAGTTACCAATGGACAAGCCCAACCAATTGATAATTACTATGTAAGTAAATAATATTTTAGCAATTAACAAATATTACAAAAATGGACTATTACTATGCAAGTAACTAATATTTCAACAATTATAAAATTTTTTATCTTTAAATAAAAAGATATATATGCTTAGCAGCTATAAGAAATTCAAAAATTTTTATAAGATGTAAAAAGTATTAAAATGTGTATTAAATATTTTGAAATACTTCATAAATAATATTTTAAAATCAAGTTTCCAAATTGTGGGGCCTTTTTTAAAAGGGTGAGTCCCAAAAATTTTCAACAACTAGAAATTTAATTTTTATTAAAAAAAAAAAATAAATATATAACTTGCTCTGTGTTTGGAAATAATTCATGAGTTTAAATATAAGATATATTGATTATTTTCATACTAGCATTTTATGCTGATATGTTTTTATTTACTAGGCTAGTATGAAATCAGAAGTCAGATTCAAATTTTTAATGACATACAGAAGTTTCTGATTATACAACTAGATATTAAAAAAAAAAGGTAAATTACAGAATTTATTGATGGCCTTAAGCATTTATTTTTCAATTATTTTCAGAAAGGAATTAATGATAGATAGTTCAAATGAATGATAGATTAAGTTACATAGATAATGATTACTAATATTTCTTTTTAAATAAAAAAAAATCTATAATTGATGTACTGTTCATATAAAAAATTGAAAAAAAAATTAATTAAAATTATTACAATATTGAAGATTAAGAAAGGATTAGATATCCAGAGTGTTTTGTAAATTGTTTAAACACAATAATAGTAGCGGTGATAGTAGTATCAAGACAAATAATGCTATGGAATGAATATTTACTATAAAACCTAGAATCACAAATTACAATTAGTGACAGAAAAGCACAACCATAAGATATGCCCCATATGCAGAAGTTACCACTACTGATTCCATTTCTTTCATATTGGAGATGTAGCATATCTCTAAAATATCATTATTAAAGTATTTATCATATGATAATTTCCAGTGAAAAGGAGCAGCATTGACAATTAAAGAAGGAATTCTTTCAAAAGTGGTACAACCCCAATACTTTAGATTAATATTGTGATAACATAGTTTGAAACAATGAATGAACATACTGTAAATTATTTACATATAAATGGAATTGTCAGATGTACATTTAAAGTATGATCAATCAAATGGAAATGGCTGAAAAACACAAAGTTCTGATACATTAATTTTAAATTTTTCTGACACTTAGAGTAAAATGTGACCTAAGGTTCCATGGCATATACTGCTTATATTGATATATACAATCATTCATGTTCAAAACAATTTATGAACATCCTTAATTTTTATTTAGTTAAAGAGGGTATTGAATATAAAAAGTTACAGAGTCATTGATTTAAAGCATTAAAACGAATTCAAATTAGAAACTTAGCAAATGAACAATTATCGAAGCCATAAGATTATATTATAGAAATTCATGAAGTGGCCTTTATTAATGAACATCTGAACTTGATTGCTTGAAGAATTACAGATTTAAATTGAAAGAAAAATAATTTTCACAAATAAAGTGAATACTACAATTTTAATGCAATTTGAAAAAAACCAAAAACAATTAATATAAATATAAAAGGTTAACTTTTTAGAAGGTCATAGTCATTGCTTGTCTGAACCTTTCCTCAAATCTAAATGCTATCTAATTGTAAGGTTTTTTATTCTGCCCGATTACTAACCATTACATTCATTCAAGTGACTGATCAAAGACAATTGATGATTTACTTAAAAATGATCAAAAACAAAAATCTTAAATTAGCAGATTATTTAATTTTTATAGAAATTACATGAATAAAAATAAAATATAGACCCTAATTAGATGTTAGAAATTGCATTCCTAAAAGTTACAGCTGATTTGTTTGAAACTTTGAGAAAATCATTTGTTTGAGATACTCCTATAAAAAATAGTGGTCGGAAAATGAAACATCTATTATTTTTCCATTTGGTAAGCATTTTGTTGATTTCAACTATCATACAAGTATTTAATTATAATATTCTTTTAGGCAATAAAGCCAAGGATTCAATACAAATTATTTCCAGACAGCTGTAATAATATTAATCACTTGTAATTATTTTTGAAATATTTAATTGATATAAACTTCCTTTCGCACCAATAATAAATATACCCCAAAGTTGTAATAAATTATTATTTTGTTACTTTCAAACCAATTTCATTCCTGAACACCAATGAAATCCATACAATTTTTCCTAGTTCATTTCCAGCATACCCTGTCTAGCCAATTCATTAAAGTATTTTATGTCCATTTTTATATATGCATTCAGATGGAATATTATTCTTCACTTAAAAGAATGAAATAACAATATCTTTTTCATTAGTAAATTTGAAATTATTATTCTTTGTTTAACATCCAGGCATGTATATTCAATATTTCTTTGGGAATATTTTTCAATAAACAAATAAAAATACATGAAAAATTTCAAATTTCCTGAAAAATAAATATGTCTTCCACAGAGAATGCCAAGAAAAACTTACATCATTAGACCATATATTAACAAAGAAAGTCATGGAGTGGCATAAAGTAACATTATGACAAATTGGATCGAAATTTTTTGAAACCTAAAACCCAATTTTTATGTTACATTGAACATTAAACAGAAATTTTAAAAATGTTTATGTAAATACGTATTTTGAAAAGAAGTTAAAAGCTTAACAACTCAAAAGTTGAAATTGTATGCAAAACTAAATACACAAATTTTGAAAAAAAGGGATCAATAAGAACTCTAGTTAATATTAAACATAAAAATTATGGTCTCATATACATAAATATTTTGCTTTCAAGGAATTAATCAATTAAGCTATAAAATTTTCAAAAAGCTTTTATATGGTTAAGGATGTCAAGCAACAAAATGTCACAAAGGGTACAGTCAGAAGCTAGGAACCCTTTTTTATTTATATAACTTAGGTTACACTTTTAAATCTCTAAACATTATAGCAAAATTACTATATATGTAATAGTATTTTATATTAGAAATAAATTTTTAAATTTTTTATTTTAAGTTATGAAATCCAAATTTTTTTTAAACTTTTATTTTGTAAATACTATCTTTTCATGTAATGTATTTCTGGAGAATTATTTGTGATACTAACAGTCAAAACTGAATAATGAATTAGAACAGAAAGTCCTAAAAATCAGAACAAAGCTTTATTCCAGAACTGAAAAAATTGCAATATGTACTAGGTATTCCATTTAAAAAGTAGTATTAAAAACACAAAAAGTCAAATGAAAAAAAAAGATAATAATTGATGAGTCTATATGTTTACAAAAAAAAAAAAAAAAATGAAGTGAATATTTTTCATGAAAGTAAACAAAAATTTGTTTTCAGTTGATATACTCAAAAATTTCTGTACATGCAGAAACTCTGCATTTTTAAGTGTCCCATATACACTAAGTCACAAAAGTAAGTATGCAACTCATAAGTGAAAAAACTCTAGTTCTAAAATAAATATAAGAAAAATATCATTTTGGAGAGTGTTGTTTATAGCTTCTGATTCAAGTCATAAAGTAATGAAAAATAAACCAAATCATTATATTTTTAAAAACTTTAAGAGTAATTTTGTTAACTACCAGTAGAAATTTAAATCACAAAAGTATATATGCACTTGAAACTTCTCGAGTGATTTTTCATATTTCAGTGATAAGTTTAGAAGTTCTTCTACAAAGCTTGTAAGTTTGAGCTTTAAGTACATCAACAATTCACCAATGGCTCCACGTGGAAAAGAATTATCAAAAGATCTAAAGGATGCAATAATAAAGCTCTATAAGGACAGCAAGTCCCAAAGACAAATCGCTAAAATGATAGGCAAAAGTCCTGCAACAGTGCAAAGAATCCAGGCTGAGAGAAATACTCTAAACAAGCCAAGAACAGGACGACCGCCCATTTTGATGGATCGAGAAAGGCGAATTATTGTTGGAAATGTGAAAAAAAATCCGACGATTAGCGCACCAAAATTGACAACTGATGTGAAAAACAATTTTGTGAAGTCATGCAATCCTGAAACAATTCGCCTTGTGTTGCGGAAGGCAGGATACCATGGTCGAAATATGCGAATAAAACCATTTGTTAGCAAAGTGAATCGCAAAAAGAGAATAGATTTTGCGAAAGAAAATGTAAAGCAGGACACATATTTTTGGAATTCCGTGATTTTTTCGGATGAAAGTAAATTCAACATCCACGGGTCAGATGGACACCAAAAAGTTTGGAGGAAAGCAAATGCAGCTCTAGAATCAAAGAACATGAGAGGAACTGTAAAACACGGTGGTGGTTCGATTATGGTTTGGGGTTGATGGCAGCAACTGGAGTAGGGAATTTAGTTATAATCGACAGAATAATGAATCAATATAGCTATTTGAATATTTTAAAGAAGAATCTAAGCCAAAGTGCTTCTAAATTGGGACTCGATGGATCCTTCACTTTCCAACAAGATAATGATCCCAAACATACTGCTCGGGTTGTTTGGGAATGGCTGCAATATCACGTGCGAAAACAGCTAAAAACCCCACCGCAGTCACCTGATCTTAATCCCATTGAACACTTGTGGGATTATCTCGATCGCCAAATTAGAAAGCAAGAGATCAAAACTAAGAATGATCTAAAAATAGCCCTTTTGGAGGAGTGGCAGAAAATACCATCTTCTGTCACTCAAAATTTAGTAAAATCAGTGCCATCTAGATTGAGAGCTGTTATAAAGGCCAAAGGCTATCTAACAAATTACTAATTTTTTGAAAAATTGTAAAATTTGCAATATTAATGTCTTTGTTTTTGTTTGCATACTTAATTTTATGATGTAAATTACATACTATTTTAAGTTAAGCTCATATTGGTAATTAAATATTTGTATTTTTTAATTACTTTTCATTTTGTTATTAAGCTAAATTTTGCTGTAATCGAAATAAATCGTTAATTTGAAAACTCTTAATATTGTAGGTCTGTTTTTTTTTTTTCATAGGACATCATCACATACACTCTGCATAGTTACTTTTGTGACTAAGTGTATATTATTTTTAGTATAGATATTCCCTGGATTTTTGATACTTTTTTCTGCTTGCAATACTGTAAAATATGATCCTGTATAATAAAATAACTACAAATTTAAATTGTAACATATTGCATTAACTCGATTTAATTTTCTTTTAATAAAAAAAATATTTAAACATCTGAACTGTTTACTTATATGCCAATTAAAAGCAATGATAAAATCCGACTAAGTCTGTCACTGTCATACATGAAAAAATAGAACAAAACTTATTCATAAAATTTAACGATATGGTATATGGAATTTCAAAAAAGTTTTTAAAAAATAATTTACATAATATTTAACTACTCAAAATTATTTCATTTTTATTCTAAAACACAAAATAGAATAAATTGTAACTGTTTTGGAACTAACCTGAACCGTTCGGTCCGATGATAGCAGTGAACGGTTTTAGACATCCTATCTCTTGTTTTCCTTTATAAGATTTAAAATTTTCAACTTCTATGCACTTTAAATAGCCCATTTTAAAGGTTTCAATAAAAAAACCTAGAAAATTACGTGTTTCGAAAACATAATTTAATGTACACAAACAAAACCATTTACGCGCCGCGCTGATACGATGCCATTTACCTTTTTGTTAGCAAACGAAAGAAGATTAAAAAGTTGAGTTGAATAGTGTGTGGGATTATTCTCTCTAGAGCTTTATATCTGCGAAAATGTTAACAAATCTTCAATTTAAAGGGCATAATAAAGGGCTAAAATACATGCTCTGAAATAATTTAGGGGTAATGATTATAATATTTTCAACAGAAATTAAAAATAATAAATATACAAAAATGGAATCTGTTAAAAAAATTCTTATTATTGAATAATCTCCATTGTGGGAGTAGAAAATATTTTCTATTTGTAAAGCATACTAAATATTATTTAACAGTATAGTCAACACTGACACATTATAGACAAATAATAATTTTTTAGGATTTTATTTTTATCTGCATTTAAAAAAAAGCAGCTATATTGAAGCATTTATATCAATATTTCCGTTTTACAATGAAATATGAAAATCTAAATTTCATAAAAATTTTCGCGATTAAAAATTTAATGAACAATTCTGAGAGGGCAAATAAAATATTAATTAAAGTTTTATGAACAATTTGAAATAAATTTTAGGAAAGTAATAAGCATGCGCAGTGGTGCAATAATTACTGCTTTACTGTATTCTTTGCAGAGCGGTTTTCTTGAAGTTAACAGTTTTGTTTTAACCGTTTATAGTCTGTAAATTTGAAATTTTGTGTGTTTCAAGATTTTTACTCGTAAACTTCTCTCTATAATTCTTTGTAAATATGGAAAATTATAAAAAGAAGTCATTAGAATTCATGGGCTATGCTCGTGAAATGAGATATCAAAAGAGACAAAACGAACGAACTTTATCACGGCATAATAGGTTTAGCTTACTTCGACCCTTACAAGAGGAAAATACTCCTGTTTCAACAAAAAAGCTAAGTAAGATACCTTCGTCGATTTCGAGTAAGATACCTGGTCCTGGTAAGTACGAATAATATTTATCTTCTATTTTGGAAAGGGTAATTTAAATTGTTACTATTGTATTTAAGTTTCTGTTTTTATATAATATTAGTCTAACTGTTTTCCAATATTCCACAACAATCAAAGTTGGTTAAATAGGTTATTTATTTAAAAATTATAAAACGTTGTAAGAATGTCTCACTTTCTTTGAGTTTATTTGTCTATCTCTTGTTAGATTCTTCATTTTGTAAAATTTAAGTTGTTTAACAAATTCTATTATTCAGCTATAAACTGAATTTAATTAAAATTTTTATCTTCTCTAAGCTCTTTTATGTTTAAAATATGCAGTATTTATCCTAGCAATAATTTTTCATTCAAATTTTTTAGAGAGTGAGTTCCAATACAACTACTGCCAGAGTTTAAATTCGAGAATTTTTATTTGATTAAATGTTTAAATACACTGAATATTCAATAGCAACTTTATTAAAAATGTTTTTAATCCTGATAATATTGTTTTATCTCTTCATTTACCAGTAAGGTAAACAGAAAGTGGGACAGATAATTCTATAACAAATTGACCTGAATAAAATAATTTTGGGGGAAAATTATTTGATTTGTCTTGCCAATTGCCAATTGCCAATTCTTGGTCGTGACTACCCATATTTGGGCTTAGAGCAGTCTTTTAATGCCTGTTTGTTCAGCTTTATTTTAAGAGGCAACAATTAAAATTGCTTAATTAAATATGTTGGTAAAGCCTAAAATATTGAATTATTGTTGTTTCTCGTATTATAAAATTGAGCCATATTAACTGTTAATTGTAAAAATAAGAAAAATAAAGTATGAGACATAAAATAACAATTTTAAAGTAACAGGTAAAATCTCAGAGTAGGGGTCATTGTGTCAAGTTGGTAAAAAAAAAAAAATATTTCTTGATAGCAGTCATATCTTGAATGAAACAATTCAGAAGAACCATAGAGAGCTAAATCTGGATAGTAAATGACACTATCTTTGTCTAAAAGGAAGCTATGCTACAAATATGACTTTCTTGAAACTTTTAACTCCACTTCAAAAATAATGTTTAAATATCTAATTTCATTATAATTAATTACCCCAGCATTGCTTAACACCCAGTCATTTGTACTGATCTGGAAAAGTTTGGGAAATTTTTAAAATCGGGGGAAATTACGGGCGAGAGCATTTCACACCATGCATGCACACTATCGGCGATTTTGTAGCCAAGCGTACTTGTCAACTCAGATCGTTACTCATTTTATGGAAACCTTACATTCAGAGTTTTTTTTTTTATTGACTGATTGTCCAGTTTTCCTTTTCAAATTTCTCTCGCAAATATGTGTGTTTAAGCAAATGGCATATTTTACTCATGCTATTTGCTTAAACCAATTAAAAAAATTAAGGATTTTAATATGTTTAATATTTAATTATTTTATTAATAATAATTATTTATTATATATTAAACTTAAATTCATTCCTTAAGCCACAATTCTGTTGCATTTGCATTGACTGGTATTTATTTAAATTATTGAAAATTAAGTCTAATGAATTATATATATAAAGTGTATTAAGCCAAAATTATTTAGTCAAATATCCTTTAGCAAATGTGCTGAACCTATACTTTAATTTGTTATTTGTTGTTGAATTACTAATTCTGCTCTTAAATTGAGATTCCATTATATGTGTATGTAGAGGAAAAAAACAAAACTTGGTGGTACAAGATCACTTAAACATATTCAGTTAGAATTGCCTTTTGCCATGTGATGTTTTGCTATTTCTTTTTGCTAGTTTAAAAAAAAAATGAAGTCAAAATAAATCATATAAACCCCTTTTAATAATCTTAATAAAAATAGTTTAAATTAAATAATTGATCTGCATTTATTTTAATAAGAGTGGTTATCTTGTAAAAATTTGAGGTTTTTCTGTTATATACTGTTTTAATAGATTTTTTTCGTTCATTCATTAAATTTTTTTCATATTGAATAACTGGTAAAAGTGTTTTTTATGTATATTGTACACATAAAATTTTCTCTTTAGGGAGAAAGCCAAAAAATTAAATATAATTAATAGCTGAAAGTCGGGGAAATGTTGCAAATTTTGTCAGGTTTTTTTTTTCAGTTTCTGTAGCCACCCTGTAATAATCATTGCAAAGTAGGCTTTTTAAAATTTACTGAAATAGTATTTTCCTCTCATATTCCAGAAATATGGCTCTTTATCAAAAATATTTTCTTTTTAAAATTTATAACAATTCACATTAAAATATGTTTTACATGTTTCATATATAATAAAAAATAATTATGTGCACACGCAAATTACAAAATCAAGTCAATAATTATATTCTGCTGATCTGCTTATTTGTAGAAAAATCAAGCTAAAAATTTTTAATGCTTCATCATTAAGAATTTATTAAGCTATTAATTGAAAATATTTTAGTAGCTATTAAAAAAGATTTTTTTCTTTATGAGCTTTTAATTGACTTGCAGGATTTAATTATTTTCTTTATTGTGTCTGTGTAGTCGTGTATCTTTTGATTCTCATTTTGTTTATGCTTGCACATTGGTTTTGTGCAAATTGTTATTTTTTCAATGAGAAGTGATTTTGTTAATAGGTGAGTATAAATGTGCAAGTCCTAATAAGTAAAATAATTGTAAACTGAAAAGTATTGTAAAAAGTATTAAAAAATTGTAATTAAAATTACATTGTCTTATACTTTTTTAAATTTAAGATGATGTAATTTTAACATTTTGATTGTTATTATTATTTTTGCATTATATTTTCAGATATGCAGAAGAATCAGGCTGTATCTCGAGTAGAAATGCTTCAAAAATGGAAGCAAAATAAAATGTTAAAGAAACAAGTCGAGTCAAGATTAAAAAAGCCAGCATTTAAAGTTGGGGTTGTGAAAGCTCTACCTCTGCCAACTAAATCTTCCCTGGATAATACATCATGTTCATCTTCCAGATCGAGATCACAGGTACTTATCAATTTAAAATTATACATCTTTAAGTTTTAAATAATTTTTTTAATGTCCTCAGTTTCATTAATTAAATCTTTTAATACCTATTAATGTTACTTTCTCTATTGCATATAGTAAACCAAAAATCGGAAATTTTTTTTTACTGACAAGAATTTTTCATAAACATTTAGCTACAACATTTCTATCTGATGCAAAGTGATCAAAAGACTTAAATTTCTGTATTTTTTTCCCTTAAAACTTTCCTAGTTAATTTTATTTTAAACTATTATTTATTTAAAGTTTTAATAAATGCTCCAATTACTGGAATCTTTGGATTCGTTTTATTTTTACTTATGATTTGGTAAAAATCATTTGTTGTCTTTTACATGAGAAATTTTCATTGGTTGAATACTTTCTCATTTTCTTATTCAAACAATAAATTTACTAACAATAATGGATACTTCTAAAATGATTTTAAAAATTGTCAGTAATGTTAATTATTCATTGAACATTCTAAAAGAACATTTGTCTTTGTCCTTGATAAAATGTCAACATGTAACTAATTCTTTATTTTGAAATAAGAATGTCCCTTGAGAATGTGTTAATTGGATAGTTTATTCTTGGTCGTGACTACCCATATTTGGGCTTAGAGCAGTCTTTTAATGCCTGTTTGTTCAGCTTTATTTTAAGAGGCAACAATTAAAATTGCTTAATTAAATATGTTGGTAAAGCCTAAAATATTGAATTATTGTTGTTAATTAATTCTAAAAGTTTTCTTCATGAACTTTAAATTAAAAATGTAAGAAACATATATTTTTTTTTCTGTCCTATGAAATTTTATTGCTTTTCTAACTTATATGATGCAAGGCTGTGAAAACATCTTAGTAAAGTTATTTGATTATCAGTTTACAAGGTAAATGCTTTTGTTTCAAAGCAAAGAAAAGTAAATTTCATAGTAATATAAGACAGTTGATAAGTGGTTTTCATGTAGGGCGGAATCTAATAGTATAATTGAATTGCTAATTATAAAAGTTACACAAATCAGTACTATCAAAACATTACAAATTTAATGTTGATGATTGATTTTTGTAATTCAGCTTGAATCTTAGAAATAAAACAAATCATTGTGTCTCTTGAGAGTTGTTCACAACCAGATATCTGCAATTTCTTCACTCATTATGAAAGTACTATCCCTTTTACTGTGATAGTACTTTCATTAGAATGTAGAATCAGTATATATGCAATTCAAAAAAAGTTACTTGTATAATTTTTTTCAATCAGTAATTCAATTTTAAATTTATTTAGATAATATATTTTAACAGTATTACCAAAATAAAGTTTTTAAATAAAAGAATAAATTATTTTGGGTATCTTTTTTCTGTTTAATAAACCATATTTCTCAGCAAGCATAAATATCACAATAAAATATAACTATAGATAAGAATGGCATCCTAATATATATATATACATCAACATAGAAATAAACATGTTGCCACATTGTGCACAATTATGGTTACCCACTCCATTAACCAAAAAGTACACAAGGAGCTTCCACTTCTTTTTTCAATCTGACAATTTATATCCTATATATCACCATTGACTTTGATTATTATTAAACTAATTTAAAGAAAAATTTTAAAAATATTTTTCTGTAAAGGTCTCTCAAGTTCCTATGTTATTTCTATGTTCCTATTCTTATAATAGTGATAAATTGAATGGTTTCAAGCATATATATTTCATTGTCAGTCATTATTATGATTTCGTAAACCATATGTTATGCACAATTAGTTGTTCATTTGAAGTAATGCTGAATCGTGTAGTAATTTACTGTGAATCACTGTTATCAGCATTTAGATGTATACCTGATTCAGTTTATGTAGCACAAATTATACTCAAATTTGCAGATAATTTCAGTAATTCTAAATTCTTCCTGCCTGCTATTTAGATTTATTTTATATTGCTTATGTGACTATAATATTTCTTTTTTAGTTATATAATTTTATAATGATTTCTTTCAATTTTTTTTTTTCTATTTCTATTATTTTTTAAATAGTTCTTTTATTCTATTGTTTGTAATGCATTAAAAAAATTAATTTTTTTTATTTAATATCACTTTTGTTATTAATCATGTTTTAAATAAGGATTTTGCAGAAAAATAGTCAGTATTAATGGAAAATTATCTTATTAAGTTATATTATGTAAACTCATTATTAAAATTTACTGCTATAATCTGTAGTTGTAATTTTTAAATATTTTAAAAAGGCAAATTCATGATAATTCCCTCAGTATGTGCAGTAGTTCTTGACATACACATCATAATGTGTTATTATTATTTATAGCTCAGTTAAAAATGTTTCAACATCTAATGGGTTTGGTGATATTATTGATAAGTCCACATAATTCCAAGACACCATCGGAAGAAGCTAATCTCAATGAATCAAAATTTAACTGCAAGTAATTAACTGAATTTTTAATATTAGTAAATATTTGATATCCTCTTTTAAATGATAAAGTTTTGAGAGTTTTAATTCCATATGCATTTCGATTGTGTAAAATCAGGTTTGTTTTTGATTATCAATATAATCAAAACTATTTCTTGCATAAAAATTTAAGGAGAGCAAAGTAGATTTTGTGTTTTCAAGACATTAGAAAGTATGCGGTGATTAATTAGTTCATCTATCCGATTACTTGTATTTAAATTTGTTTTATTGCATTACTCAAATTTCAAATTTTGCGAGTTATATTTTTCTTTCTTATAACTTTAATTTAAAAAAAAATGGGAAGACTGGCACTAATTGAATGTGTTTATGAAATATTTCTTGTGGATATTTGCACTTATTTTCTTGTTTCGTGCAATGCATTTAAGATTTCACTCAAACATAGCTAGCTTTATTGTAGCTTGTTTAATTTGACACCTTTTCAAAATTCAAGGTTACTTTTGATGGTATAATTCTAATATATATATATATATATATATATTAAATTTCACTATATGCAAGATTTTACTGATGAAAGAACAATTAGTCCTTCATATTATTAAGTCTGGATTTAGAACTGTAATGTTAATTACTTTTGTCTATTTCTCAACTTAGATTTCTGAAATATCTGGCAAGAAATCTCAAAATAGCAGCAGTGCTAACTTAAAGATAAGCCATAAAGTAAGATTTTTTTTTTTCTAATATTACAAGCTATAATTATTTTTTTATTTCTGTAATATTAATGTTCTGTGATATTAAATGTAATCTGCAAACTTCATTATGTGTGTTTGCAAAACAGAATCTATATTTGCTAAATATTTAAAACAAAAAAGTCCTTTTTGTTTGCTGTTCTATTTACATGGAACATTGACAAGAATGAGAATTATTATGAAGTGAAAGATTTTTTTATATCTTATAACAGGATTTGAAATCGTCAGAAATGAAACCAAGAATAGCAAACAACTTTGAATCAAAGTTACAGAACAAGGTAAATTGTAATTTTATAAGTCATTTTGTACTGTTATTTTAATTTGTAACAGCTATAATTTTATTTGCTATAGTATCTCATAAATACAAAATAATATATTTTATTTTGTTCTATGCTATTTTTTACCTTTATAGAATTTATCTCCACCCCATCTCCCTTATAGCAACAGTATTGTCTTTTATGACTTATAAATTGCTGCAAATGTAATATTTCTTGGTTTCTCAGAAATAATTATTAATCTATTTAATGACATTACTAAAAAATCGAATTTTTCAAAATATTGAAAGAATGAAACTTTTTAAAATTTATTTAATTAAATAACTAATTACCTTAATTTTTATAACTAATTAACTTTTCTATGCCAACATAGTTTACGGTTTATTATTATTGTAAAATGAAAATATTTTTTTTTATTATTATAACAGGGTTTGAAATCATCAGATAAACCAAAAATAGCAAGCAACTTTGGATCAAAGTTACAGAACAAGGTAATTTATATTAAATTGAATTTTTCAGTTAGGTTCAAAAACTTGTCATGGAATAATTTAATTTGCATTGCTTTATAGTTGAAAGTTTAAAAAATCGGAGTATTTATTAGGGGAACTGGAAAGTAATGCCGTTTTTCTACATTAGATTCAAACAGATAAATTTTAGCCAAGTTTTTGATAAGGTTGTTGATAACGAGGGAGATTATATTAGTGATTTTTTAAACAATAATATAATCCCCCTCGTTATCAACAACCTTTTACCATCTAGTATGCAAATTTTCAATGCCATATCTATAAAAATCAATTGGTTTTTGAGCAAAATGTCTGGAGATGGAATTTTGGACATCGTCAGAATTTTCAAATTTTTTGCCACTTATAAATTATTGCTAGTGATTGGAATAAATGGAAATCTGTTAGTGCAATATCAGGCAAATATGGTGAGTGATGCAATACATACCATCCCAATTTATTAATTTTTACAGATTTCGTCTTGTGCAATGAGATCTTGCATTATCGTGTTGAATAACACCTTTTCTGTTGACAATCACTGGGCACTTTTCAATTAAAGATTGAATTACTCAGTCCAATTGTTTACTGTAAAAGTCATTAGCAGTTTATCCAAGTTTAAACTCTTCAAAATGAACGATCCCGCAAATATTTCAAGCAAGCAAAAGTGCCTTTCTGGGGTGTAAACCTGACTTATTCAGAGAGAACCACTGCCTTTTGCGTTTTGGATTATAAATAGAAGACCCATTTTTCACCTCCAGTAATCAGGAAATCAAAAAAACATTTCTGTGTTGTGGCATTGAAACAATTAATTGCATGTGGTGGATCAGTTAGCTTTGTTTTCTTCTGACTGATTTTGCGGGACCGAAACACCTGCTCTGCTTACCTTACCCAATCTGCTGCAAATGTTCTTGGATGACCGACCAAGGTTGGTTAAGAATGTTTGACACAGATTTGCTTCCACTTCTGTCCTTATGTTGCCATTATCTAAAATTGTTGGTCTTTCTAATCGGTACGAGTCTGAAAGATCAAAATTACCAGATTTGAACTTTGGCATTTATGAATGTCTAATGCATTTGGATAAACATTGCAAATGTTTTTGGTAACAACCGCTGTGTCATTACACTTGTGAAACTCAAAAAGCATCCAATGCGGGATATGTACCTCTTCTGGTATTTGGCTGGTCATTTCATCATAAATAGCGGGGGGGGTTAAGATTTTATTAGTTACGAGTAAAGAAGTCACTCTAACCTTAAAATGTCTCTGGCATGACTTTGAAGTTGCACAATCAGCTGATAAATGACTGCAACATGCCTAGAAATAACATTACTTTGGGGATACTTTGCATCTTTTTATTAATGAAATCATTTACGTAGTTTGTTTTTTTTTTATTATCATTACAATATATATTTTTTATAAAAAGTATTTTAGTATAATGCCAGTTTGTTTGTTTTTTCAGTTTAATTCTCTTATTGATTTAATTTGTGTTAATGTGAAAAATATTGGTTCATCAATTACAATTAATTTTTTGTTACCTTATTTGCAAATTTTTAATAGATTTTCATTGTTTCCATAATAGGTAACATTCAGCAACAAAGCTAAAGTATCAACTGTTGAAGATAAAAATAAATCCAAGGTAGTTATTTTATATAAATCAATCATTGTATAAAATTATTTATAAACATGGAACTAGTATTAGATGTCATACCATATTTTTAATACTCTTTTATTAGCTTCACCTGTATGTATGTATGTAACTGACTTTTTCCCCTGTATATCTGTTTCTCCTCATATACACTATTTAAGCTGCAAAGAAACATTTACAGGCATCTTTCAGAAAGAAAACAGTTGATTCTTTTTAATACACTTTTATATTAGTTTCACCTGTATGTTTGTAACTGACTCTTTGCGCTCGATTTTGCCCTACTTTAAGCGATCCGATTTAATTTAAACGTTGTAGACTTATCAAGGACAGACGACTCTAAAATATTTTGATAAGTTTATTATCTCATCATGATTAGGATCGCCAGGATAAGTGATTTTGTTTTAACTTATGAAGAGCAATTTAACCCATGTAGAATGAAAGTATTCAGTAAAGACATCCAAACCTATGTGGGACAGTGGCACAACGGACTATTCGCATTTAGCCTTTGTTTTACTCACAACTGCATTATTGTAAGAACTATAGTTCCACACCTCCGTACCGGGACCTCATTTAAATATTATCGTTTAAAAACACTCAAAACATGCTTTTAGAGTTAATCAAACTAAAAAGTAAAAAATAAATGAATAGTTTTAAAAAATTTAAAAAACACGCTTTTAGAGTTAATCAAACTAAAAAGTAAAAAATAAATTAATAGTCTAAAAAAACTAAAAAACATGCTTTTAGAGTTAATCAACTAAAAAGTAAAAAATAATTGTTAACATAAGAATTAAATGACTGACGAGAAAAGAATGTCACTGTTCTAAAAGCGTGGGGTGCTTTGTATGACATTTTAAAACTAACTCTGCATTTCGGATTGAAACGAGTGAAAAATTATAACGATTGATATCGAGCACCTCACGCTTTTAGAACAGTGACATTCCTTTTCTCTTCAGTCATTTTATTCTTATGTTAACAATTATTTTTTACTTTTTAGTTGATTAACTCTAAAAGCATGTTTTTTAGTTTTTTTAAACTATTAATTTATTTTGTTTTTGTTTTTTACTAATCTGTTTTAAATTTTATTTTATGTCATGCACATTTAAAAATAATTTTTCATATTTATAAATTTGAAAAATTTAATTCTTTTAAACACTGCTTTATGAACACAAGATACTATATTTAAAAAAAAAATCTACAGTTGATCCTCAATCTAATGTTTTTTGTGGAGAATGTTACAAAAAAAATAAAAAATAAAGGTGAATACAGAACAATATTGATTAAAAATCATCATAGAATTTCATTGATTCAGGTTATTATTTCATGACATTGATATTGTTATAGATACATATAGAAAATAATTTGCATCTAAAATTATTCTTGTCAAACTATATAAAAATAATTTTAATTAGAAGTAGTTAATTTAAATCCCTATATATCGATTTAAATTTAGTTCTATTTGAATTTTAACCATCATTTTTTATGTGTATTGACAATTCCTTTGAAGCAAATTTTTAGAAATCTTATTTTAAATCAACCATAATTTCAATTAGCAAATATTTTTAAAGGGCTCAATTGGATTTCAATATTTTTTTTAACAGTTTTTTCATGAATTATGTCTGAAGCTCCAAAATTATAAATCTGAAACTAGAAATATGAGGCCAAAAAATATCCTCCTTCATAATAAAATTTTTTTATAAAGGATTATTATGTTAATCTATCTTGGTAATAAAGAGTTAGTTGTGAAGGCCTGGGAACTATCTTCATGGTTTTGAAAATTCATTTAAAAAATTTAATTTATTTTTAATTCAGTGGGGGAAAAAAGCATAATTTCTTTATGGTGTTTACAACATTTCAATGTTTGCATAATTACTTCCACTCAATACATCCAAGCACTAGACTTTTATACAGCAATGTAAAAAACATTTGTTTTAAGTAGGTTCAAAAAATTTGATTTGTTGACGATTTCAGTGGCATCCACCATCATCAACCTTTAATTTATTTTAATTAATATTTATCATTTATAATAAAAATTATATGCAAATTTTTATGTGTATATCCAACATTAATGTTTCTTTAATACCTGCTATAATTTTTATATCCTATCTACATTCATATTGTTTTAATATTTTGATGATACCTATGAATCTGTTATTCACTGGTATATTAGGGAAGTAATTAAGATATGAATTTTTTAGTAACTTTTTAAAATTCATTCTACAATCAAACTTTTCAAATATGTTCATTGTATTTACATACTTTAATATTTTTGTAGTTTCTAATGCAAAAATTAAAATATTGTATCACATTCTAACCAAGTTTATGAAAGGAAGAAATTTATAAACAAACTTCTGAATTTTCTCAGTTTTGATTAACTTCATCTTAAGATTTGAAACTTTCTGCATCTACTGCATCATTCATGCAATTAAAATATTTCATTTTGTATGCACAAAAAACTAGTCAATACTATTTGTATTTTTATACATCTATTCCTATATTATGTCTCGTCTTAACAATTTACTAGCTTAGATTTTTTTAATCTTAAATATAATTGTTTTTTTAATTTATTATTAAATTTGAAATTTGCTTAAAAATATTCAAAGATGACTCAACTATTTTCATTATCAATATGCTACAAACAACCTGGAAACATGGAAAAATTGTTCTACAAGCTGTGTTATTAGAAAAAATTCATATACAATTTTTATATTCATAAAAAATATTGTTTTTTATTTTATCAAATCATAATTACTAATTTTGAAAAATAAAATGAACTTTTGTTATTAGGAATCGCATCTTAAACCTTCGAATTTCAAACCTAATGATAATGCTGCTATATCCAAAGATCTTAAAAGCAAGGTAAACTAAATTATTGCATTTGTTTCAGGTTTTTATTAGTTTTCATGATTTCTATAGTTTTTCTTATCTGTTAGAATTTTATATTATTAAATGGAGAATTGCATTAGTGTACAACTATCAAAGTTTTTTTAAAATTCAAATAAAATATTAAATAAACTTATATCGTAGTAAATCATGAGGAATAATAGTAGAACTTCAAAAAATCGATAATAAATTTAATTACTACTTACTGTGAAATTCCAATTAGCGTTAAGCAATTAGTTGAAGCAAGTTTTGTTTCAAGTGATCAAATTCGTTATTGCCCTAGATGTTTATTATTCATTCTATGTAGCGAAGAAAAAACATAACTTATCACATATAATTTTTTTTCTTCCGTATGATGAATAAATAAAATATTAGCTTCAAGTAACATCATACTGCAATAAAATTTTAAGTATTGAATTTTTTAATGGCCAGAAGTTTATTAGAATTCTTTTAGTGCTGTATATGTATTTCATTCATTGTTTAACATCTGCATATGAATTGTGCTTAATAAAATTTGCTTTCAGGTTTCTAATACTAACTTGCCTAAAACAAATTCCAGAATTATGAATAAAATACCTGGGCAGGTAATTTTTTAATTGATTGTTAAATATTAATAATTTTTTCAAATATTGGTTTTTTTTTTTAATTTAACCTTCTTATTTTTTAATTTTATTATTTTTATTAATTTTTAGACACTTCAAACCAATCTTAGAAAACCAAACGCCTCTAAAATACCTGATGTAAAACTTAATCAAAAGGTAATTTTTTCATAAGTTTTGTATTTAGCAATAATTTAAGATTTTAATGTTTATGATATGGGATAAGTAAAAATATTTACCTCAGTAAGAAATTTAATGGTAAACTGTTATTTCATATTCACAATTGGATAATAAGTTCATGCTTCAAATTGATGGATTTTTGAAACATCAACTGTAATAACACATTGCCAGTTTCTAAATAATATGAAACTGATAAAATTAAGTAAATGTTAACTATAGTATTATAGCACCTTAAGTTTGAGCAGTTTCTTGCAATTTATCTTTAGTTTACTTTTTAAATTCGAGTTATCAACAAATTTAAATATAGTTTTAAGTTGCCTGATATTAAAAATAAGTACTTAAATTTCATGCCTGTATTCTGCAATCTCATTTTTGATGATAAAAAAAGGGGGGGAATATTTTGTATAATCTTGAGGAGGTAAGTCTCTAATTACCTATATTATAAAATTCTATTTTAATATCCTTGATTGGGTTCTTAAACTGATATGAAAATGTTTTTGATTTTAATGCAATAATACTAAAAAACAGCTTTAAAGAAGTTATATTTTCAATTATCAGTAAAATATGTAAACAATTAAAATAAGAATAAAATAAAACCTAATAAATTTTTGCCATGAGAATGTAAGCAAATTAAAAATAAAGTAAGTTTCATATTAAAAGTGCAAAAGCTATTAAAATTTTTTTCCAAAATGTCTAAAAGTTTGAATGTTTAAAAAGGGAGGTTTTCTTATAAAACTGCTGTCTTTCTCAAAAATTCCTCTAAATAAAATAAAATTCTCTAATCAAAAGAAAACCTTCATATAAATTGCATTGCATCATATTCCCAAAATTAAGGGTGCAATCCATATTTGTCAAAAATTGCAGAATTGAAGACATAACTTACTGGCAAGTGTATTCCAATTTAAGTATTTCTGCAGCCCTTAAATTTTTTTTTTCTGGCAGATTTAGTTAATACAAACCAACTGAGTGCATTGCTCAAGGACGTGAATGATTTAAATCATTTAAAAAAAATTCTTTTATATCATTAAAGAAATATCTGTCGCACTTGATGATTCTTGATTTAATTTTGTTGGTTTCTACTATATGTGAATGAATATTTGGTGTAATCTGTAGAACAAACTGTTAGGTTGTTGGTTCAAAGCTAAAATTTTATTTTTTAAAGGATAGATTTCCCTCCCCAAGGAATTTCCCAACCCCTTTTATTTTATTTCCCTCCCCCAAGTACCATCTAAATCGGGGGTGGCCAATCCACCTTGGACATTTTCCAGCCCTTGAGATTTATCACACTTTTACAAAATATATTTATTTTATAATGGCCAACATAGTAAAAACCAATGTATTAAAAAAATACATTATTTGTGCATCCATATATTCAAAAATTAACGGTCGAAATTATGAGAAAAAATTCAGAATTTATAAGTTTGCAGAATAATTAAATTATATTTCACAAACTCATGATGAGTAGAAAAACAAATATCGCACTAGTAAAATAAATATTTTTTAATAATTTCATTTATATATTTTTTATATTTTATTTTTAGTGTTATATATTTCTTTACAGTGTGCATTTAGTATCATTATTATTATATTATCTGTATTTACATGTAAGAATAAAAATAAGCACAATTATAATAATTCGTTATGTTTCAATTTTTCACTCCAAAAAAATGTCTATAGTGGGTCTAAATCTAATATGGGGATATATAATTTTATATGCGGCCTGCAAAGTTAGGATGCATTTCCAAAGTGGCCCACAAGATCATTTGGATTAGCCATCCCTGATCGAAATGATAATGTTAGGAGATTATGTTCATGGCCTCTACTAACTTTGTTGTGAAAAGTGGTGACAACTGATGAGGCCTGAATCTTTCTCTCAGATAAAAGCCAAGTATAATACTTACTATAGAGGTCAATACAAGCAAGATTTGAATCCTTCAATTTTGAACAATTTTGAAAGCCAAACCAAAAGGTGTCATGGTCTACCTTGTTATTTCTACAAATGAAAACATTAAACTTGTTTTGTGCTGCCAGGAGCTAAAGTCAATTCAAATTATTATATTCAAAAAATTCTTTTTTTTTTTTGAAAAAATATTTTATTATAATGTAGCCAAATGGTGATGAGGTTTTTTTTTATAATTTTTTTTTATGTCAAGTTTTCTGTTTGAAGTTTTTCTGCTCCTTAATGCATTATTAAAAATATTAAAGAATTCTTCAATGAAAGAAGGTGCAATTCATAAAGATTTATCAGTGGTTGTCAAACAGCCCTAATGTTGTATCATGCCATTATTTTTTGTTGGGATATTTAAAAAAGCAACTGAACACTATGCAAGTTTCAACCATGTGAGGTCTTAAGCTATTTAGGAAGATCCCTAAATGAAGCATATTATGTGGACTTAAATCATTATAAAAAGCAATGTAGACAAATTTTATTTGTCATATTGATAAGCATCACTAATTTTTGCACTAATGTTAAAGAATCTGAATTCTTTTAAAGTTACCCTGTAAGTTAGCCATAATAAAAATTAAGAGGTCATTGTGTGGCTAAAGTATGCCATAAACCCATCAACTATAGGCCCTTTTGTAATCCACATTTATATGAAATGCATCATCTCATTTTTTTTTTTTTTTTTTTTTGTAAAAGTATGTTTATCTTTAATCTTTCACATAGCTTATTAATTCATCTCTTTATTTTTAAATTTCAAAAAAATGTTTGAGATTTCCTGTGAAATTGTGGACAAATTTAAGCTAATTCTTTAAGAGGGAAAAAAAATCTTTTTCATTTAAATCTATCATAAGCAAAACTCATGATTTTTTAAAAGATCCTGTTCTCTTTTCAAGCAAACATTGTTTTATAGGAGTATTTTTCTATAAAAATAATTAATAGTAATGTGCCATTTTGCTGCACAACATAATATAACCCTATAGATTAATTTATGTCCAGTAATATTAATAGAAATGAAAATAGAATTTGATTGATCAAAACCAGATAGTTTTGTTGAATTTTAAGTAGTTGTACTGTAATAGCTCTTCCTCATTATTAAAATTTAGTTTTCAATTAAATTTCAGCTTAATATGTTTGCAATTTTATTGAAAATTAATATAATAAATTTTTTTCTTCCTTGTCTCTTACAGTTTTTAGCACAATGTCTAACTTAACTTAGTTAATATTGCTTCACAAATTTATCGTACTATATATCTTTGAAATATGTTTTGCTTTTTTAAAATTCTTTAATGAGCTTCTAACTGAATTTAAAAGGGTCATTCTTTTGAAATACCTAAATTATGTCCATGTCATTTATTTTACATGTAGTTTTTCAGTTGACTTTTGTTTTCAAAACTCAATTGTGTGTTGTGGTTTGCTTAATATACTCTTTCATAAAGCTCATGTGCATCTACTTATTCAAGAGTTTGATTGTATTAAATAAAATTTTCTCCACAATATATTATAGTATTAAACAGTTGAAGTGTATGTGCAAGAAATTGTTATAGAACTAATTATGCACATTAGTTAATATTTAAAATTGTCATGATTAGAATAACAAACAATGACAATAATATGTGGCTGATCTTGGACAGTATTTATCGAGTTGCAGATAGCTGAAAATGTGCCATTTATTATGTTTCAATGTGTTTTTAGACAGCATCCCCCCATTAACTATTAATATCAAAATTTTGAAGGCATGAAAACATACATATTATATGGTTTATTATCTATATTGTAAAGAATAATCTGCAATTTATAGGGAATTATTCTAAATCAGATATTATATTTTATTTAATAAATTCATCTAGTAATGTGATCAATTCGTTATTTTCATATTAGTAACTAGAATAAAAAAAGAAAAGACATTGAAAGTACTATTATGAATTTAAACTTTCTATATAATATTAAAAGTAATTTTGATTTATAGATGTTGTATGTTATCTTATTTTA
The DNA here is from genome assembly GCA_021605075.1 of Caerostris darwini. NCBI lineage: Eukaryota > Metazoa > Arthropoda > Arachnida > Araneae > Araneidae > Caerostris > Caerostris darwini. The sequence continues at coordinate 149,873 of BPLQ01015719.1, read as the reverse complement.
TTGTTATGTTATTTTAATTAGTTGATTTTGTATTTACTTTTAATAGGATATTAGAATAATGAATATATTCTTTTCAATAAATGCTAAGGAATTATTAATTTCTATAAATGTTGATTGTGTATGCATTAAAATTTAAAAACTTCTCATTATTTTACTGTAGATACCTGCTAAAAGCAACATAGGCAAAGATATTGCAAAATCTTTTGAAATTGACACTTCAAAGTCCAAAAGTGAGTAAATAAAATATTTTGCTATATAAAATTTTTATGCGAGCAGAATTTTTTTGAATATTATTAGTAGTATTAAATTTTTAAAATTAGCTAAACTTATTTTTAATTTATTGGTATTGCTGTTGACATAAATTTTTATAAAGTATCAATGAATAAACTTCTGTATCTTTTTTCATGCATTTGTTATAAAGTTTTGTATGATATCCATTTGTTGTAATTAACTAAGAAATTTAAAGTATAGACTTTTAAGCGGTGTTTTCAATACTAATGCTGAAATAAGAGACATTTATGATTCTAAAAAATGTTTTATTTCAATAGTAATGTAAAAATATTTAAAGACATACCAAAAGCACTTGTTATTTACATTTATTACTCATTATTCAGAAGTTTTATTACTTAAAGAGATTATGAGGAAAACTCTTCTGAACTATTTGAAGTTATAGTTACAATTTTAAAAAATGAAAAAGTATTGCCAATTAATAAAATGAGAACTAGTTTTTTTTGTTTAACATATTGCAACACCTCCTCTTTTTAAAAGAAAAATAATAATTTCACTACAAAATTAATTGTTAAGAGCTTACACAAGTACTATCTTTTCACATAACATCTATAGTTTCTATTTGTGAATGTTTTGTCACTAAACCTGCAATCTGTGTTTTCATTGAAATATGCTGCATGTAGTGTTTTTGTTCTATGATGAAACTTGGGGTTCTGAGCCAGTCTGACGAGTGCTTTTTTAGCAATATAAATTATTTCAGGGAAAACATTCCAGCTAAAATAATATGCTGTTCATCAAGTTAGAAATGTGGCAAAAAGAGAATTGATCATGCATCAGTTGAAAAGGCAAAGTGGTAGATGAAAATATGATCCATTTAGTCAAAACTCTTTAATCAAAATGGTGAATAAATTTTCAATTTTTTCTAAGGGGGAAAAAAAACCAGTATTCCAATTCATATATACACATAAAATAAGATTTTATTTCAAAATCTCAATGAATTATATTTTTCACTCAAATCTGAGTATCCTGGTGTAAAAGTTGGGTTCTAAAAATTCTTCTATGAATGTTTTTTGGTTCTGCTGGAACACTCAGTTTGTGCTTGCATGACCCATCAAAATGTAAAATTAATGTAAGTAACATACATAATTAATAATGTGTTTTACTGATAACAATGGCTGTATGTTGTTACATTGTAAAAAGTGTCTTCCAGGAGAAAACCTGTAAATATTTTTAATTGAAAAATTTGAATAGTGGCATCTTGAAGAAATTTCATATTCCTTGTGGATGTCATCTGACAGAACTTAACAGATTAAATTAACATTTTCTGTGGAAGAGTATTTAGAGACTGTAATTAGCAGCATTAGAATTCTCATCACAATCATAGTATTTAAATTCATAGTATTATTAGAAAATATTAACTGAATCAAAGTTATTATGTTGCTAGATTTTAACGAAACTATCCTTATATAATATAAGATTAAGGATTACTATTGGATTCCAGATAGCTGTCCATTTCACCCAGTAGGTATCTATATTCTGCAGATTCAGAATATGTAGTGGCTTGAAGTTTGTGTATGTTATCTGCTGATTTCGAACAGGAATATAGCCTTTAGTGACTTTCTAGAAATTATAAGTGCACATAGCGAAAAAGTATTTGCTCCAACTTCTTGGAATTAAGTAGAAGTAATAAAAAGAATCTGGCTTGGTCATTACTTTTATTGTTTGTGTGTATGTATATGAAACAAAATTGTTGTCAAGTATTTAAAAGATCACTTTCCAAATGTAAATAATCTGACATATTTTAGTGATAGTTATGCTGGGCAATAATGCAAGAACTTTGTCATCAAAGTTAAGATTTAAACTTGACTAAACCGTGGACCTTTTATGCAATGAGCCATGAAAAATCTCCTTACGATAAAATTGAAAGGACAGTTCAGGTCTTTGGTTTGATTTTTCGATTTCTTTTTGGGAAACATCATTAATAGTGTTGTCAAAGTATTCAGCTATTGCATAACAACATTTTTAGCTACAAAAAAAAAAAAATTTTATCAGAAAAGTTTCGAACAAGCTAAAATAGTTCTTTGAACTTCAGCTACTATCAGTTAGTAACCTTACTAAATGCTTCTGTCAGGACTTAAAAGAATTAGCTTGGGTGAAGACTTTATTTTATCAAATTTCACAGAAACAGTTCTATCATTAATTTTTCAGAAATCAGCACTAACTCTTATATAGCATGTTTTTATGATCATTAATTTCTTGGAATAATAAGAGGCTCAAGGCAGCCTGTTTGCACCTCAAATGAAATGTTAGGATGATTATGATACAATCCTGTAATAACGATTAGTATGTACATTGTGTTGTAGCTGTAATAACCCAGATTTGAATCCTGGTTAAGGTAAATTTCAATTTCTTCAAGTGTGGTATTAAGAATAAAAGTTCACTTTAGGTTCTTTTTTATCATTAAATAAATATGTGAATGCTTTTAATTTTTGTAAATTAATAAAAAAACATTTTTTTTTTTTAATTTTATTAAATTTTCAGCAAATATAACCAAAATTATATCTGCCGAAAATTTAAATAAAATTCAATGAAGTATTGTAGCACACAGAGGACAGCAATCACTCAGCCACACTTTGAACCTGTGGCGCATCCTTTTGCATCAAAGGAGAAAACACAGATTTGATAAAGAAATAAAAGATTTCAAACAGGCATTCTTGAGCCTCTCCTTTATAATATCAGAACACGAAGGGTAACTTGATTTTATAAAGTGAAGTGTACACAAACTTTCAGATCACCTCCACTATTTCATTGGTCTTCAAGAGAAGATATGTTACGGGCTTTTGACTAATGCAATTACCAAACTCAACATTTCAGTTATCAAAATATATGTTTGAATCTACTACTTCCCTGTAAAAGAAACTAAATTTTTGCAGCAACAATATTTGTTTTCAGAAAGTTCTGTAACTTAGTATCATAAATTTTTGTTTGTTAATCTATTTAATGTTAGCTATTTAGCTTTTTTTTTAATATATAATTGTAAAAAATAAAAAGAATTGAAATTATTTTTATTAGTCAAACATAACAAACTTATAAGCAAATAGCAGTTAATTTGGTTTGTACTTTAAGATAAAAACAAGCTTATCGACTAAAATAAATTTATAGGCAATTAAATACCATTAAATTTTTTTTCACTTTCTGATCACTATAAATAATACTTCACTTATAATAAAAGATCTTCTAATTTGTCAAAAATATAATGATGAATGCTTAATTATTTAGTATACTTCAATCATATAATTTAATAAATAATACTAAGATTTGAGTATGAAGAAGGAAAAAAACCTTAATTTATTTTACAGATTATGTATTGGACTTACTAAGCAATATGTCCGCATATTATAGTATTGTATTTCAAAGCTAAATTTTATTTGAATTAATATAATATATATATATATATATATATGTAGCTTGTAAAAACTCATAATCTAAAGTAATTTTAGATTAAAATTAACTAAAAAAATTGAGACATATCAAAAACACTAAGGTGAAAGCACAGTTTTATTCCATTTAAAATATGGCAAGGGAAAACTCTTCTGAACTGTTTAAAGTTATAGTAGTAGTACATAATATAAAAAAGTATTACCAACTATGAAATAACAAAAAATTATGTTCAGAGCTTGTTTATTTGTTTAACATACTGCAAAACCTCTCTCTCACTCTTATGAAATGCATTTGAATGTTTGTAATGTATAAGCATAATAATTTACATATTGTATAATATTTAAATCTTTTGGATTATAAATTATTATATTTTGATTTTATTTATTAGTGATTCTTGTTTCTGTACTAATGAAACATCATTTACAGATTCAATTACAGAAAAACCAACCAAAAATATGAAAGAGATAAATAAGAATTCTACAAAACTTAAACAAGATATTCATCCGAAGCCTGACTTAAAGAACTTTTCATTTGAATGTGAACTGAGCTACATTGAACCAGTTGTTGGTAAAAAATCATTTGCCCCTGAAGGATTCATGTTTCATCCACCTATAGAACTTAACAGTTCTTTATTCCTAGATGAAGGACCTTCATCAATATTTGCCAGGCTGAAGAGTCAAAATGAAAGAACGTAAGTTACTCAATTCTTGCTTAAATCCAATATGACTTACTTTTTGGTTAATAAAATATACTAATGAATTTATTTTATAATTTTAACTATTATTTTTTTCAAAAATAAATTAATATAGAATTCATAAACTTTTATTGCCCGATTAAACTTTATTATGTTCATCGTTTGTAGTAACAGTAAAAGTTTTTGCTAACTTTAATTTGGTTATCTTATGCTTATCGTGTATAACTTGAGTTTCTAATCTTTTTATTACACATACCCATTTTGTCAATAAAATAAAAATCATAGAAAAATATTTTTTAATGCATAAAATGTAATTATGAACTTATTTAGAAACAATTAAAGATAATGTGTTTTCTTGATACATTTATTAACAACAAATTAAAAAGACACAGAATTAAAAGACAGTGAAGAATTTTCTCATAAAATATTGACAGAGGGAATACAGCTTGATTTATCTTGAATTGGAACATTTGATTGTAATGGTGAGTTTGACAAGACAACTTGAAAAATGCTAATTTCCAATGGATTCTTGATAGTTTCTATAGAACATAGTAAAAATTTTAAATTAACTATAAACTGCGAAAATTTAAAATCAAAACAATTTTTGGTACTTCTTTTCGAATTTTGTGCAATTAAAAATCTTTTGCGAATTAAGAAAATTAATACCAACTGTTTTACTAAGTATTTTTTTTTATTGGATGCTACTTTCTTAATTATTAATGTAATAGTGACATTTCTGCTCATTTTTTTGGAAGAAGTGCAAGACCATATAGTCCTTATACTATAATTTTTCATTAAAATTGCGATTTTGATATTTCAAAGTGGTGGTATGCAGCATTATATAATTAAAAATTATATTTTTTTTTTCTTTGTTAAATCTAATTTTTATTTCTAGCATTAAGTTTTATAAACCTTTAAATTTTAATGAAAACTTCCAACTGCAGCTATAGTTGCGAAAGTTCATCTGTTTATGTGAATTTTATTATATTGTTTGAAATGGAAGGTTATGTATGTTGACAACTTATGTGAAATGGTTGTGGAGACTACTAAAAATTTTCATTTGAGTTTCTAACACTCATGCAATGTTAGACATCTAATTCCCCCCTCTCCCCTAAATGTTTGAAACTATTGATTTGTGAAAGCAATTTGTTGGAATCAGATGTAATGCCTTTACAGTTTACTTCAAGTACAAGTTCTTTCTTAGAAATTGCTGAATTCTTCCTATAACCACTAATATGAAATGCTGTTATACATGATTTTCTAAGTAAAGAAATTTCGATAAACATGATTTTCTAAGCATAAGTTGTTTATATTATAATTGTCTGTATTAATGTGGGAAGGATTAGATTATCTATGCAAAAGATTAATGTTATTTTGACTTATTCTTCTGTAATGTAAGTAAAGCTAATCAATGTAACAATAAATGTAAGAGTAGTTTGTCTGCATGTTACTATAATTCCTCAGCCCACTCTGGGGTTATGATATGATAATCCTCCGTCCCCCATTCATGAAGAAAGTTTGTTTGGTATTGCAAAGGTTGGGTTCGGAGATATATTGGCATGCACAGACAAACCAAGCTAACATTTAGCAGGGTTTCCATGACAAGGTTAAAATTTATTTTTATTAAATTTGTTGTAGCACAACAGCTCACTTTCTACCACTGTGGTGCAAGCAAATTTTTTTTTTTTTTTTTTTTTTTTTCTGTTACAGTCCACTGTGTGTGTTTATTTTGGAGAATATAATATTTTACAAAATTAATACTTTTTTGGGTGTTTTTAATTTTTAAATATTTTAATATATTTATTTTAAAAATAAAATGAAATAAGCTACTTATGTATTTTGCATTTAATTACCACTATTACAAAAAATTTACCACCACGTATATGAGTGCCAGAATACACAAAGTATTTTGACATAGGACTTAATGGAGTGATTGTAAATGGTGTTAGGTAAGGGGATGCTCTTGCATGCCTTCTATTTACAGTGACTTTAGAAAACTTATCAGAAATACTGGTGTAAACACAAGGGGGAACAATATTTAACAAATCAGTGCAGATTCTGGCTTATGCAGATGACATAGACATTGCCAGATCTGAAAGTACATTGAGAGAATCTTTCCTTGCACTGGAGGGGGCTGCTGGAGATGCAGGGCTAACAATAAATGAAGGAAAGACCAAATACATGTTTTGTGGAAAGAGAGACTAGCCAGGTAATTTCTTTGAAATCGAGCAACATAGATTTCAAAGTGTTAAAAAGTTTACTTACCTGGGATCTGAAATTGAATACCAAAATGAAATCAATCCCAAGATCCGAAAGAGAATTATTGCTGCCAATCATTGCCTATTTGATCTTAGAAGCCAATTAAGATTCCACCTGATTAAAAGAACTAAAATTTTACTGTATAAAACTCTCATAATACCAGTATTAACATATGCATCTAAAAAATGGTCACTAAGAGCAAGAGAAGAGAAAATGTTGGCAATCTTTGAAAGAAAAGTGCTACAAACTATTTTTGGTGATATCAATGACAATGGAAATTGGTGAAGATACAATTTTGAACTTTACAAACTTTTTAGAGATATTGACATTCTAAAATTTGTTAAACTGAACAGAATGAGATGGGGCCTGTCATCTCATGAGAATGGAAAGGATAGAGCTGCTTTGAAGGTTTTCAATGTAACACCCTTTGGACAACGACCAAGGGGAAGACTGAAAAAGAGATGGGTCGATTGTTTAGAATCTGATTTTAATGTTATTAAGATAAAAAACTGGAGATGGCCAAGACCCACAACTGGCTGTCGAGCTTATTGGAGTGTTGTTAATTTTTTTATTTTATTCATAATTAATTGCAATCTTCTTTAAGTGGAATTTTAGCATTAACAGAATGCTGAAATGGTAAAGAAATGGAAGAGAATGAATAGATTGGCAGAGGGACTATGAAAAGAAATTAGAGAAAATTGATTGTGCAACTGGCCAAATTGAATTTATAAATGATTTCTGTAATATAATGCAATAGACTAAATGAATTAATAAAGTTTATCTGAATATTAAAAGTTACACAAATTATCTAAAAGGGATATTTTAGCAGTAAGAAATAAAGTAGTTGACATTATTAATTTGAAACAAGATTCCTAGGAAGAAAAATATATAAATCAAACGATTCCATAGGTTGATGTAGATGAAAACATTAATTTTCTCACCAAACTTTTGAATTTGATGCAAGTACCTTCACATTGTTTAACTTTAAAAATGTGATCATCAATGTTTTTGTTGAGAAATTTCGAATCACCAAGATTATGTAATGAAAAAAAAATGACTGTTGTCGCTTCAATTATATTGTTTGATAATTGTTAAAAAACAATATAATTGAAGCGAAAATGTCTGGACAAGATCAAGGAAAAACAGTACTTATTCCATGGATTCTGCTCATTTGTACCAAACTGCCATTTTTTCAATTCAGGCAGCAATTTCTAACTCATTTTCATAAAAAAATCTGTGCACCATGAAATTGTCAGAACCTATTTAAATTTTACATATGTGTTTGTAAAGTTGATATAAGTAGATGATTATAAAATAAAAGAAAAAAGTTTATTTCAAGAAAACTCGCAAAGAACTAGTACTTTGTTGGGCCACATCTGACTTGAATGCACAATTCAATAAGGGAAGTATTAAAGTATACAGGTTCAATGGAGCATTGACCCTCTGTATTTAATAGATAATTAAAAATGTAAGAAAAAAACAATTTTTATAGTAAATAATCTTTGTTTACAATCTCTACTTTTGAAAGTAAATTAATTTTTAAACCATATATGTATTTAATTTTTTTAGTATAATATTTTATGAATAGTATGAAAAATGGTAAAATATTTACAGAAAATCCAAATTCAAGTGCCAGCATAAAAATGATGGTTTGGATTTTGTTTAAATGGTTTAATTAGAAAGTTTTTAACAGCAAATTTTATTTCATTTTATACATAGGTAGAAATTTTTAAAAAAATGTTGCTCATATAAATAATTGACAAAATAAAAAAAATTAGGAAATGTTTGGATTTGTTAAATTAGAAAGAGGTTACTTTTAATTGTTTTAAAAGTGCAATAGCTTTTTTAATTGCTATAATATTTGAAAAAAAAAACCATATTTTTAAAAAACAGCATATTGTTTTAAAAATTGCAAGTTTTCATATTTTAATAATTATTCTGCTGATAAAAAAAAATTGACAATATACAAAGAGTGAAGAAAAAAAAATTATTTTTTTTCCTTATAATTTTTCTTGTTTCTTCTATAGGAGAAATTGTGCTAAAAGCTTAGTAATTGTGAATTTGGATATGCTTTTTATTTTCATTTTACTACATGAATATGTAAAAAATGGTAGCTTCCTAATATTGGTAAATTGCCTGCATTTGCTTTCATTCAATTGTCAACAATATATAAATAGTTATAAACAATTTATATAATAGTGAGAAATTTCAAATTATATTAAGCTTTTATTCTGTTTTTCTGCAAAATAGTTGTTTTATGTAATTTTTTTTCTGTATTTCTAGTTCTACACCCAAGCAAAATGTTGTAGATCAGTTAGAAGCACAACAAAGTTATAGCAGATATAATTTGTTTAGTCCTGAAAATGTAAATAATCCTGTGACCTTTACCTTGGATTCTGAAAAAGAGGACACTGCAAAATTGAATGACTGTAAGCCTTCTCTTACATCTGAATCTACAGAGAATAGTACTGCTCAAAAAGATCCTGTGTCCTTTACCTTGGATTCTGAAAAACAGGACTCTGCGAAATCAAATGACTGCAAGCCTTCTCTTAAATCTGAATCTACAGAGAATAGTACTGCACAAAAAGAGAAAATAGGACTACCTGTGTCTTAAATTCTGATTCAGGTATTTCTGTAAATGATGCTGTTAAATCCAGTTTTTCATCAATTCCGGATTCAAAATCTATTGAGAACATCAGAACTCTTGCACCTTCAGAAGAAGCATCCACGGACAAAAAATCTTTCCCTATAGTTCATACAAATCAATCTGCTATTGTAAAATTTGATTCAGTGGAGACAGAAAAATCTGAAGCAGTATCTTGTCCTTTTAATTTTTCTGAAAACAGTGTATTTTTAAACATCTCTTCTACTGCTGAGAAAGCAGAACTTCCTGTAAATGTGCAAAATTCAACAGATTTTGAGCTGCTTGAAAATACCGAAGGTGTATCAGATTTAATGAATAGTTTTCTCGACTCAAAGGTAATTTTATTAAATAAATTTTTAATAGCATTTTTAAATTTGCATTTTTTTAAAAAACAGCATATTGTTTTAAAAATTGCAATTTTTCATATTTTAATAATTATTTTGCTGGGGGGAAAAAAGGACAATATTCAAAGTAAAAAAAAAAAAAAAAAAAAAAATTTTTCTTATAGTTTTTTCAGTTTTTTTTTTATAGGAGGAATATTAAAATCATTAATTTAGATATGTTTTTTATATTACACATTTTTTATTTTCATTTCGCTATATGAATATGTCGAAAATAGGCAAAATATATAGCTTCCTAATATTTGCGACCCTAACAATGTAAATTTAGTGATTTTCATATATTTTTTTAAAAATGATTTAAATTGCTTATTTTTGAACATTAAAATTGCTGCATACACTATAAGGTTTATCATTGTATATATATTTACAGACAACCAAGTTGGTGCAAGTATAATCATTCTGCATAGAAATGATTCTTCAGGCAATGTAGGTTATGGTTTAAAAAAAAAAAAAAAAAGTCATATTATATTCAATAATTTATGTGATTTTAATTAATTTTTGCAGCTTGCATTTTAATCAAATTTTACATTATGATCTTGAAACGAATAATATGTTTGTATGGTTGTCTTTTGTATTTAAAACAAATAATAAATGCGAGAATGGGGAGATGAGGAATATTGTTGAGGCACCTAGTTTCCCTGCATTTTCCATTTACTGCATTTACTTGTTTTGACTTGTTTAATTGCTCATAAAACTCCTGAATTTCTGTTCCTTTTCATAATTTGTTCAAAACTTGTAAGTTTTTTTTTTTTTTTTTTTTTTTCATTAAAAAAAAAAAAAAAAAAAGGTTAATCCAAATAAAATTCTGCAAGTCATTGTATTGAGTGTTTTTCATAATGTATATCATGCTAACAGTAATAAAGTGTAACTATTCTTTGTCATTTGTAGAAAATTCAGCTGTTTATTACCTACAGCTTGTAAATTTTTCAAACCAATCTGTAGTATGCAATCAACTTCAGTTGGTTCCAGGTGTAGCTTTTTGGATAATTTTAATTTTTTTTTCTTTATATTTAAAAATCGCAGGTTTTCATATTTTAATAATGATTTTGCTGGGGGGGGAATAGACAATATGTACACCTTTACAATAGTTTAACTTAATTATGTAAGCTTAAAACTAATTTTAAATTGTGTGCAGTATATAGATCTTGTAAACATCATAAATTTTAATACATGAATTGAAATTTGTTTCTATTTGTTGGAACTATTTAGTTTGTTAAATATTAAAATGTTAATATTTTTCTTTTAGATTTTGATAACAAACCTCGAAACTTCAGACATAGTGAAAAACCTGGACTTGCAAGCATCAATGAAAGTACTGAATATAAAGGATTGGAAGAGAAAACTCCAAAATGTATTAAAAAGAAAGTCGGTTGGGATGTGCAATTAACACCCAGACGTTCCTTAAGGCTTGCAAAACTTCATTCAGATAAAAATATAAATGAAAATATTGAAAATGAAAAAATACCTGAAGAAACAGCTAATACACCCAGGCGTTCTTCAAGACTTAAGAAACTTCCTAGTGATTTAAATCTAATGGAAAATATTGATGATGAAAAGATGCCCATATTTTACAATTCATTTGAAGAAAGTAAAGTCATAGATAATATATTTATATTAAATGTAATATTTAAAGGTCATATATTCATTACAGAAATATTACCAACCATTCTTTTAGTTTAAAAAGAAAATTTTATATTTCTTAATCAAATGCTCATTCGAAATAATTTTTATTATTTCATATAGAAATTTTTATAAAAATTGCACCAATTAAGTATGTATATAGTTCACTTATATTTCCTTGATATTTTATGTAGTTTATTATAATCTGTACTATAGTACTTCCTTCATATTTGTTTTTATATAGAGAATTTATCACAGATTGAAAGTTTGGAAAATTTATTTAAGAATATCATAAAAGCTAATCTATTTCTGCTTTAATTAAATTTGAAAATATGGTATTTTATTATTATGTATGCTATCAGCTTATCTATCTAATATATATTCATTTCAGCTAGTCCAGTGGAAAATCTTAAGGATGTGAGGAGGCCATCATTATTTAGTTCACTTGATGAAGGTAATATAATAAATCAGAAATTTTTTTTATGTACATTATATTCTTCCTCTTGTAAAAAGAAAAAGGATTAATTATTTTTTTTTCAAATAATTAACTTCAAACTAAATTTTCAGAAGTTATTAGTAACGTTTTTTAAGATTTGCATATGTAAAAATTATCTAAATATGATAAATTAAAAAAAATCCTTTGAATAATAGGTTATTTAAGCATATTTATCTTATTAAATCTATTATTGCTTAATTTCTTTCATTTAATTGTTATATTTAACTATGGTGAAATTTTTCTTGATGGCTGGATAGTTTGTTTAAAATTCTACCTTTTTTACTTTGTATGTATGAATATTTCATTTTTTTTTTTTTTTTTTTTTAGATGAAGTCGTTTCAAAAAAATGTCAACGAGGCATAACCTATGATTTTGATAGATTGTCTTTAGAAACAGAAGTATGTCATTTTTATATTTATTCTTTCTGGGTTTTTTTTTTTTTTTTTAGTGAAAGTTACTCATCGCATAATTTGTTTAATATTCCAATACCTTAATATAAAAGTGTCAAAATATCCAAATTTTCTATATCTGCCTTAGTTTGAAGAATTATTTTATTTTTCAAAAATAACGAAGGAAAGTTTGAGACTTTTCATTAGTTCTTAAAAGCATTACTAGATAAATATAATGCTGTTATAAATAACTGTAAAAAATTAAATTACTGTTAATTTTATGATCTTTACAATGTCTATAATTTTTTTTTTTTTTTCCTTCTAGCTACATCCAATGTTGACTAATTGCCTTTAAATTGGGTATCTTGTGATAATTTCCCTTGAAGTGTATTGGAATTTTATAACATTCAAAGCTGTCACTTATAAGAGAAAAGATTTTTTTTTATTTTTTTATTAATCATATATAGTAGAAAAACTAATATATTGCATGCATTAAAAGAAACACAATTAATTACTTGAAAGAATTGGGCAACATTTAATGCAACACTTTTAAAATGAGAATGAAAACTTATCAGAAATAAATAGTAATATACAGTTTTTTAATTTCCTTACAATTAACTGTTATTTTGACTTTACATGTCAAAATACTATCACTGCAAAATCACGATTCAATTTATTTACCTTATGAGATAAGAATCACAAAGAAATTTTAATTAACAGGTAGCATTACTGTTTCTTAATTCTCAGCCACAGTTGTTTATTTCTCCTTTTTATTTTAACAATTTTTTTTTTTCGAATTTCACTTATAATTTTATCTACTGTAATGTGTTTTGATTGCAGATTGCTTCCCAAATTGTAAATTTTACCATAGCAATAAAAGTGGAGTACTTTGGAGGGTGACAAATTTTATAAATAAAAAAATTTATAGATACTTGACTGTATAAAGGAATGCAATTTCTTCTATACTATACTTTAAAATATAAATTGTTTCATGAGTATTTTTGCTTATATTATATAATTATTAATAATTTTATTCATTTTAATTCTAATATATCTTCACTGAAGAATTAAATATATTAAACTTTTTTCTAGGAATTAACCCAACCCAGGAGTACTCGTTCACAGAAAGTAAGCCTACTGTATTCACCCAGAAAATCTGTTTTTAGAAAATCAATCAAAGGAGATTTGATGTCATTTTCTCCAGATGTATAATTTATTTTCTGTAAATATATATATATTCTTTTTCAAATAAGTTTATATTTGTTACACATTTTTATATTTCATTTACTCTGATTTTTACTGTATTTTTAAATGAGTATTGGCAACCCTCTTATATCTTTACTATAAAAGTATATGTTTATAAAAATTCTTTTAAAGTAGTTCATTGTTTTTGTAAAATTTTATTAGCATGTAGGTGCCATATAGAGGAATAAAGATTTTTGTATAGCATTTATAATTGCATTCTTCTTATTGAATGATTTTAATCAATTTTCTACATATGTACATGCAAATACACAAACACTTAAGGGATACTGAGTTAGATACGAATTAAGGGTATAATTGTCTTGTTATTAAACTAAAATTAAAAGACAGGTGCCAAAATAGAAAATTGATTAAGCAGACTAGGTAGCTGGGAAGTTTGTTTGTCTTTAAATGCATGCTAAACATCACAGTGTAATTCATTTTTTTAATGCTGAAAAAGGGGGTCAAATTAGTTAACTTCTCAAGATTGTGTTAAGTTTCTTTGGAAAATAGAGGAAAAAATTGTTACTCCCAACCATTGTATTTTGGAAAGGGATGAAGAATTTTAATTTTATGAGAATATTTGTTTTTAGTTTTGTTGCGGAGAAAAAAAATATTTGCTTTTTATTTTAAAGTAGAAACATTGGTGTCATGAACTGCAGATTATCTTTGATCTATACTGTGCCACACTAGTAGTGTATCTAGAGGTGTGCCCAACGTCCTTTTATAAACAAAATGTACTCAATCAATTTCATTCTTTCTTCATCAAAACTTAATTTGAAATAGGAAAGGAAATTAACAGCATTCTCAATAGAATTTTTGTTTTTTTAGTTGAGTTTTAACTATATTCTAATAACCAACTGTCCTTTCACAACAGTTGAAACACAGTTTAAACAGTTGGTAGTTTTGATTGCATTCCAAAAAAATGATTTATCAGTTCTGAAAATTTTTTGTATGTCATTCACTCTTTACCAGAATGTTTATTTTCTTATCTGGGATATTTTAAATATATTATACATCAATGCACAACAAGATTTAAATATATATTTTTTACTGGAAAAATTTTATATCGCAGTTTTACTGGCAAGGTACATATCCCGAAAACTCCAGTTACTTACAATCAAAGTGATTGTAGTTCTTTTGAATGATCATCTTCACAAACTGCTGGATTCTAAAAGAACCTCTTTTTGCTGGGTTTTAAGCAGTAAATGATGCAAAAACGAACCCTAATGAAATCTTTAGTATCTTTTTACCTGGTGTAGGAATTCAGAGCCTCAACTTTTAGCCATTGAGGTTTTATTTTTTTTTCTCTCTCTCTGTAGCATAATGTACACAATTTGTTTCAAATATAATTAGAAGCTTTCTTTTTTAGTATTGAAGTTGGGAGTATGGTTTAAGACAGTTGTCTTCAGAGTGTGGTATGCATACCCTAAGTCATAGAATAGCGATCGCAAATCATGTGTGTGCAAGATTCTCTCATTGGTCGCTGTATCTGGTTTAGTAGTGTGTTGGTTTATGTCCTTTTCGTACAGTGGAGGGTTCCCACATGGCCAGAACAATTCTGTGCCATATTCCTATTTTGGGGAGTAGTAATTGCTGATCGGTGATAATAGTTCCACTTAGTCCTTTACATAGGGGTTTATTTTTTTGGCACAATTATTTTTTATAACAACCTGTTTGGCAATTACTTTTTTTTATGACTTTGCCATAACTTACTTTGTTCCAATTCTGTGTAGTTTATTATTTTTTTTGTATGTTTGTGAGGGTACTTTAGTGGAAATTTTTATTTTGTTACTTATTTCATTATTATTTTTCATCGTTAAAGTAATTTAAATCTGTTTGTTTTAATTATTTGTTAAAACTCATTTCAAATAAATTTATGATCATTTTCATAAACACCGCTACTGAAATTTTATTTTCCCCTTAATATTATGTATTATTACCCACAAAATATATGGATGTTGTTTTCGGGAGTGGGGGGTTTTCGTTTCCTTGGCCACTTTCAAATTTTCTTATTGGTTAATTTCTTTCACAAGCTTTTCATACATAATATTTATTTCTTTTATTATTTGGTAATTAAATAATGTAAAATTGTTTTTAAAAAATCATTGTTAGTATATTACACAATCCTTAAATTTAATATTAATAGATGGGGCCGAGTGGGTAGCGCTCAGTTCCACAGGTTTCGTGTTCGAGTCTCGGCTGTGCCATGGATGTTTGTACTGGTTCAGAATCCACTTTAACGATAGATCATGGTCTAATAGGATCATAGATTGTTGGGGGGGGTTGTGTTGCTCACGTCGGTATTATATCTTCAAGCTACACATGCTGTCTGGGTAATGCTAAATGAGTAACAGTGGCGCACTCCTTGCTTATGGCATAAGGATTAACTGTCTCTGTATTGCCAGCTGCATTAGAACAACATTATTAATAAAAATTCCTTAGTTCAAGAGCAAAAATTTAATGAAAAAATTCATAATTGGTTAATACAGTCGAAAACCAAACATCCAGATTTTATTAGCAAGAAATGCAATCTTACCATCCATTATGATTCTACATACATGCATGAAGTAGAGTTTTCTGCAATAATTCAAACCAACTACAGAAATAAATTGGAGTTGGAACTTATATCTTCAAATTGCATTATCAAACAAGAGTTTTCCTGTTACTATAGAAATATAAACACATTGCTCACACTAAGTTTCAATTAAAAATGTAAATTTGTTATTCAATTTCACTATATTTATATTGTTTAAAATTTGATTTTTGACTACATGTATTTCCTATATTTATATGAGATAAAATTTTTAATTGTTTTCGTGTTAGGGGGTAAGCCATCAAAAAAAGTTTGGAGACCATTGATTTAAGTGGATACAGATTACAATGTTCGTATCTCTTGAACAAAATATTTAATGATCTTCATGTCTAACTAAAGCTACCAATGATGGCATAAAGAGGCAGTATATAGCACATTAAGGTCATATTTAAACAAATCAAAAGTTTCAACTAATTATGTTTGTTTTGTTTGCAAGAGCAACATTAAAATTGCACATGCCTGCAAGGAAAATTGCCGACAGCATGCAGAATGTGCTAGACACATGGGACAACCTCTATCATCACTATAAGGATATACACTGAAGTGACAAAAGTCATGGGATAGCAATATGCAAATTTTCAGATGGCAGTAGCATCGCGTAGAACATGTATAAATGCGCAGTGCTTTCGCAGAGCTTTCATTTCTGTTCAAGTTATTCATGTGAAGAGGTTTTAACGTGATGATGACCGCACGACGGGAATTAACATACTTTGAACGCGGAATGTTAGTTGGAGCTAGACGCATGGGTCATGCCATTTCGGAAATCGTTAGGGAATTCAACATTCCCAGATCCACTGTGCCGAGAGTATGAAATTTCAGGCATAACATCCCACCATGGACAGCGCAGTGGTCGACCCCCTGCACTTAACGACCGAGACCGGCGACGTCTGCAAAGAGTCGTACATTCTAACAGACAAGCAACACTGCGTCAAATAACCGCAGAAATCAATGTGGGACGTACAAGGGACTTGTCTGTTAGAACTGTGCGGAGAAATTTGGCTTTCTTGGGCTATTCCAGCAGAAGACCGACTCGAGTGCCTTTACTGACAGAAAGACATCGCTTGCAGCGACTCTCGTGGGCACGTGAGCATATCGGTTGGTCCCTAGATGAATGGAAAACCGTGGCCTGGTCCGATGAGTCACGATTTCAGTTGGTAAGAGCTGATGGTAGGGTTCGAGTGTGGCGCAGACCCCACGAAGCCATGGACCCAAACTGTCAGCAAGGCACTGTTCAAGCTGGTGGTGGCTCCGTAATGGTGTGGGCTGTTTTTTCATGGCATGGACATGGTGCGACTGGACCGAACATTGACTGGAAATGCTTATGTTCAGCTACTTGGAGATCACTTGCAGCCATTCATGGACTTCATGTACCCAAACAACGATGGGATTTTTATGGAGGACAATGCGCCATGTCACCGGGCCACAACTGTTCGCGATTGGTTTGAAAAACATTCTGGACAATTCCAACGAATGATCTGGCCACCTAGATCGCCCGACAAGAATCCCATCGAGCATTTATGGGACATCATCGAGAGGTCTGTTCGTGCCCAAAATCCTGCACCATCAACGCTTTCACAATTATGGACGTCTATCGAGACAGCATGGCTCAATATTCCTGCAGAAGACTTCCAACGACTTGTTGAGTCCATGCCACGTCGAGTTGCTGCACTTCGCCGGGCGAAAGGAGGGCCGACACGATATTAAGAGGTATCCCATGACTTTTGTCACTTCAGTGTATATGTAATTAAACCTGAAGCATTAGTTATTACTTTTTTTGTGGAACGCAACTGCCTGTTGTCTGAGGCTGATTATTCTGGATCTCTTTAGACTGCTGCCGGATTTAAATATTGTATTGTAATAAAGCTGTGCAAAGACTACAGCAATACTCAAGATTTTTTAAATCATCCACAGAAAGTATAGAAATATTAAAATGTTCAAAATTCGTTGTTGCGACAAATAAGTTATTCTACAAAGAACAAAAAAATTTCCAGTTCTAATCACCTACTTGGATGTATCATTGGAGGGAGGGAATATAATGATGCTCTCGTTTCCAAAGCTTAGTGGCGACAGGTAAAAGCATTTTCGAATTGTTAAATGCTGAATTTGAAAAATTTGGTGTACCCTGGACAAATCACATTTTAATAATGCGTCCATGTTGATTGGAAAATTCAAGGGTGTAATGAGATTCGTTCAAATAAAAAGGGAATTGCAATCCAATTCCTTTGCTAATCCATTATAATGTGGGGTAGCAAAGTTTTTGTTTTCCAAAGAAACTCCAGAACAGTTGTCTCTTGACCGGATCACCTGAATTCTTGCGCACGCTGGATTCTTCACATGAGCACATTTGTAGTGGAGAAGAACAACACTGGGAATCTCATTGGTTAGAGTAGAATTGTTTTACTATTAGTCCCTCATTGAATATTCAGTTCCATCGACCAGCAAAGTCCAGGACAGCAGTTTGATACTAACCTACAACTGGAAGTTATGATCTAGGTATCATTTCATTTAATAGCTGGCCATCTTTGATTTTCATTCATAACATCTTGCACCGTGTTTTGCTGCCTTTCCTTTCGCTATAATTTGGGCTTACATTTAAACAGAAATGTCCAACCGCTGACAACTATCGTTTCTGCTTATCTTTTTGACGTCAAATATTCCTGGCTATCTAAACCGCCAACTCTGTCACCAATAGAGTGCGTTTGGGTTCTCATGAGCGGGACCTTCAACCACCTTGCCTATAACTCAATAATTGAGGAAAGACTTGCAAGAAGTTTGCCAACTTCACGAATCTATGCAAAAACTGATAAACAGCTTGCATTAGATTTAGAGATGGTCCAACCCCTTTTTGATTGGTTCTGCATATGTAGTTTTATCTCCAGAATTTCCTTTGAAATTTCAAGCTTTCATGTTTTTTTATACATACATAACGCATTTACCGATTTTCGTCATTTTGTGTGCCTTAAAATGTATATTACATGCAGGGTGACTTTTAATTGACCTGCAACTTTCAATTGAAATAACTCTTAAGGTGTTGCAGATAGCACTACAAACATTTTATTCAAAAGGAATTGAATAGACAAGGGTTTCAAAGAGATAAATCTTCAGAGGTGATACAATAGCTCAATCTAGTCAGTTAAAAATTCAGGAGTTGCTTTTTAATGTATTAATTATGCAACTTTTGAAGTTAATGAGATCTGTGGGCTTTTTCTTGTAAACTAAATCTTTCATATGAACCTAAAGATAGAAATCACATGGATTCCTTCAGGTGAGTAATGTGGCCTATGCAGTGCACCAGAATAACCTTTTGGGTATTGATAAACGGTAACTGGGGTTCCAAACTCACTGTTTATGGTGCCAGACATAATGCGTGTTCTATGCGGAGGGCATCGTCCTGCATTCATACTCAGTATGTAAAAACTCACTAATTTCTACTTTTTTCCCACTATGTGAGAGAAAGTCCTTAATAAATAAATCTCATTCATTTTTTTAAATTTGAAAAAATTCTCTCTCTCTCTCACATACACACTTTCCATCTCTCTCACTAATTTATTCACATGTTCCATTTTGCTACCTCTTTGACTCAGACTAGAACCCAGAATGAAAAAAGAATCTGAAAAAGAAATTTTTTTCAGGCGATCTACACGCTTCGCCACTGACGGTATTTATTCCTACATTCATATCCTGCTAAATATCTTTTATAAGAGAATTTTTTTCCTCCCATATAAAACTAAAATTAATTAATTAGTGAATTAATAGTTGAAAAAAACTGTATTAACAGCAAGTGTCATCCACTACAAGTTTAAAAAAAATGTATTTCAACTTGAGTGGATGAATAAAAAGTAATTTATTAACGATTGAAAAGTTGAACAAGATATATAAATATATATATAGCGAGAGTGTGAATTAATAGTAAGAATTGGAGGAAAAATAAACAAAACATACATTGGATAACGTACAATTTTATCAAGATGAAACTGGTGACTATAGTATTTTTTGCTTCACTCTAAAAATTCATATTTTTCCTAAAAAGTACTGTATCTGATTTTGATGGAAACAATGTCGACCAATTCCTTTCGGGGACCGAATCTTGTTCCCTGCGAACTTCGGCCTCTTCAAAAGACAGAAGTACTTCGCTTCTCAGTGGTTCGGCATCCATAACTGGGCAACTGCATAGAAAGAAATCGTTTTGACTCGAATTCATTTTATTTATGCACGCATTAACCTCTAAATTTGAAATATTATTTGGGTTAACAATTTTTATTGTTATATTAATATAAATTATTCAAGATATATGAGTATTACTGTACATATAACAAAACTGTTTTAAGAAAAGTTGAAGCAATGGAAATAATGTGTCTTGCTTGCAATATAATTAAAAATCAGATTTCAATGTGAGTTTCTCTTGTAGCTCGTAATATGTCCCAAGGGATACTGTAGCATTTTTCAAACTGGAAGAAATACAGCATTTCTGTTCCCAGGGGAGAGGAATGTATATTCTTTAATAATTGCATAATAACAACTTAGCACTTAAACATGACAGCAAATAATCGAAGACTATTTATAGCGGGGCCTACAGCTAAACGTGTATTGGGACCTTATGGCTCGGTGCCACAGGTTTCGGATTCAAGTCCCGGTGGGGCCCTGGATGTTTGTAGTTGTTCGGAACCCACTTTAAGCCATAGATCACGGTCTCATATGACCCAATCAGACTTCTCACCCACATCATTTCCAAACTGTAAAGAGGCAACTCAGCTCTAGGCACAGTGGTGTAGTAGTAGTAGTTTAATGTGGATTCCGAACCAATAACAAATATTCAAGTCACCGACAGGATTCGAACCTGAAGCCAGTGATATCAAATGCCAGAGCGCCAGCCAATTGGCCATCAGGCAGCTCGGATCAGTTGGAGGAAGCTTGTGGAGACGGCCTTGGCTTGTAACAGGCTGTAGTGCAAGTAAAGAAGAAGAAACGGGATCTTACCCTGGACAATTGAAGAACTTCCAATTTCTCTGAAAGTTTTCAGCATCGGCGACAGTTATAGGAAGCTTTTTATGCGAAGTTTCAGGTAAGCAACTAGCACACACTGTCGCGAGTGTCATAATTCCTGAGAATATCAGAAAAGGCGCATAATCAGCGTACTTGTACTGGAAAAAAAAAAAAAAAAAAATAGAACGTCCAATTAATTTTTGAAACACTGAGGTTATTATAATTAATTAGTTCGATATAATGTTGTGTATATTTTTCATAAAAGTGTATGAAAATGTAATTATGCTGGGTTTTTAAAAATCAAAGGAAAATCAGATAAATTATGATAGTGAAATTTTATCTATTCACTGAAATTTAAAGAAATTGGATGAAAACTACTGTAAAACATGGTGGAGGCAGCGTCTTAGTTTGGGGCTGTATGGCAGCTAATGGAATTGGCAACCTGCATTTTATTGATGGTATTAGGGCAGCACGTACATACATTGACGTTTTGCGCCATAACTTAAAAATCAGTGCCCAAAATCTTGGATTGGGAACATCATTCGTTTTTCAACAAGACAATGACCCCAAGCATACAGCGAATCTCACCCGTGAATGGCTACTTTACAATGCTCCTCGCCAATTAAAAACCCCACCTCAATCGCCTGACATCAATCCAATTGAAATTTTATGGCGCCTGCTGGATCTAGAAATCAAGAAACATAAAATTTCAAGTAAAGACGACCTCAAACGTGTACTCTTGCGAGAGTGGCACAAACAGTACATTTTTTTTAATTCCATTTTTCTTAGCAACAAAGACCTTAGTTTCCTCTATGAGAAATAGATTACAAGCTGTTATAGATGCAGAAAGTATGCATACAAAGTACTAAACATATACTGATTTTGTTTTCGCTCATAATTTTGTCAATTTCATAATTTTGCCAATACTTTTTTTATCATGTAAATTTTGGATTTTCTCGTAGATTTTGACTAAAAAAATATTTAAATGAAAATTTCGTTACATTTGTTTGTCTTTTCTCCTTCTGTAATCGCTATGTTAAAATAAAATTTGTAAACATACTTTGTTAGCAAATATGATCATTTATAGGCAATTGCCAATACTTTTTTTATCAACTGTATATAATAAATCTGAAAAATATTTTGAATTCTAAAGTATGATATGCAAATACAATGCGAATAACAAACTCCCCAATTTTAAAAAATATCGAAATATTACACACTTTCTTCACAACTACAACCTTGTTTTCACAGATAAGAATTTCTAGTTTTCAGATAAGAATAAGAATTTCACACATAAGAATTCTTTCACAGATAAGAATTTTAAATTTCTAGTAAATACCAAAAAATCGGTATTTAAACTTGTGAATACCGGTATTACAAAATTGTACAAATAGCTCAAAGTACTGGTGTTCGGTATACCGGTATTGCAATCTCTAGTTGTAGCCCTATGGAAAACGTCTTATTGCTGACTACTCTTTGGAGTGCTACACCATGACTATATCTGGTGCGACGATTTGAGGTTCCATGCATACTACACTCGATCCCCTCTTATAATAATGCACGTAATCATAATAGCCCAACTGTATGTTTGTGACATCCTTCAGTCACATATGTTGTAGCTGTTTTGGACCAGATCGGATCGGTGTGCTTGCAGTGGATTCCCTCCCGTGTGGGCATCTGTGGAAATGAAATTGCTGATCTGCTCGGTAGGGAAGGTTCGAACTTCCCAAACTTCTTCTTCCAATCTGTTAGCTTCAGAGGTTCATTCCATCACTTTAGCCAGAGTGAATACCGCTTGGAGGTCGCCACCAATTCATGCATGGCATGCCGCTAAATATCCTGGTATGTCCCTGCAGCGCTCCTGTCCTAGATCTGCTCAAACGGCTTTAGCTAGACTAAGGACTGGCCACACTAAGAGTTTGACCTTCAATGGAGATTAAAAGACATATACTCTTTGTCATTGTTCGGCCATCGCGTCTCCCTCTAATCTCACCGATTGTATTGGTGCCTCTGTGAGGCAATTGTTGATTGAGGGGATGACCGTTTCCGATCTATTGATGCAGCATGATCTACTGGACTTGGTTTAGGATTTTAAATCAAGGGTTCAACATATGTTGTCTCTAAGGTTAAGAGGTATTTTCTTACAAGATAATGTTAGAAACCATACACAGCAAGGGTGTTACAGGACTGCACC
The DNA here is from genome assembly GCA_021605075.1 of Caerostris darwini. Lineage (NCBI taxonomy): Eukaryota > Metazoa > Arthropoda > Arachnida > Araneae > Araneidae > Caerostris > Caerostris darwini. The sequence continues at coordinate 126,686 of BPLQ01015719.1, read as the reverse complement.
CTCAATTTTTCACTTTTCTGGCCCATCCCATCCCCATATTCGTCACCTACTGAAATTTTTGTTGGATTACCTGGATCGACAAGTCGAGTAGCGTAAAAGTTTGCTCAAACTTGAGGCATGCTTGCAATAATTGTGGAATGGAACATTTTAGACAACATAAAGAACCTGTTTGGCTCCGTACCCAACCATATTTTACTATACATTCCAACAGGAGATGGCCACAAAATGTATTAGATCTTATATTTCGTTGCAAGTTTTGCTATAATACACAGTCCAGTTCCATTAATGTGACCACCACCTAGTTTCGACGTCAACGTGAAATAACCCATCACAAAAGGCAGGTGGCAGCACATTGCAGTGGAGTGTATATAAAGAATTCCACTTAAATACCACATTCCACACTCCACTTAAAGCCAGAATATACAAGAATGTATATTCTGGCTTTTGACAGGTGGTCACATTAATATGACTGGACTGTGTAAACTATCTTTTTGCTTTCTCTTCTATCAGTTACTTGTTAGAAGCAAATCTTCAATTGGTTCTAACAGTTCCTTCATGACGGTTATGAGTATAAATCACAATAACACTTCAACAAATATCATATAAGCAAATATTTACCGTATACACTGCGTAAGGAGCTATAATTCCACCTATTGATCCCACTGTACAGCACAGTCCTATTCCAGCTGCTCTTAAAAACAAGGGAAATAGTTCTGGTCCTTGAACATACAGTGTTATATAGGCAGAGCTGGTGCAACCTTTTCCAATGAAAGTTGCTATTACGTGAACAATTTTATAGGCTGAAAAGATCCGCATACTTAAATATATATATAAAAAAATACAATGAGCAAAACAATTCAACAAAAAAATATCTATATATATTAACATATGCACGTTGAATTTTATAAAACTAACTTCATTCGATATTATGGCAGTCATAAAAATGTATTTTATTGTCTGTGAATAGTAACAATTAACGAATGGGCAAAGTACCAATTTAACTACAGCTACATTGTACATGTATCCATAATAGAAAAATAGTGTGTTCAATTTTTAACATCTTAACAAAATAACAACGCAAAAATAATAAGCAATATTTTTTTTTTCAATGCAGCTGGAAAACACTTAGAAATGGACGCCTTAAGGCAAGCACTGCACAGACGTTACTCATTTTGCATTACCCAGGGGGCGCGTGTAACTTTGAAGATAAGCCACGGACGCGGAGTAACAATGCCCCCGCAACGCTCATATTAGACCGGGACATACGGTTTAAAGTGGATTCCGAACCACTACAAACATCCATGGCACCACCGGGACTCGAACCCGAAACCTGTGATACCGAGCGCCAGAGCGCTGGCCACTCGGCCATTCAGGCATATGATAAGCAATATATGAAAGTAAAAAGGAGGGGCGCGCACCTAGAAGTTCAACTAGTAATGCAAGTCACTTATATCGGTTACGATCATCATCGAGTTTTCTCATGGCAGCATGGCACATAATGGAACAGAATGTGTTTAAACAAATTCTTTTTCACTTATTTTGTTCCAAGAATTCCTTTTGACAGAAAAATGAATGGTTCCCTTTACCAGAATGATATTTTTAAATGCGTCAAATAAAATCCAAATAAATCAATTAGATTAAATTATTAGATCAATCAATTAGATAAAATAATTAACGAAAGATAAGATATAATAACCTCTTCATTGGCGCAACAGCCCCACGCTGGGCCTACTGGCAGATTTTGAGATACTAGATGTTTTTTCTTTTTACGGGGCACGTTATCAGCCCACACGCTCTACAGTAATAATTGATCAGGATCTACGTTTTAAGGTGGATTCCGAACCACTGCAAACATCCATGGCAAGGCCTGGATTCGAACCCGAAACTTGTGATACCAAGCTCAGGAGTGCGACGCACTCGACCATCAGGTCATTGCCTTAATAATGAAATATATTATAAAGTATGAGGTTGTTTCAAATTGTAGTATGGGCGAGTGGCTGCCGCTCTGGTGCTTTGCACCACAGCTTTCGGGTTCGGGTCCTGCCGGTGCTAGGGATGTTTGTAGGGGTTCGGAATCCACTTTAAACTGTAGGTCCCGGTCAAATATGATCGTAGAATGTTGGGTGGGGGTAGTGTTACTCGCATCCGTAACATCTCTTAAAGCTACACGTGCCCCCTGTGTAGCGCTAAATGAGTAACAGTGGTGGAACCCTTGCTTATATCATAAAGATTACAGAGTTTTTGCATAATGTTTTTATCGTCCGATATTTTTTTCTTCCTAGCGCATGCTCATAGGAATAGCTCAGTAGTGAAGTATTACAGATAAGCATGCGCAATAGGTACAATGTTTCTTATGAGCATGCGCGCTAGGAAGAAAAATATCGAACGATAAAAAAACGTTATGCAGAAACTCTCTATTAATTGTCTCTGTATTGCCAGCTGCATTAGAACAATAACAACAGACTACTGGATAAAAACTATGGCTTGGAATAATCTATTTCATTAATAATATATAATTATTGAACAAAAAAAAATTCATTAAAATCGTTTTATTTTTAAATTTGCATTAAAAATATTAAATAAGAAAAAAATTAATAATCGGTTCATTTTTCTCAATTCTTTCTATTAGCTCACACTCTCCCTATCTATATCTTGTTCAAATTTTCAATCGTTCATAAAATACTTTTTATTCATCCACTCAAGTTCAAATACATTATTTTTGAACTTGTTTTAATTAATATTAGTGGATTTAAGTTTTAAACCTTCATGACTAATTGAAGCATTATAGATCAACTTTAAAAATTATCTTTTCAATAATTCAGTTTTTTTATCCTTTTTCAATTAAATTTAATTCATTGTTCAAATTTTCAATCGTTCATAAAATTTTTTCATCCACTCAAGTTCAAATACATTTTTTTTTTTGACACTGGATGTTAATACAGTTTTTTCAAATATTAATTTTTTTAAATTTTCAATTTTTTTTTTTTTTTTTTTTTTTTTTTTTTTTTTTTTGTTTTTTTTTTTTTTCTAGATTTAAGTTGCATGTATCTACCAATAGATGGCGCCAGATAAACTTAAAAAAAATGAATGAAAATTATTTATAAAGGATTTTCTGCAATATAGTGAAAAAAAGCAGGAATTGACTTAAAATTTTTTTTGTTATATTACTTGTTATTGAATTTGAAAGCCGACTTACATGCAAAGGCGTAAGGCAAGAGGCCGGAGACGGCGGCCGTGATGAAGGCTGTCAGGAGACATATTCGCCTGCCGTAATGAGCTATGGAATACCACGTGGCAAAGTGCGCCGGCACTTCGACGATAGATGCGAGGAAGAAGTTAATGAACTTGTTGTCCTGAAGGTACCGCGTGTTCATCTGTAGCCCAAAGTAGGGCACGGTATTCAATAGCCTGAATGAAAAAAAAAAAAAAAATTATTAATATTCTTCAAATATATGAAGTTAAATAATTCGGTTCTTCAAATACTAAATCACGGCTGTCCCAACCGTTGGTTATAAATGCAATCCAAACAAGTAATATAAAAAAAAAAATTTTTTTAAGTCAATTCCTACTTTTTTTTCACTACATTGCAGAAAGTCCTTTATAAATAATTTTCATTCATTTTTGCTAAGTTTATCTGGCGCCATCTATTGGTAGATAGATGCAACTTAAATCTAAAAAAGAGCTAGCATTAATTAATTAAATTTAATGAATGAATTAATATTTGAAAAAACTGTATTAGCATTGAGGGTCATCCACTACAAGTTCAAAAAAATGTATTTGAACGTGAATGGATGAATAAAAAGTATTTTATGAACGATTGAAAATTTGAACAAGATATATATAGGGAAATGTGAGCTACTACAAGGAATTGAAAAATAAACAAAATTTCTTTAAAAAATCGAAATTTCTATAATTTTTTTTCAAAATTCTAATTATATAAAAATATGAGAAAAAGAATTGAACTTCTGAAGATTTTATTAGAATACTAATGCACATACCCTAATTTTGTTTTCTGCGATATTTCTCATTTCTGTTAGTAAAACTTCTTTTCAGACTCAAAGATGAAAATGAGTTATGCTACGACAAATCTGGATAATTTTCATGGTGGATTTCATAGGTTATATATTATTAATTTATACATTATTCAATTCCTTCTATTAGCTCACACTCTCCCTATATACATCTTGTTCAAATTTTCAATCGTTAATAAAATACTTTTTATTCATCCACTCAAGTTCAAATACATTTTTTAAAACTTGTAGTGGGTGACACTTGATATTAATACAGTTTCTTCAAATATTAATTCTTTCATTAAATTTAATTAATTAATTTTAAATTTAAGTTTCGTGTATCTACCAATAGATGGCGCCAGATAAACTTAAAAAAATGAATGAAAATTATTTATAAAGGACTTTCTGCAATAGAGTGAAAAAAAGTAGGAATTAACTTTAAATTTTTTTTTTTTTTTTTTTTTTTTTTTTTTATATTACTTGTTAGTTACGCTTAGTTTAACGATTATTGTTAGGTTAATATATTTTATGAGCGTCTTGAAACAGTTTGTTCCGCTTCAAATGTATGAAACCCCAGATATTTTGTTGGTAAAAAGGTTAAATAAAGCAGTCTAACTACTTTTCTTTATTCTCTTCCTCCTATGTTTTAATATAGTGTGCCATTTTCACTGTGCATTGGATAAAGTGAGATAATGCAGCCATTCGTTCATGTTACAATAAAAATATTGCCAGCTTGCGCGCTAAAGAAGTCTAGTTGAAACTCACTTTGTTGTACCACTGTTTTTAGAAACGAAAAGATTTTGATAAGACTTCATAAGGATTCGTGAGTAAAAGGCTTCACAGTGATTAGACTTCTTAAGGATTTGTGAGTAAAAGACTTCATAAGGATTTGTGAGTATCTCACACAGGTTGTCTAGCAGGATTTCCGGATTTTCTTCTACACGATATGCAAAAACACAACAATTATTTCCTAAAGAGCTCACATGGAGAAAAACTATAGCCCACTCATTATTTGTGAGTGGACCATTTGTGGCAGACATTTATAAGGCACAAAATCCGCCGGTGTAAAAAAAAAAAAAAAAAAGGAGAGAGATTCAAGAATTTCGAACTCAAATTAAGTTTTAGTCACATAAGCTGCATCAAATGCATAGCAAAATGAGACTAGTTATAAAGAGTGGTTCCTGAATAGCCGAGTGTCTGGCGCTCGGTGCCACAAGTTTCGGCTTCGAGTCCTGGAGGGGCTATGGGTGTTTATAGTGGTTTGGAATTCGTTTTAAGCCGTAGGTTCCGGTCTCATATGACCGTAGAACGCCACTGAGCCCAGTCAGACTTCTCACTCACATCATTACCAAATTATAGATGAGCAACTCAGCTCTAGACACAGTGGTGTGGTGTGATGTAGTAGTAGTTGTAAAAAGTGAAAAATTCATAACTCCAAAAATAAAAAGAGTCCCAAAGTAAGATTGATCAACATAGCGCGAACATTAGATTTTTTTCTAGTTTTTATTCCATCATACAAACATGGAAAATGGTTAATAATATGTAAAAAATATTAAACTGATGTAACAAATAATTTTAAAGTTGTTCATTCGATGAAATTTTGTTTAAAAATTAACTTATTAATTATAAAATAACATTAAAATTATAAAAAATATAATTACTTAATTATCTATATCTATTAAAGCCTACCATACTTTGAAAGTAGTGCTAACTTACCAGCATATTGCAACAAGAAAACATCTTTTTCTAAGTCTTGTATACGTAAAAAAGTCTCTAATTGAAACATGCTTTTGTTCCTCTATATTTCTTTGATATTCACGGCCGAATTGCTAACAAGGGAGAATAAAGCACTGTGAAATACATATGTAAATCATATAATCATTGTAACCTGTCTATAATTCACAGATTGTGAGTTAAAAATCCTATAATTCTTTGGTATAGTTTATAGGCCACCGCGTACAATCTGTGGATTTCTTTTATTTCGAAATGTTGGTAAAAATTTATTCTACAGAATTGTCGCCTAAAAATGTTTTTTTTTTTTTTTTGGAAAATGCTAGATAGGATTTAAATATGAGTGAGAAATATAAGGCAATAAATCTGTGAAAACTATTAATGAAGAAAAGTAGTTGCACCTACGAAAAAAAAGGCAAGATGCAACACCTTTGATAGGAAAATATGTGCAAGCCCATAAAAAAAGACTTGAGGGGAAATCACAAATAATAATTTTTGTTGTTTCTTATCCCACTTGGTAGACATACATCAACATCTAGACCAAGTCCAAGAACTCTTGTGGTCTCATGAAAGAAAGGGGTGGGGGGCAGCTTCGGTTGTGATGGAGCACCTGCAAGTCTGACTTGGCTCCGTGATGCTGGAGTAGGAGGGCAGTGCCTTCGGGGAGGTATTTTTAGGTGGAACTACACCGCATATCTTTATCGTATGGGAGAAATCCCTGAAAACTTCCACCTGGTAGTGCGACTCACGAGGCAAATTGCAGAGAATTCCAAATGCCATCGAGTTTCCTCATTTTTTGAAATAGTGTCTACAGCAAAGCCGCCAGTGGATGGATTCTTCGCCCTAAGGCTCACCAACGACGCACGTTGCCACGAGCAGCGCTGATAATAATTTGAAATGATTTATAGACATATTACCATATTACATGTTAACATTAAGTTGTAGCCAACGGCCGTACCATGCTGAATATACCGGTTCTCGTTAGATCACCGAAGTTAAGCATCATTGGGCGCGGTCAGTACTTGGGTGGGTGACCACCTGGGAACACTGCGTGCCGTTGGCAAATTTGGGACCTGAATGGCCGAGTGTCTAGCGCTCTGGCGCTCGGTGCCACAGGTTTCGGGTTCGAATCCCGGCGGGGCCATGGATGTTTGTAGTGGTTCGGAATCCACTTTAAGCCGTAGGTCCCGGTCTTCTATGACTATAAGAGCGTCACGGAGCAAAAGTCAGGCTTCTACCTACGGGTGCTCCATCACAACAGAAGCTGCTTCCTTCCCCTTCAATCATGAGTCCATATGGGCTCGTGGGCTTGGCCAGCCAAGTGGGATAAGAAACAACAACACATTAAGTTGTGATATCGATTACGATTTTCGTCTCACCAGAAAGTATGAAGATTACAAAAAATGCCGGAATTTCTTTTAAATTCTTCCACTTGGGATCTGAATCGCTCAAAATTTATTATTTTCCAATAATTTAATTATTTCTCAATCCTTTAACTTGCTTATTTATGTTTTCAAGGTGAGCCTTTATTTTATTTTACTTGTTCTATTGCCAGTCTGTCCAGCTACTACTTCTCGCAATTCTTACATACATTTGTTCTCTGTGTAGTTATTGTAATAAATTCATAAGACATGCATTACTTATTTTAATATGGCATGTAAAATGCTGTTAAAAATCGAAAAAAGATCTGAAGGAATCGAATTTCAGTTAATACAGAATAAGGCTTAGTTGTTCAAATTGTTGACTTCTTTTTATGGACGTTACTTTATTAGATTGTGTGTGGCTAGCTATTGAATGGCTCAGGAAGAATGCCTAATGTAAACACCATGTCATATGCGATTGCTCCATTTCCTGTCTCTATTAAGACCTATTTTCCGTGCATCGGCAGTTGAGTTATACTTTTTATTTAGCACTTTTCTCAAAAACTATGCATTGTAGGTTCTTCACATTATATGGGTTTTTTTTTATGCATCCCAAACGAGGATACTTAAACTGACTGTTTTATATTGCCTATTTTATATCGGCCGATGTACTTGGTAAACCTATTATTTTGCAGGGGGCCTGATGGTCGAGTGACTAGCACTCTGGCACTCGGTACCACAGGTTTTCGGGTTCGAATAGGTCTGTAGGTCCCGGTCTAATATGATTTTAGAGCGTTGTGGGGGTAATGTTACTCGCTTCCGTAACATATCTTCAAGCTACACTTGTCCCCTGGATAGTGCTAAATGAGTAACAACGGTACAGCCCCTGCTTATGGCATAAAGATTAACTGTCTCTGTATTACCAGTTGCTTTAGAACAATATATTGCATTGACCAAACACTTTGTATATATGTGTGTGTATTGCACAACTATGCACGAATTACTTTCGACAGCTTTGAGATGCCGAGTTAAGGATTCAATGTCTTTATGAGGATGAGCACGATAAATCCACCTCAGATTTCACCCTTGGGGGTGTTTGTTTCGAATTGTGGTAGCAAAATGTGGTGCTTTGCATTAGGTCCTCCGGGGTGGATTGTGGTAACTCTGAATCTCCAGAATATTTGCCTCAATAGTGGCAAATGACCAACTGCTCAAGATGTCTGACATTACAAAATAACATTTTCAAGTTTTATTTTTCTCAGGATTTCAGCTAAATGGGACCCTTGATCTTCAAGAGTTGTGCATCTGTGGTTTAGGCGTTCAAGGTTCCATTATAAATGGTTTGGTTTGCCGCTCTACGGTCATTTTGTGCGCACTTTGGGCTAATTAGACCGGGACCTACAGTTTAATGTAGATTCCGAACCACCAAAAACATTCATGCTACAGCCAGGATTCGAATCAGAACCACCAAAGGCCAGAGAGCTAGCCAATCGGCCATCAGGCAGCCTATTATAAATGAGAATTGAAAAGATTTTTATTTTATCTCTCAAACAGCTTATCTGGAATGTTGATGCTTGTAATTCCCAAACAACATTATATTATACTAATTACAACTAAAAACACTTAGTCCACAATTTTTAAGCATAGCACGAATAACTTTTTAACAGGAAAAGCTCAAATCATAAAACTTACTTGAATCTTTTCCAAAAGCTGATCATCATGTTCATGTGCTGTCTTTCCATTAAACTCACTTATTTTTTTCAAAATGTCAGTTGCTTTTTCATATCTACCTTGAGATATCAACCATATGGGAGATTCGGGAATGTACCTGTTAGCATGATAGTTTATTTTATTTTTACAGGAATTAATAAGAAAAAAGTATTTCTTTTTAAATGTTTTTTTTTTTTCAAGAATTGATCCTGCCCTCGCAGCGCACTGGGTATTTTTTAATGAAAATCGGTTTAAATCGAAGCGGTTTAAATTATTAAAGATATTGTTTGGTATCAATTCACAGAGAAAAGTGTAAAGATTCTGAAACAATAACAATAATAAAATTTTATATGTTAAGACACCATTTTTGTATGTTTACTTAGTTAAAAGTTATAAACAATCAATATTTATCAATTTTTAATCTGCTCTATTTGTTTATAGACTAAGGAAAATTCAATATTTTTATTTATGATACTTGAAGTAAAATAAATAACACGTGGTTAATCGTGTTCTTTTTATTGTGCAATAAAATTCCACCTGATTCTTCAACAAGAAAAGCGGCCCGATGGCCAACTGGTTAGCGCTCTGGCCTTTGGTAACACTGGCTTCAGATTCGATTCCTAGCGGTGGTATGAGTGTTTTGTTAGTGGTTCGGATTCCACGTTAAACTGTAGGTCCTGGTCTAATTAGCCTAAATTGCGCAAGAATGACCGTAGAGCGACAAACCAAACCAATCAACATGAAAAATTAATGTTCAATTCTCAATTAGTTTTTTCATATGTTAATAGTGAAGGTCTATATTAAAATCAGTATAATCTTCTAAAATGAAATGATATAATCCAATAATTATTTTCGTATCCCGAAGTACAAATATATCTAACAAAGAAAAAAAAAATTACTTCATTTTTAAAAATGCACTTCAAAATAATAATAATTCTCTGTTTATCAAATTAACTATGCGTGTTTTTTAAACTATGAATAAAATACATTAGTAATTACAATCAAATACAAATTATTATTGAAATTATTAGTTATTTGAAATTAAATTGTTTTTTATCTGACTTGCTCTACAGCAACATCTTGACCAAGTCCATGAACCCGGTCTTAAAACGACGAGTCATGATAAAGGGTAAAAAATGCAGCTCATTTTTGTCCTTGACTTTGTGGTACAAAGGCATGAGGCTCCCAAAGGGAGAAGTCTGACTTTGCCCCACCTGGTTATACCCCGGGCACTGATTACCTATTTTAGTTCGCCTTTTGCGACATCCATCGGACTACAGTGGGGCTATTCTAACCCGGAACCACACGGGGAAGTAGTAACTTATTCAATACGATATTGATTAGAATTCTTATCTTTTATTTTTTTTAAAGAAATTTGTATAGGAATTTACAATTGATAAATCGAGGAATATTTATCACATTAAAATAGCTCAGAATCTTGTAGATAAGCAGGAAATCAAGAAAAATGAATGGAAAATTTTCGTAAATCAAATTTTTATCATCATCATCATTGGTGCAACAGCCCATTGTGGGCCAAGGCCGTCTACCTACTGGCAGATTTCGAGACGAGAGATGTTTTTCTTTTTTTACGGGGTAGGGTTGTCAGGTCTACGCCCAACGCTCAACAGTCATATGAGACCGGGACCTATGGCTTAAAGTGGATTCCGAACCACTACAAACATCCATGGCACCGTTGGGCCTCGAACCCGAAACCTGTGGTACCGAGCGCCAGAGCGTTAAATCAAATTTTAGAAAGAGAAAATAAGAATAGTCATATTAAAAGTACCAACAGTCACATGTTTCTCACTAAAAAGTTAAAAAATAAGTAATTCCCACATGACGCATATGATAGTCATAAATATGCACTCCAGTAGGTTTGAAAAAAAAAAAAAGAACTGCATAGATTAATAATTTCTAATACACATAGAAATTATGAATCTGTAAAATTCCTAATAAAAAAAACAATAAGTACGCAACGCAAATTATTAATTACGATTAATTAAAAACAAATTACATCTTGATTAGATAATAGTGAACGTTTATATTAAATATACTCATGAAAATCTCATATCCGATAAGCAAAGTCGATAAGGCTCAGATGCCCTATTATTTATTTATGTACTGCACGTTCATTCTTGTCCAATAAATATTTTATTGTGTTCTACACTGTGGGTAAAAAGTAGAAGGACAGTCATTTTTTTTGTACAATATGCTTTTATTTTACTGCTTTTGACCTGATTTTTGTAGAGAGTTGTTTTGTTAGAGTTTTAATTTACGTTAAGTGAAAGTTAAATGAGATTTTTTTACTTTCCACCATTTTAACTTAGGAATGCAATACTTAATAACTTTGGGTGTGTGAAAAAAGTAGAAGGACACATCCAAAAAATCTATTTAGAAGCTGTTGGAAAGTTTATAGGTAAGTGTTTTTTTTTCTCTTTTAATTCCTTTTTAACAAGAATAAAATATTTAGCTAGAAATTCATAGTTTTTGTTGGTTTTAGGATGCCCAGAGGAATACCCCTAAGTAAGTTTCAGAAGGGCCAAATAGTTGCCTATAAAAATGAAGGCAAAGGTGTGAGAGAGATTGCACGGCAGCTACGAATCAGTCCTAATACTGTTTCGAACTTCATAAGAAACCCTGAAAGTGACAGAAGAAAAAGAAGACAGGAAGACCAAAAAAACTCACCCAACGTGATCAACGAAAAATCATTCGTGAACTCAAAAAGACTGGTGGAAGTGTCGGCAAGGCGCAATTTCAATCAAGAATTACACATGTAACCAAAAGAACTGTCTATAACTACATAAAACGCTCAAAAAAGTTCGTCTTCAAAAAACAGAAGCACCATCCGAAGTGGAATGAAGGACACATGAAGAACCGACTGCAGTGGGCTAAAGACCACATGTCCTGGAGCTCAGAATGGACCTCAGTTATATTTTCCGATGAGAAAAATTCAATTTGGATGGTCCAGATGGTTATCAGTACTATTGGCACTTTCTTGGTATTGAAGAAGAAACTTATTCTACTCGACAGATGGGAGGAGGTGGTTTAATGGTATGGTTAGCAATTGGCTATGGAGGCAGGACAAGTTTAGTCTTTCTAAATGGTAGACAGAACCATACAGACTACATCCAGACTCTAAACTCAAATCTTCTCCCGTATGGCACAGAGTTAGGAGGAGACGACTGGATTTTTCAGCAAGATGGAGCATCATTTCACACTGCAAATGGTGTTAAAGATTGGTTTGCAGCAAACAATGTCCGATTTTTACATTGGCCTGCTAAAAGTCCTTATCTCGACATTGTAGAGAACATATGGGCAATGATTGTATGTCGTTTTTACGAGGGTGGAAAGCAGTTTAAATCTGTAGCTGAGCTGCAGAAATCATTAAAGTTTGTATGGGACAATTTTTGCCAAACAAAAATTCAATCTTTATACAGTTCGATGCTAAATAGGATCTTCGAAGTAATTCGACCCAACAGGAAAAGAATTCCATATTAATTTATATAGTACACCTCTTTTTTAGAAGTGTCCTTCTACTTTTTTCACTGATCATGAGATCGTCAAAAACAATTTTTTTATTAAGTATACATTTTTTTTAATTGCGTACTTTTTTGTTTTGTCTAGATACAGGTATCTGCATGTAAAAACGTTGTGAATAAATTAATTGTTTAAAAAATGCGTCATTATTCATTTATCAAAAATAATCTAATGTCCTTCTACTTTTTTCACGCAGTGTAGAAGTCATAAACGTAAGCGTATATAGTTGTGAGCAGAAAAAAGCGTAAAGAGTAAACACATATCTATTTCCTTAAATGTTAAGATGGCAGTTTTAAAATGGTTATATATGAGAAAAAGTATTAAAAAAACTCTACAAATGTTCAAAGAAAAAAATAAACTATAAATTATTTTTTTGCCCCTAAATAATATAAGGGAAATATTTTTCTAAATAAACTTCCTGTTATTTTTTTTATTATTTTAACAATTAAACTGATTTTATCTTAGATTTTAATATATTTCAATTCCTTCTATTAGCTCACACTTCCCTATATATATCGTGTTCAAATTTTCATTCGTTCATAAAATACTTTTTATTCATCCACTCAAGTTCAAATACATTTTTTTTAAACTCGTAATGGATGACACTGGATATTAATACAGTTTTTTCAAATATTAATTCAGTAATTGAATTTAATTAATTTATTTTAGTTCTTTTTTAGATTTATGTTGCATATATCTATCAATAGATGGCGCCAGATAAACTTAAAAAAATGAATGAAAATTATTTATAAAGGAATTTTCTGCAATATAGTGAAAAAAAAAGTAGGAATTGACTTCAAAATTTTTTTTTATATTACTTGATTTTATAACCCATTAGAATAGAATACGCCTGGTACTTAGAATATCCAAGAACTTGCAGAAAAATGTATAAACACAGTGTTTTTTCACATAATAGAGAGTTTTTGCATAACGTTTTTTTATCGTCCGATATTTTTTCTTCCTAGCGCGCATGCTCATAGGAATAGTTCAGTAGTGCAGTATACGCATGCGTAATAGGTACAATGTTTCCTATGAGCATGCGCGCTAGGAAGGAAAAAATATCGGACGATAAAAAAACATTATGCAAAAACTCTCTAATAAATGGCAGTTGGGTTCCTTACCTTCCACAGACGAACAGAGCGGCGGCGCACACAGAGTTAACAGCGGAAAGAATGACCCAGCTTCTGGTGAGCCAAGCAAACATAGGGATCAGGCAGAGTCCGGCTGTCCAAGAGATGGTCGAAATTTCATTCATCCACATTCTCAGATCAGGTCTCACCAATTCCAGCACTAAGAGGAATAAGTCGATAGGTCAGAATCGTAAGCGAAGCATAAAGGTGTCATTAAGAATTAAGCTACCCCTTATGGTAAAATTAAGACGTTTATCATTTAAAAAATATAAAATATTTGACGACATATGATTTGAAACATATGACATGATTGGTAACATATGATTTGGAACATATGACATGATTGACAACATATGATTAGGTCCCGGTCTAATATAATTGTAGAGCGTTGGGTGAAAGGTAAAAATAAGCATCTATCTAGAAATCTGCCAGTAGACAGACTGTCTTGGCCCATCATGGGGCTGTTGGCTGTTGGTTGAAGAAGAAGTTTGGTTTGCCATTTTTACATACTTTAGGCTGATTTGACCGGAGGAGGGGGTCTGATGGCCGAGTGAGTTAGGTTTTAGGTTCGTATCCTGGCGGTGCCATGGATGTTTGTAGTGGTTCGGATTCCATGTATGTCCCGGCTTCACCTGTAGAGCGTCACAGAGCGCAATCAGACTTCTTCTCACTCACATCATCGCAAACTGTATTTTCACTCACATCATCACAAACTGTAAAGGGGTAACTCAGCTCTAGGCACGGTGATGTTGTTAGGTGTAGTAGTAGTAGTAGTAATTAGACCGGGACCTACAGTTTAACGTGGATTCCAAACCACTAGCAAACATCCCTGCCACCGCCATGAAGAAGAAGAAGAAGAATGCAATTCCCGATGAATATCTTCCTTATACTGGGGGGGGGGGAAGGAACCTTAAAGATAATGAGCATTTCTGGTTTAGAACGTTGAATAATTCTGAATAGCCTCCTACCAGATGCTGTAGTTGAACTTTAATTCTCTCTAGAAGGTTCAAAAGAAATGTTGTATATGGGGACAATTCTGAATGTGGATCAACATTGGTTAAGTGCACTATTCTATGACATATATATCGATGCTGTTGTAGATGCATAGCAAAAAATTTAATTCAAAGAAACTTTTTTCGTTGCCAAGTTATATAAAAAATAATTATAAGGTCACCATTCTTATTCTGGCAGCTAATTTCTGAGTACAACTCTGTTTACATTTTTTGCTTGAATGTTTTGTATTAATGTCTAAGACTATTCGCTAATTAAGCTTTGTGTATGTGCGTGTATTTGTTGGGTAATAATTTTCGTTTTAAAATAGTTAAAAGAGTAGTTAGAAGAAAAAAGAAGTGTTTTGCGGAGTAAATTCTACAAATGCTTGAAAACAACATAAATATTTTATTTTAATTGGGAATAAATTGAATTAATAATTATATTAAAATCAATATCTTTTTTTAATTTAATATGTTATAAAACTTTATACAAATTTTGCTGCACAATCTCTTGGATATTTGTAGGCGTTTTGAGAAGTTGTTGAATTTTAAGTGGATACTCTCCGTTATTCAGTTTCATTATTTTTTAAACAATATTGTGAAATATATATGCAATATTATTATTTTATGCAATACTGGGAAATATGCAATATTGTGAAATATGTATGCAATATTATTATTTTATGCAATATTGTGAAATATACACTCAAGAGCCAAAAAATTATGACCACCTGTCAATAACGAGTTGGCCCACCTTTGGCGCGCAACACAGCTTCAACCCGCCTTGGCATGGATGACACAAGTTCTTGGTAGATAGCCGGAGACAGATTGTACCAGATGTTTAAACAACGGTCACGCAAATCCGAGATATTGCGAATTGGTGGTCTTTGAACTCTGAGCTGCCGTCCCAGGACATCCCAAATGTGTTCTATCGGATTGCGATCCGGTGAGTTAGGCGGCCAGGACATTAACTGGAATTCAGCATCATGTTCCTGGAACCACTCCAACACAATTTTAGCCTTGTGACAAGGGGCGTTGTCCTGTTGGAACATTCCATTTCCAGCTGGAAAAACAGAGGCCATGTAAGGGTGCAACTGGTCCGCAATGATGCTCAGATACCCTGTAGCATTCATGGTCTGCTCTACCACAACCACGGGTCCCAGAGACGCCCAAAAGAACGTCCCCCAAAGCATAATACTGCCTGTGTATGACCTACTGTACATTGAGGGAGAAACTGTTTGCCTGGAAGACGGCGTATCCTGACACGGCCATCGGCGTGATGAATGACAAACCGTGATTTATCTGAGCAGGCAACTCTCTCCCACTGATCCATAGACCAGTCACGATATTCCCGATCCGGCGATGATGCTTGGTCAGCAAAGGCATACGAGTGGGACGTTTGCTGCGTAGCCCCATATCCAACAGTGTCCGCTGTACAGTGTGCTCCGATACTATTCTACTTGGGCCCTGCATTGTATTGGGTTGTCAGCTGAGCCACTGTCTGGCTCTGGTTTTGCTTCACCATGCGAGACAGTCTCCGACGACCTTTTTCTTTGATAGCGTGTGGACGTCCAAAACCATGTCGTCTACTGCTGGTTTCATCGTCATTCATCCACTTTGCATATGTACTAACAACTGTAGATCGCGAACAACCCACGAGTCGTGCAGTTTCGGAAATACTTGTTCCGAGCCTTCGAGCCATTACAATCTGCCCTCTATCAAAGTCGCTTAGATCTGCAGCCTTTCCCATCACACACAGAAGTAAGTGAAAGAATGATTCTTCAGACTCTCCAGCAGCAGTTAAATACCATTTCCACCTGATCACGTGCTTTCCACGTCATCCAGGCGGGTTCATTGCAAAATGTAGGGGTGGTCATAATGCTTTGGCTCTTGAGTATATATATTGAGGTGCAATATTGTGAAATATATATGCAATATTGAGGTGCAGTATTGTGAAATATATATGCAGTATTGTGAACTATATATGTAATATTGAGTGCAATATTGTGAATTATGTATGCAATATTGTGAATTATGTATGCAATATTGTGAATTATGTATGCAATATTGAGAAATATATATGCAATATTGAGGTGCAATATTGTGAAATATGTATGCAATATTGTGAAATACATCTGCATTATTGAGATGCAGTATTGTACGCAATATTATGAAATATATATGCAATATTGAGATGCAATATTATTTTATGCAACATTGTGAAATATATATGCAATATTCGGATGCAATATTATTTTATGCAACATTGTGAAATATATATGCAATATTGGGATGCAATATTATTGTATGCAACATTGTGAAATATATATATTGGGATGCACTATTATTGTATGCAACATTGTGAAATATATATGTGATATTGGGATGCAATATTATTTTATGCAACATTGTGAAGTTACACCTGAATTACACAGATTCCACTTTGCCAGTTGTTATAAAAGAAGACATTCTTACGCAAAGAATAGGGGGTTGAGTAGATAGTCGAAACAGCTGTTCCTTGAAGAATACGAAGCAAGACAACCAATGTAAAATTTGGACTCAGAGAAGACCCCACATCACTTAAGGCTATGATGAATGCTGTTAATGCAAACGTTTGCTTTCGACCTATTCTGAAGAGAAGTGAACGAAAATTAGATCATAAATTAATGGAATAAATATTTTAAACTAGAAAGACCTAACACAAGGAGCAAACATTTCAAGATTTTGTAAGAGTTTTTGCCTTACTTGTTAGCTAAAGACGAGAAGAACTGTGCTCCTATAAAAGTTCCAATAAAAGTAGTGCTAAGAATGAGAGGCACATAATAGTCATCTTTGCAAACTAAGTCCCACTAAAAGATAAAGAAAAGAGAATCTTGCATTAATGAATATGTAATGACTACATTATGGAATATGTTTTTAGTTATTGCTGTATATACATCTAATTGCTCACCTAGCAGTTTGAAAATAGTAAATGTCTCTAAAGTACTGAAATAATTATATGGAGTTGTCTAGATTGTATGAAAGTCTTTCAGATGCTACCTTTGGGAGGGGGCGAGGGAAGAATGCTCTGTCCAAATTGATATGTCTCTATATGGGTATAGTGTAGCAGGTTCTCTATTGGCTCTCTATCTTCCTTCCTTGTTGATATATATGTCATTTCAATGACAAATGATAGCAGATCAAGCACCTGGCATTTAAAAAGGATAGCATTCAAATATTTATACTTTAGCCATATACTTCCATACACTTTAACCTGTGGTCATTATCCACTAGAATAGCAGATATATAACATATTAAGCTTTTCCAAAGAGCATCATGAGGGTAGAGGTTGGATCCCCATTGTGCACCACAATTTGAAGAAAAGATCTTGTAGGGAAAATCTTGGGATTCACACTTTCCACAATTCCTCCTCAAAACTCGACGGAATGATTTTCTTGCTTATGGATTTATCCTACACTTTCCAGACGTAAATGTAGTAGCTTTACGTTCGGCTTTGCTTGTCAGGTTTACAGTCGAACTCTCTCGGTTCAAACCCAATCCACTATTCAACATATCATTAACAGTACCATATAACATATTTTGGCCAAATCGCAAAATAGGGCCGTTGGGATTTGGGGAATTTTTGTGGAGCCAACTGAGTGATAAGTTGTAAAATGTTGTAACCGGAGTTTCTTGTTTTGTTTGCAATTCACTTCACTTACCGTTTTCAACCCGTTACTTGGAGGACGTTGGCAAAAAGTGTTTTTGACGCTAAATCCCTACGTCCCCTGTTCTGCAATTTTACCTATATTTTATAGGCATGAAAAATAATTTCGAAAAGTAAATAGAATCAGAATTAACTAAACTTAAACCAAAACTTACTGCAGTTACTGCTGTCTCATCAAATTCTGACTTTTCATAGTACCAACCTTTGTCACATGGCTTTGTTGGAGTGCTTGAATCCAAATCGGAATCGTGTAACTGTAAGATATTGGTGTAATTAACATCGTACATTGAGCAGTGTGGATCAGATGGTGGACTAATTAGAGTTTTTTGGGTCTCGAGCGATAAGTTAGAACTGTGCTATTTCGGGAACATAACACCAATGATCTGGTATACCAGTCAAGAATATGACGTGCATGGAAAACCAAGGCAACACCGTAAAACAAGGAACAAAAAACAAGACTAATAAAACTTTTTGATATGAACCGAAATCACCAACTTCACTTAAGATATCTGCAAATGTCATCTTATGAATCTGCAATTTTCTTGAGATGATAGCATTTAAATAAAAAAGTTTTATATTATCATTTCGAAAAACAATGAATTAATCCATAATAATAAATAACCAAAATTTATTTTTAAATAAAATATGATACGCTTTGAATTCAATTTTTGTATGAAGAAAAGTGTTTTCTATAACACATTAATTTGTTTTTACAAAGCATTATATTTCCATTCACACAAACTTTCATAAATTATATTTTTAAAAGACATTTGTTTGTAATGCAGTTAAAATTGCTTTCAAATATTTGGTTGATATTTACTTATTAATCGATGCCACTTTAATTTTATTGTTCATGAAATATGTAATTGTAAAAATTTGTACGTAATTTTTAATTATTATAATATTGCAATTTTATTAAAAGGAAAACTATTTTCAATAGATATGCAAAAATTTTATTATCAATTTAAATTATAAAATAACTGAAAATATAATTTTATATTTTGTCGAAAAATATAAAAATAAAAGGTGTAACCAGAAAAAAATGGTAAAATCTTAGTTTCGGGACCCTAATTATGTTAACTAAATAATGACGCTAAACAAGCAACATTTTTTACATAATAAGACTATTTTTTAATTTATTTAATTTTAATGTATTAATAAAAATTAATATTATTAAAAATTAATAAGAATTTTAATAATATCCATAAGTTTTTTTAAATAAAGCTACATTAAATATTTTAAGAACACTATAAAACATTTTTTTGGAAATCAATAATCAAAAAGTTATTAAAAATAAAATACCTTACAAAAGTTTTCGCACACTTAAAAAAATATATATATTGTAATATTTCGGTCAATTAGGGCTTAATAGAATATCTCGCAGTGTCCCTAGCAGCTTTTAAATTAGTGTCAATCCATGTATCAATGTTCCTCCGTTATTCGATCATACTATTTATTAATTCGTTTTTCGTTTTAATACTATCTTCATACTCAATTTCCAGTTCTTTCTAAATGTGTGCTATTGAGTTTTTATCATGCAACTCAAGTTGTATTCTCAGAACTTAAGGATAATTATAAAGAAACTAGAAGCCAACGTTGAAAGCAATATTTTTAGGAATATTATGTTGATAATAAAAAAAACCAAAGTTTTTTCCATCTTAAATTACTTTTTACCGATAAAATATATAAGTATATGTTCTTGACAATTTTCAATTTTGTTATATTGAACAGAACAAGAGCTCTCTGTTACCATGACAACTGCCTTTTTTTAAAAACTTCTTTAACGAATTTTTTATGCGTAACATTTATTTATCGAATAGATCATTAATCAGACATTAAATTAAAAATTATTATTGTAACAATATATATATATATATATGTTTTTAAACTGAGTAAAGCATCTAATTAAATAAAATTTAAACAAAATAATTAAGTAATTACTAAATAATTTAGTAAAAAAATTAATTCAGAATAAAAATTAATGAAAAATTGTTCTAAAAGATCGTCTGATGAAAGCAAAGACAATTTTATTTCAAAGTGAAAATAAGATTTAAAAATAAAAAAAAAATCGTTTGGAATTCTATAGTTGTTATTTTTTAAGATGGCTGTTATGCGTTTTGTTCTTACATTAAATTCTAAATTTAGTATCGTAAATTAAATATCTTCGTTCAAAAATTTATTAATTTTCAAGAGACTTACAGATTTCTTTTAAAATTTATTCTACTTTGAAAGGTATGTCTTTTTAATATTTTGATCTCTTTAAATTTTAACTGAGAGAAAAAAATATTTTTTTAGAATTTTTTATAGTTTAATGTCTTTAAATTTGAATTTAGAGAAAGCAATATATGCTATTAATTTGGTAGCAATAAGTGTTATTATTTTTCAAACATTTTCGAATAGACATTTCATTTATACAAATTATTACATTTTTATTATTAGCGTTTTGGAACATTTTGACATTTTATTTGCATGCTTTTTTTATATTTTACTTTTTTGAAAAGTAAGTAAGAATCAGTTCTGTACAAAAAGGAAATTGAAGTTTTTAAACAGGTTATTAATCAGGCATTAAATTGAAAACGACAGTTGTAACAATAAATATGTTTTTAAGTTATGCAAATCATCTAGTTAAAATAAACTTAAACAAAATAATTCAGTAATTATTAATTAGTTTTATAAAATAAATAATGTAATAATAATCCAATTTATAATATTAGTTTTTAAACATAACATTTTCATACTATTGTGTATTAGAATTTTTTATTTTGTATTCTGCATTAAATTGACTTTTTCCATATTTGTTAAACGAAACGTTTTATAGTTGCTGTTTTGTTATTTATGTATTTTAAAAAAAAATTTATGTTTTTTAATTTGCAACACTTAAATGTATTGATTTTTCAAAATGGCAAGTGCGAAATTTAAATCTTATGTGATTGGGACATACGGTTTAAAGTAGATTCCGAACCACTACAAACATTCATGGCACCGCATGGACTCGAACCAGAAACATCCGATCGCCAGAGTGTTAGACACTCGGCCGTCCAGGTTCCTCAGTCCCCTTATTCTATTGGGCGTCTGAATAGTAGACGATGATTTCTAAGGGACGGAAATGACATCACAGAAAAGGGGTGCGCAATCGGATGTGACACCTTGGTAGACGAGGGTCTGGACTTAAGGCCATTTTGGTGTGTGTGGGGGGAGGTTAGACTTAAGAGAGAAATCCTATCTCTTTTTTCAATTCCTTATATTAGCTC
Organism: Caerostris darwini; assembly: GCA_021605075.1. Taxonomy (NCBI): domain Eukaryota; kingdom Metazoa; phylum Arthropoda; class Arachnida; order Araneae; family Araneidae; genus Caerostris; species Caerostris darwini. Next base: position 105,258 of record BPLQ01015719.1, on the reverse strand, counting down.
ACACTCTCCCTATATATATGTTCAAATTTTCAATCGTTCATAAAATACTTTTTATTCCTCCACTCAAGTTCAAATACATTTTTTTTTAACTTGTAGTGGATGACACTGTATGTTAATACAGTTTTTCAAATATTAATTCAGTAATCAAATTTAATTAATTAATTTAAAAAAATTTTTAGATTTAAGTTGCATATATCTACCAATAGATGGGGCCAGATAAACTTAAAAAAATGAATAAAAATTATTTATAAAGGACTTTCTGCAATATAATGAAAAAAAAGTAGGAATTGACTTAAATTTTTTTTTTTTATATTACTTGTTTTTATTAAATGCCTTCACAATTCACCCTGAGCTACTATCGCCACCCTCATAAGGATTTCATTGCCCCTTAGGACACGATATCGTTCACTTAGGGAGCCAGTGATCTAGATCAATGTAAGTGTTGATATCAACAGCAAAAATTCTTTGAATAAAAAAAAATTTAAACAACTTAGAAAAATGATGTTTTTTTGCCGTAGTTGATTTTATCTTTGATAAAAAATTTTAAATCTAATAAAAGTCTTTTTTTAATTGCATTACGGTGCAATATGATTAATTGATTATTTATATTAAAAGGATTAATAAGAAAGTTTAAACTAGGGGTCTAACCAAAAAGAAAAACTTTAAATATTTATTTATATTTTCAATATTTCAATAATCTTATATCAAAATTGCTATATTTCTAGCTTTCAAATAGTTCTTGATGTATACTTTTAATATATCATGCATCTTTAATCATTAGCATGCATTAGACTTTTTTTATTTTACATTGAAAGTATTTTGTGTTTTGTTAAATGTTTTTGAATATTAATATGAAGCTTGCAGGCAAAAGAAAAAAAAACATATTTTTAATGCAAATAAATAACAATTACACAGTGACATTAGTGGTAATAAAAAATGCTTACATATGGTTTTGTTAGTATGTACAATTAAAAATGAGATACAACTATCAAATGAAATAAAAATAAAAATAAAAATTAGAGAACTACTACTAAAGTATAGTGAGTTTTTTACATTCAGTTCTAAATGTCATTTTTTATACAAATCAGTTTGACATTAAAATGATATTCATGAAAAAATGGTAAAAAATATCTTTGTATACAGGAGGCAGAAAGCATTTTTCCAAAATAACACTTCTAACAGATACAAAATAGCTAAATGTATGCCAATAATAGCACTCAGACGTGAGGTGATTTATAATCAGGTGCCGGAACAACGAAAACTCCTACAACAGAATCCAATGAATTCCTTTTAGATATACATCGCACTTCAATCGGATCGATCCAACGCTTTTTCATAATGGATTTACCCAGACTGGGAGGACATGGTGGATACGGATCGGGAGATTCGGAATCAGGAACTCTGTAAATGAAATGAAATGAAATTGTTATACTTCGTAGAGACAAAAACTTGGTTAGAAATGTAATTTACTTATTCTACTTGTAATTTATTTTTTAACTTGTTAATACAAAGCATCAACTATAACAGGGGTAGCCAAAGTTATAATGGTCAAAGTAGTGAAAATCAATGTATTAAAAAAAACATTGCTGTGTGCATCCATATATTCAAAATTTAACTGTCGAAATTATTAGAAAAAATTAACTTTGATTTTAAAATAATATTATTGCGAATAAATGTCAGAGATTGCTTGTTTTATTTACGAGTTAACATTTATGAGTTCGCAGAATAATTAAATTATATTCTGCGAACTCATGATGAGCGAACATCTTGGAACATCTAATATAACAGGTTCTATGTTTCACTTTAGGTGACATCAGTGACTATCCCTAGATACTCCCAGTTGATTGTTGATAGCAAAGAACCAGACTCTTAGTTGAATTATTAGCTTTACACCTGCGAATCGTTTTTTTTTTTTTTTTTTCTAAAATGAAATTGACCAAACATAATGTACAAGATATGCAAATAGCCAAATTGAGATCGATTTGCAAACGCTGAATGAAAGAGCGGAGAAACAAATATCGCACTAGTAAAATAAATATTTTTTAACGATTTCATTTTTTTAATTTCGTTCATATTTATATATTTTTTATATTTAATTTTTAGTGTTATGTGTTTCTTTATAATTTGCTTTTAGTATCATTATTATTGTATTAGCTATGTTTACATGTAAGAATAATAGCAAACACAAAAATAATCACTCATTATGTTTCAATTTTTCGCTCCAAAAAATGTCTATAGTGGGTCTAAATCTAATATGGGGATATATAATTTTATATTATTAGTTATGATGGATTTCCATAATGGCCCGCAAAGGGCCACTTTGGAAATCCATCATAACTAATAATATGGTAATGACTTAATCAATAATATGGTAACTACTAATAAATTGTCATAATTATTAATATTCTTCCATTTGGGTTGGCCAACCCTGAACTAGAAAATACCATTTATCAAAGGGCATTTTTATTTTTACCTGCCGCAGGCGAAAAACGATCGCTTTGAGACGAATTCTTCGACATCTGCCACAGTTTGAGGTAGTTTTTGATCAAAGGTTTCAGGCAGAAATAATGCGGCGAGCACACCCAAAAATGCAATCACAGCAAAGCATAAAAATGGTATATTGGGTCCAAATTTTGCCTGAAAGAAAGCATTTTTTAAAAATATTTATATTTTGCACACAAAAAATGTCTTAAATACACAAATTTGTATTGTTTACATTGTTTGATCATATTTCATATTACTTACTATAAGTTATATAAAATAGTAGTATGCGTATATAAATAAGTGTAAATTATATAAATAATATTATATGATGATTTTGTGCTAATACACATTTTTTAAGATTACATAGCATTTAAAGTAATATCTTTTACAGAGTAGCTTAACAGTTTTGCAAAAGATGTAGATTAAAATCCATAATTGAATGCTTTAAAATTTTATAAAGATTATTATAAGGGACATGCGATTAAAATTTTTTTGTTAAATGTATAAACCAAGCAGAAATTCTTACCAAATATACAATGTAAGGAGCCAAAAGGGTAGATCCACTACCGATTGTCGAACACATGCCCATACCGACTGCTCTTAAACTAGTTGGAAACAGTTCTGGAGCTTGTATGTAAACCGTCATATAAGCAGCTGAAGTTCCAGCTTTAGCAAGCAAAGCAGCAATTACTCCAATCATCGCAATTTCTAAAAAAAGTGAAAAATAACTAAATTAATTTTTTCCAGGTCACTTGGCATATAAAATAAATTAATAGTAATTTTTATTTTGACAACAATTTTTTGCCATAAATGGTGTTAATCGATCACTTTTTGTTTATTAATAGTTAATCCAACAATAGGAGCAAATGAATCTCCTGAATGTGTAATGTAATCTGTGTAAAATTATTTGCCTTTAAGTCTAAATTTAATCTAATAATAAATAAATAAATAAAATAAATAATTTTTATTTATAAATTTTTTTTACTACAGCTTAATTAAAAATATAGATTTATTTTCCTTTATTAAAAATATTTTCGATTAATTCTAATTTTTTTCAATAATATTTATTAATTATATCTTTTAAAAATATTTTTCCACCAAACTATTTAATTTTAAAGTACAGGCATTTTACATAACTTTGTTTACCGATGAAATTTATCTCATTTTAAAAAACATTTGGAAATTCAATTGATGCTGTCAATATTTAAAAAAAAAATTATATACTTTTATTCTATCTTTGTAACCGTGCTTCCTCCTACGTGCTACAAGAGCGCCCCCCGTGGCGTCCAGTAGAAATGGCTAGTAGGCCTCGAGACTCTCATCCGACAGAAAGTACAGCGCAACCGGCGATGCCGCGGAGAAGCGTTTAGTACAGTGCAATCGCGCGCTTCTGTTGAGAAACTTTTAGTTTATAGTCTCTTATCCCGAGAGGAAATACAGTGGGCCACAAAATTGAAAACACCTTAGAAACTTAAAGACTTTTTGCAACTACAAATTAAATATTGCTTTAAGATGATTGAACTTTTTACCTTATATACCTTTAATCTATGCTTTACCGTACTATACTTATAAAATTGTTACGTTTATTTATTTTTTACGAAAAAAAATAAAAGATCTGAGACGAAAGGAAAAACAGCACCACAAAAATAAGTATACACGTTTATTAATTTCCTTTTAACGTACAAATTAATATTTTGTTGCATAACCTTTTGCTTGAATTACAGCTTGTAATCTTCTGGACATAGATTCTACTAGTGTTTTAGTGGTTTCAACAGAAATTTTAGCCCATTCTTCTCTCAGAACCTTCTTGAGAACTTCCTTGCTTGTGATTTCGTGCTCATGTACAGCTTTCTCTAATTGCGACCACAAATTTTTGATGACGTTTAGGTCTGGAGACTGGGCTGGAGTGTGTAATTGCTTCTTGCAATGGTACAGTAAGTATAACTGCACAATCTTCGCTGTATGCTTGGGGTCGTTGTCCTGCTGGAATATGAAGCTTGACCCAAGCCCCAACTTAATGGCACTTTTTTTCAAGTTATCATTTAAAATCCCCAAATATACATGTTTGTCCATAATACCATCAATAAAAGCAAGCTCTCCAACTCCTCCAGCCGACATACAACCCCAAACGAGGACAGATCTACCTCCGAACTTGACTGTCTTAAATGGTGTTTTTAGGTGCCAGTGCTTTCCCAGCTTCTCTCCATATTTTAAATCGTCCATCGCTTCTTCAAAGATTAAACTTACTTTCATCAGAAAATATTACAGTGTTCCAGAAAGAAGTGGGCTTTAAACGATGTTCTTTGGCGAAAATCACTCTCTTTTGTCTATTCACATACTTGATGAGTGGCTTTCGTATTGGTGTACGGCCATGAAACCCATATTGGTGAAGGGTACGTCGAATTGTTTCAACTGAGATCTTTTTCCTGATTGTAGAGGACATCGATAAAGCTAGTTTAGAGGAACTCACCCTCGGATCTTTCTTTACTGAGTGAATGATCTTCCTCTTCGCTGTAGTACTCAGTATTTCTTTGCGTCCTCTTGCAGGAATATTGGCCACAGATCCAGTTTTTTTATACTTCTGTAGTATTTTTTGGTTTTTACAACCATGAGTACACCAATCAACGAAGCGATTTCTCGAAGAGATTTGCCCTCTTTCGACCATTTTACAACCAATAAACGCTCAGATTCAGTAGTTTCTCTACGAGAGCTCATTTTACGATTTTTAATGAGAAAAAATACTATTTAAAAGCGTTGAAGTGCAATAGCACGTGTTATAAGCAGCAGCTACTCCTGAAACACTTTAAAGAAAATTTGAAACTAAAAAAAGTGGCGGCATAATTTACAAATATAAGAAGTGTATACTCAATTTTGTAGCATGATTTTCTATCTTTTCTTCGAATCGCTTAACTTTTTTCGTAATAAATAAGTTAACTATAGAATTGTGTTATTATAGGATGGTAAAGCAGAGGTTAAAGTATTTAGGATAAAAAAAATTATCTATTTAAATCAATATTTAATTTGTAATTAGAAGAAGTCTAAAAGTTTTAGAGGTGTATACTCAATTTTGTGGCTCACTGTATATTTAATGCAATCTGCGTATATGTTGACCTACAGACTCTCACCCGGAGAAGTAGTATATTCCGTGCAAATAACTAAGTATCTTATTTTCGCTTTAGAAGTGGAGTCCTTAAACGAATCTATAATATGTCTTTAAATATATTAAATATTGCATGTCTATTGTATGTGTGTGGTGTTTGTACGTGTGTCAATAAAGATGTGAATTCTCAAACCTGTGTCTCAAGTCTTAACCAACTACACCCAGTTACAATCCGGCTGCCCAACCCACAACACTGCATCTTTTATTTTTAAGCAATAATAAATTACCTGGAGGAAACATGACAGGTATAAGGCAAGCAAAAGTAGCCAATGAAAATGCAACAATTGCACACCACTTTCTTCCAACACTTTCCATCAGGGCCCACGACACTAGAGTTGCTGGTACCTCTACGGCTGACAAATATAGAAAATTGAGAAATTCGTTTCCAGCCAAATTTCTAGTATTCACTTGATGGCCATAATATGGCAAACAACCACTAACCCTAGAAAATAAAAGAAGCCATTTAATAAACTAATTTATTTTTCTTTCATATTGAAATTCAGAAAAAAAACTAATGCCTTTATTTTATTTTATTTTTTGTATTTTCAAAAAATCCAAAAAAATAATTATTTATTCATAATTATTCTGTTAAATTCTTTATCATAATACTGTTAAATGTTTATTTAAAAATCAAAAACAAATTAATAGTAAAAATAATGATTTATGGTTCAATAACTATGGTTTATGGCTATGTTATGTTTGCTAAAAAGCCATTAATGTGAAGTTATGATCTTTAAGACATTCTTACAGTTTGATGTTTAGTGAGAACAAAATGAAAATAATAACCATCGTAATTTTCTTGAGAATTATAAACTAAAAAAATAATCATCATCTTTTTTCTTTTACTAAAACATAATTCGGAAAATTAATTTCCTTGCTAATATTTTTTACTTTTCGGTTTTCATTTTTAATCAAGAGAAGAGTTTTTTATCTGTATTTTCCAACACAGTTAAGTTGAATAGTATTAACATATGATTTTTTTTAAAACGTATTCATAATATGTATTTTAAGTATTGAAATGTAAATGTTCAATAAATTATTAAAACAATACAATGAATTTTAATTTTTCAAAATAAAAGTCCATTGTTATTCTTAAAAAGAACTTACCTAATAGGTAAGAAGAACATAGTAATAGCTAAAGAACATATGTGTAAAAGAACATAGTAGTAGCCTTAACGGAATAAAAAATTTAGTTTTCATGTCTTAAGAAATAAATTTCGTATTGAAAATATTTTAATTTTATTTTGACTTTTGTAAAAATGCATGTATAAGTATAATATCAGGGTGCAAATTTATTAACTATCTTATTTAAGCTGCTATGAAAGATTATGGTGAATGATACGCTGTTCTGGATAACTGAACCAACTAAAATAAAAAAATGTATTTAAAAAACAGTGTTTTAAATCTTTAACAATATTATTTAAACAATTGTTTAACCAATTTTTAAAACAATGTTTTAACAATGTTATTGTTTTGTTTAATTTAGAATTTTAGTAAAGAAAATATATTTTTCTCTAATGCCACTTTGCATCTTAAAAACGCTCTCTGATTTATGTTTGTTGCTATTTGATTTACTCTTTGACTTATAATTTATATTTTTTATTAAATGAAATATTTCCTATTTCTATAGAACTCAAATGCTCTGTTATAAAAATCCTCTCCCATGCTTTTACATGTTATCCGTTTCAAAAATTGGTTTTTGTGTTATGAATGTATTTTTTGTCGTAAAAAATGATGACAACATTTCATCAGGCTAAAGAGATATTAAGAAATGTGCGGAAACAAAATACTTATTAAATAGCACCCTATTCAAAACTCATTGTTCTCCATTCAGAGCTATAATGCAATGCATAATAAATACATAATATATTTACAGTCCTGACAGTGAAAATTGTTTATTAATATCATTTAAATTGTTTGGTACAGGTCAGAAGGAAAAGTCTTCAACAAATTTTTTATTGCAGAAGAAATAAAAAACAAAACGAAATTTATTTTTAATATGAAAATATTAAAACTTTAAAAATTTAATATTTTTCGATAATTTGAATTTGATTTACGATTGGTGTTGTAGAAATTTTAATAAGGATGGGACTTCCAGAGTAAAGTTCAAAAAGATGGCGTTATATTAAATTGTTTATTAAATAAAATCATACATACCAGCATATAGTGACGAGGAAAAATCTTGTTCTTAATTTAGGGTATCTGAAAAAATCGAGGGGAGATGCTTTTTCTTCTGTACTTTTTTGATTCCTTAAATAATCCCCAAGTTTCTATAAGTAATACATTACAATTAGAAAATATATGCAAACAGACAACGTGTCTCTTTTGTTAATTTACTTAAACTAGCAGGAATTTTTGACAATGCAATAATTAATTTTGTTATATTTTGAATTAGCAAATTTGATGTGATTAATTTTACGTTATTATATTCTTTACATTCCCTATTTAATTTAAGCTCAATAAAGAATGTATTTGCAAAATACTTTAAAATAACTATTTTAAACTACGGCACTAATTAAGAAATAAAAGAAGTTAGTTCTTATATATTTGTTAAGACATTTGCTTCTTTTTAAGTAGAATAGTTTTTAAAATTGTTTCAAAGTGGCAATAGAAAAAATAGACTACTTATAAAATTGAAGCATATCATGTGATAACTTAAATATGATATTCATACATCTGGGATCCAAAATAAAATCTTCCTCTCTTGTAAACATAAGGCCTCCTTTGTAAAGTAGAAGAACTTTAAAGAAATGTTAACGCCTTCAACTAGACATCTCATTACGATTTTTGTAGTGCATCACCACGTGGCTGCAACAAAAATTGACCTAATTCTTGTAAATTCATTGATTAAGATGCTGAGGTTTGTGCTTGCTATTTCAAATTTTAGATAGGAAAACATTAATCAGGGAATGTTCTATCTACATGATGCAAAGTAAACCGAAATTCGTGGCATTTTATTCCATTCCCTAACAGTTCCATCAATATGAACATGAGGCAAACAACATGTGCTTATGTCAACGTATCGTAGTTAGAATAAGCACACAAGTAGGGCGATGCCTCCGCAGCTTTCCTACATCCTATCTTCTTCTTCTATATTGGCGCAACAGCTCCAGGGTGGATCAAGGCCGTCTTCCTACTGGCAGATTTCGAGACAGGTGGTATTTTCTTTTTACGGGGTAAGGTTGTCAGCCCTACTTCCAACAATCATATTAGACCGGGACCTACAATTTAAAGTGGATTCCGAACCACTACAAATATCCATGACACAGCCGGGATTCGAACCTGAAATCTGTAGCATCGAGCACCAGAGTGCTAGTTGGTCATCAGGCCCCACTGATGCACATATCCTAATTTTATTTTCGGTGATATTTCTCGTTTCAATGAGTAAAATTTATTTTCAGACTTAAAGATGGAAAGGAGTTGCGCTACGACAAATCTGAATAATTTGCATGATGGCCCAACGCTCTATTAGACCTTGCTCTACTGTTTAAAGTGGATTCCGAACCACTAAAAATATCCATAGCACCGCCAGGACTCGAACGCCGAACTCCAGAACGCTAGTCACTCAGCTCTCAGGTCCCTCACATCCTATCACTACTACTACATTTATTTGAAATGGTAGTCATCATTATCTGCCTACACTATCTATCTAATAAAGCTATCTCTCATTTCTGCCATAAATTTCTCTTAGCTGTCTTTCTTCGTTAGGTTTTTTTTAACTATAATATTTGCTTCTACCTTTTAAACTTGTTAGTTAGCAAAGATCGTGTACAGCTTACAGGAGTTGCAGTTTCTGAAATGTTGCACAATTGTAAGACGATCGCAATTTGTCCTTTAATTGATTCCATATTGAAATAACACGAACTATTTCTAGATAGAATTCTCTGTAATCTATTACTTTAAGGTCTACCAATTCCCTTCGAAACAACTTTTAACTTTATGAGTGGTTTGATGTTTTGCTTTATTTATATTATTAATTGAAATATATTCTCACAAATTAAAAAATATAATTATTATTCACAAAAGAAAAAAAGATAGAAAAAAAATGTGAAATTCACCTCTATTTTTTCCATTAGATGGTGTGTTTGATGTATAGTTTTGCCGTTTGTTTTGCTAATTTTAGCCAAAACATCATGGGCATCTTTATAACGCTCTTGAAATATTAACCAACTAGGAGATTCAGGAATAACCCTAAATTTAAAAACATTTAAGTTTCAGTTAAAATATTAAAGGTAATAAGTATACCAGAACTTTCTAATGAATATTTTTGTGTTCAAAGTAAATTATTTTTTAAGTAATACTCCAAAAACTAATTTCGAACTTTTCTTTTAGGTAGTGTTATAAAAAATACTTAATTTAATTTTATAATTATCCATGTAATTTCATTCATTTTAAGGTATATAATACGTTATATACCCTTAAAATGATTACTTTTTATTATCTTTATTTATACTTTTATTTTATACTTTACTATTTTAATTATACTTTACTTTTTATTACTTTTTAATTGATATATATTTACATTATATCATAAAATTTGCGATATTTAATTACTACATTAATTATACTTTACTTTACTTTTTATTACTTTTTAATTAATATATATTTGCGGTATACTATAAAAAAATTAAGATTTCAATTAAATAAAGGATTAATAATGTGTTATACAAAGAAACTTGAAAGTTGGCTTTAAAACTACTGCAAGTTAAACTCAGTGAAATAAATGTTTCAAACTCTAAACTTTTAAAGATATTAAATAGCAAATTTACAATGTAAGTTAAAATACTTTTAAAATCAAAGTTTTAATAAAAATCTTAAAATCATTACCTTTTTTAATCTTACTTAATAATTATTAATTTTTTTTGTAACTAAAAATAAATATATTTCTCCCATAATATATAACATATGCTTAATAATAATATATAGTGAAGGGACGGAGAAAACATGCCCTGATCACACGGACTTTTATTATGGTATTTCTAGCTTTTTAAATTTTTATCTTTAGAACATTTAACTTGTTTTTCACTTTTTAAATTTGGTCTTTTTTGTTAAGAATGACTGGTCTTTTCTCTTTGTAATTTTGATTTGTTTATAAGTTCCTTTTCTTTCTATAGTAAGGGGCCAAATTTGTATGTATTGAGTTCTAATAAAGCCATAGGTAACAACAACAACAACACACACACATATATATATGCAATCTATCTATATATATATATATATTGCCAAGTATATTTTTATTTTCTTGCCAGTGTTGATTGTGATTTTTAATATGATTTTCTTTTAGACACGGAAATATTTGCTAACTTGTGGATATTTACAGAATGGTAAAAATGTATTAGAGTAACATGCGAACATGTATTGGAATAGTTTAAACCTGTAGTTTTTCTGCCATGAGCTGAATTCAGCTAAAAAAAATATTATTTGGTGTTTTATACTGAAATATTATTAAGCAGTAACCGTGGCACGTTTTGTAATTACTTTCACACGATTATTTTAATTTTAATTCGAATTATATTGATCAAAGCATGGAACAATCAAAATGAATCAACTTTCAACAAATATATGGAATTTTTTAAAGATTTTCATTGAGTAATTTAATATAAAAAATTATAAAACAAGTTATTTCTCATTAAGATTTAAAGAATAAATACTATTTTTATGATAGTTAGTTTCAGTTAACTTACATATTTTGTATAATGAATTGTTGCATTACGACCCCTCTATAACGCGGCCATCCGTAGACAATTGCTATACCCACTTTATTTCGAAGATAAAATGATAAAAGAAAAAAAATCAATACCTATTTCGTTAGTGTTGTTAAAACAAGTTAAATTTTAACGGATATTACAAGGAGAATATGTTATAGAAAGAATATCAAAAGATAAAATAAAATGTGCAAAAAATTATCTGCTGAATATGTGATGTATTTTCTAATTTTTGTAGTTGGATTCGTTTTCTTACTATTTTTTTTTTGGAACAGTAAATTTCTGTAATTTTTGCAGCCTTTTAATCATTTACCTTACATTTTAACTTATTTGAATTCAAGATGCCCAACAAAGTAATAAACAATACTACTACTTTATTAGAATGTATAATTAACACAAAACATTTAAATGCGTATAACTGCGAAACATTTAATATTTGCATGTGTTATGAATTCTAAAATATATACTGTATATAATGTCGTTGGGCTCTAACATAATTTTAAAAAAAGTTCAGAAAGTAAAAATTATTGGCAATTTAAATATTTCATACTGTTGTTGTTCTAATGCAGCTAGCAATACAAAGACAGTTAATCTTTATGCCATAAGCAAGGGTTGCGACGCATTTAGCATTTCTTATTTAGCACTACCCAGATGGCATGCGTAGTTTGAAGATATGCTACGGATATGATTAACACTACCCCCGCAACGCTCTGCGATCCTATTAGACCGGGACCTACGGTTTAAAGTGGATTCCGAACCACTGCAAACATCTATGGCACTGCCATGACTCGAAGCCACCAGAGCTCTATGCCATCATTTTTAATACTATTATTTTACATTATCTGCTTATTCACACAATACAGCTACATGTAACCTAACAGAAATAAATGTACTTGATTATTTACTTATTTTGTCCAACTTATTATTATAGAAAAAAATTATTTATTTATGATAGTATTTTTTTTTTATTTATTTTTTGGGAGAGAGGGAACTGTATCCACGTTTGTTTTGAATCGCATTATAGAGGGAACGTACTGCATTTATTTACGTACATATTAACCTAATTTTTTTTATATTTTCCTTACCTCCAATACAGTAAAAGGCAAGCCGAAGCTGTTGAAGTGGCGATGCTCAAGTATAGCCAATGTCGCGTGAGCCAAGCGACCAGTGGTAGTACACACATTCCTAACGTCCAGGCAGTGGTTGCTATTCCATTCACCCTGCCTCTTATATCAGGACTGACCAGTTCCAAAACTGGAAAGAAAAGGTTCGAATTGTCTTCAACTTAATATTTTCATCTACAAAAATAATGCAAAAGTAAGTAAAAAATTGAATTTTATTTTTTATGTTGTAAAACCTCATATGTGCAAAATTAGTGACCTAATTATTTTTCATATGAACCAATAGAAATTTTAATTTTTACAATAGTTTAATATGCGATAAATAAGATATTAAATTACTTAGTGTTTTAAAGGCTGAAAACAATTTTTGCCAAGAAATGAATGTCATGAACTTTTTGAATATTATGTTTCCTAATCAAATTACATTAAATTTTGATACGCAAGATATGTTTATTTCGCTATAACTTTTATCTTTACTTTATTGATTATCTTTGGCATCTAATTTGCATTATGTTTTCATTTAAAATATTATTTTTAGTAAATTAATAAGAAAAAATCTATGAGTAGATGAAATTACTGTTTTTACTCTACTATTGCCTTTTTTTTTATTGATTGTTTTTGGATAAATTTTCCTCATTTTTTGAGAAAACATCTAATTTACATTATGACTTCATTCAGAATATTATTTTTAATAAATTAATAAGAAAAAAATCTCTAAATAAACAAAATTACTATTTTTACTCAATTATTGTCCTTTTTATTGATTGCTTCTAGATACATTTTCTTCATTTTTTTTAACAAACATCTACTTTGCATTGCGGCTTCATTCAGAATATTATTTTTAATAAATTGATAAGAAAAATCTACGTGTAGGCAAAATGATTATTTTACTCTTTGTCGTATAATAATTATTAAAAATTTTACAAAATTTTTAATATTAATGCAAGATATAAAAAATATTATTGATTGCTAAAAATTTGGAGGCACTAAAACTTTTTAAATATAATAAAAGCATTCATAATAAACTTACGTATAATGAAGGCTAAAGTATATATTGTAGTTATGCAAAGTCCGTTTAGAGTTCTGAGCAGCAGGTAGAGTTCGAAATTTGGGCTGAGTGTGATCCAATATCTGTTACCGCTATTATGAAAGCTGTCAACAGAAATGTTGGTTTTCTTCCAACCCTTAAAAATACAATGAAAGACGATGAATCTCAAAAAGTATTTATTACAGTGGCACATTGTTTCTAAACTAAAAATAAATTATCAGTTAATGATGCATTCTACCAATCTCCTAATAAAAACGAAGATTAGCAAAGAAATTAATTAAACTCATATTAATTTGTCTCATATTTTAAAAAATTGAAAAACATTATTCTATCTTTTTAATATACTTACTTTCAAAATAAATTTTTGTCATCATTTAGATTTTTCATGAACTTTAAGTAATCTACCAAACAGTTTTTTAAAAAAACTTTGAAACTACAGCGCGAATATAATTTTTAGTATACCCAGGTTTTAGAGAAAATAAAGCAAATTATTTTATTTTGATTAAAAAAATATATGTAAATTTGATTGAAAAAACTGGTATCATAAAAGTGCATGCATTTTCCTATTCTTATTTATATTGCACTATATCAGTTAATCAAATTATCAATTTAAACAATAAAAGTTTTTTTTTTAGTTTAACTCTTACTACTTATAAAATTATGGGTATTATTTTGGGGAAAGCGGATTTTCGTTTCCTTTGTCACTTTTTTCGTGTCCTTGGTTAGTTTTTCATTTCCTTGATCACCTTCAACCACCTAGTGGTTTATATTTTTTTTTAAATTTCTTTCACAAACTGTTACATAAATAATATTTTTAATTTTTTTTCACGAGATTTATTAAAATTTCTTCCATGAGCTAATAATTATATAATTAAATAATGTAAATTTGTTTTAAAATTCAATAATTCAATTTCAAAGTGAAAATGGGATAGTAAAGAAAAGAAAATCGTTTGAAATTGTATAGTTTTTTTATTTTTATTTTTTAAGATTGCTGTTATGAATTTTGTTTTTACATTAAAATTTTAACTTTATGGGCAACATGCATATCATCCCAGCCTATAATTTACTTTGTTTTGAATAAGTTATTTGTTTTTATTTTCAATATTTTCTTTTTATTGTATTATATCGCCTAATATTTTTTTTAATTTAACTGAATTTAATGGATCAGTTTAATTCTTTTAAGTATAAGTTTGTATTCAATAGTATTTTTGGTAGATAAACATAAATTTTTAAATAATAAATTAAATAATTTTTTTTACAAAATTTATGATCGTACCTGTCCGACATGAGTCCAAATAGTGGTGTACCGACAGTAATGCCAACAAACATCAGACTAAGAACAAGACTGCTATAATGATCGTCTTTGCAAACCATGTTCCACTAAAATTTTACGAAGAAAAAAGATTTGAATTTCCAAAAAATAGTTCATATATATATTATAATAAAGTCTTTTGTTGTATTTGGAATCAGTAAATGAAATCATTCATATAAAAATGTGTTAATAATAGTATTTTCTATGCATTTTCACGTTAAAAATAATTTACTATTTATTTCGATGAAAAAACTTTAAAACTGCGTATTTCATTTATAGACTTCGTAAATATCATATATTACTTCGGTTTTAAAATGACAAAAAAAATGTGAAAAATATTTTAAAATATTACTCTATTCTCTCTTAGTAATAATAAAAAAGTACAAATTACTCCTGATATTTTCGTTTATAATTAAAGGTATCATTTTCTCAAATTTCCCATTAAAAATATTTTGCTTTTGTCTAATAAATTTATTAAAATGAAGTCCAATAAATATAAAATTTATTTGCCTTTTTAAGTAATATATTTCATTTCCGTATAGCGTGCTGATTGTACGATGATTAAGATGATATATTACTTGTGAAATTAAATTATGTTACATTGAAACGAAATATGATATTTAATAAAATCAATCAATTAATATAAGCAGGTCTTTAAACAACAAATAATAATAACATAAAATAACACTTATGGGAATGGTATATAATTAAATATATAACTTGAGTGTCATCACATTGAAGAAAAAATGTAATATCATAAATATTCGATAATAATTAAAATGCAAAATAATGTGCATAAAGCCTTTTAAATCTGACGGCATATTATATATTTCTATCTGTTGTATTTATTCAGCTCTGTTTTGTTGATAAATGTTGAAATAGTTCTGATAGCATATGTTACATTATTTTTGGTGGCTTATTTAATTAATTATTTAATTTATTAAATTTATTTAATTATTTAATCATTAATTAGTAATAAGAAATATAAAATTATTTTTTCAAAATCTTTTCCTTAAATTTTTAATGAAACCATTTAAACTTTTTAAAATAAACCAAGGTCAAAGAATTTAATGTATAAAATAAGCATTAAAATAGATTCAATCTGAATGTTCAATTAAGGTAAAAACAAGGCTAAAGTTTCAAACTACAATTTTGTGCTATTAAGGTAAGAACAAGCTCTGAATTTTCAAGTAACTACAATTTTGTGCGAAAAGTAAAACGTGTGATTTTAAATAACACTTCTTGATATATATAAAAAAAAAAAACTTACTTTTGATACAGATGTTTCGTCATAGTTGGTTCTATCAAACTGCCAACCGTTATTACACTCCTTAACAGGCCATGAAGGATCTATAGAGAAATTTCTTGATTCCATAAGCGACGCATAATCAACATCATACATAGAGCAATGACGATCATGTGGCGGACTGATAAGTTGCTTTTGCATTTCTATGGACAAATTTGAGCTGGCAATTTCCGGTACGTGACACCAGTGATCAGGAATGCTGGACAAAAATATGGAACTCATCGAGAACCATGGTATCACTATGGAACTTGGTATCAGAAAAACTATTATCAGGATTTTTTGATACAGTCCGAAGCTTCCGACATCCGTTAAAATATCTTCGAAGATCATATTGGATTTTCAAAGAATTTTAAAAAGCACCTGAATGGGAAATAAAATATCTATTTACATAATTTATGAAATCAAAATAAATGCATTAAATTTGTAACGTTTTAAAGATAATTCTTTTTTATTTAAAATGATTCAAAGTTTAAAATAAATAATAGTATTAATATTTATATAAATAATATTTTATATAAGTAAGAGAAACCTAGGTAACATGATTAAAAAAGTCTTGAAATGACTGTAAAATCAAAATTTTGAAATATCACAATACATATATATCATACTATCACATTGTATAAAATATATATAAATAAATCCATATTTTATTAAGGAATATTAACCTAAATATTTGTATATAAATGCCTAAATACATTGTTACTCTCCTTTTTTTAAAGATGGATAACTTTTTAAATAGAAATATTAACTCATTTATTAGAAATAAACAATCAAATAAATGAATTCCTTGTGATTTATTCAATTAATTGATAAAATGATAGATTTATAATAAATATCTGGTATAGCAAACACTTACGAAAATTTAACAATGTGTAATTTGTACTTCACTCAAGAGTAAAATAAAACTTTATGTTTCTAATTCTTGCTCTTATTATACTTCAAAGATACCTTCGAACTTCGACGAAAAATAGCTTTTAATGCTGATCACACACTTCGGAATTTGCCCGATTCCCGCAGGCTCTGGGCTAATTCTGAAGCAGATCAGTAATCGCACCTCTATTTCTAAACTCGCATTTATTTTTTTTTCCCATCACTGTTTTTAATTCCCCAATATTACGATCACCATTTGAAAAAACTGCCAGAATCTAAACGCGTTACTGAATTGAACGAAAGTCAAACAAACATCGCGAGTAAAAATAATGTCATTCCATTTTATATTGCTTTCTTTATTTCTCTTCGCACCCTAAATAAAATTTAAGGCAATGAAAATATGCTTGGAAGTGACGTGTCTTTAGAGATGTGTAACTTTAAGCGATTGCATGTGACGTAAATTTTAAACGATGGCATTTTAGATGGTTATTTCATGAGTAGAATGGACAACGAATACGAATGCTTTCTTATTGATAATTTTCAATAAGGAATCGTAAATGATTGTGAATGATTGTGATTGAAGTGATTGGCAATATCATTGAATACTTTTTTTCTTTAAAGTGAACAAAATTCAAATCTAAGGATTTTTTTAATAATATTTTAGATGGTTTTTAAAAGCAGAATAGACAACGAATCCGACTGCTTTCTTATGAATAATCTTCAATAAGAAAGTGATTGATCATGAATGATTGTGATTGAAGCGATTCGTTGTTATTTGGCTATATCATTGCATATTTTTTTTCTTTAAAGTGAACAAAAATTCTTTCTTTAAAGTGAAGAAAAGGATTTCTTTTAATAATATTTTAAATGGTTTTTAAAAGCAGAATGGACAACGAATACGTATCTTGATAATATTCAATAAGAAAGCGATTGATAGTGATTGTGATTTGGCAATATCATTGCATAATTTTTTTTTTTCTTTAAAGTGAACAAAATTCAAATCTAAGGAGTTTTTTTGATAATATTTTAGATGGTTTTTAACAGCAGAATGGACAACGATACGAATGCTTTCTTATTGATAATCTTAAGAAGCGATTGATCGTGAATGATTATGATTGAAGCGATTCATTGTAATTTGGCAATATCATGGCATTTTTTTTTTTTACTTAAAGTGAGCAAAAATTCAAATCTAAGGATTTTTATAAAACAGAAAAACATCAATGGTACGTACGATTTATATGTTTTCATGTAAATAATCTCTTACATGTATTTGTTTACCTGTTTTTCATTATAATACAACATGAAAGCCTCAATGATATGCATGCTAATATGATAATATGACTTAATATTTTTATAATAGACAATTCATTAAATGTGTGAGTAGACAATAAAGATGACTAACTAGTGGATCACGACTTGATTTACTCAACTCCAGACTTCTCCAAGTCCAAGCATGTGTTTTATTTTTAAAAACCCAATTTCATTACCGTATGCTTATGTACTGTATGATTATTTCATTACTGAATCTAAGTTAGGAGTTCTCGGAGGGTGTGCTATCACTTCCTGGTGGGCCCTGTGGTATTCCAGAGAATATAGTAATTGTAGTAGTTTTTTATTAGTTTGCCATATAGTTACTCTTTTTATTTTTCATTTTCCCATTCAAAGACAGTTTCATTAAAAATAGCTAACCTTTCTGGTTGCTTTTTCTTCTTTTTTTATTAGCAAAATAAATTAATTGATAATTTAATTTTTAATAAATTATCTGTATATATATATAATACTCCTTTTCTATCTAACCAATGGGCTTAAAGCTTAAGAAACTTCTCAGAATTCTTTGACAAACCAGGAGATAGAGGCTGCTATGCAACAAAGACTCTCCATCAACCTGGCAAATCGTCGTCGCTCTTTTTTTCCCATAAAAAGTTACCAAACAGCAATACTGGCCAAAGAAGATTTCCGAGAAACTAAGTAACTTCCATGTTTGGCTACTAGGAACACTAGCGTCTATGTGATTTTCAATGCTACGAAAAAATTTCATTGCAAACTCTAAAACTCCACCATCTTAGTCTGTGGAGTTAGCCATCTAGATATAAAATTGTGAGGCGTTAGTAGCGAATGCTTATTTCTTAGAAATTTGAATAAAGTGAATCTACTGTTATTTGTTTTTAAATGCGCCTTGACTTCAAAAAGTTTGAGAACCACTGATCTAAGTTTTAATAGAATCTTGCATTTACAGCTTGTAATTGAGTATGCTTATTGCTATCGAGTTCGACAGTTCACATTGCTTATTTTGCATTCATATATTTAAATTCTAAGAAAACACACAATACTTGTGAAGGCAATGGCATTCAAGGGATGAGCATGTCATTCGATTTTCCTTTCTTACATCATAATTATACATTTTTTTCTTGCATGCATAAAATTGTACAAAAAGTACAATATAAATAAAAAGTTAATAGAAAAACTATGCTGAGAAATAAAATCAATTGGTGAACATTTTAATATTTTGTTAATTTTACTCGTGTAATATATAAAAATTATATTTGTAACATAGTGATGTTATAATGGTATGTTGTTCTAATGCAGCTGGCAATACAGAGACAATTCATCTTTATGCCATAAGCAAAGGCTGCACCGTTGTTACTCATTTAGCACTACTCAGGAGGGCACATGTAGCTTGAAGATATGGTACGGACGCGAGTAACACTATCTCCACAACACTCTACGATCCTATTAGGCAGGGACCTACGGCTTAAAGTGGATTTCGAACCACTACGAACATCCATGGCACCGCCTGGATTTGAACCCAAAACCTGTGGTACCGAGTGCCAGAGCGTTTGCCACTAGGCCATCAGGCCCCTTCAATAATGATATTGGTGTCTAAAAAATTAAATTTATAGGTTGATATGTAATAGTCTTTTTTACTGTGATTGACTTTGGGAAACGAAATTCTTCTATCACTCTTCTGTGAGTTTAACTCCTGATAGTGTTCTATGCATTAAATTTGTCCATCTGTATATATTAAGCTAGCCAACCCTGATATAGGCTATAAAGCGAACTTATTTTATATTTTATGTCCAAACACATTCTTAATAATTCTTTTATGAAATTTTATAATATAAACTAAGAATTTGATTAAAATTCCTTTATTGTATATCCCTATTATGTACATAATTTGTCCTGATAAAATAATGTTAAGTCTCCTTTTGATAGTGATTAAGTTTTTGCAAGATACTATATTGTTTTATTAAATTGAAGAGATTTAATGTATAAGTATTCTGATCAAATAGCGATATAAAAAATAATGCGATTTTTGAAGGTCTCCACTTGATGCAGTTCTGTTTATATAATATTGAATATACATATTGAACGCAATATATTACTGAATTTCTGTTAAATAAAGTGCAAAAAGATATACTAACATTGATTTAATTTGCTTAAATTTATAAAAAAAATGATTAAATTATACTAAGGATGAAAAAAAAATGTATTTAAATTATTATTAATCATAATTTTAATATAATTAAATTATATTAAGATTAAATTATATTAATTAATTTAAGTTATTAAATTATATTCATAATTTAATTAATTTAATTATATTAAGTTTAAATTATTAATTAATTTAGGTTATTTAATTATATTATATTAATAATTAAATTGCATTAATATAGTTAAATTATATTAAGATTATATTAATCTTGAAGTATATACACAGAATATTAAATTTAATTACAATTAACTATTGAAACACTGAGATTTAAACGATAAAATAAAACTTAACTAAATGTAAAATATTTAATATAATTAAGTTTTGTTTAGATTTTTTATACAAATATTTAAAATTATACAATGGTTCTTATTTATGTATTTTATAATCAAAATATTTTATCTGAATAGTAATGCAGATAGCGTATAAGATTTATGATCTGATGGAATAGCTTATCATGCTTTTGATCTCATAAATTAGAATCCCAATATGTGAAGCCAAACCAAACGTCCCTGAATGCGATAAATATATAAGTCAGAAAAATCATTTTCATTGTGTTGAAGAGAGAGTCCTAAATTATTACCCATGAGGGGCTTCAATAAAGATTGTGTGGCAAAAGAAGCCTAACTTCTTTAAATCAAAAGCAACATTTGTCCACATCAACAAACACAAGTAGAAACGATATAAACAATTAACATAACAATAACAACATAATCAATTAAATGCTTTAAAAATTAAAAATAAATATGCAGTTTTTTATTTTCATTGAATACACAAATGAATGGTTAAAAAATTAATTTTAAATAATTTTTGCCAGGATAAAAAATATATTCTTTAAATTTTAGCTTTATATCATTTTAAAGAATAAAAACATTTGAAATAAATCTGAAATTAAGTTTTTTAGAAATAAGTTATCATTTCGTTACGGGTAATCTACTCAACATCAGAAATATGAGAAAACGGAAAAAATCCAGATATAGAACATAAAGACAGAAAATAAGTTTATGGGATTCTAAAATAATATTTAGTGACCTTGAAAACTGGTTCAATCCGTAAATGACTGGTACTATAAACGTAAAATGAGTAATAAGTGATTTCAATTTAATACTGTTAGCTTTTCTTTAACTCTTTCAAAGCACCTTTCAGAAAGTATACAAAAAAGAATTTCTAATAAATATTTCTATAGCTTTTTATGAGTTATTTTAACAAAATTCTAAAGGCAGGTGACCTTAACAAATATAAATTTATTTATATTTAGAACAAATACAACGTAATCTACAACTTTATTAGCATATATAGTATAATTGATAAGTTATCAGAAATAGCTTACTGGTTTTTTCGCCATTGTAAATATTTTTGTAGAAAACTATTACATATAATGAATTATTACTATTACTGTTTCGTTTTGCATCCTTGTAACAAACAGTATGACATGAAAATGATATGCATGATAACGCAGTATGACATGAAAAAATATGACATGATATGCATGATTCTAAAAGTTTGACGGCTACAAATAATTATAATAAAAAATACATTTGACTTCAATTTTTTATAAAATATAAATATACATAAATTGAAAAAACACAGTAAATTTAAAAAATTTCAAAGAAATTTGTTGAAAGACTGAAAAATTTAAATTCAAATATTAGTTTGAAATATATTATAAGAATTAACTTTTTCTGTCTAATTTATAATTTTTAAATAAACATTTCTATAGTCACTTTGATCATTACAAAATAATCAAATGAAGTTTTAATGAGAAATGTTAATTAATCGATAAAAATTGACCGAGAATTTAAATTTCTCTGTTATTTATCTATAATGATTAAAATTTATATTTTAAGTTTTATTTCCTAAAAAAATTCGTCAATTCTTGGAAAATTTCTTAATTAATTTCTTAGTGGTAGAATAATATAAACATGAAGTGAGTGGTATTTTAAAGAAAAAAATTAGAAAGTATCTTAAATGTATGAATCTTGTACATATTTGGCTGAAAAAAATTAATTTGAGAATTTTTATATTCTTTAAGAATTGGTCCCTGAACTCCAATTTTTTTTTCTGTCATTTATACTTTCAAGTTTGTCTTTACGATAGAGACAACATGCAAATTTGCTATTGAGTACATTATAAAAATTTAAAGTTGCTGTCGTATTTCATTAATAGAAAAACTCAACTTTGGAAAATATCCAGTTTCTTTAAAATAAATCTAATTATCATACTGCTTTATTATTGGAATGTGTTACCTGAAATTTAAGTATATATACCTGAAGTATACCTTTAAGTATATATACCTATCGTTTTACTTAAATTGATATTCTTTTTCTTAATATAAAATATATCATAGGATTTTTTTTTTTTTGTTTAAAAGTACATAAACTGAGTACCAGAACTTAATACATGATATTTTAATATATTTTCTACATAGAACAATATTTATAGGAAAACTTTTTTATATTCTTCAAAAGATTAAAATAAATTAATTTTAAACGACAAAAAGATATATTTTTATATTAAATGTTAAAAGTATTCAGGAACATTTATGTATTTAATGTATTTCATTATACTTAGATTATAAAATGCAAAATAAGAGACAGTTAAATTATTTCGAAGGTTTTTTTTTGAAGAAATCTTATTAAAAATTATTCAGGACGGGAGAAAATATATAATCATATACCATTATAATCTCTGTTAAATTTAAATGTGAAAAAAGAACATAAAATATTTTCGATAGAAGAAATATCAAATGTGAAACGCTTGAAAGAGATTCAGATTTATTATAGTTCTAAATTTTTATCATCATACATAACGATTGAAGAACTGGTTATTTTATTTCTCTTCGGATATTTTTGTTAAAGTTTTGTCATCAAAATATTTTTTAACAGAAGAATCTCTGGTGCGTACATAATAGTTTAAAAATCTCTACTTTAACCTGTGCTACCAAATTTTATGACATCTATTATTTACTTTCAATAACTAAGAAAAATCTTTTCTGTGTGTTGTTGTGGTTACTAACACCCCCTAGTGCAGAAAAGCCGACACCAGGTCCAGAATCCATTGGGCCATGATTAAGGGTAATATGCAGCTTCACTTTAGCAGGAACCACGAGGGATGAAGACTGACTAAACCTCAAGACAACGCTTTTACCCACCGATCCTAAGAGTTGATCAAACACTAGCCTCACCATGGACCTGAAACCGGTTTGAAATCCGCCGCTTTGGTTGACCCAATTTCAACTCGAACCACTTGGAACAAACATCCATTTTGCCGCTGTGAAGGGTCGAAAAATTCGCCTGCCGCGTGAATCTTCAAACTCTCGCCTCTGTACCGATCATATTAGGGCCCTACTGTTCAAAGTGGATTCGCCACTATAAACATCCAGGGCCATCAGGCCATCATTTCTGTGTGTTAAAAATATAATTAATGTGATTCTCTTGAAAATGTAATTTCTTTTGTAAAGAATTAAATAATTATTTCTGATAATTCATGCATAAAGTGCAAGGGTTTTTATTTGTTATATTAAAAAAGTATGGTATAGGGTTTACAGAAGAAAAAATGAGTGTCTAATTTTGTAAACTTTTGAATTTACGTTTTTATTTGTATATTAAAATGTCTATTTATTAATTTATTTAAAATTTACAGTAATTTTGCTTCATTATTTTTCTTGTAAATTATTTTTATACCATTTATTGGGAATCAAAATAAATAAATTTATGAAATTTAAATTTAAGTTTTTAGATGTTTAGCATCTTTATTACAGTTTTCGATTTTTTTTATGATTTCTGTTTAATTTAAATTGAATTTTAGAAACATGTTTTGGAAAATTTGAATATAAAAAGAACCTTTTGAATTTTTTTGAAATTATTCTGTCTAAAACGTATTTTTTTTTTTTTTTTTTCAATTACTAAGTACATACTTAATTTCGATACCTTTAGTTCAAATAAAATTCTATAAATAAGAGTCCTTAAAAAAACATGCTATATATTTCCATGAGAAAATTGAGAATTTTTAGAACTTTTTTTAAGTAGGGAAGCTCTAATTTCGCAAAAACGTAGATACTTTTCTTTTTTGTTATGAAAAAAAATTACAAATCGCTCCATGACAGTAAATAGTGCAAATTTTTATTTCTTATAAGTTAATTCTTAATTTTTTTCTTTTTTTTTTTTTTTAGTTAATATGTCTTAAGTTTTTTTTTTTAAAAATATTATTTTTAAATGAAATAATTTACTCATTTTATTAAAATTAGTTGTTTGACTTTTGAAATTGTTTAAACGGATGTTCTATTGCGTCGTCGCCAAAAAGAAAAATCTAATGTTGTTGATATTTGCGGACGCCTAACAGAATAGTTGTTACAACTAATTATTTTAAAACAAAGTATAAAATTTATATTTAAATCAATTTTAAAAATCTGATTGATTATACTACTCTGCCCAAAAAGTAAGACCAATTTTTTTTTTTTCAAAAACTCTTTATTTATTCTTCCAAATTTATTTCATCGCCTTCAAAGTAATTCAATGTAATCGCCTCCGGACACAATGCACTTATGCCAACTTTTTTCATCAACATAATTTTTAAACATAATCAGTTTAACAATCATCTTTAAATGTTTTCAATTAACTTATAATTGTAAAACGGAACTTTTTTTTAATGAATTAGTTCATTTCCACTTATTCATGTCTGAAATATTGGTGGTCACGTGATTATCATACTTCGTCCGAATGCTCGACATTAAAAGATAAGTATCCATTAATATTTTACGATTCGGAAGAAGGAAAACAAATCTTTCTACATTAATAGGAATTTAAGAGCTGTAAATGCATTTCCTACTTCCTATTAATTTCACTACTATTCACAATTGGCAATTTATGTATAATTTTCGGCAATTATAAACATTAATTTTAATAATATTAAAAATGTTTTTTAATTTTGAGAAAACTTAGATTAGATTAAATTTTATTGATAGAAATCGAAAAGGCGCTATTATACACCGATAGTGAAAGTTTTCAATATTAAGAACTCATGTTTTTAGATTAAAAAATAAATAAACAATAATAAATTAATTAAGAAATTCTTAAGGATGTGTTAATTCCGATCGGTAATAACTTATGGCTTTATAAACATGTAGAAAAAAAATGGTGTTTGATGTGTTTAGATGTTTTTTAGATTAAAAAAATTAATAAACAATAATAAATTAATTAAGAAATTATTAAGAATGTGTTAATTCCGATCGGTAATAACGGCTGTATAAACATGCAGAAAAAAAAAATGGTGTTCAGGTTTTTTTTTTTTTTTTTTTTTTTTTTTTTTTTTTTTTTTTAGATTAAAAAAAAATGGTGGTTGATGTGTTATATTTTTATAAATAATTGCATTTACAATGACATAATAATTTAATAAGAATTATCAAATTATTAATAAGCCCGACTCGTGGCTCAGTGGCAACATGCCTCCTTGGTGAGTATTAGAGCGGAAATTCAATCAGCTTGCAGCTTTGCTGTCGTCGCTGTTTCAAAAAACGAGGAGGCTCGTTGTTGGGATGTTTCATCATATTGCCTCGCTCGTCGGAGTACCTGTTGGTAATTTTCCTGGGTTTTCTCCCATATGATACGCAAATGCGGGATACTTTCCCCTGAAATCCTCCCGGAAGGCACTGTCTTCCTTCTTCAGCGTTACGGAGCCAAGTCCCATGAGTTACATTTTTTAAAATAATCGCATCTACAATGGAAAAATAATAATTTAATAAGAGTTATTAAATTATTAACAAGACTCGTGGCTGAGCGGCAACGCGCACCGCTGGATTTCATCAGGGTTGAGGTTCAATCAGCTGGCAGTGATACAAATTGCATCAAAAACGAAGAGACTCGATAACGTTTGTGATGTTCAGCATCTTGCCTCTTTCATCGGACTAACTGGTGGGAGTTTTCTGGTGTTTCTGCCATACAATACGTAAATGAAAGGTTGTTCCCCTTAAAAGTCCTCCCGGAAGGTACTGCCCTCCTTCTACGGAGTCAAGTCAGACTTTTGCCTACGGGTGCCCCCTCACAAAAGAAGCTGCCGCCCCCTTTCCCTTCTTCCATGAGACCGCACGGGTTTTTGACTTGGTCTAGATGCTGCTGTCTACTAAGTGGGTTTAAAAAAAATTATTAATAAGCTTTATTCGTTAGAAAAAATAAATGATGAAATGCTTGGAATCTCCCCGAACTGACATTAAATTTTGCTATTGTTTTAGACATACCTTTACATTTATCGCAATGTCCTTAATAGTTTAAAAGTCGTAAGCCTTTTTAAATTCCTTAATGTTCGTTACGTCGAGCTCAGTGACCAATATTCATTACAGAGGGCAGAAATTAATTTTTCATCAA
The DNA here is from genome assembly GCA_021605075.1 of Caerostris darwini. Classification (NCBI taxonomy): domain Eukaryota; kingdom Metazoa; phylum Arthropoda; class Arachnida; order Araneae; family Araneidae; genus Caerostris; species Caerostris darwini. The sequence goes on along the minus strand of BPLQ01015719.1, from coordinate 78,403 downwards.
AAAATAAGTTATTCATGCAATTTTTTTTACATACAGACACTGAGCAGATATTACAATAAATTATTAAAGATATAAATTCCACTTACGAAGATAATTTCACTTATAAAAGTAGTACAATGAAATGTTTTATTCCTGTAAAATTTTAAATGCAGTCAAATTTCAAAGCTCTTTTCTTGAAGTAAATATTGATGAAACACATGATATGTATCAGTAAAAGGAACGAAATACTTAATTTATTGATACACGAGGATTTTAATGAAATAAATTTAATGGATGTATACCTAGTTTAAGTTATACATTTCATATATTATTGATTTCTATATAGAGAGATAGAAATATGATAGAAACGTGGGGGAGGCAAAATACATAAAAGGAAAACAATAAAAAAAACATAAGAAGGTGGTGCATACCTAGCTAAAGAAGACACTTTAAAGATGACATTTTTTTTAAAAGAATATCTTTGTATTTGTAAGTCAACATTATACATATATATATATCTGCTTGTGTATCTATGCATATGTATATTTAATAATTTTTATTTCGTTAAACAAAAATAAATGACGATCATTTTAGGAAATATAAATTACCAACAGAAACGAATTACTTCTCTTCTTTTAATAATGGATTAATAATGAACAAGTAATTTATAAAAAAAAGTTTTAAGTCAATTCCTACTTTTTTTTCACTCTATTGCAGAAAGTCCTTTATAAATAATTTTCATTCAGTTTTGTAAGTTTATCTGGCGCCTTCTATTGGTAGATATAAGCAACTTAAATCTAAAAAAAACTAAAATTAATTAATTTAAATTAATTACTGAATTAATATTTGAAAAAACTGCATTAAGATCAAGTGTCATCCATTACACGTTCAAAAACAATTTATTTGAACTTGAGTGGATGAATAAAAAGTATTTTATTAACGATTGAAAATTTGAACAAGATATATATATAGGGAGAGTGTGAGCTAATAGAAAGGTAGTGAAATAAAAAAGCTACAACTATTAATCTTAATTTTAGTTTATAATAAAATACTTTCGAAGTCCATGTGTTGAGATAGCAAATTTGTTATCATTAATATGGTTCCTGTTTCCTGTCAATGTAAACAGGAACCAGACAATATTTGTTATGACATTTAATTTTGAGTCATACATCTATTCAAACTGCTTTCAGTCTTCTTTGACACTTTAAACTATAAACTATTCACTTATAGTTTATTTATGAAAATATAATTAATTTTTTTTTGTACGAGTAGATCTTTACTGTCACAGCTAACATTTCTTATGAAAACTTTCTTCATACTATGAATTATTTATTATTACCGGATAACTAGAATAAATTAAAAATTTTAATCTGAAAAAGATGTATTATTTGCGGTGAATAAATATGTGATTGGATAAGCATCAATCATTACCTTACAAATATTCCAATTTTGTTTCCAGTAATTATCAAGCATTTGATAAGTATCAATGAAGTGGGTTAACGGACTTAAAATACGAGTATCGTTTGTTCTTCTGATGTATTCACAAGCAAATTGTTCCATCTCGATCAGATGTGTTCAAATTTTTTACGGTTTTTTTTTTTTTTTTTTCGTAGAGCTTCATTAGGGAAAAAAGCTGTATTGAACCGCGTACAAAATATACAAATTTATAGCTGTTAAACAAAAAGTTAGAAAATAATTTTCTATATCCATTTTGATATAATAAGCAAAAATAATATTTGGTTTCTTTTCTTGCAGAATTTTTGAAATAGGTATCTTAGAAAATAAAAACAATAAATGTAAATTCATGATTAAACATTATAATATTTTCAAAAATGTTACCATTTCTTATGTATATTTTTAAGTAGTATGCTGTTTTATTTAAAAAAATAAGTTACATAATTACTAAATGTACCAATTTTTTTAAGGAATTTATAATTTTAGAATTGATGGTCTGAATAGTAGACGATGCTTTCTAAGGGACGGAAATGACATCACAGATAAGGGGTGCGCAATCGGATATGGCATCTTAGTAGACAAGGGTTTAGACTTAAAGGCCATTTTGGTGGGGGGGTGTTGAACTTAAGAGAGAAATCCTATCCCTTTTTTCAATTCCTTCTTTAGCTTACACTCTTCGTATATACATTTTGTTCAAATTTTCAATCGTTCATAAAATACTTTTTATTCATCCACTCAAGTTCGAATACAATTTTTTGAACTGGTAGTGGATGACTCTTGATGTTAATACAATTTTTTCAAATATTAATTCATTAATTAAATCTAATTAACTAATTTTAGTTTTTTTTTCGATTTAAGTTGCATATATCTACCAATAGATGGCACCAGATAAACCTAAAAAAATGAATGAAAATTATTTATAAAGCACTTTCTGCAATATAGTAAAAAAAGTAGGAATTACCTTTAAAATTTTTTTTTTATATTACTTGTTTGTTTTTTGACTTAACAGTAAGTACGCAAAGTAAGAAATTCTGCCCAAATACAATTGTTGTGAAAAAAAATCTGAATGTTCCCTGATTACATTCAATAACTGGATTACCATAACTAATCATAGAGAAAATTGTAATTAATTTTGAACTTCATAGTAATTAAATTTTTATTTCATCCCAACGTTTATCCATTTTATTTTTATTCAGTTTTTTCCATTTATTTATATTTTTCTATTTATTTTTTTTTATCCTCTCTTGAAGATCGAACCTTTTGAATTGGGGAACCATTGGCATTTTTAATATATAAAGTACTCTCTGGAAGTTTTTTAATTCATGAACTTTCTATAAATGATTTTATATATAATACATTGTTACAATGTAATAGCAAATAGTTAAGTAATTACAATGTAATTGCAAATAGATATAAGAAAGTGGTAATACTTCTAATACGAAAAAAGTTATTTCAATATAAAATGAAAAGTCGGTACATATAGTTGTACATAAAGTAGAATTTGTGATCACACGTGTAGTTTAATAATTCAAGAATAAAATAGTTTTATTCAATAACGTTTATGGAAGTCTTAGAACATTTTTACTTAGGAATAACGGTTGAACCATCTTGAAATAATTAAGAAATGTCATAATAAATGTAAACAACTTAATCATATGTAACAATCAGTATTGAAAGCATCATCTAGCCTCTCCCCCTAAAAAAAAAAAAAAATCTAGCCAAAAAAATATACATAATTTGTCACATTTTTTAAGTCTTTTTATTCGGAAAAAAAAGAAAGAATTCCATATTGTGTTCAATAAATAAATTAAATTGGTTTATAATTATATAAATAATTATATATATATATACATATATAACTCAAATGAATTTATTACACAAATAGAAAGTTGAGAAAATTAATATTGTGTAAGCTGTTTTTTTTTTTAATTTATAGATAAATATATATTTTAAAATGATAGCATATGTTATTACAGATATAGTTTTTATCTACCGAGAAATAAAATACATAAAATATTATATTTTGGAATAATCGTTATTTGTAATACAATTTTCGTATAACAACAGGATTTGACTAATTTGGCAAGCATAATTGAGGTTAAATATGATTAATAATTATGATATGATTATTATTAATAATTATTAAATATGATTTCTAATGATTTTGTAAAAAAATTGATGAGTCACTTGTATTTAAAGAAATACGATTTCTTACATTAGATTTTTAAAAGTCTTTACGTTCCATTGTCTACTGGATGTTGTTGCTATAAATATTTGTATTAAGTTATTGAAACAATTCATTTTAGAGGTTGTAGTTAATTTAATACGTTACTAAAAACCTTTGTTATCATTTGCTGCAATATATTTTCTCATTTCTCAATTATAAACACATTTTTAATTACAAAATATCAATTATCTAGAAAGTTCTATGTCACACAAAAAGGTGAAAACACACTCCAAAAACTGAGAACATTTTTGATTTGTGAATAAAATTTTATTGATTTTGTTTATTTATAACCAAGATGAATATTACAACTCCTTTTATTGAAGACAATTTAAAATACAAATTACTATTTTCATTTAGAATTTAACTTCTATAAAAAAATTATTTATTATTATCTTAACATATTAAATTGTTAATATCTTTTCTTTTCTAAAACGTACAAAAGAAATACATTTTTATGAATAATAATAAATATTGTACTCAAAAATAACCCTAATTTTTGAGTACAATATATTTTATTAATATCACATATGACACAAATTTAATAATATATTAAAAGAACTTATTTTAAAAAATTTTATTTGTTTTTTTAAAACATCAAAATTTTTTTAAATAATAAATTACTTAGAGAACTATTCATATTTCCACTGACTTAAAACAAAAAGAATAAAATGTTCTTTATTATTATTTACAGTTAACCATCATTTTTGCATACAATATTTTTTATTAATATCACATATAGTCACAAATTTAATAATATTTTTAAAGAATTTATTTAAAAAAAATTTTATTTGTTTTTTTAAAACATCAAAATTTTATTATTTTTTTACGAATAATAATAAACAATAACCCTAATTTTTGAGTTCAATATTTTTTTATTAATATCATAAATAGTCATACATTTAATAATATTTTAAAAGAATTTATTTAACAAAATTTTAATTTTTGTCTTTTCAAAATTTTATTAATTAAGAAATTCCTTAGAGAACTATTCATATTTCTAATAACTTTAAACAATATGAATACAGCTTACCCAATTGAGCAAGATCATTTACCAGCAAACGAATTTTTTTCACGAATGATATTCTCTATACAAAGTGCAATTCTTTTAAAATCTTTCTTCCTTTTTTTGTCCTTGGAATCACAGAAAAAGTTGAGAGTTTATTTGCTTCCTAAATCTATTTATGATCGGTACAAAGCAACAAATTAAAAATCCTTGGAAGTCCTCAGCTTCCTCTCAATATCTTTTATTTGTTATTATTATTTCCGGGGACTGTTATGTATGCATAAATAATTTACAACGATGACCTTGAAATTGCGTAACACACAGCTGAAAAATGAGATCGCATCCAACAGAAGAGATTTAAGAATTAAATTATTTGTGTAAAAACTCATATAAAATTGTTCGAATAAAAGTAAAAAAATAGAAATTTTTAAAATGAAAATATTTTAAAAATATCTCTATGTGAAATCTACTTTAACGTTAAAATTATCGATTTAATTTTGTATTATAAATTTAAGTCCTATTTAATCGTTAAACAAAACATGAAATTTTTACATTACCAAGGGACAGATAAAAAAAAAGAATCTTAAATATATGATAGGTTTGACCCGTGGCCGAGGGATATCGTGTGCAACTAACGTGGAGGAGGCTCAAGGTTCGAATCTGTTGGCGGCGTCGATGCAGTCACTGAGTTTATAAACGTGGACATTCGATAGAGCTGTGAAATTGTGTGTATAGCTTCTAGCATTGATAGCCAATTGCCTGATTGGAGTTTTCTGGTATTTTTCTCATACGACACGTATATGCGGGGCAGTTACATTCGCAGGTTCTAATTTCATCTAAATGTCCTCCTCTCCTTAACCGTCGGTGGGCTGTTCGTGGTATACATCAGTGGAACACGAGGCCCACCGATGTTCAAGAAAAACATATGTGACAACTTACCTAATTTTTTTACCTGAGTCCATTTTGGCGCTTGTTCTGAAAATTCTGTTTCTTATCCCACTCGGTCGACAGCAACATATAGACCAAGTCCATGAACTCGAAATTTATTCTCATGGAAGGAGGGCAACTTCTGTTGTGATTTAGCACCCTATACGTAAAAGTCTGACTTGGTTCCGTGACTCTGAAGGAGGAGAGCAGTGCTTTTCGAGAGGACTCTTAGGGGGAACTTCTCCGCATTTGCTTAACGTATGGAAAAAAACCCGAGAAAACTCCCACCAGGTAGTCCGACTTTGAAACGACTTTTTTGTTTTTGAGACAGTGTCTCTACAACATAGTCGGCAGCGGATTGAACATCAGTTCTAATGCTCACCAGAGGGCACGTTGCCACTGAGTCCCGAATTAGGCCTGAAGTTTCTTCTGCAGTAATGCTTGATTGTTATATAGTTACTAACATATTGATTATATTAAATTATTATTAAATTGAAACGAAATAAAATATTTAAATTACCGTGAGTTTAATACATTTTATAACTGTGCTTCATATATGAAAATATTGTTTAAAAATCAGAAATGTGAATAAAAATATCATTTCTCTTTTAATGACCTGATATTATTAGAAATTCGATATGAATTGTCGCATGCACAACTAGTTTTCTAGGATTTTTTGCTCAAAAATATTTGATGTAGTTATTAGAAGCTTTAATAAATTATGAAATGAAGTTCTTGTTATTCTGCCATTCTTAACTGGTTCTAAGCGTCCATCCGTTTCAAAATTCATTTGATTTAAATCTCAATTATCTACTTTTATGGTATAAGCCTCTATACCTGCTAGTACTCACCGATCTGAAGCTGTTAGATATCTGTATTGAACATATACAATGCAAACAATTTACTTAGGTGGTTGAAACGGGTATTTACTAGAGAATATCAAAATATATTTTGGAAATTTTATATTTACTAATCAGATCAGAATATTTAACAAACAAGCAAAAATTTCTCAAATTTAATAAACAAACAAACTTTCATTCATTAATTTAGACTCTACAAAAATATATCAGTATTGTCTATTCGTAATGAAATTTTGTTATTGTATTGTAAAAATTATATATTTTAGTCTGATGCATAGTATGAAAGTCTATAGAAAAATTTAATATTAACATATTCTGAACTGATTAATAAAAATAAATATTTCGAAATATATTTTGATATTCTCTAACGAATATTTAAGAATTCGAATGACTATCGGCATAGATTCTTAATCAGGGATCCAAGTACCCCTTGGGAGTTCATAAACTTGGTGCAGGGAGTCAGGGAAAGAAAACCTTATTTTTTATTTTCCTAGAATTCCAATCTTTTCTCATATATGCAAAAAATTATAATACTATTATTACCCATAATTTTATGGGTAATAATAGTGTTATAATTTTTTGTATGTATAATAATTATATAACTAAAACTATTATTATATAATTAACTATTATAATAAATTATAATTTAACTATTATAATTTATTGTATGTATAATAATTATATAATTAAAAAATTAAGTAATGTAAAATTGTTCTAAAAGATCATCTGGTGAAAGCAATGACAATATTATCTCAAAGTAAAATGAGATTTTTCAAGAAAAGAAAATCGTTTGTTCGCTTGTCGATAGTTTTTTCTTTATTGCTGTAATTGGCCAATCGGCTAGCGCTCTGGCCTTTGGTACCACAGGCTTCAGGTTCGAAACCTGGCGGTGGCCTGGATGTTTGTTAGTGATTTGGAATTCTCTTTAAGCCATAAGTCCCTGTCTAATACGGGGTGATTAGGTAGTACCTAATTTGGGGTGCAAATCTTTTTAATACGCTTTTATTAGCTTCACCTGTATGTATGTATGTTTGTATGTAACTCACTTTTTGGGCTCGATTTTGGGACTGATGGCGCCATCTACCGAAAAACTGATCCGCGATCGAATTGCGCTCTTCCTATTGGCCGAAAATTTCGGTGGCTAAAAAGAGGCGGATTTCAAAGGCATAGGAGTGCGATCATGTCGAATTGCGCTCTTCCTATTGGCCGAAAATTTCGGTGGGTAAAAAGTATGTAAACTTAGCGGATAACCGGCCAAGTGGAAAACAAAGTAAAAACAATTATACTTTAAAAAACTTTAAAAAAATATGCTTTTAGAGTTAATCAGACTAAAAAGTAAAAAATAAATTAATAGTTTAAAAAAACTAAAAAATACGCTTTTAGAAATCAAACTAAAAAGTAAAAAATAATTGTTAACATAAATAAAAAATGACTGACGAGAAAATGAATGTCACTGTTCTAAAAGCGTGGGGTGCTTTGTATGATATTTTTAAACTAACTCTGCATTTCGGAATGAAACTAGTGAGAAATTATAACGATTGATATCGAGCACCCCAAGCTTTTAGAACAGTGACATTCATTTTCTCGTCAGTCATTTTATTCTTATGTTAACAATTATTTTTTACTTTTTAGTTTGATTAACTCTAAAAGCGTATTTTTTAGTTTTTATAAACTATTAATTTATTAAGATATATAAGCAAAATAAAAGAGTTGGTCATAGGATTGGCAACCCTACCCCTTAAAAAGGAAACACCTCCTATCTCAAAATCTGCTAGTAAGCAGACGGCCTAGGCCCACAATGAGGGTGTTGCGCTAATAATCATAGACTGAAAATATTTGACATGAATATTTTTAAAAATTTCAAAGTATAATGTGAGATAAAAATTTAAAAATAGATATTTTAGCCTATTTTGGGGTGCCAAATCCTCTTAATACATATAAACAAAATAAAAATATGGTTTTTTTTTTAATTTAAATTTTAGTTTTTAAGTTTTTTTTAATTTAAATTTTTTCAGTCAATACAAATATTATTATTGTTAGACGCAATTAATCAGGTAATGAAATGTAGTAAGAAATTAAATAAGTATATGTAGTTAATTATCACTTACAGAAAAGATATTTAAATATTTTAATAATAAATAAATAGATTTTTTTTAAAAAATAGTAAAGGTTTTTGGTAAAGGTAAAAGGTAAAGATTTTGTAATATTTTTAGACTTAAAATAGGGAATTTCTCTCAAATTCCGAGTTTTCTTTGGTGATTTTGAAGTTCATGATAAAAAAAGGTTACAAAATATTGCGGCTTTGGCAATTTCATGGCGCTGAAAAGAGGTTTGGCGAAATCGGAACCCTAAAGTACAGAATCGTCACAAGAATTATCAAATTCAATAGGATAGGAACACAGCAAAATTTAATAATTCTAGAACTTCATGAAGAAGCAGTTGTTCAAATACTACAAGAAGCATTCCTGGATAGAGAAGTAACAGGTGGGCAGAAACGTTCGTAGACTGACACATAGATGGCGCTACTAGTATTAAATCCATATGATTTTTAGTTAGCCCTAACTTTCAAAAGACACGTGTATAAATTTGACAGCTGTTGCTCTATTAGCATGTAAGTTATAGCATTTTTGGTGTTCATCACGTGCTGCCCACTCGGCTGACTGTCGATTGGATTCCGGTGTGAAATAATGGAGCCATGTTTCATCCATTGTCACATATCGACACAAAAATTCGTGTTTATTATGATTGAACAGCTCAATCAATCAGTTGACAGATCATCAATTCGTTGTTATTTTTGGTCGATTGTGAGCTCGCGCGGCACCCAGTTTGAACAGAGCTTTCGCATATCCAAATATTCATTCACGATATGTCCAACACGTTTCTTTGATATCTTTAGGGTCTCAGCTATTTCAATCAACTTCACTTTACGGTTATCAGAAATTATTTTGGGGACTTTTTTTATGTTTTCGTCGGTAACAGCCTCTTTGGGGCGTCCACTGCGTGCATCGTCCTCGGTGTTCATTTCGCCTCGTTTAAGTTTAGCAAACCACTTCTCTACGGTTTATTTTCCTGGTGCAAAGTCCGAATAATGTTTATCGAGCCAAGCCTTGGCTTCAATAGTATTTTTTTTCGCCAAAAAGCAATGCTTTATTAAACACACGAAATTCCTTTTTATCCATTTTTTCAAACTAACAAAAGTTGCTTCACTAAAAATGCTATAACTCACATACTAATTGTTCAACAGCTGTCAAATTTATACACGTGTCTTTTGAAGGTTAGGGCTAACTAAAAATTATATGGATTTAATACTAGTAGCGCCATCTATGTGTCAGCCTGTGAACTTTTCAGTGCACTTGTTATATTAAATGAAGATTAAATCAATTTTTAAAAACAGATTCTTAAACTCTAGTTTGGGAAAACTGAAACAATGATCTGTTTACATTTTGAAAGCCAGACAATTCAAAATGAATTACACGAGGCTTGACACACACACAAACAAATGAGCACGTGGCTTGATATGGGTCAATCCTTATATTTAGCAATACATATTTCACATTTTAAAACACAATGAAATCATGTGAAAATCAGCTTTTATTTTAAATTAAATTGTTTTTGAAATGGGAGTTTCTGATAATTGCTTTCATAATAATGATCTGATATCTTTTATTTTTACCAACATTTTCCCTCTAAAAAAATCCATTAAAAATTATCTACGCATTTGCAATTTTTAAATAAAAATTAAAGTAAGAGAAACGGGTAACCTTTATTTATCAATCATTACATTTCGACTAACATATAATACGTATATTATTTTTTAAAAAAATTCTAATAATCTTAATAAGAGTTTTCAACCTTACTATTGCCTTATTTGCTTAAATTTTCGATGGGAGATAGTTTGCAAGAGAATTTTGTTTAAAAAGCAAGCATAGTTTTGGGAAGAAATTTTCATTCCAAGAGGTATTTTAACAAGGGTGATTTTAAAATTGCAGATTGCAGATTTAGATGCAATGTTTTCTTATGCCATTTGGCAGTAGGCAGATGGCTTTGATCCATCATGGGTCTATTGTCCAATGAAGCAGAAGAATATGTACTTTGGTAACAGGCTTTTCTTTCTTTCCTTGTTTCGTAGGTTCCTTATTTTCTGCCTTAGAGTAGAAATGTGAAACTATTATTTCTCCTTCTTGTAACAGTTCGGCTGAAAAGTTCGTAGGCTGACACATAGATGGCTCTACTAGCATTAAATCCATATGATTCTTAGTTAGCCCTAATCTTCAAAAGACACGTGTATAAATTTGACAGCTGTTGCACTATTAGTATGTGAGTTATAGCATTTTTAGTGTTCATCACGTGCAGTCCACTCGGCTGACTGTCGATTGGACTCCCGTGTGAAATGATGGAGCCATGTTTCATCCATTGTCAAATATCGACGCAAAAATTCGGAATTATTACGATTGAACAGCTCCAAACACTGCTTAGAATCATCAATTCGCTGTTGTTTTGGGCCGATTGTGAGCTCACGCGGCACCCACTTTGAACAGAGCTTTCGCATATCCAAATATTCCTTCACGATATGTCCAACACGTTCCTTTGATATCTTTAGGGTCTCAGCTATCTCAATCAACTTCACTTTACGGTTATCAGAAATTATTGTGTGGACTTTTTTGGTGTTTTCGTCGGTAACAGCCTCTTTGGGGCGTCCACTGCGTGCATCATCCTCGGTGCTCATTTCGCCTCTTTTAAATTTAGCAAACCACTTCTCTACGGTTGATATTCCTGATATTATCAAGCCAAGCCTTGGCTTCAATAGTATTTTTTTTCGACAAAAAGCAATGCTTTATTAACACACGAAATTCCTTTTTATCCCTTTTTTCAAACTAACAAAAGTTTCTTCACTAAAAAAGCTTTAACTCACATACTAATAGTGCAACAGCTGTCAAATTTATACACATGTCTTTTGAAGATTAGGGCTAACTAAAGATCATATGGATTTAATGCTAGTAGAGCCATCTATGTCTCTGCCTATGAACTTTTCAGCCCACCTAATAGGTGTAATACGACAAATCCCATATTTTTTTTCTGTGCAATGTATCAGAAATGCGACATTTTAAAGGCAAACGATGAAAAGCTGAGCACTAAATAACAGGAAAAAAAATTAAATTTTCTAAAATAAAAAAAATTCAAATTACAAGATTCTACAGGCTATTCAAATTATATCATCATAAAATATAATGTATCGTTTTCGTTTTTTACAATACAAAAATGAAAATGTTTTTGAAAATTGGTAAGTATTGAGTGACAGAACATATCAAATAAACATATTTCAAACATTAATCCAATATGAGTAGTTTTGATATCTTGTTATGGATGACACCGCGAAACATCTTTTAATCATTTTTAATATTTATTTAATTAATTTATTTTCGTTAATTGTTTATTTTTTACAATTCTCGAAGACTACAAAGGCAGTAATAATAAATGTATACTATTGAGAAAGTGAAATACCACATAAACATATCAACGTGAATTATTGTTGTCCATAAGATTTCGAATATTGACCAGAATTCTTCTGGTTACCAACTAATGGGATTTTAAGTACCATACTCTGTATAACCATGTGCTATATATACAATATTGACAGCATTCGAGAATTGTGGCAAATATTTCCATAACATGATATTCCTATGAGAGGAATTGATGACCGAGGGATTAGTGCTCCAGCGCTCGGTGGCGTAGGTTTCGGGTTCGAGTCCCGGCGGTGCCATGGATGTTTGTAGTGGTACGAAGTCCACTTTAAACCGTAAATCATCTAACATTTGAAATTTAAGTCAGATATTTGAACTTTTATATAGAATTGAACTGTAATGTTTGATTTATTTGCATTAATTAGTCTAGAATTTTATATTTCTCATTTAATTTCATGTTATGATGATTATTATGATTTCATTAATGTTGTTATTATATGTGTTGTTAATAGTGTGTAAATTTAATGTGCAATTGTGTGTACTCTTTAACAAGAGTACAGGTGGGAATATGTGGGAAAAAAGTGAAATGAATGCCGTCAGAGGGCACTGCGACGCCAAGTTAATTGGGCGAAAGAAGTGCGAGTCTGAGAGCGTGCTTGGAAAGCAAGAGAGAGAGGTAATCTTAGAAGTGTGAGAGGTATATTGAGAGAGATTAAATTTTATGGTATTACTATTAATTTGTAAATACTGTACAAAGTTTTAATTATTCTTAGTGTGTGTAATAAAATAGTCAAGAATTCAAGAGAGCTGATTTATTTTGAACGACCAACAACTTAATATCTTTGTGAACTAAAAGAACCCGGAAGTTGGCGAATTCATTTCTATTTTATTTTCGTCAACTGTAGAGCGTTGGGCGTAGGACTGAAAACCTTGCCTCGTAAAAAGAAAACTGTCTCCTGTTTCGAAATCTGCCTATAGGCAGACGGTCTTGGCCCACCATGGGGCTATTCTGCCAATAATAACGACGATATTCTTACGACACGCTTTTGCTCTAATGTGGTCAAACAGTTAAGGAGCGCTGTTTTCTTATGCCATTTGACTGAAAGTCATTCATTATTGGGAAGGCATATTTGTAGAAGATTCAGCATTATTCAATGTGTCGCATGAGTGCTACACAGAACCCATACTTTGTCTCAAAATTAGAAAGAAACACCCCAGGGCTAGAATCTGAAGGGGTTCGCACCTTTAACATCGATCTCGGTTGAGAATTACGGACTACGGATTTATTGTGTCCATTTCCGGTGTGCACACAGATATTTTAGGTTCGGGATTGCTTGTTGTGTTTAACACTGAGTTCTTTTATTTCTGTAACTTATCGTACTAAAAATATTATTTTTTTAATTTTTTTTATTTCCAATGGCAGGCTACAATAAGTAATAAAAGAAAAAAGAAAAAGAATACAAAGAACATGAAAACAACAACGAGAATCGAAAGAAATCACATAGTGACATGTTTAGCCTCCCAGTAACCTCCCAGTAACGACCCTACACAGTAGAGGAAACAAGTGCAGGGCAGACAGGAAGGTGAGATGAATCCAAGACCGCAAGACTGCAGAGCATGCATTTTGGGCTTGCAAATATTTCCATTCGAAAAAGACAATTGGCCAAATAATCATGGCCCGTCAAGAATCTGAAAAGGGCAACAGCTTTAAACCTGGGCTGATCAGGGATGTTTAGAATAAAGTTAAACCAGGTTTTAGATGAGTTGCGTTCAAGTAGATTATCAGATAGAGTGTTCCAAAAAAAGTCTCGGATCATCAGTTTCATTGAGGGAAAAGAGATGTCTTTACAAAAGGTTTGGGTGATGGTTGTTCCTATTTTGGTCGTACTAAAAATAAAAAAAGATAAAAGTGCTAAAGATAAATCTCTTCTGGCTCTCAATAATTGGCGAAATTCTCTGTATAACAAAGTTTAGAAAGGGTTTTGAATATTACAAAATTAAAATAACAAAAGTCCCTTTAAATACTTGTGTCCACATTTAAATATGAGAGCTGTGAGTCTCGTTCGCAAAAGTTCTCCAATCAGTTTGGTTTCAATACTGATAGAAATCGCAAAGCATATGAAAACGTTTGTCGATTGCCATGGGAAAAAAAATCTTTGCTTACAGACAGAGTAGATTTTTTATCATACCTGCAAGGAATTACGACCTTCCAAACGATAGCTGGATTAGTATTTCGAGGGAAAAAAAAATACTAGATTAGTACATCAAGAAAGAGTACTGGCAGTTTACTCATTAAAATGTGGTCATGGCTTAAGAGTAAGCACAATGTTATTCTAAATTTTTCATTTAAGCTTACCTTCTCGCGTTGTATCTGGTACAGAATTTTATAATTTAATGTAATTTCAAAAATTATTTCGTTCGTGAAATATAAAATTTATTTAAAGATCGTTTTCGTTTTCTTCTTTTAATATATTCTTACGTAATAGCGTAATTAATTTTCAGTATTGGTGCTTGTTTAAATAAACGTTAACATTTTTTTTTCTTATAGTTTGAAATAATATCTGACAGAAAAAAAGCAATTAGCTCTTAAAAACATTTCAACTGATGGCCGAATGGCTAGCGCTCTGGCTCTCCGTACCACAGGTATCGGGTTCAAATCCCGGCTTTGCCCATGGGTGTTGTAGTGGTTCGGAATCCACTTTAAGCCGTAGGTCCCGGTCCTGATAGGAACGTAAAGCGCTACGGGGGCATTGTTATTCCGCGTCCGTGGCTTACCATCAAGATACACGCGCCCCCTGGGCAATGCAAAGTGAGTAACATCGATGCAGCCCTTATGGCGAAGATCACGGTCTATTTGCCAGCTGCATTAGAAGAAAAAAAAATAATAATTCAAACTTCAAATAACTTCACTAGCAAAAACACAACAAAAGGTGGAAATTCCCTTGCCACAGGGAACCGTATTCCTATGCACTTGGAACGCGTTGAGGCTGTCCCACGCTTCCGCCTTACAACCGGCCATGACTACCTGCCAGCACATCTCCACCGCATTGGTTTGGCTTCGGATGGGATCCGCTCATTATGTGGGATCGCCAACATGGACGGCGATAGCCTGCGGAACTGCACTGAACTTATCGATGCGTCTGATGACATTGCTGTACCCTACTGGGAGTCTCGGCGTCGTATGGCTCAACAGCAACAGACGTGCGTAGGATAAATAATAAAAAAAAGGAATAATTTACAATAATTTTAAGGCAAATGTCATTTGGGTATCATAAAGGTCTTCAGTATATTAGAAGATCATAAATAAGAGACATTTTAATTGCAGATCAAAATCCTAAATGTTTGTATATGCAATTCAATTAAATGCAATTTATTAGGGTTTTTTTTTCGAACGGGCCAACATTCTGAATACATTGTATCAGAGTAATCGAAATGGTGAGCTTGCAGGGAGTCAGGTTTGAAAACCAAGAGGTGTCGTACCAAAAGTTTCTATGCCGATTCCAGAAATAGAAAAAAAAAATAAGAAGATACTACGGACTTATACCATGAGCTTTTCCATCATGATTGGTGATAGACTATGGCTGAGGAAGTGTCTACTCCAATTATAAATGAGGGAAACTGAACCCCCTACCATTCTCTTGAAGTATTTTCTTAAAAGAAATTTGGTGGAGAAAAAGAGTCTTCTGCGACGAGCCGACAAGAAGTATTGTTTTTCTCTTTTTCTGAAAGTGATTGGACAGGCCGGAGATTCCGCCTGTTTACAAAGTGAGCCCCTTGTGGTTTCGTGAATCACACCATATGTTAATTAAGGTCTGATGCAGACCGGGTGCATTAAATTAGTCATATACTCGAGAACCTTGAGTAAATAATCTGTAGATACGTAACATGTAATAATACGTAGATGCTAATAGATGATGTTATTTTGAATGGTATTATTTTGATGCAACTTTATTTGTGGACAATAAAATACAGAAATAAGACAAATCGGTTTTATTAGTCAAAATAGAAGACAAAGAACTCAGTTTGAGCAAATATTTATACATTCAAATTTATCATTCAAAAATACTATAGGATACACTATAGGATTCATAACCTGTTTTTGTACGTTTTGTTATTGATTTTAGAAATTTTAAATCAGAGCAATTTTTTTTTATTGTTAAGCTAAGATAAATTCAATAAAATCTTTATTTACTATTTTCAATATAAGTATTTAATATTTATTTATTTAGAAACAATATGTTCTAAAACCAGTAAAGGAAAGTTAAATGTCTATTTCATCCTTCAAAACATATTATCATAATCTTAAATGACAGGGAAATTATTCAATATACATTTACATATACAAAAGTCAGACATATTTACGAATATGGTTTATTTCAAAAGCACTGAAAATTTACATACATTTGTTAAGGAAAATGAGATGAAAATGAAAAGCAAATATAACTCAAGCTGATGCAAAATCTACGAGAAGTGAAATCTTCATTAATACAAAAATTAGTTTACTCATTTCTAAACATATATATAGATTTTTTTTTTACTAAAAATAAAAGCGTAATTTTTCCGGAGATAAATTACGTATATTTTATAGGCTATATTAAAATAGGCTTATATTATTATTAATAATAATAGGCTTATATTATTTAAAATACGTATATTTTATGGGCAACTGTCATATAGTCATATTTATATGAAACTAATTTTTACCAGTAACATGTTTTAACATTTATGTGACTTCTTATAACATTTGTGTGTAAAAAAAATGAACAAAAAAATTATGTAAGTAAATTTTATTATTTTAGTAAAAGTTATAATAGAAATTGAATTTACCATTTAAATCATCAATCTCTTAAATATGCTAATTTTACATATTTAAAGATATAATAAGTTTAGGGATCATTCTGCATCAAACTAGAAAAATTTCTGTAGGCTCAAAATTCATTTTACTAGTTAAATTTAAACCAATGAAGCCTATCAAATTTATGTAGGAATAATCTATATTTTTTAATATACTTAAATAACATTTACTAGGTTTTTATTTTCACTCTCTCGTCATTACTCAAATGCATAAATAACAATGCATAAATAATATGCAACTTATAAAAATGATTATGCTAATAACCTGACAGAAGACTTAAAGTGTCTAACCGGTATCGGCAATTGCACTGCACCTTGCAACTATCTCACTGCAATCCAAAATACAAAACTAAAATCCACTTTTGCAAAACCGTTCCTTTCCTCCCAATAGATGCATCCATTACAATGAAGGATTCACGTGGATTGAAATTCCCGAGGCGACTTTACTGCGCAATGTTTGTAAACTGGTAAGTTGGACTTTGTTCCTTTTTACAGTGATGCATTCGACAATGGAATCTCGATAGTTGTTCCGTTCATAGTCCTTTCCTCTGATTCTGACACTTTCTTGAGCGCCATTGGATCGGACATGTCTTTGAAAGAAAGCGACAGGTTGATGGCGGACAGAGTTCTGGGCGTCCAGGTGTTTTGTTTGGGAGGTGCGTCTTCGTCGACACCTCTGTTCCTGAAATGAAGCATTTAGATTAAAATCTTATATTGCGAAAACCTACTGATTGAATGTACTCGTGAAATTTGTGAAGAAGTTTTTATATTATGATGATGATGAATGAAGTGGTATATGGGGATGTGAAGCAACAAAGACTATAATCCCCTAATCACTATATATATATATATGAACAGTTAATGTTTTCCTTATTTTTAATAAGTCACTCTCCACAACGCTCTACGATCGTGTTAGACCGGGACCTACGGTTTTAAAGTGGATTCCGAACCACTACAAACATCCATGGCATCGCCGGGACTCGAACCCGAAACCTGTGGTACCGAGCGCCAGAGCGCTAGCCACTCGGCCATTCGTTTTTATATTAATTTGATAATATACAATGTTTTGTATTGTACATTATCAAATTAAGATACAAACGCATTACGCAATAATATGTTAATATATGTTTTATATTAATATATGTTGATACGTGACATAAAGGATGATTATAATTAAAATCCCAATTTCAAAATGCTGTAACAAAAGAACCATTCGCCACAATGAGTTCAAATTTGAACTGAAGATACTTGAAGAAGGGGGAAACGGTACGGCAGCAAAAAAACAAGTTCCAAAGTGTATTAATAAATGGTGCTGTAAGCGGCATAAAGAAAGTGAATTCGGCTGCCAAGGATATTTTGAATCGAAATGACAACGTATTTGGCATGAGTTGCACATTAAACCAACTGTAGAGGTCAATGTGCTGGACTGTTTTTTGAAGGAAAAAATGACTTCCAAGTCATTCAACAGTTGTGACACTGTTAGCTCATCCACCATGGCAAGGTCATACCAAATTGGATGGGAAAAATCGGTGGAACTCTTTTTCGACCTTTTTTCTTTTTATATCATACCATTTCCCCCTTCTTCATAATATAAAAAGGGTATATTCTGTAAATAAGAAAACCAAATTTTTGATAATAAACTATTTAATTTTATAGTAAATGGCAAGATCATTATTAATTCGCAATTGTATAAATAATATTAGTTGTAAAATCTTTAATAATGTAAATGCCAAAATTGTTGTGCAAATGTTATACTAAAAACTGCTGAGTAGTTCTTCCAAATCAATATCTTTGAAGTATAATTCATTTTAAAAGCATAAAGCATAATTCATTTCCTTTTTTAATTATTCAGTTTTAATCTACCAATAATTAACAGATAATTAGTATTAAGTATTTATGCGGCCTGATTGCCTAGCGCTTTGGCCGTTGGTATCACAGGCTTCATGTTCGAATCCTGGCGTTGGCAAGGATGTATGTGAGTGGTTAAGAATCTGCTTTAAACTGTAGGTTTCGGTCTAATTAGCCTAAAGTGTGTAGAAAATGACCGTAGAGCGACAAACCTAATATATTAAGTATTTATTGATTGATCTGATGGCCGAGTGACAAGCGCCCCGGCTCCAGGTCCCAAAACTTTCGGGTTCGAGTCCGGGCGGTGCCTTGAATGTTTGTAGGGGTTTGGAATCCACTTTAAGTCGTAAGTCCCGGTCTAATAAGACTATAGAGCGTTGGAAGTAGGGTTGGCAACCCTACCCTTTAAAAGTCAGCGTCACAGTGCCAAATCAGATTTCTACCTACGAATGCTTCGCCACAGCAGAAGGCGGCATTATGGCTATTTGGCTAACGCTCTGGCCATTGGAATCCTGGCGGTGACATGGATGTTTTTTACCTGTTCGGAATCCATGTTAAAATGTGGGTTCCTGTCTAATTAGCCTACAGTGTGCATAAAATGACCGTAGAGCGACAAACCAAAGCCACAGCAGCAGCTGCCTCCACTTTCCCTCCTTCCATACGATCACACAGGTTCTTGGACTTGGTGTAGATGTTGCTGTTGACCAAGTGGGATAAGAAACAGCAAATATTTATTGAAAAAAAAATTAATGGCGACATTTGGAATTTTCTTTAAAACAGAATTTGATTAGATTCTTATTTTAAATAAAAATGGTTGAATTATTTTCATTTGTATTAAAGAGTTTATTGACCCAATTATAAGAAGTAAAAATAAAGCATTTCATATCAAGATGTATTTATTCCTAAAACCTCTCTCTTTAATTGGAGGAATTTTGAATCTTGACTATTTCTAGAACTATAAAAAAAATTATCGTACCCGCATGAACAAAACCTGAAGTTCTTCTGGAAATTTTCAGCGTCTTCGACCGTCTGTGGCAGTTTCTTGTTCAAAGTCTCAGGTAGGAACGTTGCACATATAGCAGAGATGAAGCTGATCACTGCGAAAGTCAGGAAAGGTATGAAGAAACCATACTTAGACTGAAAGAGTAAGAACACAGTATAAAAGTTTGCCCGATGTAATATACTAAACAACAAACTGCAATAAAGGACTCGCTTTTATTTTTTCAATTCATCACATTCTCTTTTAATGACTTACCAAATATACAATGTAAGGAACGATAAGTGTCGAGCCTGTTCCAATGGTACAGCTCATTCCTAACCCCACTCCTCTCAGAGATGTAGGGAACAATTCAGGTCCTTGCTGATATAGAGTCATGAAAGCAGAACTCGTACCGGCCTTTGCCAAAAGAGAAGCTATAACACCCACATTTTCATATTCTATAAAAAATTACAAATATTATGAATTAGTATTCATATCCTAAAAAGAAAAAAACATGCAACTATTAACTAAATTTTTGCAGTAATACGTTTTGAGAAAATTAAATTTACAGTTTAAATTGGTCCTAGAAAGACAAGTTTTTAAAAGAATTAAAAGTAGATGTTTCATATTTCCGAATTTTGCAAAGGTTTTAAAAATATTTTTAAAAATTTTTAAAATACTTCTGTTGCATAGCTGGTGAAACAAAATGATATTCTTAATAAAATTAAAAAAAACACTACTTGTCAACCAGAAAAATAATACGAGAAATGTGTTATATAAGTTAAAATGAAGTTATATTGAATGAAGATGAAAAAATGAAGTTATATTAAAATTCACGATGAAGGTAACGAAATTTCCTACTTCCCTTCCAAAAGCCTTGGCAAAATCTAAATTTATAATTCCTTCTGAAATCAAGACTAAATACCAAATTACAGAACTTCATGTCGACAGAAAAACAGCTACTACTCTCACAAGATTAAGGATGAAGCATCCCAAAAATATGAAAATTTCGACTGATGACTTTTAAAAATAATAAAAATGTGGCGCCCACCCTGATGTCGAGCTCACTCCTCATCATGTCTTTGATTGCCCAGCTGTTGCAACCGCCTTGCGTTGTTTGGACCATCCCTCGGAAAAGGATTTAAACTGCGAGCTGGCAATCAACATGGCCAATATTACTTGGGAGCACTACGATATTTGATTCCCTTGTACTCTTCAGGAGATTCGGCAGCAACAGCAACAACAACTACTACTTCAGTTAACGAAATAAGTCTTTTAGATTTGCGCTTTAGATAAGTTTGTACCAAATTCATTCGTCATTTATTGCTTAGGCATGGCAATTTTCAGTTTGGTTTGTTTGTCGAGTTACGAACTGAACATTAATTACCAACTCTATATTCATAAAAATAATTGCGTTTTGCGGCAAGGAGGTGTTCCTGGGAGGAGTGGGAGAAGTACGTCGGGAGTTTTAGCTCCTGGTAGGGCCACAATAGGCGTCAAGGTCACTCCATTATTCCCAGCTAAAAGTAACGGGCGAAGAAGCAAAGTCAGATTCCGATCTTCGTGGTGCCTCGACTAAACTGGAGCTGCTTCTAACCAGTAGCCATGGACCAGTTCTCACTGAGTGTGTGGGGGCCTCTATTCAGCAGCTGTGGAGTGAGGGAGGAGGGGCCATCATGAAGGTGCTTGAGCAACATGGTCTCGTGGACCTGGTCTAGGTGTCTAAACCAGAGGGACATGAAACAACAACAGCAATTGTCTTAAATTACCTGGTGGGAAGATGACCGGAAGGAAGCATGCGAAGGTGGACAAACTGAAGGCACAGACGGAGCACCAGCGTCTTCCGATACGCTCCATAAAAAGCCAAGTTGAGAAGTGAGCGGGCACTTCTATGAGAGATATCAGGAAGAAGTTGAAGAACTCGTTTCCCGTGAGGTTCTTCACGTTCATCTGCAGACCGAAATAGGGAATAGAGTTGCCCACCCTGCAATGAAGAATGCAAATTGTTGTTTTCAAGAAGCCAGAATTAACCTCGTATTTTTCTTATGACTTAAAGCATATTCTAAAATTCATTAATAAAAGGGTAATAAGGTATGAAGGCTTTAAAATTAGTAGGAAACAGTGAATCAAGTCTTTTGTTATTGTAAGGTCAAAATTAAAAACCAAATGTCTGCAAAAGCTAGTAGAATTTTACACATTAATTTAGCATATCCACTAAATTAAATTAAAATCTAAATTAATTAAACTAAAATCCACTAAATTAAAGCATCCTACGTTTCCACTCATTTTAATACTTCGTAGTGTGATGCACTTATTAAATAATAAGTTCACTTATAAACTTGTGATGACTTATTCAACTTATGATCACTTATTAAGTTCATATTTTCGCTGCAACACAAGCTAATAAGATATATTCCTCCATCTAATTTACAATGGATATTCCGTACTATTTATATAGCCAGCAGTATTTATCATTCTGCTACTTTGAACTTTTACTATGACAGATTTCTTATCAAATCAGCAGGTAAAAGGAATTAAATAGGAATCGTTTATTTAGGAAAGCGTTTTTAGTAATACAAACTTTAGTGTCTTCTACCATTGTCATTCGCAACATGTTATCCTTCTCGGCATTTGTAAACTGATCCATTACTTGAAAAATATTTATTAAAGATGACAGTGTTGGCTGAGAACTTCTTTCGATAAAGCAAACAAAGAAAAGTTTAATAAAAAAGTTTACTTTAATGTTATTTACCATCCCATAAATTTTGGAACGCTATGTAATGGTTTATTATTTTAGTTAAAGTATGTTTCTTTAACTCTATGGGTACTAAAATTTTTCATTTCTAAAAAATTCCTGTCGTAATTAGCGCTGAATCGTTTTATCATAAGGCAAATTCCAAAAATGTTTACATAAATCGAAATGTAACAATTTTGATATTTATATTAATGCTTAAAAATAGCTAAATATAGATAAATGAAGTTATAGAACTGAAATAAAGTTGTAAAAATAAATGTGACAGGGTAAAAATAAATGTTTTCTCCAAGTTAATTTCGTTCACGAATATTTAAAAAATTACAGTTCAATAAATATCGGATTAGGAATATTACGAATAGTTACAATTAAGATATAAAAGAGTATCTGAAAACACAAGCAAAAAAGTCAATTTAGATTATCTTTAGAAAATGATGCTATTTAAATCTTTCAAAATGAGTCATGGTAGCGTAATTTATCATACTATCATAAAATTTCTTTTGCATAGAAATTCTCTATAGAGAATGAATATCTGTGACTAATTTCTGATTTGTTGTTATTCTAATGCAGACAGTTCATTTTTATGCCATAAGGAAGGGTTGCACCGCTGTTACTCATTTAGTACTACCTGGGGGCACGTGTAGCTTGAAGATATGCTGTGGAAGCGGGTAATACTACCCCCACAACGTTCTAAAGTCATATTAGACCGGGAGACCTACGGTTTAAACTGGTTCCCGAACCGCTACAACAATCATGGCACCACCGGGACTGGAACCCGAAACCTGTGGTACCGAGCGCCAGAGCGCTAGTCACTCGGAAATAAGATCACTCTTGTTTCTGACATTTTATTCAAGATTTATCAATAAAATAATTAAAATATAAGAAAGGAAAATGAATTATTTTGAATGAATGATAATTATTTGTTCGTGATGAATCCTTTATTTTGACTATAGATCCAATTAAAATTAAGAATGTGAATAAGAAAGTAATTTATCGCATGAAATTATTCAAATAGATTTTCGAAATTAGTTTATTAATAATCCACGAGTAATTGTCTACGCTATTTTATATCTAGACATTGAATTTCCAACAGACTTACCAGCAAATCGTGACAAGAAGAAATCTTTTCCTCAGTGTTGGATACCTGAAGAAATCCAACGGGGAAGCTTTCTCTTCTCCTGCCTTCTGTTTTTTCTCGATTTCTCCAAATCTCTACGATAAATAAAAGACATACATAACATTAAGTGCACTGTATATGGTTTTTCTCTCTCACTAACTCAAGTTAAAAATGAATAATATACAAATAGTTCTAAAATTGCTGATTATATAGCGAAAATACGTTACGCTGATTACGTTACGCTGATTATATAGTTCTTCCACGATGATTTATTCATATTCAACTCGTGGTTAAGTTAGTGTGTAAGAAGGCTCAGGCTCCAATCCGCTGGCAGGGTGGATTGCATTCACTGCTTTCAGACAAAGGAAGTCTTGAAGTTTGTAAACGTCTCTCATTTACAAGAAAACTACCTTGTGAGCCTGAAAACTCCCACCATGAGACTGACTGTTCGATGCGAAAACTCTAACATAAGTTATCACAATCCCCATCGAAACTATTCATTTTTGAAAGCAGAGACTTTTTCTTCATACCTCACCTTTTACCCTACCAGTTAGAATGGCGAGGATAGAACATAGGTGGGCCTCATGTAAGCAACGAACATGCAGTCACCTCCGTATATCGCGAATATGTGTGTTGAGGCAAAGACAATGTCTTCCGAGAGGATTTCAGGTATTCCCCCGCATTTACGTATTGTATGGAAGAAAACTCTCACCGGCAACCTGACAATCGAAGCAAGATGCTTTCACAGACTACCACAATCACCATCGAAACTCCTCTTTTCTCAAAGCTATGACTACAATGACAATATAGTGACAATATAGCCTTCATTCACGCTAGCTGCTGCGCCTTCAGAGACTACAATGAATGCCATCAGCGGTTACGAGTTTACCTTTTCTGCATGTTAATTACATGCATCACCGTGTCAACCAACGTACATAAATACACCATACGTGTTAACCAACAGCCATAGTTAAACGTTCAGTTCAAATTCTTAAGATTGATTTGTTCCATGGTCCTATTTTTATAACTTGAATTCTTATTTTGAAGCAACGAGAATGTAGGACAAATTTAACTCACCTGGATTTTCTGTAACAAAAAGTTTCCCTCGTGAGCTTTCCTTCCGTTCGTCTTGCTAATTTTCGCCATAATTTCCGCTGCCTCTTCATATCTTTCCTGAGATATCAACCAGCTTGGAGATTCAGGGAGGATTCTGAGAAGGAAATTGAAACAATGTGAATTTTTTTTTTTTTTTTTTTTTTTTTTGTTCCAATCGAAAATCTACGTCTATTAACAATTATTAACAACGTTTTTTACAAGAAATATGCGGAGAATAAAGAATATTTTGGTTTTAATTCTTGACTAAATAGCTTTTGTGGTAAGTAAAATAATAATAATTAATTTCTGAGGGAAAACATTTATCGCTTTGTATTGAATGTTAAATAATCCAGAGTAAGTTGTAGGCATTTCCGTTTTTTTTTTTTTTATGCGCAACTATTTTCAATTTTATTTAATAATAAAATATTTTTTTTTTTTTTTACATTTCAAGATTATTTTTTTACTCTTTTTTAATACATTCACTAAATTAAAACTACCGAACATATTTTATTCACTGCCAGGATATTTAGTTAAAAATTAGTATTTATAATGAAGTAAATATAAATATTTTAGAATAATAGATATAGACGACTATTTTCCGTATCAGAACTATATTTTATGTTTAGTATTGTTTCTTAAACAAAATAGTTATGGAAGTTTATTTATTTTTAAAATAAAACATTTATTCTAGAATTGTATTTTTAAACATTTATTCTAGAATTGTATTTTTAATAGTGACATTTATTCAAGAATTGTATTTTTAAACATTTATTCTAGAATTGTATTTTTAAACATTTATTCTAGAATTGTATTTTTTAATAATAAAATTTATTCTAGAATTGTATTTTTACCAGTAGCGTTTATTTTAGAATTGTATTTTTAATAGTAACATTCATTCAAGAATTGAATTTTTAATAGTGACATTTATTCAAGAAATGTATTTTTTAATAGTAACATTCATTCGAGAATTGCTTGTTCAATAGTAACATTTTTTATGTATTTTCAATAGAAACATTTTTTTATGTATTTTTAATAGTAAAATTTATTTGTATTTTTAATAGTAAAATTTATTTATATTTTTAATAGTAAAATTTATATGTATTTTTAATAGTAAAATTTATATTTATTTTTAATAGTAACATTTGTTTGTATTTTACTAGTAACATTTATTTTGTATTTTTAATAGTAACATTTATTATAAAAAATATTTTTCTAAATTAAATTACTAGACGTGTAATAGTTCAGTTACTATGTTTATGAGATACTACCTGCACGTGAGCAAAAAATATTCTCGCGCAAGGAATAATCTTCAGTTTTACATCTAAGTATCTGTTCACGTGCCTTACAGTTATCACGAGTTTATGAATGCGCAATAAATTAACGTATGGATACGGTTTGTTTGTAGATTTTAAAGCTGCAAGTTTTTTATTGCTTGCATGTGAACCGTAAATGTTTTCCAATATACGTTTGCAGTGTTTTATTTGATTTCGAGTTATTAATGCACTTACTCTAGCATTTTTAATCTTATTTCTTGCATATTGTTTCATAAATAATCTGTTTGTACTTTTACCACAAATATATATGTATATATATATATATATATGTGTGTTTTTTTTTTTTTTTTTTTTTTGACGTTCCAAATTTAAATTTTTAAAATTCCTTGATGAGTTGCCATTTTAATTATAGCAGCATCTATTTGATTATGAAAGCTCCAGTAGCCTTATGAATAGTTTGTAAAATTTTCGAAACCCGCTAAGAGAAGTCAAACCTGTTTACTCATTATCATTATCATCATCATAGACACAACAGCCCCATGGTGGGCCAAGGCCATCTGCCTACTGACAGATTTCGAAAGAGTAGATGTTTTCTTTTTACGGAGTAGGGTTGTCAGGCCCTGCAATCATATTTGACTTTGACCTACGGGTTAAAGTGGATTCTGAACCACTACAAATATCCATGCATTTCCGGGACTCATACTAGAAGCCTGGGGCATCAATCGCCATCACTCAGCCATCAGGCCTGAAACCAGCTTACACTATGTAAAAACACTATAAATTTGTAAACCGGAATGTCTTTCCGTTTGAATCAATAAAAGAGGAAGGAGTGCAAACCAGCACAATATCACCCTAGGTGTAGTTGGTTCAAACTGGGGTGGCACAACGTAGCGTTAAATCCTTATTAGACGGACTTGTCTCGTTATTTACAACGTAAAGCAATCAGCCATTGCCATTCAAATAATTAATTCATTGCTCCACGCACATGAAATATTTATTTTTCCTTAGATCATTTGCTTGAAACATTCTATCACCCATTTCGTGGCAACTAATATGAACAGCGCGATTTATGGTTATATGACTTTTGTACCTCCTCAACAAGTTGAGGCCTGATGACCAACTAGTTAGCTTTCTGGCCTTTGACACCACAGGCCTTGTGTTCAAATCCTGGCAGTGGCATGGATGTTTTTTAATGATTCGTAATCCACCTTAAACTTTAAGTCTTGGTCTAATTAGCCTAAAGTGTGCAGAAAATGATCGTAGAACAACAAACCAAACCAAATCTCAACAATTTCGCTGAAGGTCATAAATTTATAATGCATCCTGAACTCATTGCTTTAGCGGCAACACCGATTTGCTTCATGCTGAAGGTAGCGAAATAAATTCGTGTGACATGCTTTTAATGGGCTCATCGTGGTCTAACCTGGTTAATGCAATCCGTTACATGTTTGCTGTTCTAGTCATGAATGATCTTACTTAAAAGCTAAATTTATTTGAAAACAATAACAACTTTCTGATCAGTAAAATTCGTGAGAGGTATGAACACTAATAGAAAATTTTTTTTCTTACTTCCAGTACAGTAAGAGCGATGCTGCAGTACAGGATGTTACAATACTGAGTCGAATCCAATGCCTTGTCAGGTATGCTATGAGTGGCAGGAGACATAGGCCCACAGTCCATGAAGTTGTCGCAACGCCGTTCATACGAGCACGCATACTTGGATTCACCAATTCCAAAACTGAAAGTAAGGTTAAAGACATTTTCTATGTGTTTTAATAATTAAAAAATATGTTATTATCCAAATGTGGTATAATATACACCCATGTCCATAAATTAAGGATAATTCAGAATCACGCAGAAATTGAACTCTAAAATAAAAATTTCACCTGTAGACTTATCACACACATCTTGAAGAAGATTATGCAAATTACAGGAAACCACCAGATGGCGCGGATAGTACGTCACAATGACGAGAGAGTAAGAGAGGGGTATATAAGGAATGGTGGCCAAAAAGTAAAATTGTTCACAAGCGCTTTAAAAGCTTTTCAGTGCAATAACCGCATAGTTATGGCACAAAGGAAGCATTTGGATGATTTTTTACGTGGTAGAATTATCGGACGACTGGAATGTGGACGTACCCAGCTGGAAGTATCCGAGGAACTTGGAATCGCCCAGAGTGTCATCTCCAGGCTTTGGCAACGATTCCAAGATGATGGTAATGTGAGTAGATGTTACAGCACAGGTCGCCCCGAGTTACAACGCCGAATGAGGACCGGTATTTAGCAGTTACTGCCAAAAGAAACAGACGGAGCACAGCATCAGACCTGTCTCGTCAGCTCTCTTCAGCTATCGGTACGACAGTTTCAAGGCAGACCGTGTACAGACGCTTAGGGCATATTGGTCTATATGCTCGTAGGCCTGTCAGATGTGTTCCACATACCGTAACTCACTGTCACCTGCGATTAACCTGGAGTAGAGAGCATGCATTGTGGACACCGCAATAGTGGTCTGGTGTGATGTTTTCCGACGAGTCCAGGTTTAGTTTGCAGTCTGATTCTCACCGGACTTTCATATGGAGGGCGCCAGGTACCCGTTACGACCAAGAGAACACCATTGAACGACACCGTTACGGTGGTGCAGGATGGCTCGTTAGGGGAGGAATTATTCTTGGTTCCAGAACTGACCTGCATGTTCAGAGTGTGACGATGACTGGCCACATCTATCGGGATGTCATTCTGGAACAACATGTACGTTTGTTTCGGGGCGCCATGGGTGCTGAGTTTCTGTTTATAGATGACAACGCCCATTCCTCACCGTGCAAACATTGTAGACGAATGCTTTCAATTGACGGATATCACCCGTATGGATTGGCCAGCATACTCACCGGACTTGAATCCAATAGAGCATGTGTGGGATATGCTTGGCCGACGAATTGCAGCCCGTCAACCCCCTCCCACCTGTCAACCGGAACTTCGGAGGGCATTGTTTGATGAGTGGTGTAATATTCCCCAAGATCAGATTGATATCCTCCCTTTCCGCAGGTGTGTACTAAAACCACTGTAGCGTCACCTTGTGTGATGGGGTCAGGGGCACGCCTGCGGCGTCCAAGTCCAAGATCAGATTGATAATTTGATACGCAGCATGCCTAGGCGTTGTAAGGCCTGTATTGCATCGTCCGGGAGACATACTCCATATTAACCATCATACTAACCATGTTATACTGTTTTTTGTAAATAGGTTCTTTTTTGAAATTTGCTCCAGGGAGTAAAAATCGTAATTTTTATTAATTATGTCCAACATATAGCATCTTTTTTGCTCTTTACCTTTTGTTTAATAAATAGACTTTACAAATAAGTTCAATTTGTTTTGCTTCTGTCTCTTTCTTTGCCTGAACTTCATTATCCTTAATTTATGGACATGAGTGTATTTTATTAAATATTTGCGATTGGTTAAAAATTCAAATGTTATGAGATCATCTTTATATATACGTATAATTTTTCTGTACATGTGTTTGTCACTGAACTCCTCCTAAACGGTTTAACAGACTTTGAAGAAATTTTTTGTGTGTGTTTGAGTGGATCGCTGGATGGTTTAGATTCACAATTGGACCGCTAAGTGGTACTGCAATCAGGTTTTTCTGTACTCGTATTTGTCACTGAACACCTCCTAAACGGCTGAACCGATTTTGATTAAATTTGTGTATGTGTGTGTTAAACGAAGTTTTGAATTAATTTTTGAAGATAAAACTCCTTTCCTCTAAGGACAGCGACCAACGACAACGACTTTTTTTTTATATGCAAGTTAGCAGAATTAAAATTAATGCAATGGGTTGGTAGAGTGGAACTATTTGTAGAATACTAATTGGACTGTATTTTCAATTTGATATAAATATGTGCTTTAATTCGTTAAAATTTATCAGTAACTTTATGGGTATATCGACTTTTGGATAATAAGAACTTTGTCTGATTGTTAAAATTATTGTTGCTGAGGATAAATAGCTTCACGTGCATAGGGGAAGTCAGCTCCCGATAATGTAAACATCCTGTCTGGGTGGGGTGAGCTAGCTGGAAACAGAGAGAAATGTAACATCGGCAGTGTGAGTTTGATTTTGGAACAAAGAGTACGTGTTTTTTATACAGTTCACTACTGCTATGTATTTTATTCCTAGACCATAACAGTTATCATTAACAATTTTTTTTATACTTACGTATGATGTAACCGACACTGTACACCGTAGACATACAAGCACCGTTGAGGGCCCTTAATACGAGGAATAAAGTAAAATTTGGGCTTAGAGTAGATCCGATTTCAGACACAGCGAGCACGAAAGCCATGAATAGGAAAGTCGGCTTTCGACCCCATCTGTTGAATAACAGAGTATTTCATCAGTAAAGAGCTATGCAAAAATGATGTAGTACATGGGAATATCATACATAAAAACTCTAATTATCACTGATAAATAATAATTGCATCTAAAGTTTAAAAAATATTATTACTTGCATGCTAATTTAACATTAAAATATATTGATAGCCTTGAACTTATCGACTATTTGCATTAATAATGGCCTAAAAATGTAATAAAAATAACTCTCCAGTTTTCTACGAAAAAAATTGTGAAATCAATAAAGTTTACCTACAAAATTACCAAAAATAATGTCCATTATTTCAGCAAAATAATAAAGAATCCTATAACACTTAATATGTTTCAAATATGAACTTTCCTTTCAGTACAAGTAACACTGAATTACATCAGCAGTTATACAGTCTGGATAGCAGCATCCACACTGTAACTGATGGAGATTCGTGATATTGCTGTAGATTATATACTTGAAACCCTCTCCCTTTCAATCAAAAGACGCGGAAAGTCTGTATTTACTGAATTCAGTATTGGACTGGAATGGAAAGACTTACAACGCATAGTATGTTTCAAATATGAACTTTCCTTTCGGTATACGTTCTCTGAATTATATCAGGAGTTATACAATCTGGATAACAGCATCAAACCTTTAAATGACGTAAAACTTGTAATCAACCAAATCATCCAAACCCTTAAATGATTAGAGGATCACAACATTAAATTTGCTTCAAATATGAACTTTCCTTTCGGTACACTGAGTTATATAAGAATCATCAAACCCTTAAATGATTCGTGATCCTCTTAGTGTAGATTATATACTTGAAACCCTCTCCCTTTCAATCAAAAGACGCAAAAAAATCTGTAACTACTGAATCCAGTATACCAGGAATGGAGAGACTTACAACACTTAATTTGCTTCAAATATGAACTTTCCTTTCGGTACACTGAGTTATATAAGGATTTACACAGTGTGAATAGTAACATCCACCCTGTAAATGATGTAGATTCGTGATCCTCTTAGTGTAGATAATGTTCTTGAAACCCTCTACCTTACAATTAAAAGGGAAAGTCTGTAATTACTGAATCCAGTATACCTGGAAGGCAGAAACTTACAACACTTTCAAATATGAACTTTCCTTTGGTACTGGTGCACTGAATTATATCAGGTGTTGTACAATCTGGATATCAACATCAACCCTTTAAATGACGTAGATTCGTGATCCTCTTAGTGTAGATAATGTTCTAGAAACCCTCTCCCTTTCAATCAAAAGACGCAAAAAAATCTGTAACTACTGAATCCAATATATATGGAGTGGATAGTCTATTGTTTAAATGTTTGCGGGAGTCAAGCCGAGATCATATTGAAACAATTGTTAGAAACTTGTAATGTTTCCTGCATTTTTTAATAAAAATAAAATTTTACTGTTTTAATTTGAAAACATGGGCATCTTTTTTAATGAATCTCTATACACGCTTTACTCACTTGTCTGACAGGAATCCGTAGAGGGGAGTGCCAATGACATCCCCAATGAAGATGAGACTGAGGACCAGACTGCTGAAGTGGCCATCCTCACACACCATATTCCACTGGAAATGGTAATCCTATGTTAATCTTATCTCTAAGGGATTGATTGTAAATGCTATAAACACAGACATAAACAGAGGATGAAGTTTCACACAGGCACAACACATGTTTATCTTGTACACTTAACAGTAAATATATATACAAAACATAAAACTTGTAGTAATGAAAGGAATACAGATAAAAAAAAAGCACGAAATTAAAGTTTTAAATAAATGTACAGGAAATAAAAATATTTATGAAACTACTTTGGACCAAACAAAAATTCTATTTAACAAAACCTTTTAGCATTAATATAAAAAAAGTAGCATATAATGCTAATGGATTCAAATTTCAAACTAGAACAAACATAGTTTTATTTAAAATTTCATTTGAATTTAATGTTGAGCTCTTAAATTTATTATTTGTAACTGGTTTGGCAGATTTTTAGCGTATTGGTACATAGTACATCTCTTAAATAATTTGTATCATAAAGGATGGTTAGCAGGATCAAAATCCTTCATTACAGCCACAATAGATAAGAAGAAGAGGAATGTTTTCCTATAAAGCAGTAGTTCCCAAATCTTACCTGCCCCTTTTCAGAAAAAAAATTACTCTGTGACATTGCAAAATTCTCGACCCTACGGGAAGAGTTATAGCATTTCTGTTCTCAGGGAAACGGAATGTATATTCTTCAACAAGTACATAATAACAACCTATCACTCTCTGACAGTAGATAAGCAGTATCGTGGATATTTATATTACATGTAATTAATGTTTTGTGCTGTTGAGAACAACCTGCCACTTAAATGAGACTGCAGATAATCAGTGTCATGGATAATGAGACATCATGAAATTAGCGATTGTCTGTTAAACCTTTATAGGTCGATAAGAAATTTTTAATTTTCATTTTTTTTTGTGAATAATAATTTGTAAATAGATTTCTGTATATATATATATATATATATATATAAAATGCTTGTAAATAAAATGTAAAGTGTTCCCATGAACCAGAAAGTGGCCCTCTTCTTAAAGCGGTTATAGGTCATATAGGCCGAGACATTACAAACCTTCTGGAAATTTACCTTCTTTAAACGAACAAACAGAAAGATATAGTAAAACATTTATGCTCTTTTATGCATCTATATATTTATTTAAGTCTTAATAATAGTAAATAAAGATGTTGTAAAAAATACACCTTAAAATTTGAAGTTACGAAATTATTTATCAAAATCAGCCCTAACAACTGTCGCGTCACACACAGAAAAGTAAGATAAACGAAAGATAATATCAGATTAAAATTATGAATTACATTAAAATATAAATAGAATAATAAACCCGATGCCCTGCTATAAAAGAAATAAACAACTCTATTTTTGTCAGCAATATTCTTAAATTACCAAGATTCGCTATTTCCAGTCGGTTTCTTTCTTTCTTTTTTTTTTTCTCCGCTTTCTAACAAATTCGTTATCCCACTAAAGATACGTTCTTCTAAATCTGAAGGAGGAAATGCAATTAGAAACTCTTATAATGGGGCTTTTAACCTTTAAACTTTTACTGCAGCATTAACTGTAGGGATCTGCTTTTGCTATCAAAGTTATTAATAGCATCTTTGAATCATCGGCGAATAGTTTTTCTCAATTTCATTCTCTTCTTTCTTTTTCAGACTCATATGGAAATAAGGAGTTTGTTTAATACCCCCCATCCTAAATTCAAGCCCATTTTGGCAATACATAAAAAATTTTTAATGTTATAAATTAATTCAAAAAACAGTTGGGCCTGATGTCCTATTGGTTAGAGCTCTGCCTTTTGGTGCTTCAGGTTCGAATTCTGGAGGTGGTATGAATGTTTGTTAGCGGTTCGGAATCCACGTTAAATTGTAGGTCTAGTCAAATTAGCCTAAAGTGTGCAAGAAAATGACCGTAGAACGACATTTCAAAATTGTATAATTAATTTAGCTTCCAAATAAAAGTTATAATTTATTCTAATTAATGAATGTAACGTTTTTAACTGATTATGAATTTTAAATACTCTGTTATTTTTAAATGGCTTATGGATTGTCCATGAATTTTTTTAATTGAAATTGCGAAATCAAGCTGCATTGGAAACTGGAGGCGTTTGAAATCAAACGACAAATCGGTAGGAAACAATGGGATATAAGAAATGCAATGGGAATATTGCTGTCTAACTCACGACTTCTTAAACAATCTGCTTCAAGATGAATGCTACGTTGAGCTGTTGTTTTATTTGGTGTTGATTTTCATTTGTTTCTATTTTCTAATTTATCCACCAATAGATACTTTTTTTTGGTGGCATTTTTGAAACATGTTCGTAATAATTTAATTCGTTTTTAGGTTCAACTTGAAAAGTAAATGGAGACTTATTGCTTCTCAAAATTAAAGATCGTTACATTGAGCGGGTGTTTCATTTGATGTTGGTTTTCATTTGATTTTCCGGTGTATCTACCAGTAGATACTTTTTTTTAGTTTCATTTTTGAAACTTATTCATTAATAATTTTATTAGTTTTTAGCCTTAACTTGCAAAGTAAATGTAGAACTGCTGCTTTGTAAAATTAAAGATCGTTTTCATTTTCTAAAATATACCTAATATTAATGTAGATAATCATTTTTAATTAAAAAAAGTGCTAATTACAAAATTTCCCTAGTTCCGACGTCAAAACAATGCTTTCGGCGTAAATAATAACCATTGGCCAATCACAGATCAACTAAGAATTTTAAGAAGTACTTTTCTTTCGGCGAATCACAGCCTAGTTAACAATGTAAAATCGTCATGTCGAAGGCCTATAGTTTTGGTGGTTTACTGTTTTATTTGATTAAAAAATTGAATTTTTCAGCGCTAAGCAACACTTGTGGCATAAATAATACGTGGTTAAAATTTCATGATGATTAACTGAAAAGAGTGGCAATCCATAGCGAACATACACGCATAGTTGTAGTGGTTTACTGTTTTATTTGATTAAAAAATTGAATTTTTTTATCTCTAAACAACACTTGTGATGTAAGTAACAAGTGGTTAAAATTTTATGATGACTGACTGAAAGATGTGGAAATCCAAAGCGAACATATACACATAGTTTTAGTAAACATAACATAATCATCCTACATATACACAATCAAACTTAAGCACATGTATATATATGCATTTATCTAAAATAAGCATCTAGATAATATACACGTTGCATAAATAAACAACTATTCCTACATAAGTAATTCGTCGGTTGCGTTTTCGTAATGCATTGCGATTTTTGTAACTCATTTACATGAAAGGTTTATGAACTTTCTTCAACAAAACAAACTGCAATGGTTTCACTATCATAAATATTAAAGGGTCTGGATTCTTTTTTTTATCTTGTTTCCCTGTCTTTTTTTTTTTATCTAGATCCCAAATATTACACACAATAATTTAGATAATAAAAACATTTTTAACCCTTTTCTAAATTTCAATAGATTGTAAATCTCGACAGTATGGTAGCGTCTAAGAATTGTAGTTTTATTTTTCCAACGAAACTTCCAGTTTCTCCTAAAAATATAATTTATAACTGTTGTAATCATACAAAATAATTTACAATAACAAAAAAAATGCTTTTTGATGTACTACAATTGCTCATATATTTTTATTTAATAATCTTTTTGCCTTTTGTCGTTCTATGAAGCAAAAACAAATAACAAACAAGACATTTTTCAAAATAATAAAAAAGCTATTGCGTATCTTTAAAATAAAAAAAAAGGATTTACAAGCATAAACATTGTTGTTGTTCTAATGCAGCTGTCTATACAGAGACAGTTATCTTTATGCAATAAACAAGATCTGCACCACTGTTGTTCATTTAGCACTACCCAGGGGTACGTGTAGCTTGAAGATATGATATAGACACGAGTAACACTACCCCACACAACGGTCTACGATCTTATTAGACTGGGACCTACGGTTTAAATTGGATTCCGAACCATTGCAAACATCCATGGCACCACCGGAACTCGAACTCGAAACCTGTGGTACCGATTGCTAGCCACTCGGCCATCAGGCCTGCAAGCATAAATATATTTATGTTTATTAGCCATTTTAACAATGACTTTTAAAAAAGGGAGTTTTAATTA
Organism: Caerostris darwini; assembly: GCA_021605075.1. Lineage (NCBI taxonomy): Eukaryota > Metazoa > Arthropoda > Arachnida > Araneae > Araneidae > Caerostris > Caerostris darwini. The sequence goes on along the minus strand of BPLQ01015719.1, from coordinate 42,534 downwards.
GATATTATCATTAATAACGTTTCTAATTAATATTTTAATATTACTTCTTTAACATAATGCATGATTTAAAAAAAACCTTTATTTATTCATTTTTTTTTTTTAGTTGTAATTTTGTTTATCTACTGTTATTTGTATTTACAACCAAAATATAACAAAAAAAAAAAAAATTGTTCCTAAAGTAAAAATCTACTATATCTATAATTGAATTTTCATATCCTAAAACCTTAAAAAAATTATAAATTATTGATTTTGATAAAATTAACTAAAATAATTTGAATAAAAATAAGGAAGTGCAAAAATATTATCGATAAATAAAACGCAATGAGCATATTTGAATTAATATAGTTAATTAACTATGATTATTAACTACTAGAAATAGTTACGGTTATTAAGTTTATAAATCTATACACCTGAAATTCAATTAGATCAATAATATTTTCAAAAAAAGATACTGTTAAAAAATAAATAAGATAATTCTAATTTTTTAAATTTAACTATAAAAAGTATATAACTATAACATTTTGACATATTAATGAAATTCTTACATAAAAAAATATTTTCATCAGAATTTTGAATTGAAAAATAAACAACTTTACAAAAACAATCATAAGATTAAAGAAATTCAAGCCACTTTGTGTTTACTTAATAAATTTATGAAAAAGTTAAAATTTAAAAAATATCATAATTTTCAAAAATTGAAGATAAAGAGATGAATTAAAACAAATGCAAATTCCTAATATTTGTTTAACTGATTATTTAATGAATTAATGTTTTAATTTACTAAGTTTATTTAAATTTATAAGGGCCTGAATGGCCGAGTGGCTAGCGCTCGGTACCACAGGATTCGGGTTCGAGTCCCGGCGGTGCCATGGATGTTTGTAGTGGTTCGGAATCCACTTTAAACCGTAGGTCCCGGTTCTAATAGGATCGTAGAGCGTTGCGGGGGCATTGTTACTCCGCGTCCGTGGCTTATCTTCAAGTTACACGCGCCCCCTGGGTAATGCAAAGTGAGTAACGTCTGTGCAGCGCTTGCACCAAGCTGTCTAAGTGTTTGCCAGCTGCATTAGAAAGAAATTTAAATTTATAATGAGTAGTATTTAAACACTAATTTAAAGTAATTAAAGTATTAAATGCTGTTAATTCATGAAACATCTGTTTTCAAACAGAGATTATTTCATAACTGATTAATGAAAATTAATGAACGTTAATATTCATGCAGTAAACGATTTGACAACTAAATTGCCTTATGGTGTTACGAAAAGGATTCCTTTGCACGAGGTTAAAAGAAAATGCAGGAAATAAAATATGCTTGATCTTTATATTCTGAATTTATAATATATTGAAAATGCTGACTCCCCGCCATTTAATTATTATTATTATGACAAAGCATTTCTTATGGTTATGCAATTATGATTTAGGCTAACAAAAGAAATTTGTATTTCATGCAAATACATGTTTAATTTAGTAGCATAGTAGCAGTATAAATGCATTTGGAAACTAAATAAAAAAATTATATAAACGTTTATTCTGTTGACCTTAATAAATGATAGAGGTGGCTAAAACTAAAAATATATCCTATTAATGAAATAGTAATAATAAAAAAAAACCATGAAAAAATTTTGATCAATTTAAGTGCTTTAATGATTTTATAAATGCTTCATACAAAATGTTTATTTGGATTGGGACCTAATATTTAAAATCACCTCGACGTGTGTCTAAAATAAAAATATTTAATTAATGAAAATCTAATTGAGAATGAGTGTTTTAACCAGAAAAATGCAAATTCTACTCTTCATTTGTTATTCCTTCAACATTATTTATTTGTAAAATATTTAATCAAATGAAATCTGCAATGACTTAGACCAGGGGTGGCCAACCCAAATGATCTTGCGGGCCACTTTGTAAATGCATCATAACTCCGAGGGCCGCATATAAAATTACATATCCCCATATTAGATTTAGACCCATTATAGACATTTTTTTGGAGTGAAAAATTGAAACATAATGAGCTATTATTTTTGTGTTTAGTATTATTCTTACACGTAAACATAGATAATATAATAATAATTATACTAAATGCACATTGTAAAGAAATATATAACAGAAAAATGAAATCATTAAAAAATATTTATTTTACTACTGTGATATTTGTTTCTCCGCTCATCATGAGTTCACAGAATATAATTTAATTATTCTGCAAACGCATAACTGTAAACTCATAAATAAAACAAACAATATCTGTCCTATATTCGCGAGATTATTATTTTAAAATCAAAGTTAATTTTTTCTCATAATTTCGGCAGTTAATGTTTGAATATATGGTTGTACAATATATGGTTACATAATATATGATTAAAGAATATATAGTTTATATATATTTTTTAATGCATTGGTTTTCACTACTTTGGCCAATATAAAATAAATATATTTTACAAAAGTGTGATAAATCTCACTGGCCAGAAAAATGTTCAAAGAGGGCCGCGGGTTGGCCGCCCTTGACTTTAGAATGATAATAACAATCTGCAAAATGTCGAAACTCACTGTACCTGGGAAAAAAGATAAACAGATCCTTTTTTTTTTTTTTAATTTCTATGGTAATTAATACAAAAATGCATTCAACTTACCCTGGTAACTGAAGTCGCATCGTAATTTGTCCTGTCAAACTGCCATCCATGGTCACACTCTTTGGTAGGCCATGTCTGATTCACGGTTATGTTTCCGGAGCTCAATAACTCACTGTAATCCACGTCGTACATGGTGCAAAACTTGTCCTCCACAGGTCGTACGAGGTACTTTTGAGTCTCGATGGACAGATTCGAATTGACCACCTCTGGCACGTTGCACCAATGGTCAGGACTGTTGTTGATGAAGATGGAGTTCATGGAGAACCAGGGAATGACAATGAAAGTGGGTATCAGAAAGGCTGCCACCAAGACTTTCTGGTAGACTCCAAACCCACCAACATCTTTCAGAATGTCTTCGAAATCCATTGTGATTTTCAGTCTAGTTTGAAATTTGTTCTAATGCCTAGAAATAAGAACAATACAAGTCACAAACGTAAAACAATTGCTGGCAGATTTTAAACCTTTTTTTAAGAGAAAAATATCGTCATATCTAATAAAAAATGGAATAATGGAATGGAAAATAGTATTTTATTTCTGTGAATTGAAGTGAATGTGTCAACCTGGTATTCCAGAAGACTATGCCTTTAAAAGCAGCTTCTATTTCGTCACTTCCTGTGGGCGGGGAATCATTAGATCTGGTAAAACTCAATCAGGATTCAAAGCCAGTCGGTATCAGGTTTCACCTGCTCAGCTGACATATCTCATGCGTCAACAGAGTAAAGCTGATTTCTAAGTTCTGATTTGGATGTTATTTGTGTTTTTGTTTTATTTATTTTTTATGAGGATATTCATCCATTTAAATAAAAATTTAAGTGTGTACATATAACGAGATCAGAAACTATTATTTAAATGAACATCGCAAAAACTCTTTTCAAGGATTTCTTTATGTGCTAAACAAGGTGCACAAAAGGTGCAAGGTGTGCTAAATTATTACAAATGATAGTGCAAAAATATTTAGTTATAAAACGTTTAACATTAAAAGCTTTTTCTCAAAAACAAGTAATAAATTAAATCACTTGTTTTCATTAATTAATACAAATTAATTAATTGAAAACAAGAATTACAATAATTGTTAAATTTAATTTCAATTCTTGTTTTACGCGGAATGTTCTCATACAAAAAAATATTTTTTTCTTGTTTTAAAATAAAATATATATCTTTTTTTTTTAATTTCAAAATAAATTATTATGTTTTATTATGAAAATATTCAGTAAAAAATTTTACTGGCATAGATATAATTATTTAATTATGTAACCATTGCGTCAAAAATATTCCTTTAAATATAGTTTTAACACTATATTTTAAGTCTTATCACTTCTTCGCATGCGTTTATGTGCAAAATTTAAATTATGGGCATAGCGTCACTTAAATATATGTTAAAATAAAATATATAAAATGAAAAAATCAATATGTGTTAAAAAAGTGTAATGAATTTTCGTAAGGGTTATTCTGTAAATTTTTTTATTGCGAAAGAAATGTAATTACACCTTTATATAAAATAAATTCAAAATATTTTTTAATTAATTTAATTAAAAAAATTGTAGTTTTTGTTTTAAATTCAATACTTAAAAAAAATTTTAAATTATTCATCAGAATTTAAATAATAAAATAAAATTTAATCATTAAAATTTAATACAAAAAAAAAAGGTTTCTAAAACAAAAGGCTTTTATTTTAAAGAAATGATTTTCATTTTATACTTTAAGATAAAAACGATATTACTCATTTTTTTAAAAATTATTCTCCTTTTTTTTTATTAAAAAAGGGATTGAAATAAATAAAAATGATATAGATATAAATGGATATAAATATATTATATATTTTAACTAAAAATGTAATAATGAAAATAAATATTAAGAAGTCTTACCAATACGAAGTGTCTTATATAAGATCTCCGTTGTTGTTACCAGAATGCAATTTTGTTGTTAAAAATTTCATTAATACATAATATAATAAAACAAGATCATTATGCATTGAAAATGCAGTTTAATACATTAAAAGTTGAATACTTTTTCCACATTCAATATTTATATAATTCTAACACAGTATTAATCATGTTTCTATTTAGTTCACAAGAAGTCCTCTTTACGTAGAAAACATGTATTCTGCACTAAAAGCCATTTGGAAATCAATACTAAATCGTAAAGGTCAAATACGGTACTGCTAAAAGTTATATATAACTTTATCCATGTGACTACGTTCCAGTGATTTGTTACGTTTCTTTGCAGAACTCAACAGCTATTGTTTTTTAACTCTCGACTTTTTGCAAACAAGAACAATTACGGTACGTTTAAATACCAAATATTTAATTTTATTAAAATTTATTTTTTTATTATTTTTATTGTTTATAATTATTTGTTTTTAATAACTTAAGAAACTTGAAGAAAACTGTGCATTTTAACTGACTTTTAAAAATATTAACTTGATTAATATCTCAAAACTGTTTGTTGATAATTTTTTTGGATTAAATAAATAATATTAATATAATTAAATAAATAAATAAATAAAAATAATAAAATAAAATAAAATATAGCTAAAAATAGATTTAATAAATAATATTAAAATATTAATTTGGAGCAAGTAGTCATTCAAAGTTGTTTCCATGTGACTGTGTTCCAGTGATTGCTTTAGCAGAACTCAACAATTATTGGGTTTTTTTAACTCTCGACTTTTTTGCAAACAAAAACAATTATGTTATTTTTAAATATTAAATATTTTATTTTATTTTATTATTTTGACTGTTTATAACTATTTGTTTTTAATAATTTAAGAAACTTGAACAAAACTGTGCATTTTAAATATGAACTTAAATAGTAGCTTGATTAATATCTCAAAACTGCTTTGTTAATATTTTTTGGAGCAAATAGTTATTCAAAGTTATTTATGGAAATTAATTTAGTACGAATTTCATTTGTATTTTCGTTCCAAAGAAGACTGGTTAAAATCTAGGATACTGTACCCCTGAGGAAGTCGCCAATCTTGCAACCCTGAATATTTCGCCAATTTTCCGCCAATTTCTTTAGGGTTGCAATACTATAATTAGAGGAATTCGTAGCTTCATTTTCCAAACAATATAATGACTATTTATTGTTATTGTGATTATATTATTATTTGCAGTAAATAAGAACAGAAATATATATTCTTTTAAATTAGTATTCCAATAAATGACTGATTATTCCGAACTTATTCTTACAACGTACGTCGGTCACTGATTCAGAACATAAACAATATTTATGAAGTTGCCACTCAGGAAACTAAGAAACAAACAAGAAAAACAATTTTTTTATTTATTAATAACTTATATTTTATTCTTAAATAATTAATTTCCTTTTTAAAGATGTTCGTTTAGTTAGGATTTTGTGACAACCATAATTAGAATTCGCTCGGAATATTTGAAGCTTTAGCTTTTTAGAACATTAGTTAACGTTACAATTTAAATTTTTAATAATTAAAATAAATTAATATTAATAAAATAATGTGTCCGAACATTTGATAATTATCTGGCAGAGTGCATGTGGCGGCGCCAGCACAAATGTGACATCCGCAAAATAATTTATGATTTCACCGATGGAATAAAATGTTTGTTTCCACCGCAGAGGAAGGACATACCACAATAAAAGGTAAGTTATTCTCTAGTTTTTTCTTCTTTTTTATCTTCTGTTAATATTAATTTATCATTCGAATTCGGCTTCGTAAAGAACATGACTTATTTTATGACATTACAAAAAAAAAAAAAAAAAAAATTGGCGAATAACTTTGGTGAAATTTTGTCGTATCGAAATTTTATTAATTAACAGCGATTATTATCTTTGTTTAAACGATACTTTTTTGTGACTTAGCAAAATAAAATTCCACATAATAATTTGACGATAAAGCGATTTGAATTGGTGTGAAAGCAATTTAGGAATAAAATGTTGACAAAATAATGATATATTTTGGCGTTAAAGCGACAATATGTCGCGTAAAAAGAAAACATTAAACAGTTGACATAATAGTGGTAAACATTTGGCGATAAAGCGATATAAATTGGTGTAAAGGCATTTTAGATATAATTTTCTTGGCATAATAGCGCTAAATTTCGGCGTAAAAGCGGTTTCATTTGGCGCAAAAGTATTCATAAAAAATTTTAGTGATAAAATTTTGCGATAAAGCATCAACTTTTGGCGTAAAAGCGCCTCAAAAACAAGATTCACTTAGTGAAAAAATGTGGCTATAAAGTGATAAATATTGATAAAGCATCAACTTTTGGCGTAAAAGCGCCTCAAAAACAAGATTCACTTAGTGAAAAAAATGTTATAAAGTGATAAATATTGGCGATAAAGCATCAACTTTTGGCGTAAAAGCGCCTCAAAAAACAAGATTCACTTAGTGAAAAAATGTGGCTATAAAGCGATAAATATTGGCGATAAAGCATTTTTTGGCTTAAAAGAAGTTATGTAACAAAATTTGCTTAGTGAAAAATGGCTATAAAGCGATAAATGTTGGCGATAAAGGATAGTGATAATATTTGGCGTTAAAGCGATAAACTTTGGTTTCAAAGCCTTTTCAGGAATAAACTTTGACGTAATAGCTATTTGGCTGCTAATGTTGGTGTAAAAGCACTGTTTGGCTATAAATTTTGGCGAAATAGCACTTTACAATGACACCAAACTTAGGCAACCTTTTTGTCTGTTTACTTGGCGATTTGGCAACACAGTAAAGGATTTTGGCGTAATATCATTTTACCGCGCAAACTACCTGGCCCATTCATTTCTATGCTTACTTACCGACTTGGCAACTTGGCGATGTGTTTGGCACAAAGGGTACAGGATCCTAGATTTTAACCGACAAATTAATTAAAATTAACTATATATTGTACTTAATTCGATAAAAAAATATTTTAAATGTATAATAAAACAGTAATTGAAATAATATTTTTGGTTCGATTTAATGAAATAAATATACCCTTCTGAGAGAGAATCTTTTTATTGCAATGAATGATTCTACGAATAGTATAAATCAAATAAGACCTTACTGACCAAATAAAACTAAACATAAAAGGCGCATAAAATTCTTTGTCTGATCAAATAGATATTGACCTAGGTCTGAAGGCATTTGTTTCTACAAAGCATTATTTCAATTGCCACCAAGAACTCTTCTTTAATTGGTTGTAAAACAATACTTTTGCAGCTTGTCATTGAAAATAATTTTTCTTTCATGGGTCTATAATTCTTATATGTTGAGTTTAAACAACAAAATAAAAGATAAATGAATTTATTTTAAAGCAACTATATATATATATAGATTATATACATAACTTGTTTTTTAATCCTATGAGAATGTCTCAATACTTCAGAAATAAAATAATTGATGACTTAACGTAATAGAATTTTTTAAACAAACGATAAATGAATTTGTTTTAAATTTTTATTTGTAAACTAAAGATAAATGAATCTATTTAAAATTTTTATTTGTAAACTAAAGATAAATGAATCTATTTAAAATTTTTATTTGTTAACAAAAGATATATGCATTTGTTTTAAGTTTTTATTTGTTAACAAACGATAAATGAATTTGCTTTAAGTTTTTATTTGTTAGCAAAAGATAATTTGTTTTAAATTTTTATTTGTTGGCAAAAGATAATTTGTTTTAAGTTTTTATTTGTTAACAAAAGATAAATGAATTTGTTAAAAGATAAATAAATTCATTTATTTTAGACCCTGTTTAAAATTTCTAATATGTTCGAACATCAAAAAATAATTAAATATGAAAATTATAAAACGCATTAAATTATTACTGAAATATACTATTTCCATTTTCGATTTCTTTCATTAGTTAAAAATTTGTTAATATAAAAGGGCGTTGATAAACATTCATTTCATCTCGAGTCATATTTTTTAATTGTTAAGAAATATAAGAAACGAATAATAATAAAATTTTCAAGTATTTCAACTTGTTGTGCACTTTTCTTTTCGTCTCTAGATACTGCTATAATTCTCCAAAGCATTTATAATGCAATTGAAAGGCAGTTTACAAAGAATAATTTAAATCTAACAATAGAGTATAAATTAATTTTGGAACAAAAGAATTCGAACAACAATTTAGTTTTTGGAAAAGAGCGAAAATTATAGCTAATTACCAGAAAATTTTTCTATGCTTCTACTAATATCATATAAATTAGTTCAGCGTGAACTTCGATGAAAATATCAAAATAAATCCAACGATGGATTAAATAATTTGCAGATGGTATCGTTTATTCGAAAAGATAGGATCTCGTAAAATTCCTAGCCAATCAGGCGTAACCAGCACAATAATGATGATGTGCTTACAAATGATGTTGTAAGCACAAGAGAAACTTTAACACACATCATTCATAAATCTGTTTGTTATTTCTATTACTTAGGAAATAGCTTTACGTGCTATATATTAAAATCTATTGGGTAAGAAGTTTCATATAATTTGATGTAATGATTCATACATCAATGAATTATAACATTGAAATAGAACTGAAGCAAAATCTTTTATAGAATATTTATTCATATTCATTATATCCTACTCTCTTGCATCCCGTGCAAAGCGTTCTTTAGAGTTGAAAGTAGCATTCCTGGTGGGATGTTCAATCCAGCTCTTGTGAAACTGTCTTTTAGAAGAGCCAAATTCGGGACCCCACCAAGATGTACTCTTGACTTAAGGCGTCGCAAAAGCACACGTTGCAATTAATTTCAGGCATAATCAACATAGGGTTCACAAGAAAGTGTGTGCAATGAATATAAATTTCAAAAACCGCAATATATATATATGTGAGTGTGTGTGTGGGTGTTTAATTATCTTCATCACTTTAATTCATTGTTATATCCACAATAAAGTTGTATTCATATCAAAATTTATAAACTTTTGGAAATATTTTTTTCATTGAATCTTCCTTTCCATTTCTTTATTAGTCTTCCATGAATACTAACTGAATACCATCATTCCGGTCGTTAGATTGAAATATGTATGGCTCTGAACAATATTAATTTCAATATAGCCACTTGATATTTATTTTTAAAATCTTAACTCAAATCAATGAAATGTTGGAATTATTATTAATATACGATAAATAATTTCAAAGACTTTTCTTATTTAATAAATCAAACATTTAGAAAAAGTTACTATATATGTTTAGATTTCTTATCTCTAAATCAAGTAGAGGCAACAATGAATAAGATAATTACAACTAATAACAATGTTTGCTCTCAAATTTTCAAAATATAGTTGGGAACTATTTTAAGACTTGTAAAAAATGGTAAAAATGAAATTTGAAATATGAAATTTGATGAAATACAGACTTTATCATGCAATATAAAACCAGAATTTATCCAAAAAATAAAATGGATAATTAAATAAATAAATAAAACAAATTAAATAACTGAAAATTGAACATTGTGTAATGTATCCACAGCTAAATATTGTGCAACACCGTCCAGCTGCTATGTTAATAAACTCAATTAAAGAATTAAAAATTAAAAATTAAAATTTTCAGTTTCTGATTGATCTTGACATTAATTGATAGTCCCCATTAAAGTTATATATTCAAACACGAGGATATATAAGGCGCTTTATTTTTTTGAAAATGCTAAAAAGCAAACATAAAAAAAAATCTCGTCTGAAAAATTTTTTTGGAATGAATGGAAAATGTGAAACTAAAGAATAGATAACAATTACTTTACTGGATCATTTAAAATTTCGAAATTCCGAATGGCAATTCCAAATAAAATATATACTAAACAGAAAATAACTCTAAATGAGAAATAATTAATGAAAACTTACCCATATAATAAAAAGTACAACAGATTATAGCATGGATAATTGAATCAGTCCGTCTGCCATTGATAGATGCCGAGGTGAAAATGCAAAGAGCAGTTTAGTACCAACAGAGAAATATATGAACTATAGCAAAAATATTTACTTTTCTGGGGCGTTTGCGCTAAGTTTGTCACTGCCCATGCGTAAAAGATTTTCGTCCAACTTTAAGAGGTATTAATAAATACACGTAATGAAAAGGTTAGGAAAAAAAACATGAGAATTTTATGAAATTCTTGCTGTGACACCACATTAAAATCTTTGATTACGCATCGGAAGTATGTAATAATAAACAATAAATCCCGTGATACATGGTTTATACACCAAAATCAGTTTGTAGCTTTCCATCATAAAAATTTTTAGGATTGGAGCCAATTATTTGCTCAAGGAATAAGAAATTGTATTTTATGGTCTTCCTTTGCAGCTGTGCTTTGTTTGCTTTAGTTATTCGATTTCTGGCGAAGGAAACACTGTCCTTCATGTTTTAACCGCACTATATGAATCACGCGACAGACGTCAAACTTTCAAATTTTCAAGAAGTCTATTTTGTTCACAATACTTCCAAGACAAAGAAGGCTTCAAAGTAAACTCAGAAATAACGTTTTAGTGCTCCACTAAAAACAACATATTTACTAGCGATAGTCGTTTATGAAAGTAGTTTCAGCTTATGTAACTAGTGATATTCAGTAGAAAATAAAAAGAAAAGTTCAATTTAACTTTGATATTTAGTAAAAAAATTTCATTTTCGTTGATATTTTCAATGGTAAAAAAAGATTCCCTTTGTATTTGACTGAGTTTATGCCAAGGTTTGTCGCTCTACGGTCATTCTGGGCACACTTTAGGCTAATTAGACCGGGACCTAATTTTAATGTGGATTCCGAACCACCAACAAACGTCCATGCGACAGCCAGGATTTGAAACTGAAGCCTGTGATACCAAAGACCAGAGAGCTAGGCAATTGATCATCAGATCACCTTGCTGTATAGATTTTATTCGCCAAGGACTGGTGATATGATAAAATGCTGATATAAACTGATATGATAATATGCTGTTGAAACGTAGGCGGTACCTCCTTTGGTGCACCCTCGATAACGTTGAAACTGTTATATATCTATGGTTCTAAAGGTGTGACCTTAGGTTAAAACATCGGGTATTTAAAAAATTTGATATCAATATTTATTTCATCATCATCGGCGCAATAACTCCATGTTGGGCCAAGGCCATCTGCCTACTGGCAGATTTCAAGATAGAAGATGTTTTCTTTTTAAGGTGTAGGGCTATCAGTCCTACGCCCAACGCTCTACAGTCATATTAGGCAGGGCCCTACGGTTTAAAGTGGACTCCGAACCACTACAAACATCCATGGCACCGCCGCGACTTGAATCTGAAATCTCTGGCATTGAACGCCAGAGCACTGGGCACTCGATCATTAGGTCCCCTTCAATATTTATAACAACATTAAAATTTTTTTGGTAATTCTTATTAGAATATTGTAATTGAAAAATTCATAGAAATATGAGTAATCCATTAAAATATTACTGATTCAAAAGAAAATTTCATTGCAAATTTACATAAATTTTCTGAATTATTGTTAAAACATTTTTATTACTACACGGGTAATCATGAATAGATCACATGCGCTTCTCAATATTAAAATGAGTTAAACAATTATATAACTTAAATAAATGTTAACATTTAATTTAACATTAAATAGCTTAATGAAATTCTTGGCGATTAGACGACATTGGCGACACCAAAGTCGTTAAAAGTATTGGAATTTATCTTTTAACTGTAATAAAGTATATTTTTGTAGAACAATGTTTACAAGGTGTCCTACAAAAAAAAAAAAAAAAAAAAAAAAAAAAATTTCAAAAGAGAATAACAGGGAAAGGATCAAGGTTAAAAAACAACTTCTGCAGCGAATTCATGTGACAGTGCATAAATTTTGTTATAATAAATTATTTAATGCAAACTTTTAAAATAAAAATTATATAAAAAGTATAAAATATAATTTATTACATAACTTTTTTTATTCATTTTAAACATATTAAATTTCGCAATCTGTTACATGTATTTGTTAATTTTTCTTAACATTAACTGCTAACTGCTCAGGACATATACACAGATATATACATACATATATGTGTGTGTGTTGTGTACAGATTCTGCACAATGTGAGTATTTTCTCTCGCATTTCTTGCAAAAAAATAGTTTATCTCTCCATCAATTTCTTCAGTACCATTCTACTTTCCTGCTTTGCTAATTAAAAGAACTCTAGCGGCCTGCAATAAACTACCCCACTCCGCTTATACAAATTATTGATCGCAGTCAATCAGTCAATAACTTGACCTTATTATTAACAAGTAATATTTAAAAAAAAGTTTTTAAAGTCAATTCCTTCTTTTTTTTTCTCACTATATTGCAGGAAGTCCTTTATAAATAATTTTCATTCATTTTTTTTAAGTTTATCTGGCGCCCTCTATTGGTAGATACATGCAACTTAAATCTAAAAAAACTGAAATTAATGAATTAAATTTAATTAATGAATTAATATTTGAGAAAACTGTATTCACGTCAAGTGTCATCCACTACAAGTTCAAAAAAAATGTATTTGAACTTGAGTTATAAATATGATAGATGGATGAATAAAAAGTGTTTTATTAACGATTGAAAATTTGAACAAGTCATATATAGGGAGAGTGTGAGCTAATAGAAAGAATTTAATAAAATAAAAAAAAGAACAGCAAATCTCGAATTACAGCAAAATAATAAAAGTAAAAATAATAAAAGCAAATATAATAAAAGCAAATACATACGATAAAAATAATAAAAGTAAATATATTAGGCTGTATTTCAAATTTAATTAAAAACCTTTTGATCATTTAAAATTAAAAAATAAAGAATACATTAACAAGACTACTCAAACACGATCGTTTCAAATTTCAAACGTAAATAATTAAGAATAATAATATCCAGAAAAATAAGCTAAATTAAAATCAGACGATTTTTTATATTATTGCCAATTTGTAGTTACATTATTTTAAAAATTGAACAAAATATATTAAATGAATAATAAAAATATTTGAGAATAAAATAAAAATAATTAATAATTAAATGAATAAATTAAAATCAGACGATTTTTTATATTATTTCCAATTTGTAGTTACATTATTTTAAAAATTGAACAAAATATATTAAATGAATAATAAAAATATTTGAGAATAAAATAAAAATAATTAATAATTAAATGAATAAATTAAAATCAGACGATTTTTTATATTATTTCCAATTTGTAGTTACATTATTTTAAAAATTGAATAATGTATACTAAATAAATAAAAATAATTAATAATTGAATGAATAAAATAATTAATAATCATTAATTAATTAACAATTAGTAATGAGAAAAAGAGATTATTAACTAATTATTAATTAATTAATGATGAACAAATGAGAAGAAAGAGCAGCGTGAATATATGAATATCTCTCCCATATAAAACTAAAATTAATTAATTAATATTTGAAAAACTGTATTAACATCCAGTGTCATCCACCACAAGTTCAAAAAAAATTTATTTGAACTTGAGTGGATGAATAAAATGTATTTTATGATCGATTGAAAATTTGAACAAGATACATATATAGAAGGAATTTAAAAAAATAGATCATATTATTATTAACAGTCGCGAGTCACCATTATTCAACCATATTTGTAAAAAAGCATGAAACCCACGTTAAATTCCTTCTTTTTATGTTTTTAATTAGCTGTAATTTATTATGAAACCAATTCGCTGTATTCCTAGGAAAACGCTTGCAAGTACTGGCATCACCCAATGTTGCTTATATTCCATCTTAGTTAAATGTTTAACTATTTGAAATTCAAATAGTTAAACATTTAATTATTAGATAAAATATTTTGTTGAATTCATTTGTTGAATCCATTATTCAACTATATTTATAAAAAAAGCTTGAATTCCACTCTAAATCCTTTCTTTTACGTTTTTAATTAGCCGTTATTTATTATGAAACCAGTTCGCTGTATTCCTTGGAAGATTATAAGCAACATTGGGTGATGCCTGTACTTGCAAGAGTATCTTGCTTGTAAAAAAGCAAGAATCCACTGCCTCACATTAAATTCTATTTTATATTTTTAATTAGCCATAATGTGTTACTTCTCTATGAAACGAGTTCGCTATATTCTTAAATCTTTTGCAAGTACTGACATCTCCCAATGCCGCTTACATTCTATTTAACAAGTTAGTTGTTTAACTATTTGCTAATAATTGTTAAATATTTGAAAAGAATCGCAATAATTCATTCGTTGAATCCATTGTTTAACCATCTTTGTAAAAAAAAAGCATGTTTTCCGAGTTAAATTATTTCCTTTTATGCTTTTAATTAACACAAAATTTCATTTTTTTTTTTTTTTTTTTTTTTTCTATCCAAACAAATGCGGAAGTGAGATATGGCCCCTTTCTTGGAAGCTGTTATGTCATTTCGAAACCAAACCCTTTGCTTTCTTATCTTAAGACTATAAATGGTGGAAGTGTTAAAACTTTCGCTACATAATTTATGAGTTCGCCGTGACTTTCATTTTGGGGTAGAAGTTTAAAAAAACGTCATCGTTGTTTTTGGGTATTCTAAAAGTTAAAATATATACGCATCCTTATTTTTATCAAGACATTCGAAAATCTAGAAAGCCCTTTTTAAGAGCCATTCGTCTTTATTTATATATATATATTTCTTCCTTTGCAAAATAAATTTCGCAACTTAGATAGATAATGAATTTTCTGGAAGTAAACTAATTTATTTACTAAGTTCCCGGTTTTCATTGTTGTTGTTTTTTTCTCGCACTACAAGATATTTCACAACGCAATTTATTGTTCAAATACAGAATTTTTTACGTATTCAGAATTGTTTTTGTTACTAATCCGCCTGGTGCAGGAAAGCCTACACCAGGTCCAAGAGACTCCATCACAGGCGACTGGGGCCATGGCTAATTGTTATATGCAACTTAACTTTTAACGATGAACCACAAGGGCTGAAGACTGACTGAGCCTCAAGACAACGCTATTAGACCGGGACCACTATAAATATCCATGACACCACCGGATTTCAACTCGAAACCTGTGGCACCGAGTGACATAGCACGAGTCACTCGGGCCATTCAAGCCCTAAGGTTCAGAGTTATCTAAGTCTGTACACTATAACGTTGAAATGTCAACCAATTAAAATTTTTGTTCAAAAAGCAAAGAAAAAATTTTACGAAATGATATTGAAATAATATTAATTAGCTGTATAATACATTGTTATTTTCCATATATTTGAAAATATATATTCTGGAGAGCCTTTTTGAAATTTACAGAATATTCAATTAAAACATTTTCCGAAACATTAGACGGTGATGTGATACTTAAAGCACATCACTCTCCAATACTTAGTAAATATGGAAAATATGTACAAAATAAATACACAAAACACGATATAAAATAAGTAAATAATACACGATACAAAATAAATATTTAAAAATTGTGCTTTAAACATCTTAATTTCTCAATATTTTTCGTATATTTAATCACACATTTCTTAACTAATTATAGCTATATTTTATTTATTTTGTTTCAATGCAGTGATTTAAGCTTTTTTTTATTTATTCGCTAATTTTTCGTTTATTTTGTTTCAATGGAATGATTTTAATTTTTTTTTATTTATTAGCTAATTTTTTATTTAACTGTATAGATGTTTATGGTGAAAATTATTATTATAACTACTAGATTATGATTGTAAAAAATAAGTACATTCTACTAGAAAACATTCTGTTTACGTGTAATTCTGATTTTATTAAAGCTATCAACATTCCTTTTTTATTTGATTTTCTTAAACATATTTCCAATAAATTCTTTAATTCGCTTGATAGCCATAGCAATACGGCAATCTAGGTTTGATTTGGTTGGCCACTTAAGGTCCTTTTATGTACATTTTTAAAACATAATAAAATTTGAATATTAAAATAAAACATTTAAGGACATTTTAATGCTTAGTATACATTGAATTTAACAAAAAATTTATAAAAATTTACTTATTGAATAACTAAGATAGTAATTGTATCAATATATAGTAAAGGATATCATGAAAAGGCAGTGTATTAAATTATTAATGCAAAAATCCTCTTTTTAATTAAAAATTAATTTAAAGAAAATTACAGATCTCTTTTTAATTTTTTTAACTTTAAAATTCGTCTTAAATGTAAGTTCACTATCAAAAGTGGGTTCAATGTCTAAATAAAATCTAAGTAATTGAATTAGAAATTTTAAAAGTTTGATAGTATTTTCTAAAAATTATTTAAATAATTATTTTAAGTATAAAATTCAAATGAAACAATAGCTGCTTTAGGTTCCTTCAGTTATGAATTAGTCATTCATATTACGCATGAGCCACACATTAAAGCAAATACAATTGATTTCTCGGGACAATATTTAATCCGACCTCACAAATAATATATCATGTATTAAGCTTTGGTGTAATCGTGTTTAAACAGTTGAGCACATAAAATGGGTGTATTAAACCTTAGGATCATTGCCTGATTATAAAAAAATAGATATCACGTAAAGATGGGATACAATTTCTTCAAATCTGAATTCCAGTTACCACATTGTAACACACACACAAGCAAGTGCGCAGACTCACACATGTATATATATATATTTATACATGTGTGAGTGTGCGCGCTTACTCATTATTATTGGACCTGGCTGCTATATATATATATATTGCAGCTAGGTCCAATAATAATGATTTGTCATGCCCAGTTTATTCAAAAATCCCTGCTTCTTATGAAGGAATTTGTAGCTATTTTTTCTGATTTAAAAGATTTAGATGGTATTCTCCATCAAGTAAGAAGCGCCGACAATAAAGCGGATAAGTTGCAGGTCTTTGTAAATGGCCTAGCTTCACAAACCACCCAAAATGCCCCGTAATGACTCAGTTGATTTCTGGTCTTCGCATATGCTATTGGAATGCTTGTAACATATGGTATAAAATGATTGAATTCACTAACTTTGTAGATAACTATAACCCAGATATAGTACTGCTTCAGGAAACACACCTTAGGCATTCACAAACACCTTACTTAATGGGGTACACTTTTTATCGCAATGATGGACCTCAAGATCGACTCTCTGGGGGCACGGGTATTTTTATCAAAGACTCTCTGCCACACAGCCATATTGCTACTCCTCCATTAATTGGGATTAAAGCTACCATCATCTCTCTCAACTTTCCGCATCTTCCCTCTCTTTTTGTCAATTCTGTGTATGTTCCTAATGCCATAGCAACTACTAACCTCACTAATGACTTAGATGTTTTATTTTCTATGAATAATAGTGTTATACTCGCGGGGGACTTCAATGCGCATAATACTACTTGGGGCTGTACTAACAAAAATCAAACTGGCATTACTTTACAAAATTATGCTCATAACCATAATTTAGATATTATTGCTCCTAACACTCCTACTAGAATTGGTACTTACTCCACCTCTATAATTGATTTAGTTGTCACTAATAACTTTCATTTTAACAGTACTATTAATTCGCTTGATGAACTTTCCTCCGATCATAACCCGGTAATTATTGATTATAACTTTCGCGCAGAGCATGTTCTGACTAATCCGCATGTTACTACCTGCTGGTCACAATTTTCTAGATTATTAGACCATAACTTTAGTTATTCTGTTAAGCCTCTTAACTCTCCGGCAGATATTGAAGAAGCAATTCAGGACCTTACAAATAAAATTATATCTGCACATCAAGCTGCCTCTAAGCCTCTTCCCACTAACAATAAAACCTTTCTTCCACCCTTTATTAAAACTCTCATTACTAACAGGAATAATGCGCGTAAACTCTGGCAAATTTATAGGGATTCTCGCAGCAAGAATAATTATAATCACTGTCAAAATTTATTAAAAAGAGCGATTGTGAAGTACAAGAATGATTGCTGGGACAGGCGCCTGGAAACGGCCAATGTAGAAAATGGTTCGATTTGGAAGCTCTGTAGCAACCTTCGCAAGAAACGGTCCAAAATTATTTCTCTTCAAAATAATAATGATTCAGTCACTACAGATACTCAAATAGCTGATATCCTGTCAACTTCACTGCAAGATCAATTCAAAGAAAACATGTCTAACAATGTGCAGATTGAAAATGATGTGGACAACTCCATCGCGGCCTTTCTTAATCAGCATAACAGTACTAATAGCGACTTTCCTCCTACTAAAGCCTCTACAGTTATTAATATTATTACTAACCTCAAAATCAGCAAGACACCCGGCATTGACTGCATCACTAATAAAATGCTCAAGAATGTTCCATTCAAATGCGTTCTCCAAATTTGCAATATCACAGATGCTATTCTTACTTATAATTATTTTCCAAAAACCTGGAAAACTGCTCGTATTCTTCCCATCCTTAAGCCGGGCAAAGATCCTACTTTACCGAATAGTTATCGACCAATATCGCTTCTTTCCACTTTCAGCAAAGTTATTGAACGTGTAATAGCTGATCTTCTTAATCACGAATCCAAAGCTATGAATATTTTAATATCGCAACAATTTGGCTTCATGCAAGATCTTTCAACTACACATCAACTTTATAATCTTACCGAAACTATCAATGAAGGATTCTCCTGGAAACAAGATACCGCGGCTATTTTCCTCGATGTGGCGAAAGCCTTTGATCGGGTTTGGATAAAGGGGTTAATTTTTAAATTGATTCACTTTAAGTACTCTCCTTATATTATCAAAACCATTTATAATTATCTTACTGAACGAAGCTTTGTTGTTTCTGTTAATAAATTTGACTCTAAAAATTGCAAGATTCTCGCGGGTGTTCCTCAGGGCTCGATCTTGGGACCCTTCCTGTACAATATATACACTAATGATATTCCACAAGATCACAGAATTAAATTAACACTATATGCTGATGATACAGCAATTATTACACAGGGGCGGTCTTTACACATTATCCAGAAAAACTTACAAAACTACATAAACACACTAGAACTATGGCTTGATAAATGGAAAATTAAACTTAATGTCGCGAAAACTGAAGCGGTGCTATTTACCAGGAAAAATGTATATAACCCACCTAACATAACTATTTTTAATACTAACATTTCCTGGTCTAGGGAAGCTAAGTATTTAGGTGTAATTTTTGACAGGCGACTAACATTTAAAGCTCATATCGACTACCTCCGCGATAAATTTAATAATATGCTGCGCAAATTTTACTCTGTTTTGGGCAGACATTCTAAACTAACAATTGAACTAAAAAAACTAATCTATTTAGCTTATCTCCGTCCGATAATAGCATATGCGAGTCCAGTCTGGGGCTCTACTGCTAAGAGCAATTTTCTTCTTTTAGAGAGATTAGAAAACAAAGTTGTACGCATGATTGTAGATGCACCATGGTTTTTTCGCAACGCTGAAATTAAGTATGCACTGTCTCTACCAAGTTTTCGGGAATATGTGGCTAATATCTCTAAAAATTTCTATTCTTCACTCAATAGCTCCAGCAACTCGGTTATCATTGAACTTAACAAAATTGATTATGACATTTCTCTTCATTCTTTTCGAAAAAGACCTCGACATGTTTTGAATATTAATCAGTAATGTGTTTTTCTCTTTCTGCATTTATCTCTGGTCCTGGTTACTTCAGGTTGGGTACGCGTTCCGCGTTTTTTGTTTATTTACTTAGGTTTATGCTATAGCGTGGGTGCTTGCTAGTGCTTCGGCGTCTTTTGTCCTCTTCTATGTTGTATATTTTGTAAATATCTTGCTTGTCTTTGTAATTGTTTTCTTTTCTTTTTGTAAATGTTTCTTTTGTTTTATTATATTCTCGCTTATTGTGCAATTTGTTATACTCATCTATGGGCAATGACCGACTGCCACTATATTGTAAATATGCTATTTGGAGGTTTGGTCGCTTCGCGACCAAGGAACTCCGCAGAATCGCACCGATTCACAATAATGATTTTAAAAGTCATGTATGATTAGTAATTCATTTAAGATCAATATAATGGTTATTAAATACTGGTTAAGGCTTTCTCAAAGCAATAAAAATATTATCGAAATTCCCTAGTCATGTTGATGAATCAAAACTAATTGAAGCACATTTCAATGATCAAGCCTGTGTTTTAGTATGTACACACACATATATATTGCGGATAGGTTCAATAATAATGATTGTAAAAGTTATGCATAAGTAGTAATTCACTTAAGATCAATATATCAGTATAATGATTGTTATGTACTGGTTAAGGTTATCACACGGGAGTAAAAAATTTATCAAAATTCCCCAGTCAAATTTATAAATGAAAACTGATTAAAGCGTAATTCATTCATCCTGTGTTTTTGCGTGTACACACACTGCTAGGTCCAATAATAATGATTGTAAACGTCATGTATGATTAATAATACATTTAAGATCAGTATAATGATTATTATGTACTAGTTAAAATTTTCTTAGGTCAATAAAAAAATTATCGAAATTCCCCACTCAAGTTGAGGAATCAAAACTAATTGAAGCACATCTCATTGATCAAGTCTGTATTTTAGTGTGAAGTAAACAAATAAATAAAAGGAAAATTAATCAATTATCGTATAACAAACTTTTTTAATATTGAAACAATTTTCTGGATTAATAAAAATTTTAATTAACGTCTATGTTGCCTAATTTGGCTATCTTTCCCATATGTACATAAATTTGGAATTATTATTAATGCTATTCAAAACACTAATAATGATATCCAAAACAGTATTTAAAATTATATTTATATGTGCAAGATGTAATTTCTTAAAATTCAAATTTTAGAATCATATTATATTTTTACTAGCTATTTAAATGTTTTTTCGTGAGCATCATATACACTGAAGTGACAAAAGTCATGGGATAGCAATATGCAAATTTTCAGATGGCAGTAGCATCGCGTAGAACAGGTATAAATGCGCAGTGCTTTCGCAGAGCTTTCATTTCTGTTCAAGTTATTCATGTGAAGAGGTTTTGACGTGATGATGACCGCACAACGGGAATTAACAGACATTGAACGCGGAATGTTAGTTGGAGCTAGACGCATGGGTCATGCCATTTCGGAAATCGTTAGGGAATTCAACATTCCCAGATCCACTGTGTCAAGAGTGTGCCGAGAGTATGAAATTTCAGGCATAACATCCCACCATGGACAGCGCAGTGGTCGACCGCCTGCACTTAACGACCGAGACCGGCGACGTCTGCAAAGAGTCGTAAATTCTAACAGACAAGCAACACTGCATCAAATAACCGCAGAAATCAATGTGGGACGTACAAGGGACTTGTCTGTTAGAACTGTGCGGAGAAATTTGGCTTTCTTGGGCTATTCCAGCAGAAGACCGACTCGAGTGCCTTTACTGACAGAACGACATCGCTTGCAGCGACTCTCGTGGGCACGTGAGCATATCGGTTGGTCCCTAGATGAATGGAAAACCGTGGCCTGGTCCGATGAGTCACGATTTCAGTTGGTAAGAGCTGATGGTAGGGTTCGAGTGTGGCGCAGACCCCACGAAGCCATGGACCCAAACTGTCAGCAAGGCACTGTTCAAGCTGGTGGTGGCTCCGTAATGGTGTGAGCTGTTTTTCATGGCATGGACTTGGTCCTCTGGTGCGACTGGACCGAACATTGACTGGAAATGCTTATGTTCAGCTACTTGGAGATCACTTGCAGCCATTCATGGACTTCATGTACCCAAACAACGATGGGATTTTTATGGATGACAATGCACCATGTCACCGGGCCACAACTGTTCGCGATTGGTTTGAAGAACATTCTGGACAATTCCAACGAAAGATCTGGCCACCTAGATCACCCGACATGAATCCCATCGAGCATTTATGGGACATCATCGAGAGGTCTGTTTGTGCCCAAAATCCTGCACCATCAACGCTTTCACAATTATGGACGTCTATCGAGACAGCATGGCTCAATATTCCTGCAGAAGACTTCCAACGACTTGTTGAGTCCATGCCACGTCGAGTTGCTGCACTTCGCCGGGCGAAAGGAGGGCCGACACGATATTAAGAGGTATCCCATGACTTTTGTCACTTCATTGTATATGTATGTATGTATTATTATTTTTTTTTTTTTTGCAATATATAATTGTTCAAACAGTTTGAAAATATTTGCGGAAGCAAATTATACTTTTTCTTTTTATTATCTATTTTTTATGCGCTTCTTATGATGAACTTGTCCTTTCTAATTCATATAAGCTGTGAATAAAAGCAATTAAGTTTAAAAAAAATTCCTGAGATAAATTTCATCTTGAAACAATATAACATATTATTTGCAGCACTCTCTCTCTATATATATATATATATTAAAACATTAGACATTACACCTTGACTATTTTCCTTTTTAAGCTATTATTGATTCATAAAAATTAAGAAATTATTTAAATAAAAAATATTTTAAATTCTATTAATTTTAAAATATCAAATTCAGAGATTAATAGTTAACCAGAAATTAATATTTCATTATAATAACTGAAAAATATTTTTTAAAAAATTGCGTTACTATTTACCTTCTGTACGTTGGAACAACTACTCTGATTTGCGTTTCAGAAGAATTTTAGCAGCAATTTACGCATCGGGCAAAGGTTTGTATGGTAATCAATGTTTATTTTGTCAATATTCCGTTACAATCATGTTTGGATTCAAAACCGATTAAACTTTCTATAAACACTAAATGGTTGAAAATGTAATGAATGATCACGTGTCTGCAATCGAGGATTGACAAGTTCAACCTTAAGACTGATAAAGTATCATTTGAGATGATTCCAAACTATTTTCATTAAATGCGCCTACAAGAAGCATTGATTTTCCAAAAGTTTGATTACATAGTGTACGATAATATTGCATAATACGATTGAGGTAGTTATAAAGTTTTTATCAAAGAGGTGCATGCGGTGAGAGAGAGGCCTGCTATGACTTAAAAAAGAGGAAGAGATTATGAAGATTACTACTGTGTCCAAAATAGTAAGATCAATTATTCAAAAACTCTTTATTTATTTTTCTAAATTTATTTCATCGTCTTCAAAGTAATCCCCCTCCGGACACAATGCACTTATGCCAACTTTTTTTCCACTCCTCAATGCATGCTAAAAAGTCATCGGCAGGAATGGCCTTCAAAGCGCGCAGCGATTCACATTGAATCTCTTCAATCGACTCAAAACGGTGTCCCTGGGTGATCTTTTGAGTTTAGGCAATAGCCGGAAGTCGAACGATGTGAATACGGTTGTTGTGAAACAATATGGGTTTCATTTTTGGAGAAACAGTCACGAAGAATCAAGGCAGTGTGAGCTGGCGCATTCAGTGTTTTCGGTACCAATTGGGATTTGACGCGTTTGAGGCCCAAAATGAATTGACCGATCCTTTTGAAATTCCAACATCCTCAGCAAGGTCTCTAATTGTAAATCGACGGTTTTCAAGAACCAAATATTTAATTTTTTGGTCGTGAGTTACGTCGGTTGAGGTTAATAGTCGACCAGGGGGCTCTTCGTCTTCAACGCGTTCTCTGCCTTTTTTGAACTGTTTATGACACTTGTAAACATTTCTTTCCGATATAGGAATGCGTAGCGAATGCCTTCTGCAACATTCCATACGTTTCCGCAAACAAAATTGAATGCAAGTTCTTTGCTCAATTCATTCAGACATTTCAAAAAACACCGGAATCAGTTTTAGCGTCTCACAAAGCCAAGCGTCACTCAAACACTAATGAATATTTTGACGTGAAATTTCACGCAGATGTCAAAGACAACCTAAAAAAGAAAAAAATTTAAATTTCATATTCCCGAGAATTTTAAATTGAAAATCGGTCTTACTTTTGAACACAGTAGTATGAGGTTCTTAACAAAAAGGTAACAGCCTCCTGTGACTTAAAAAAGAGGAAGACTGGTAATTATAAAAATAGTTCCTTTGAATTAACTGCAATTTTTGTAATACAATAGTTTTTTAAGTACATTTAATTAATAATCAATAATATTTAAATAATTTTTATTTAATTTGTCAGTATATCAAAGTAAAGATTGAGAAGGTGGGAATATTTTACACATTGCAATAAATTATTCAAATACGTTCATGCATCATATAATTATCCTTTAGTCATCGTTTCTAGCAATGACTGTTCTGAATTTCTAACAACAAACTCTTTATCGTATGTTTATTTTCTTTTAGACCTAATCACTTGCTTGCTTTGTAATACTTCATGTTTTTATCTGTCATTGTTTTCCATCCTGAAGATAGGAGAAGACCCCCATGGGGCCACGGCTCAAAACGACAATCATATAATTGTTATTATTTACTTTCTAGCATTAACTATTAATAACGATATAATAATACGGTTGTGAATCATACAGCTGTATTACGTAATTCTTAATTTCTCCAATTTTTATAATCTCTGTTTTTATTTATTTAACTACTTCAACATGTATTACAGACATAGCACCCGCAAATTAAACTGAACATCTTTATAAAAGAATTAATTTTAATTGTGCCACGTGAGAAGAAGAAAATCTGGTTAAAAACAAATACATTTGACACGAAGAATTGCTAAAATTAAAATCAGGTGAAGAAAATTGCGACAAACTCAGAAGGATGATAGTAAATATCCAGTTAATCAACAAGATCCAGAATTCACAGTTCCTTGCCTAGAGCGGTCGGCGTGGCCTGCTTTAGACTTGTTACGGGACATGACTACTTACAGAGTCACCTTAAAATAATAGGACTGGCTGCTACAGATATCTGCCCCCTTTGCGACTATGGCATGCCCATGACTGGAAAGCACCTCATCATATGCTCTATTGTTCTTAATTATATACCTATTTGTGTTACTGTCAATGCCTTTAGTGATTGTTTTTATCGTTCTGTATTGAGATGCTCGTCAACTAATTATCGAGAGGTCGGAGACAGACATAGTATTAGAAAAAAAACTGTCATTGAACAAACATGCTGTCCCAAACAACATTGTCGGTGAAAATTGCGAAAATGGTTATGAAGATTTGAGCTCCATGAAAAGAGTATAATAATAATTTCAAAAAGACTCATTATTTAACAGCATCATCTGTCATGCAGAGTACGATGCTGGAAAGGAGAAGGTGAGAAATTATTGCAGGTGTTGGTAGTATTCATGGCCGCAAAATTTATTGCATCCCATAGCGTTTCAGAAACGATTGTTGGAGGCATTAGAAGATACAGGGCACACTGTTGATGTCACACACAGCAACGATGATTCCCATTATGATTCCCAATATTGTCACAAGTGCCCCAAAAGCAAATCCAAACACTGATCGAGTAGGATTTAATGAAGGTGGAGACTAATCAATGGGTAACTTCCAATCTACTTTCTGGAACATGCAAAATTGGTGATGTTTATGCCAATATCTTTAATAAAAATGGAGACTAATCAATCGATCTGATACTTCCAATATACTTTCTGGAACATGCAGCATGATGATTATGATTATGATGTGCAACATGATGATTATGATCTGATAAAAACTGTTGGAAAACCACCATATACAAACCACGCCCAATTTGAATAATTTCTTTCCTCTTCTTTCTGGCAATTTTATTTCGTGAATGGTACTTGATAAACAGTCATTTTGACTTGTTATTGTACTGCACGTCATCCCTGCCCGATGTCAAACCCTGCATAATTTTTTTCTGCAATTTTCTAAGACTAAGAATGATTTGCGACAGCATCCGTGTATTCTGTTCACAATTTTGTTCCACTTCAGGATTACAATTAAGCACTTTTTTGTCGTGATTTCAACAGAACACCAATTTAAATGGTTCGTTAAACAACGTCCTCTTCATCTAAAACCTTCTTCTACGGTTCACCCGATACAATTATATAATAAGTCCGATTGGATTCATTAATTTTAGCAGTCTGACTTGGATTCGCTAAATTATTTGATTAATTTTTAATGAATCCAAAATTAATGAAATAATTTAGCCTAATTTAGTCTGATTTGAATCCGTTAAATTATTTCATTAATTTTGGGAGTCTAGTTTGGATTCGTTAAATTATTTTATTAATTTTGGATTCATTAATTTTAGAAGTCTGATTTGGATCCGTTAACTTATTTCATTAATTTTGTATTCATTAATTTTAGAAGTCTGGATTGGATTTATTCATTTTACGAGCCTGATTTAGATTCGTTAAATTATCTAATTAATTTTGGATTCAGTAAATTATGTCATTAATTTTGGATTCATTAATTTTAAAACAAAAGCAATTTTTCTCATTTCAGAATTGCTTTAGGAAATTTTAAGGATTATAAATCAACTTAGAAAAATCAATAATACATACCTGCTGGGTTTTTTTCGTGGAGTTGTTTATACTTTTCTCAACGTCTTTCTTATTTTAGACAGATTACGAAAGTGGCTGAACAAGTAGCACAGAAAATCAAAATGAAATTCAGATAAAGGCAAAAAAAAAAAGTCATTGCGAAAATGTACAACTCTTCAACTCATTGCGAAATTTCAACTCATAGAAAGAGTGGAAGGGGCCGTTACCGACTTGTAGATAACGGGGTTTTTTTTTTTTATCAAAAAATTGTTTTAATTCAAGCAATTACTTGTTTTTTCAAATATTTGCTACTATAAACGGTTAAATAACGTGAAGAAAATAATTCATATCTTATTTTTGTAGTATATTTTGGTCAACAAAGAAGATAGTATTCGTTTTAATCATTACACATTAGATATTAAATATGAATAAAAAATTCAATGCTAAAATTCAGTGCTTTATACTAAGTTATTATTACAAAATTATTCTAAATTTATTATATTAAAAATTTATTTTAAATTTATTAAACTTATTAAAAATTATTATTTTTAGAAAAATTAAAAACTTATTAACATTCTGCAACACTAAAATAAGGCTAATATTTCATACAATCATTTATTATTAATAGAAGTTTTTGAAAAACAATAATCAAGTTTCTGTATGAAGTTATTGCGAAATTAATTCAAAATCAATCAGATGACAAATTTAATGAAACTTAAATAGCATTTTTGCTTTTATATATTTAATTATATTATGAAATCAAAGGCATTTTAACAAAATAGAAAATCCTGATTTATTTTTAATAATTCGTGAAATTAATGATAATATCGTAGAGAGACATTAAATAAACAACTTATCTTAATATAATTTATTATTTATTTCTTAGTAAATGAGAGTATAGAATTTTTTGATTAATTTTAAATATGCCCTGAAATATTTTACTATAAATTACGTATAAATAATTGCATTACTTACTGTGTTTGGGCAGTTAATTTTGATAGGTTAAATAAACGTTATAAAATCTTTTAATCACCACAAGAAGTTAATTAAAAATATTTAAACATGAATAAAAAATTGTGGAATTTCTGGAAAATTCAGAACAAAGGAAATTAAAATGATTGGTTATTGGAAGGATGATTACTTTTATTAAAATGGTTAAATACACTTACAATTATTAAATGGTTATACTTTTATTAAATTTACTTTTATTTTATTTACTTACTTTTATTAAATGGTAACATAAACTAAATAACGATTGGTTAAATAAATGTTATAAACAAATGTTTAAATTATTACAAATTGTTAATTAAATATTAAACATGAATAAAAAATTTAATGCTTATACTAAGTTATTATTAAAAAATTGAAAACTTATTAACGTTCTGCAATATTAAAATTAAGTTAATATTTCACATAATCACTTTTTATTAATAAAAATTATTCAAAAGCAATAATCCAGCTTTTGTATAAAGATTTTCGGAAATTAATTAAAAATCATTCAGATGAAAAGTTTAATAAAATTTGAATAGCAATTTTTGCTTTTACGTATTTAATTATATTATAAACTCAAATACATTTTAACTAAACATCTAAAAATATAAAATCCTGATTTATTTGTTAAAATTCGTTAATCTTATAGAGACATTAAATAAAGAACTTATCTTACTATAATTTATTATTTATTTCTTAATAAATGGTAGTATAGTAACTTTCTGTGCCTTGTTTTAGTATAAATTACGTATAAATAATTACATTACTCAATAATAATTCAATAATCCAGTTTTTGTATAAAGTTTTTCGGAAATTAACTCAAAATCACAAAATCAATCAGAGAACAAAAAAATTAATAAAACTAGAATAGCATTTTTTGCTTTTATATATTTTATTATATTATGAAATCAAAGGGATTTTAACAAAATAGAAAATCTTGATTGATTTGTGATAATTCGTTAATCTTATAAAGACATTAAATAAACAATTTATTTTACTATAATTTATTGTTTATTTCTTAATAAATGATAGTAAAGAAGCTTTTTATGCCATGAAATATTTTAGTATAAATTACGCATAAATAATTACATCACTTAATAATAATCCAATAATCCAGTTTCTGTATAAAAGTTTTCGGAAATTTATTTAAAATCAGTCCGATGACTAATTTAATTAAAATTTGAATTTGACATTTTTTTTTACATATTTAATTATATTATGAACTCAAAAGTAGATATCTAAAAATAGTAAATCCTGATTTATTTGTGATAATTCGTTAGCCTTATAGAGTCATTAAATAAATAATTTATCTTAATATATTTTATTATTTATTTTTTAATAAATGCTAGCATAGAAGCGTTTTATGCCATGAAATATTTTCGTATAAATTACGCATAAATAATTACATTGCTTAATAATAATCTAACAATCCAGTTTCTGTATAAAGTTTTTCGGACATTAATTCAAAATAAATCAGATGACAAATATAATAAAATTTGAATAGCCTTTTTGCTTTCATATATTTAATTATATTATGAACTGTAATGTATTTTAACTAAAAATCTAAAAATAGATAATCCTGATTTATTTGTCTCAATTCTTTAATATTATAGAGACATTAAAAAAAAAACTTATCTCACCATAATTTATGATTTATTTCTTAATAAATGGTGGTATAGAAACTTACT
Source organism: Caerostris darwini (assembly GCA_021605075.1). NCBI lineage: Eukaryota > Metazoa > Arthropoda > Arachnida > Araneae > Araneidae > Caerostris > Caerostris darwini. The sequence goes on along the minus strand of BPLQ01015719.1, from coordinate 13,039 downwards.
ATGCCATGGCATATTATAGTATAAATTTATATTTACAAATTTAAATTTATATTTATAAAATTAAAGTTATATTTATAAAGTTAAAGTTATATTTATAAAGTTAAATTTATATATTTATAAAGTTAATTTAAAGTTATAACATTATTTTTAAAATTATAATTTATATATTTATATATATATTTATAAAGTTAAATTTATATTTATAAATTTAAATTTATATTTATATAATTTAACTAAACATCTGAAGATAGAAAATAATAATTGTGATAATATGTTAAGGCAATGCTAATCTTATAGGAAAATTAAATAAACAACGTATCTTACTATAATTTATTATTTATTACTTAATAAACGACAGTATAGAAACCTTCTATGCCATGACATATTATAGTATAAATTTATATTTCCGTACATAAATTTATAATTACATAATTTAACTAAACATCTGAAGATATAAAATCCTGATTTATTTGTAATAATTGGTTAAGGCAATGTTAATCTTATTGAGACATTAAATAAATAACTTATTTTACTATAATTTATTATCTATGGTAGTATAAAAACTTTGGTATTATAAAAACTTATGGTAGTACAAAAACTAATGGTAGTATAAAAACTAACGTTTTAGTGCCATGAAATATTTTAGTATAAATTACGTATAAATAATTATATTACTTAATGTAGTTGATAATTATAATAAATAATAATAATAATCCAGTTTCTGTATATAGTTTTTCGGAAATTAATTCAAAATCAATCAAATGAAAAGTTTAAGAAAATTTGAATAACATTTTTGTTTTTACATATTTAATTATATTATTAACTCAAAAGTATTTTAAGTGTACTTCAAAAAATAGAAAATCCTGACTTATTTGTGATAATTCCTTAATTTAATAGAGACACTAAATAAACACCTTATCTTACTATAATTTATTATTTATTTTTTAATAAATAGTAGTATAGAAGTTTTTTATGCCATGAAATATTTTAGTATAAATCACGTATAAATAATTACATTACTTAATGTAATTAATAATTATAATAAATAATAATGATAATAATAATCTAATAATCCAGTTTCTGTATAAAGTTTCTTGGAAATTAATTAAAAATCATTCAGATAACAAATTTAATGAAATTTCAAAAACAATTTTGCTTTTACATATTTAATTATATTATGAACTTAAAGGTATTTTAAGTAAACATCTAAAAATAGAAAATTTTGATTTATTTGTGATAATTCGCTAATCTTATAGAGACATTAAATAAACACCTTATATTACTAAAATTTTTTATTTATTTCTTAATAAATGATAGTATAGAAACTTTCTATGCCTTGACATATCATAGTATAAATTTATATTTAAATGTATAAACTTATATTTAAATGTATAAATTTATATTTATAAATTATTTATAAATTTAAATTTATATTTGTATAAATTTATATTTACATAATTTAACTAAACATCTGACGCTAAAAAATTCTGATTTATTTGTCATAATTGGTTAAAGCAATACTAATCTTATAGAAACATTAAATGAACAACTTACCTTACTATAATTTATTATATAATCCTTAATAAATGACAGTATAGAAACTTTCTATGCCATAACATATTCTAGCATAAATTTATATTTATATTTATAAATTTAAATTTGTATTTATAAATTTATATATAAATATATAAATTTATATTTATATTAATTTAACTAAATATCTAAAAATAGTAAATCCTGATTTATTTGTGATAATTCGTTAATTTTATAGTGACATTAAATAAACAACTTATAATTCATTATTTATTTCTTAATAAATGGTAATAAAGAAACTTTCTATACCAAGAGACATTTTAGTATAAATTACGTATAAATAATTGTATTACTTACTGTGTTTGGAGGAGTTAATTTTGACTAGAAGGGTTGAAGTCTTCTAAATGACTGAATGGCACTTCTAAAGAGTGAAGGAGGGGTTCTGAACCCTTTTTATTTTATGCCGCCTTTTTGTCACGTGACCCGAGACGTTGAGTAAGATTACCAAATCGCCCTGGAAGTGATAATGAATGTCATCCAGACATTTCTCTGGAAGAGCAATAAAAGAACTTGCGAAGCACAAGAAATAAGGTCTTTTCTTTACGCTAAACGCTGAGGGTTAATAACACGTGTTTCAATGTCCAAGGCTGAACGAGAAAATATGGCCCCAAGAAAGTCTTACTATTAAGACTAAGGAAAGGCGAGAAGCGATTTATTGAAAGTGATATTCAATTTATTGGTTTGTTATTATATTAATTAGTGTTCTTTCTTTTTTTTTTTTTTTTTTTTTTTTTCCCAATGGCAGATTATGAACAGTTACAGCAATAAAAAGAACAACAAAATAATACAACAAATACTACAAAACATGCTGAAACAGAGTTCATTAATCTAACAATAATGCCAAGTTGTAGACCTTTTAGCCACTAAAAAGTGTTACCAGGTGCACTACGGGGAGGTAGATCTTCTGCTCACCCATTAATGTTCTTTGATCTATATATATGGTGGAATATAATATATATATCTATATGCTGATAAATAGATGATAATAAAAATAACTGAATAATTATAATTTTGTGAAATTTCTGGAAAGTTCGGAACAAAAGAAATAATAATGGTTCAATGTTGAAAAGAAGATTATTTTTATTAAAATGATTAAATAAATTATATATATAGACAAAACAATGCTTGGAATTAACATCTCAAACTTTTTTTTTATAAACTACGTATCTGCAAACATATGTTCTGGTTTCATTTTTTTTTTTTTTTTAATACAACTGGTAAATACTTAGACAGTTGTCTTTTACGCCATAAGCAAGAACTGCACCGACGTTACTCACTTAGCACAAACTAGAGGGGTACGTGTACCTTGAAGATAAGTTACGTACGCGGAGTGACACTACCCCCACAACACTCTACGATCATGTTAGACAGGGGCCTACGGTTTAAAGTGGATTCCGAACCATTACAAATATCCATGACACTACCGGGACTCAAACCCGAAAATTGCGATACCCAGCGCCAGACACTCAGCCATCAGGCCCCTATTTTGGTTTCATAATTTCGGTAGTTCGAAGCTATATTATATTCGATAAAAATCTAAATAATTAATAATTACCATTAAAATCAACTTGTATAGATCTTTGGTAATTAATTATAAAATCAATGAAAATTAGCATTATAATCATATATTAATAAATGACATATTAATATTATATCTTTATAAAATATTGTTTATATATATTAATATTATTATATATTACATTAAACTAGTATAATTAAATTTTTTCAGTGTTGTATATTTTCGTCAACAATAGAAGGTAATATTCGTTTTAATCATTACAAATTGCTAACTAAAAACAAGTTACGTACGCTGAGTGACACTACCCCCACAACACTCTACGATCATGTTAGACAGGGACCTACGGCTTAAAGGGGACTCCGAACCATTACAAACATTCATGACACTACCGGGACTAAAAACAATATGAACAAAAAATTGTGAAAATTGTGTAAAATCTGTTGTAGCTTTTTTTCTCACGAAAGAGTTTTTGGTATTTCACTCCCATAAGAGAGGAATGTATGTAATTTGACAAGCATAACATCTTACAGGAAGATTTTTGGAGAAGAAAGGAGAATTCTTCGAAAAGTTGACCAGAAGTGTTGTTTTTCTTTTTTTCTCTGAAGTGACCGAATAGGCCGGAGTTTCAGCCTGTTTTTCAAAGTGAACCCCTTGTGATTTCGTGTATCACGTCTTGTGATAATTAAGGTCTTTAGTAGACCACATATTTTTAGATTAGACGTAGACTCGAGAACTTAGAAAATCTCTGACCTTGGAGTGAACTGCATTTGTGAATTAAATGTAAATCTTTAATTTTCATATAATCCGGGATTCTGGATTTGTATTATATTGTATTGGTTTGTATTATTTATATATATATATATAATGCTTGTAAATAAAAATTAAAGCATTCCCTGAACCTAAAAGTGGCCGTTATAGGTCTAAAATAAGCCGAAACGTTACACTGTATTCTGACTATCTGTATTGTAATCTTTTGTAAGTTTCTCGCTTTCTTCTGTTGTTTGTTCCTTGGTATCTCTCTCTTTGCATTCAAGTTTCGTAACTATTAGTTACATCTTTAATGCGTCAGAGTTACTTTTTTGTTAATCTTGACTCCATAAATTTCCTAAAAGTTGTAGAAGCAAAATGATCATCCAGGTCAATTTGTAAACGGAATCTCAAGTGTAATTTACGTAACAATTTCTTCAAAATGACGTTTTTTCGCTCTCGAATACGTCTGTGTATTGTGTCCTTGGACACCCTTTATATCAAGTTTATTTTTATTTTGACGTAAAAATACAGGTTGTCTCAATATTACTCTTCGTTATCTCTTACGTTATCACTAGGTCGGCACAATTTAAAATTTTATTGAAAGTTTTTATTTTAGAGAATCTTTCATATTTAACTCGTTTTAATCGATTTAAAACTATATAAATTTTCCTAACTGTCTTACTATTTGGTTTAAAATCTTTAAAATCCTCAGATATCTGGGATATTGGCATTCTAAATTAAGATCAAAATTTAATTACATAACTTTATTTTACTTTGGGAATAAAACATTTCAAGACGGTAGCTAATAAATTTGGTATAAATTACTTAAAATTTTGAGGTTGTAGATTTTTTTTAATTAAACATGTTATACAATTTTTATATAATAATTATTGTTAAATCTATCATTTTTATCAAATTTATTCTAATTAAATTGTAATATTTTAATAACACCTAACATGACGTTTTTTTAACATTTTGAATAAGTATCAAAATAAGTCACAGTTAACACGCAAATCGTGTGTAGGCATTTACACTGATAGATTCCTTTCCATGGTAGACTATGGTGAGTGCCTTACAGTTTTTGTAAAAAACCAAAATGAGAATGCTATCGTAACTCATTGTTTTCTTCATAAAAAGCCTTGATGACAAAAACAAAACCATTGAGAGGGGGGGGGGAATTAAGTGAAGTTTTACATCAAGTACTTTAGATAGTAAATTCGATTAAAGCAAGAACTGCCAAATCGCGTTTATTCGACTGGCAACTGGCGTACCGTTTACGGAGTACCAACAGGGGGAAATGCCCCTTAAACCTCCTCATCTTAATTAATATATATGCTTGGAATTCTAATAGGCTGCTTTATTTTTAGTAAATAAATAAAAGATAAAGTTTCTAAAAATTCAAATCTCACTTCTACTCTTGGTACTCAAAAAAAAATTAAAAAATACTATTGATATAAAAGTAAAATACAAAATAAAAGAAGTTAAAAGTTAAGTTTTAAATTCGGTGCAATTAGAGACAAGTTGTCGATGCCATAATACTATTGAAAAACGTAAACATAAATGTAAACAGTGCAGTGAAAGGATTATGCTGAACGGTGAGAGCCAATGAATGATCTGAAAAGCAAAAATGTGAAAAAAGTCCCCCTCAAAAAAAGGCCGATCTCAGAACGGAAGTTCTTTTTATTATTTTTATAGTCGCGTTTATTCGAAAAACTTTATATCGATATGGATTCACAACGCAGACGGCTGCTTTTACACACTAAAGTGACATGATTGTCAAGAGTGAAGTACTTACCCGTGTACATGAGCTGAGACAAGAATTTCTTGAATTTTTTGAAGAGATGAAACAATTACTCTATTGTAACCTCATCCGATGCGAAATTTGGATTGCTAAGTTACAATATCTGGCCGATATATTTCAGTAGCTTGATATTTTGGATACTGCATGCAAGGTGAAAGAAGAAAATGTTCTCACATCCACTGACAAAATGAAAAGGTTTCACAGAAAACTACAGATTTGGAAGAAAAATATTCAAATGGTAAACTTTATTAAAACAAAACCTATCAAATCACTTTTATTCTGTATCGATATGCATTCACAAGGGCTGCTTTTATTCGATGAAGTGAGGTGGTAGCCAAAGGGAAAAGTATTTAACCGTTTACAGTAGCCAACACAAAATCTTCTTTTGTTTTTTGAAGCGATGAAACAATTATACTTTTGTAACTTCATTCGGTGCGAAATTTGGATTGCCAGGTGACAGTATTAAGCAGATATCTTTCAATAGCTCGATATTTTGGATATTGCATGCAAGGGGAAAAAAAAAATGTTCTCACATCCACTGACAAAATGAAAGGTTTTCACAGAAAACTACAGATTTGGGGGGAAAAAAAGTTCAAATGATAAACTTTATTAAACAAGACCACTCAAATTATTACAGCAGTCCACGTTTATCATTCAAAATCTCTCTGAATCGGTATGGATTACCATGCAGTTTCTCCACTGAGTCCCAATTTCCCCTCCAATCGTTTTTGTTTGTTTCTATTGTTTATCTATTTTTTCTTTATTACCTTCTTGAAATTATAATAATAATATAAAAAAAATTATATATGCATAATTTTTTTTTATTAATTAATAAAAAATTCGAATAAGCAATTTTTAATTAAATTAATAATATACTTGTATTACTTTTTTTTTTCTATCTAATCAATACGCTTAAAGCTTAAGAAACTTTTCCCTCATTCACAAAGCACGAGATAGAGGTTGCTAAGCAACCAAGGTTCTCCGTCAATCTGGCAAATCGTCGTCGTCGGTATGGATTCACAACGGCTGCTTTTGCACAATGAGTGAGATAGTTGAGAAGGGGAAAAGTACTTAATCTTGCACACGAGCTAAGACAAGAACTGTTTGAGATTTTTGAAGACATGAAACAATTACATTTTTGCAACCTCCGTCAGCGTGAATTTTGGATTACCAGGTTACAGTAATTAGCCAATACATTTCAGCAGCTCATTATTTTTTCAGCAACTCATTATTTTTTCAGCAACTCATGTTGAATGCAAGGGAAAGAAAAAAATATTCTTACATTTATTAGAGAGTTTTTGCATACCGTATTTCGGACGTCCGTTAGCTTTTTCTCCCCGGCGCGCATGCTGGTAGGAAATTGCGCATGCGTATCTGTAATAATGTTTCCTATGAGCATGCGCGCTAGGGAGAAAAAGCTAACGGACGTCCGAAATACGGTATGCAAAAACATTCTATTGACAAAAGAAAAAAGCTTCAGATAAAACTACAGATTTGGAAAAACAAAGTTGTTGAAGGTTACTTGCGAATGCTTACATAAATAAGTAACATTTGCATAATTCAAACATTTTCAACAATCTAACCAGTTTAGAAGAAAAATTGAGTTCTTAATTTACATAACTTAACATAGAATACGATTGGATTAGAAACCCATTGGTGGAATTTTAAGTAATTTTGGTTTAACGTTACAAACGAAAACAACTGGCAGCTATATCCATTGATCTTGGATTGATGACTAAATATAAGAAATTGTCTCTTTAAACCTATTGGATTTCTATAAACGAAGAATATGTGTCAACATCTAAAAAAGCTTTAAACATTTTACTACATCATATTTATGTGAATTAGGATTTTCTACCTTCACCATAATAAGAAAGGTAAGCTCCAATGTACTGATAAAAAAAAAAAAAAATTAGAGTTTTCCTTTCAAATATATGCCCAAACATTGAAGAAATCACTAGGACACATCACGGCCAGGTTTCTCATAAACACAAGAAAGTAGAAACTCAAGGTATGATCGCATTATTTTTTTTTGCTTAGCTATTATAACATATTTTTTATCCATATTTGAAAGACATCAAACATCATGACTTTTTGATATTTACTGAAACTAATATAAAAATGTACTTCAATAGTTTTCTGTGTTTAGGATCAAGATCATTATTTTCAAAATAAAAACCAAAAACTCTTGTGATCATTATTTGCAAAACCAAGGCTAAGTATAATAATAAAACACGACAAAAAATGTATTGTTACCATGCTTCCTCCTACGCACTGGCAAGAGTAATCGCGACAACTGGAAACAAATCATTCTTCCTCTTACGTCCTGTAGCGTTCAGGAGAAATGGTCAGTTGGCCTACAAACTCTCATCCGGAAAGGAAGTATCTTTCTCGCACACTGCGCATACCTGAATATCGGGTTTTCGGCCTTCCACGAATCTATGATTATTTGTCTTTAAATGTGTTAAATATTGTTTCTAATTGTTCGTATGTGGTGTTTGTGCGTGTGTCATTAAAGCAGTGAGTTCTCCAACCTGTGCCTCAGGTATCTCAACCCAACCTGTGCACCCAGTTACAATCCAGATGCACAACCCACAATACTACAGTACTATATTAATATGTAAAACACATAAAAAATTCTTAAAACACGACAAATGATCTATTATATTAATATGAAAAGCACGCCAACACTGTAAAATGATCATTGAAATTAAAATTTCAAAATCAAGATTCTCTCCAACACAATTTGCGTCATTTCAAATTGCCTCTTTGGTATTTTTTTTTTTTTTTTTTACTTAACCCATCACAAATGTTTTTATTGTCTCAGAATAAAAGCGAACAAGTCATATTGTTGAAACACAATAATATTTTCACTTGCCTTACGTCACTGATAGCGTCATCAACGTCCTTCCTTTTAAATTATTTTTTTAGTGCTTATATTTTTTTAAGACATTTAATTAAACCATATTTGAATACTAATGCAAAATACAAATTTAAAATTCCTTCAATTAATAATTAGCTTTAAATTTGAACATTTTCAGGTCAAGGTCAAAGTATAAAAATCAAACCAGACTAATTTTCCTTTTTCTTAATATCTGCATCAGATTCAAATGATGATTTTAAATTGCATAAATTATTTTAAACATGAAATTAAGTTCTTTAAATCAATTCAATATACTTGAAAAAATCGGTTACTTTTTTTTCAATTATAATAATTGAAAATTATAATTGAAATTGTATAATAATAATTGAAATTTTCAATTATTCAATAATTGAAAATTGTAGTAAAATTTTTTTCAAACCTTTTTTGTGTCCCAGAGGTTGCAATTGTCTCTTGAAACCTTTTAAATTCCTGTAAAAAAAGAATGCATGCAAAGATACTTTGTTATTATAGAGCAATTGTTCTCAAACTTTTTTAAATCAATGCACATTTAAAATCCTACAAATAATTATAGGCTCACTATGTCGAAACTCAGTATTTGCTAATGTTTCTCATAAGCACAAAAAAAATAAATAAACTTGCGGTGCTTTTTTTTATTTAATTTTGTTTATTGCATTATTTTTTCTGTAATATTTGACTTAACTATTATAACATATTTCTCAGAAATTTCTATATAGTGAGCTTATAATTATTTGTAAGATCTAAAAAAGTTTGAGAACCACTGTTCTATAATAACGTATCTTTGTATAAATTTTTTTACAGGAATTTAGAAAGTTTTAAGAGACAATTCCTTATATTAATCCTCAATCTACGATCAGTTTATATAACTACTAGTTATTTTACTTCAGCTAATGTTAGATGATCAACTCTATAGTGAATTACTTACAAACAGTGAAGTCTCCAAAGGCTGTAACGGAAATTTTTTTAACGTTGAAAATCACATAGACGCAACACTTGTAGTAACCAACCGTGGAAGTTACCGCTCCTAATTTCTCGGAAACATACTTTGGCGCATTATCGCCATTTGGCACTTTTTATATACATATTTTTCGTTCTAATGTAACTGACAAACACTTAAACAGTTGTCTTTGATGCCTTAAGGCAAGCTCTGCAACGGCGTTACTCACTTAGCACTACCTAGGACGTGCGTGTAGCTTGGAAATAAACTACGGACGCGGAGTAACAATACCTTCGCAACGCTCTACGATCATTTTAGACCGGAACCTAAGGTTTAAAGTGGATTCCAGACTACTACAAACATCCATGGCACCGCCGGGCTCGAACCCGAAACCTGGGTACCGAGTGCCAGAGGCTATCCACTCAGCCATTCAGGACCCTTTTTATAAATATCAAAGAAAAAAAAGCAATCAGAAAGATTAGTTGTTTATAATAAAAGCTGTCTTTGAATAGAAAAAATGACAAGAAAGTGGGTAACTATATTATTTTTCTATATGGACACATATTTCTCTGGAATACCACAGACGCCCCTGGATATCTTCTAGGGCTCACACTTTGAAAACCACAGTTGTAGAGAAATATGTCTTCATATGTCTATATTTCAATAGTCATATGTCTATATGTGGGGCCTGATGGCCGAGTGGCTACCGCTCGGTACCACAAGTTTCGGGTTCGAGTCCCGGCGGTGCCATGGATGTTTGTAGTGGTTCGGAATCCACTTCAAGCCGTAGGTCCCGGTCTCATATGGCCGTAGAGTGTCACAGAGCCCAATCAGACTTCTCGCCCACATCATTCCCAAACTGTAAAGGAGCAACTTAGCTCTAGGCACAGTGATGTGATGTAGTAGTAGTATGTTTATTGAAAATATTTCATGCTGTCAATCGAAAATTTTTCATGTTTTGTCTGTTTGAAAATTTTCCATGTTTTGTCTGTTTGAAAATTTTCCATTAGCTAATCGTATTTAAGTCACTTGGCATCCGCTTGTGTGGAAAGAGAAGACTTCTAATCAGCAAATTTATATTTATTAATAATAGAGAAAAATGTAAATCACGATTGCTTCAACTGTTTAAAAGTGTGTTATCTCTGTATTTTGTTCTTTTATTTTCCCCGGTAGGTGTCTCGCTTACGTTTTATGATTCATGGCGGACAGCTGCGACAACAGTTTAAACCCGCTTTGACAATGTAATCGTTTATCCAGCGTGAAGGGACGATCGAGTCATAAAAGTGCGAAATTGGAGATTACAACTTAAAAAACTTACAGGTAATCAACTCCTAAATACGCTATGGTTGCGGCAACTGCATTCAGTTGCGAAAAGTACAAATGCGACTGAAGGTTAATTTATCATTTTTTTTTCCTGATTTTTCTGCGCAAATTTCTAGGATTTATTTATGGAAAAAGTGGCACTGATAAGATATCTTTTATCTCAAATAACTTTTCTTTAAATAGAATTAAATTTCCTTTTTACCTAGCGTTAAATAAATCTTTTATTTTTATACAAATTCAACTATAACTTAGAAGAGGAGCTTATCGGAGAGTATCTTATTTAACTTATCGGAGAAGGAGAATTATTCTGTACATGAATTACATGCAGAGTATCTGATGACCACAATTTTTTACCTAGGATAGACGCACATCAACGCCTTTCACTGGCCTTACGTAATGCATAATTATGCTGCAAATTTAATTAATTGGTAAGGGCTTCTCACAGTGTTTTACTTGTTAAGTTTCAAAGCAGCGCGACAATTCCTTCTTGGTTCGATAATTTTTAAGATAATTAATCTATTAGTTTCTGGAAAACATATATAAATCAGTCATTGTATAAACTTCCCTAAAGGCTATTCCACTAGTTTGAAGAAAGTCTGGAAATAGTTTGAAATAATAAGATTCTAATATATATAGGATAGATACATATTTATCATACTATTATAATGATTGAGTCGTCATTTAAAAAAGCCGCCACATAGTACAGACCTTATTTGAAAACTTTTTGTCATACCCTTAACGAGATAATAGTGCCAATTTACTTTTTTCATTGAAATATTCTTTTGTATTTTAAAGGGTTATACAAAAAGTCCACATTAAAGTTATGCATTCAAACACGAGGATATGTATGGATATGTAAAATTTTAATTTATGACTACATACAAGCGAGATACACATTCACTCAGGGCCGGATTTAGATGAAAAGAGGCCCTAGACTATTCCACTTATGAGGCCCTTTCACCTCCCATTTTTAAGTTTGTATTACATGAGAGATAATAAAATACTTCATTACTGTGATATATATCAATATGTTAAATGAAACATGTTGTGATGGTGATTTATAAAAAATGTGACACTAATGATAAATAAATAAAAAAAGTCGAGAACACTTATTTGGACATTTATTTTCAGCACCCTATAGTACTTGTAACAATAACTAATCAAACCTAACACACAACATTTACAAAGAAACAAAATTCAAATAATAAAAATCTTTGACTACGAAAATAAAATATGCATTAAAAATTATCCTATTTTCTATCAAATTAAATTAAACGTATTAAATACATTGAAGATTGAAGCAAATTCAATTCAGATAAATTTATTTCATAATAATTCGCGCTTAAAGTTTAAGTATGAATTATTAGTAGCATAAGGCACGTCAATATTTGCCATAGCAATCAGTGAACATATGAGCTATACTTTGGTGCAACCTAGTATATACAAACGAACAGACCCAATGAACCGAACGCGTCGATCTTAACCGATACATTCTTATGTTTGTTTATTAGTCATATGTGTAGAATTTCTCCTTATTTTCTATTTAGTGTTTACTGTTTTTAGAATAGTGTAATTCTAATTTTGCAAACAATTTAAATGTAGGCCCCTCTTGATCTTGAGGCTGAAGCCTAGTTAGCCTATAGGAAAATCCGGCCCTGATCCTAATTATTTTATGTACTTTTCTTAGGCATTATATATAATGGCAAATGCTATTATAAAATTATATCCTTTCTTGTAGCAAACTAGTTAGATTCGTATTTATTTTTCTATTCTTTTCCTCAATAAGAAAATTATGCATGCTCTTTAGCAGGGGTCTCCAAACTTTCCAGCCTTAGGGCCAAACTGTTTACTCCAGTAAGTACCAAGACCAAAACCGTTTTAATTTTTCTGCCATTATCTATAATTTCTAGACTAGTCGCTGATTACGCGCTCTGAGCGAGCATACGCTTGCTAAATTCGCTGGTTCAATTACTACAATTATTATTGTGTGTATCGATACGACTGTGATACTTGACGATGCCATTAATGCCAACTCGTCGACAATGCCATACTGCGTATTATGCTTGTCATTAAGTTTTATCTAGCAAGTAAATAAAACCGTGTTATTATCATCCTACCTTTTTTTTTATCTAACTTATTACAGCAGCAATAAGCTATTCGCTGTCGCGGGCCGGATTGGGGACATTGGTGGGCCGGACTTGGCCCGCGGGCAGT